>JARWKJ010000007.1:32558094-33778094 GCA_029959095.1 Rhinichthys osculus | reverse complement strand
TAGCATTGGTAGGTTTAGGATTAGTTGTGGGGGAGGGGGTAGGATTAGGGGAGGGGGTAGGATTAGGGGCGGGGTTGGGATTAGGCAATCAGGTACTGACTTCAACGAGGGGGGTAATAATTTGGCAGGGGGTCGAAATTAGGCACAACACCGGAAACAGAAATTATTTCAGCTCGAAGTCGAAGACTCATTGCTCATTGGCATAATTATTGGTAAGCCAATAATTATGCTCACATTGGTTTACATAAGTAAATATGTAAATACATTAATGATAATATTAGTTTATATATTAGTTTCATTATAGTATTAGTCCAGCATAAGAGAGACATGAGGGGATGGAGTTTCTGGACTTCTTCTCTAACTGTCCTGGAAGGCGCTACAAGTTACTTGAAATAGGTCAGTAAATAAATGTTGTTGGTTTTTAATGTGCCGGTTTGTTTGTTGCAGAAGGTTTATTTGTGCTACAGTATGTGTGGGAAGGGAACTAAATAGGTCAAATGCTGCGCTACATTATTGAGTGTTTCTGCTTGTCTGCTCTATTCAGGTCATTATTATTGATGATTACCAATCTGCCTGATAGTGTGATATGTGAATGAGCCATTGTCACTCTTTTTTCCTTCATGCAGAGTTCAGAAGTGAACTACCAGACAAGACCATTATTGGTACCTCATTCTGCAGGCCAGGTAAGCTATTGAATATTGCAATGTTTGATTTCTGATACAAATAAGAGTTTTGTGACAATCATAGTCAATCCTGTTTATAGGGTCTAGTGAGAGATGTCTGAGTAGATTAATATAGTAGGATAATTATCCTAGCATAAATGCAGTCCATACTGTGTTGTTTTATATGTTGGGTCACACTGCCATTTCCAATCCAGTATCAATCACTTAAGTGAACCGAGCATTGATACAACAGTGTAGGAATCCTACAAAATGAATATTGTGCTATTGCAGTTTTCCATATTGACATTAATTGATGTTCTACTCTTTTACTCTAAACAATATGAATGATCTCACAAAAGAAGCTGTTTATATAAGTAAAATTAAATAATAACATGGCATTGTAATAATGAGATTTCTTCTTGAGGCTGAAATGGAATAAAATAGTTGGTTATTTATAATAAGAAAAACGGAATGAATTTAAATGGAGCTGAAAGCGAAAAATGCATGGAAAAGCAGCATCTAAAGATAAAATATATTTGTAAAAGATATTTACAATCAACAAAGGAGCAATATTGTTCCAATTGCAATATTGTGAAATTCTTACTATACAAAAGTTTGGTGTCAGTAAGATTTTAAACTTTTTTTTCCAATAAAAAAAGCCTCTTATGCTCACCAATGCTGCATTTATTTGAACAAAAATACAGCAAAAACTGTACAGTTGTGAAATATTATTACCATTTACAAATAACGGTTTTCTATTTGAATATATTGTAAAATATAATTTATTCCTGTTTTGCAAAGCTGAATTTACAGCATCATCACTCCAGTCTTCAGTGTCACATGATCTTTCTGGATTCTTGATTGTAAAATAAACTTTATTTGAAATTTAAATCCTTTGTGACATTATATATTGTATGTCTTTACTGTCACTTTTAATGCATTTAATCCATTTTCAATTTTCATATTCCACTTAAAAGCAAGAGGAGAAATATTTACCACTAGGTGGAAGTATTATCATTCATATGTGAAACCTCTTGAAATTACACAATTATAATCTTTAGATTTGGTTTATTTTGAGATATTATCATATTTGTCTACTAATATCAATCTATTGTTTTAAATGTTACTTATTTATTTTTCTCTTTGTAAGCAGGGGTTTCATCTTCTGTCTAATAATATCATCACCGAACCACAGAGTAATGATAAACCCATCATCTGGATCAGGAGGTGAGAAGGATGTTTAATGGTGATGAATGCAGTTTAGTGCTTGAGAATACTTTGGCTGCAGATTTCAGACTGTAGAGTCGGTGGGATGTGGCTTTATATCAGAGGCGTTATAGAATATACTGTATATGGAAGGAGTTAGTCAATTCAGCTGTTTTAAATGTTGTTTAAAGTCTGGTGCACCTCTCCTAAAGTTAAGTTTAGTAATACAATATTTAAAAAGCCATACACTATTTCTGAGTGTAACCATCATGTTTTAGTTTCAATATACAGAGGGTGAGAGAGTTGCAAACTTTTACTTTATACCAGTAGAGGGTGACATTTGAATGAGACAAATCAGAAACATCCTTTATTTACATGTCTGTTTGCTCTCTTAAAAGAGAGAGTTTTTGTTTTTGAGTACTTTTTGTCATCATTTACTCACCGGCACCGGCAGGTTGTTCCAAACCTGTGAGTTTCTTTCTTCTGTTGAGAACAAAAGAAGATATTTTGAAGAATGTCGGTAACCAGTCAGTTGACGTAGCCATTGACTTCCATAGTAGGAAAGAAAATACCATTTAAATCATTGTTCAACTGTCATTCTTCAAAATATCAACAGAAAAAGAAACTCATACTGGTTCTGAACAACTTGAGAGTGAGTAAATGATTCATTTTGGGTGAACTATGCCTTTAAAGGAAAGAAAATGCATCCTGATACAGATTAATAGTTCAGAGAATAGTAGAGACTAATAGATTGTTTATCATATTCCTCTCCTTATCTTCAGGTGTGTGTAGGTTGCTGGCCTCTTTGCTTTATGGGCTGGAGTTTCACATGGCCGCCTCAGAGGACAGCACTTTTCTACAGGAGATGCTCATGGGCAATACTCTGCATCTGCTTATTAAGGTCAGACTTTATTTTAGCAGCCACCCAGCCCACTTTAGCGACTGCTGTTTGCCAGTGCTACGTCTCGAGTTGGGTGAAATGATTTAGATCAAGTTGTTCCGTTAGCTTGACCATAAGAAGATACACCTGCACCTACACATTTTGCTTACTCGCTTACTTTATTGTTTATTTTTACAGGGACAATGTACAATTAAGAGTAATTGCACTAAAGTTAGCTAACAACTAATTTCCATCTGCTGTCCCTGGGCAGGTAAACAAATCAAATAACATACAATGTTACATATACACCACATAAAACATCACAATACATATGTCCAGGAATGTAAGATTTACAAAATCAGAGAATTTACAACACAGTCATTAGTGGTTACAGATTTGTTCTGATAGTAGCCAGTACTTAAGCTTGGTTTTAAAAACTGTGAAGCTATCAATGAGTGACCACACGAAACCACAGCGGGGCCGGCGTAGCGAGAGAGCGAGAGAGAGAGAGAGAGAGAGAAAGAGAGAGAGAGAAAGAGAGAAAGAGAGAGAGAGAGAGAGAGAGAGAGAGAGAGAGAGAGAGAGAGAGAGAGAGAGAGAGAGAGAGAGAGAGAGTCAGAGACCGCTTTAGTTGCCGTGACGGGGCAAGGCAGGCAAAACAGAACACAACACACTCATAAACATAAATAAAGGAGAACACCAGACACCAAACAAGGGAAACACAGGTGTATATACAGATGGCTAACATGAAAACAAGTGACACCTAGGAAAAACAATGGGCAGATTAACAGGAAAATGAATAAATACAAACTGACTACAACATCGCGCTGGAAATTATAACTTAGCGAACAAACAAGGAACATGTAACAGGAGGAGTTACCATGTACCTCTAGTTGTAGAAAGTCAGAGCCAGTCTGCATATTGGGCAGTCACAGTTGACAGATTTAATGGAAAATAATAATGTATGATGCGTAGTGTATGATCTTCAGACTATGATTCAGTTGGAGGACACGTTTGATTATTTGAGCCGATTTTAGAGCTGTCTGGGTTGTCTACTTTTCTCTGTTTGTGTTTGCTTGAGTTGGACTTTCGTTTCCTTTGTCTGAGTTAGGCCCTGTTTACACGAAAACGATTCCGGGTGAAAACGTAATAATATTTTATCGGATGTGCCTTTCGTTTACACGGCGACGGCGTTTTTGGGGCTTAAAAACGCAAAAAAGTGAAACCACCCTCCAAAGTGGAAATCTTAAAAACGCTCCACCGTCGCGTTTCCGTCTAAACGGGTAAAAACGCAAATCTGCTCATGGCGGCTCTCGTACGCATTTACGTCACAGGCATGCGCCAGTACAGGAAAATAACAACCAACATGTTGGATTTCCATACGTCGGACCTTCAAGTTGCCCTAGCAGCTCTGATAAACGTCCAAGAGTCTTTTCAATTTCGCGCTACTAGGGAGAGAAGTAGAAGGAAGGTTGTACGCAGGCGCACGGACTTGTTGTTGTTGTGTGGCAGTGCTTCACATTGCCACCTAGCCGCCTGGAGTGCATACTACATCGCATTTCTAACACTTTTCCGTCTCCATATGCACGCAGATTTCCCCCCCCATAACGCTCGTCTAAACGCAGAATAAAAAGTGAAAACGAAACGCCACTTTTGCGTTTTCTCTTCAGATCGTTTCCGTGTAAACATGGCCTCAATTGGTTTCCATGGTAATTGTTAATTGATTGATTGAGTTGGATCACCTGTGTCTCATTTCTTTGATTTAGTTTGCTTGTGTATTTAAACCCATTTGTGACGAGAGCACATATTGTTTTCATATTTGTCACGCGTCTCCTAGCAATGAGGTGCATGTTTCTGAGTTTGTTTGTATTCAGAATGACCTGGTAGTTTGTGACCCTCAGTCGTTTAGTATATGATGCAGCTTTTCCTCTTTAACCATTTTCAAAGTCAGCAAGTTTATGATGGTTTAAAATCTGTATGATTTTAAGTAATGTAGTGTATACCAGCCTTTCCTCAAGCATTTTTTCAATAACTTATTCATACGTTCCCATTTTTTTATATTTCACTCATTAGCTCATTCGTTCGCTTATTTCACCTTGTTCAGTATTATATAACTCATTATTTCAAAATCCGTTCCTGTTCATCCATTCATTCAGTGAGTGAGTCTCTCACTACTACACTACTTGTTTAATCATTTATTACTCACTTTGTTTAGTTATGGGCACTGGGCACCCTGGTATTTCTTCAGGATGAAATCTTTTGCAAGCTGAGTTCTCCAAACACTGCAGTCAGTGCACACCCAGCGTCATATTTTGCTGGCAGACGAGTCTAATGAATCCAGCACATGCTGTCTGCGACACTGAGAGAGGGGGAGGTGAGGAGAGGTCGAAGGGGAGACTGTGATAAAAGCCCAAACACAGTTCAGCTGGACTGCTGGTGCTCTGTTCCATGAGTCACGTGGAGCTGTTAAGTGTTCAGTGCTCTTGCTCCATGTTGCTCTTTTAATGCTAAAAAAGGATCAGATTTTCCAATCAATCTGACTTTTTTACTTTCCTTAGAGAAACTACAGAACTACTCAAGAAAATAGTTTGAAAGCTGTTTCTGTCATACAGAAAATACTTGCACAAATGCATGCCACAATGATCATTTTAACGCACTGCATTAAATACCAGTAGCATTTATGAATACTGTTTCATGCCACATCATAAAACATGCTCATACAAACATGTGCTGAGGATATAAAACACATTTATGATTATGATTTTTGTTTATGAATGAACAAGTGAATGAATGAAATGCACTAACATTTTATTTAGCAAGGATGTGATCAGTGACAGTAAAGACTTTTACATTGCTAAAAAATATATATATATATTTATATATATATAAATTATAATAATATTTTATTGTATTTTTTTATAAAATAAATGCAGCCTTGGTGAACATAAGAGGCCATAATAATTTTTAAAACAAAATTCTACCAACCTCAAACTTTTGAATAGTAGTGGATGTATTATGTTCTGTAATTTTATCATCTTTTTTCCTTCTTTATATGTAAAATTAAAGTGATTTTAACAGAACTAAATTTTAAGAATTAAAATGAGATCATAGAAATCTGCAACTATAATAATTATAAAATCATTCTAAATATTTTTATAGTCACAATTCACTGCTAAAAAAAATTCTTGAAACTTCACCCGCACACGTGTTGAGGGGCCATTAAAAAGAAAAGTGTTTTACATTGACAGGTATCCCCTAATAGCAAGCTATTAATTTATTTTGTACAAAACATTTCTGCATGAGTCTGAAATATCACCAAACAACAAGTTCCAACTAATGTCAGAGTCCATCTCAGCAGTAGCGAACACAAACATGCAACTAAAGGATTATACTAAGTATGCGCAAAGAGAATGTTTCTGCTTTTTCCAAGGCTCTGCCATTTGACTGTAAAGGAAATCAGAGCTCTTTTTCTGTTGGAAAATAAGCAATTATACTGCCATTACAAACAAGAAGAAACTTTACAAGAAATGTACCATAAAAATCTGAAATACATGTAGCATGTGGTCTGAGTCAGAATACATTTCCATAAATTGTAGTTTTTGCATATTACTGGGTTGACATAATGGCAGTTCTCTTAGTGTGGAAATAAATATTTTATATATTTATTTAGACATGAATTTACATTTTTTTTGGCCTTCCTCTATGTTAGTTGTGATTTGTCTTCTTTTTTTTTGCACATGGATTTGCATGAAGAAGCAACAAGAGACATTAAGTGACAGCAAGTCTGTAAAAATACTTTGTGAATTTTGTGTAGAATGTGTCCCAGGCCAAAATGTGTCTGGTTTTAGTGTGTGATATCATCTTTTAAAAAATGTAAAATTGTTTTACTTAATACATCTGTTTTTGAAACATGTTCCTCTTTATGAGTACTGTTAGCTGTGTGAGGGCCGTAAATATGATTACAGCTTTCTTGGCTGATATTCTAATAGCTTTCCCATTGCTTTATGCCGCACATAAAGTGCAGCCAAATGGATGGACAGACAAACACTCAAAACTCCTTAGCCTTTAATGTTAGTTTGTATTTGACTGATATATTACCTTTTGGTTACTTTTGACTGTACTTTACATCAGACTGTGTGATATATTACTCACAAAATACAGAGAAACATTTTGCTACTAGATGAATTTCAAGGGTGAGGGTCAAAGGGGTGAGGACTAACCCTCTGGGCATTGGACGACAGCCTAACGCCACTTCTCCTCTTCTCACAGGTCTATGACAGGCTGCAGAAGTACAGGGCCCAGCAGCCTGCTCCGCTGCTGGATAGCACACAGGGCCTGGCTCAGGACGTAAGTTCTCCTCTGGGGCATCAAGTGTTTTTTGTCTCCAGACCAGAGTGATCAGACAATCCAGCAGAGCTGGGACGAAATTCAGTCTGTTTAGTGTTGTCGGTTTGAAGTGTACTGGAAGGGATTACTATAGTGAACACTCCAGAGTCACATAAATATATGTGCTGCAGCCTCACAGACACTCACTTATTTATTGTGTTATTTTTTTTAATGAAATAATTTGGCAACTCCTAAGGCCAAAACTGCATTTTTGTGTATAAATGCCCAAAATGACCTAGTTTTCCCTTAACTCTATAAAACCGCAGTGTATAACCACCAACATGATGAAACAGAAATAAAAAAAAAAACGTTTCAAAGAAGTTTCCCCAACACCCCTTTTATCTGCCCCTGGTAGGACAAATAAATAGTCCCGCCCTAAACTTGCACCATTGGTTGAGCCAAAAATGCTACGTAATGCTGGTCAGAGGCCTGTCTCAGTAAGTAGGGAAAGATTGGGAAAATACATATTATTACATGCTATATACACTCACCGGCCACTTTATTAGGTACACCTGTCCAACTGCTCGTTAACACTTAATTTCTAAGCAGCCAATCACATGGCGGCAACTCAGTGCATTTAGGCATGTAGACATGGTCAAGACAATCTCCTGCAGTTCAAACCGAGCATCAGTATGGGGAAGAAAGGTGATTTGAGTGACTTTGAACGTGGCATGATTGTTGGTGCCAGAAGGGCTGGTCTGAGTATTTCAGAAACTGCTTATCTACTGGGATTTTCACGCACAACCATCTCTAGGGTTTACAGAGAATGGTCCGAAAAAGAAAAAACATCCAGTGAGCGGCAGTTCTGTCGGCGGAAATGCCTTGTTGATGCCAGAGGTCAGAGGAGAATGGCCAGACTGGTTCGAGCTGATAGAAGGGCAACAGTGACTGAAATAACCACTCGTTACAACCGAGGTATGCAGCAAAGCATTTGTGAAGCCACAACACGCACAACCTTGAGGCGGATGGGCTACAACAGCAGAAGACTCCACCGGGTACCACTCATCTCCACTACAAATAGGAAAAAGAGGCTACAATTTGCAAGAGCTCACCAAAATTGGACAGTTGAAGACTGGAAAAATGTTGCCTGGTCTGATGAGTCTCGATTTCTGTTGAGACATTCAGATGTTAGAGTCAGAATTTGGCGTAAACAGAATGAGAACATGGAACCATCATGCCTTGTTACCACTGTGCAGGCTGGTGGTGGTGGTGTAATGGTGTGGGGGATGTTTTCCTGGCACACTTTAGGCCCCTTAGTGCCAATTGGGCATCGTTTAAATGCCACGGCCTACCTGAGCATTGTTTCTGACCATGTCCATCCCTTTATGGCCACCATGTACCCATCCTCTGATGGCTACTTCCACCATGTCACAAAGCTCTAATCATTTCAAATTGGTTTCTTGAACATGACAATGAGTTCACTGTACTAAAATGGCCTCCACAGTCACCAGATCTCGACCCAATAGAGCATCTTTGGGATGTGGTGGAACGGGAGATTCGCATCATGGATGTGCAGCCGACAAATCTGCGGCAACTGTGTGATGCCATCATGTCAATATGGACCAAACTCCCTGAGGAATGCATCCAGCACCTTGTTGAATCTATGCCACGAAGAATTGAGGCAGTTCTGAAGGCAAAAGGGGGTCCAACCCGTTACTAGCATGGGGTACCTAATAAAGTGGCCGGTGAGTGTATGTGTGTGTACCATTGTGAATGTGAAAAACAAAAACCTATTTTTAAAGCTTATGAAAATCATCCCCGTTCCCTAAAGGAGAGAGCAATGATGTTACGTCAGAACGACTGACGAACTGGGATCTCGCCTGAGAGCCCAATCACCTTCGAGTGGTAACAGAAGAAAGCCAATGCACATTTTGCAGCCGCTTCCCCGCTTCCCCGCTTCCGGGTATATATAAGGCAGCGTGCCAGAGGAGGCACAGGAATTGTGGCGACGGGGCGTAACGTCCTTCCCTATTATTTAGTCATACTTGACGTTATGTCAGAATGATTGACGAATTAGGAAGACACCACCAATGCTGCCCCTTCCAAAGCGAACTTTGTCGACCTCCTTCATCTCGGTCAGGTTCAGCCAGAGATGGTGCTTCTGGACCACTAGGGTGGACATCGCCTGCCCCCAGGGACTTTTGTAGCCCGGAGGCCGAGGTCCGTCGCTGTATGCAGCTCCTGCATCAACCCGGGGTCAGAACTACCCTTGTGCAGCTCTTTTAGTTCCTTGGCCTGGTATACTTGCAGGAGGGCCATGGCATGCTGGGTGGAGGCGGCCTGTCCAGGCGGCACTGTAAGCCTTGGATGTGAGTGCAGACGAGAACGTACAGGCCTTGGATGGGACACGTGAACGACCCCGCCAGGTGACAGCATTGTGCAGACACAATTGCACCGCAACTGCACACTCCGCCTGTGGGATCTCCACGTACATTTTCACCACCCTGCCACCAAGAGTTGTGAGAGCGGAGGAGGCAGCTGAGCCGTTTCTGGCAGAAAAAGGTGCCTTCCATGACTTTGTGACCTCCTTGTGCACTTCCGGGAAGAGAAGGAGGTTCAGGACACGGTGGAGGGTTGGAAAGCGTGGCAGTCAGCTTCGGGTTGGACTCGAACAACGCTACTCTCCCCGAAGGGGGCAGCGCAGCCAAATCTTCATCCCCAGAGGACTCTAGCCCACCCTTCGATGCAGAGGTCGACATCCGGTCCCCCGCAGGAACCCTACGTGAGAAGGCCCAGCACCCACAGCCGGAAGCTTCACAGCCTGTGATGGAAAAGAGGAGTGAGGGGCCACAGGGATTCACCCGGTGGAAGAGCTCCCACTGTAATCCTCAGATCACCTTGCATACCTTTACTAATCATTTAGTACCTTTAAGGGCAGCCATTTCAATGGCAAAAGTGTCCCAAATTACCTGAATTCACTTATTTATTTTTTACATATCTTTTCAAATTATGTATTAATTATTTGTTCATGTTTTTGCAGAACCCAATCTAAAGTTGAAACTGTTCATTATTTGTAAATGTTTATAAATGTTTACTAATCATTAAGTACCTTTATGTGCATTTGACTTTTAGCTGTAACAAGGTTTGTGTAATAGCTAAGTTTAGCAAAATGCTTGCTAAAGACAACAATAACACATGATGTAATTTGGGTGCAAAACATGTTTTTGTTTTTTTGCCTCAGCACTTATATACAATATCCTTAAACAGAGGATATTCCTTGAATCATACATCAACAGGAGGATTTTTTTTTTCTTTCAAGAAAATACATATATCGAAACAATGTAACAGTTTGAACCGTGTTCCCTTATAGTAATCAAATTGAACACTGTGCACTTGACCCCTTAAACCTACTTATACAGCAAACCTGAGTGTTTTGGAATACATGAACACAATAAGTAAATTGTATCTAATTATTATTATTATTATTGTCATAAGTACATACATAAGTGCATGTTAAAGACGCCTAATATAAAGTAAGACCAGTCAATCTTATATTGTTAATTTTTCTTTTGAATCCAGATCACTCATAGCTACCAAACACCTTTTTGCATTTGTACATTTGTAAATGTAAAAAAAAAAAAAAAAGTCCATTAGGTACTATATGACCTGAGGTTTCATGACATTTGTATATTTTCAAGAACTGCATGATCATGTATGAATTGAAAGTTTAACAACATTTGACAGCATTTTAATTTACATAAAAAATGTACATTCATCAGATGAGAATTTAATCGCACCGACTTTCTTCTGTTTCACATGATGTTTGCAAATGTCACACTTCATGTGAAACACTCATTATTGTTAATCATAGTTAACTGATAAATCAGGATCAAATCATTAGTCATTTGTGGAGTTTCCTCAACCTGCTTTGTGAGACACACCTTGGGAGACTAAACCAGTGTTTTGGAGAAATTCAACATTAATAATGTGTTACTGTTGAATCTGCTTATGAATCTGAGAAAGCTGCACTCATCAATAAACATGGCCATTGACCTGAACCAGTTGGTGCAACAGCCACTTGCTTCATCGCTTGTCACATTGCTTTCACTATGAATCTGCACTGGACAAGTAAATGTCTTCCATGTCATATAATGCGAGAACTTCATGGTAATGTGAGCTGTCATCTGAAGACTTAGATCCAGTTGTCATTGTTTCCATTTGATAGTCTTGGAAGCATCATGTGAATCAGTCATTTTTGCACCATCATTTTATGGCAAAAAGAGCTGAATTTTCAGCATCATTACTTCAGTCTTCAGTGTCACATGATCGTTCAGAAATCATTCTAATATGCTGATTTGGTTTTTACTGTAAGTTTGATCAAGTAAAAGCAGCCAAAATTCAGTTTTGATATTTTCAAAAACATTCAAAAATGATTTTCATTCTTAAACATTCATTCTTAATGATTTTAAACCAAAGCCCCTTTCACACAGAGATTCCGGAAAATACACGGATAAAGCGACCCGGGATTTGACCCGGGTTCGTTTGATTTTGCTTCATTCACACTGCCAGAGATTTGCCGGAATCAGAGAGCGCGTTCACACACAACCCGTGTATGTTCCGGAAAGACACGTGACATTGATGTGACATGTAATGTCTCAGCAACGTGTATAGTTTGCTTATGAGCTGCGATTTCTCTCTGGAGAAACCACGCTAGTGCATTTTTTCTCTGATTCGATCATAAACTAGCGCATTACACTGTACCGTTTCACTAGCCTGCTTTCACTTCACTTCACTTCACATCATAACTTCACATCATAACGACACGGCATTGGTTACGGCTTTTGTTCACACAGCGCGCGTTCCGGGTCTGAACACGGCAATGTTACTAGGTCCCCAACCCGGCATCGATCCCGGCATCAGTCCCGGGTCGTGTTTGCGTTCACACAGAAGGCACTCTGGCAATTTGCCGGGTTCAAAGCGCTGTGTGAAAGGGGCTCAACAGTATTCCGACACACACACACACACACACAAAAAAAAAACTACTAGCTCAACAACGCTCACAAAAAAAAAAAAAAAAAAATTTGAATGTTCTGCCCTGTAAATTAAAAATCACAAAATCATTAACGTTACCATTTTTATCTGGATTACACTTCAACCTCTTTCTTTCTTCATTACAATTATCTCCCTTTAACAGTATTCAAATTTCTATTAGCCTAGCCTAAGTTTTTCCTCTTCCTTGCACATCTTGCAAAAACAATCAGCCCTGTAGTCTTTATCAACTCAATTCTGCAGAGACTCTTAAAACAAAGATTATCTCCAGCTTTTGACTGTGCACGCTGTATTTCATTAAGGCAAAGAGTGGTTTTGAAGAGATATCGATTTCCATCTTCTCTCAGACTGAAAACGAGGAGGACATTATGGAGCATTAAGCCGTTAAAAGCCTTTTCCTTACGTTGCAGCTCAGTGTAAAATTTCAGTTTTGGAGATTTAATGTATGTTTAACGTCAGGTCCGGTGTTACTCACAACCACATTCGGTCTAGTCGGTTTTTGCTTGGCTGAACCACAACAGAAACAGTTATTTCTCCAGGGCTCATGGTTCTGTGGCTTTTTGACCTGCTATGTAAACACTTGCATAGTATTGTCAAGTGGGTTGGGATAGATTGAACCAGACCACCAAGCATTGCCAAAGCAAACTCTTTCCAGATCGGTTCATGATACTTGAGCATAAACTATAAGCCAAAAGGGATGGTCAGAGACTTTTGCCTGTAATAACATATAGACATTATAAAATGTTGTTGTTTTTCATGTTTCGGTCCAGTTGGCGGAAGAGCTGTGTGGTGTTGTCACCAGCCCAGAGACAACAGAGCTGTTACACTTGCTCTCCAAACCTCATGTACAGGTGAGAAGAGAATGTACATGTGGGTCAAGATTTGGTCAAGATCTCAAGAAAGGTGGATTGACATATCTGACACTGGCTTGGTGTCATTAGATAAAGTACATTTGTAGTAGTATTTGGTGTAAAATCAAAAATCAAATCAGTATTTCTTTCTTTTCACTAGTTGCATATATATTCTTCTTTAGGAGAAGATGATTATATACAACTGATAAAATATCGAAAATGTACATTACTCTCTGACGTCAAGCATGAACTAGACATAAAGAGAAGGAAAATTCACCTTTAGAGCTGTTACAAACCAGACCCACACATTAAGTTTATAGAGTTCGGGAGTTTTTACTTATGAGGGCCCTGACAGCTTTATTTGTGATGGGTCTAATGATATGTTGCTGCTTGGATCGTTTGTTTGGCTCTCACTTTTTATAAGGCAAGACTGGGTTGCCTTAGTGAGGTGATATTCAGTGTGGAAAGATACTTTATCAGGCCAAGTGAGAAGACCAATCAACAGCTTTGATTGTTGACTTACTGTACTTGATGTGCTGAGAATATTTTATTTGAAATTGCAATGTTTTGTAACATTTTAAATGTTTTACTGACACTTTTGTTCAATTTCATGTATCTTTGCTGAAGAAATTTTATTTATTTTTTAAAAAAAAATTTTTTTTATAATAATTTGACCCCAATCTTTTGAATGCTATTGTAAGGGATAAATTAATCTTTCTTCAATTCTTGTGGAAATCTGCTTTTGTGGAAGTATAGCAGAATCTTCAATCTGCTATACTTGATTCTGATTGGTCAGTCATGTCATTATGCTATTTTTTTGGGTTTTTTGTGTGTAATGACAACTAAACAGAGGTATTTTCAAACTCCATAAATTATGAATTTTGACCCCCAAAATATGCATTTCTTTCATGGGCCCTTTTCTTAAAATAATAAGGCATATATTTTTATATACAGAGACCCTTTCGTAACATAAATCTATGAATAATAAAAAAAATATAAAGACAGTATTGTAAAAACCAACGTTTTTTTTAATTGTCTTTGTATTAAAGCAAATTATTTAAATAGTTATCGGCAAAACATTGATCTTTTTTCTACCCACTATTATAGTAATGTTAGATAAAATTGTAATAATAAATATATACTGCTAACCGAATTCCCAACCAGACAATTGTCATACCTGTGCTGTCATTCTCCTCTTCAGGCTTTTCTCTCAGTGCATGACATGGTGGCCCAGAAAGAGTTTGACCCTCGGTTGCCTCCTCTGCCTCCACTGCCTGATAACGATGAGAAAGAGGAAGATTCGATCAAGATTGTTTGCCTAATGAAAAACCAGGAGCCACTGGTAGGTCCCTCTGGATAACGCGAGTAAAACAAGAATATAGTCCATTTATATAAAGCTGGTTAAAAACAGGTTACAGTAGTTGAAGCTCAGCAGCTAATTCATTCTGAGATCTGCTTCAGCTTGAAATATAAAGTACATTGGACTCCCTTCAACCCTGCCAACTATCAGATACCTTTAAAAACTCATTTTTGAAGAATATTGTTTTAAAATCATCCATAGGTTAACATTCCATTCCTCATGATAAAGGTCATGGCTCTGAAATTGATTAGGAATCAATTGAAATCAACTGAAATTGATTACTCCGCTGAATTGTTTTTGATTGTAATCAGCAGAACACTAATAAGGCCAGCATATTTAGAGGGAAGATTTGGATTATCCTATAATGCTAGAGTATCAAATTGCAACCTGGATCAGTTTTGCCCTCAACTCTACCTCCAGAATCATTTTTTCCATCACTGAACAAAACCATCTGGACTTACAATTGTGTTAGTTAAATGGGATGCTTTGAATACAAGTAGGAAACACTGTACAGCACTCTGCATGTAAAACGCATGACTTCAGATTGAACCCTCTCAAACAAGGTTTATCTTTTTATTGTGGGGTTATCCTTCTACTTCTGACGCACAATGTGGCCGTATTCCCATTCACAATGCATAGCTTGTAAAATGGCGATTTTCTCCATTATTACTCCTTTTGTCTATAACATCTGGCGAATAATGCCGAAGGAGGCAGCCATTTGAATGAGGCTTTATGAATTGCAAGAATGAACGGAAAGAGCATCATCAGTTTTTGGTACGACCGTGACGAAGAGTTCCTCCTTGCCATCCTCTCACTAGACTCAATGTTTTTTGTTTTTTTTTCATCTGTTGTCTACCATGATTGTGATTGGAATGGAATAGTCTACGATGAATTAATCAGACAACAGTCAAATACACAAAATATTCTAGAAGTCTGAAGGGAACAAATGCAGTTTCATCAAATAAAAATCTGTCTGTATATCTGCCTTACCTAATTATATACACTATGTACCATTCAAAGGTTTTTTTAAAGAAATTAATACTTTTATTCAGCAATAAAATCGATCAAAAGTGACAGTAAAGACTTTTAAATTTAAATAAATGCTGTTCTTTTGAACAAAAGTGCATCATAGTTTCCACAAAAAAATATTAAGCTGCACAACTGTTTTCAACATTGATAATAACAAGAAATGTTTCTTGATCACTAGATCAGCATTTCAGAATGAAGGATCATGTGACACTGAAGATTGGAGTAATGATACTGAAAAATAAGCTTTGCCATCATAGGAATAAATTACATTTTACGATATATTTAAATAAAATAAAAAATATTAAAATATATAACATTTTTAAACATTACAGTTTTCACTGTATTTTTGATTGATTAACATAAGAAAAGAAAAAAATCTACTGACCCCAAACTTTTGAATTCTATCTATCCTACACTTTCTTTTCTTGTATTATTTCAGTGGTTCGTTTCTCAATTTCTTTGCATATAGTGATCAAGTCTGCGGTGTTCAGACCAGGCAGATGGAGTTAGTGATCAGTGATTAAACCATTAACCTTAAATATGCTCGTTTTGTCTTGGAGCAGGCCAATATTAAAGAGGCGCAGTCCTGAACCCATCTGTTTTCTCTGCACCATGGGTCGTGAGCTATAAACACTGGGTCATGGCTTTTCCATGTTCTATTTAAGAAGCATGTGAAGGAACTAGAAAGCTCTCCACAATCCAGAGATCTTTTTGTGCTTCTAATAGG
This sequence comes from Rhinichthys osculus, assembly GCA_029959095.1. Taxonomy (NCBI): domain Eukaryota; kingdom Metazoa; phylum Chordata; class Actinopteri; order Cypriniformes; family Leuciscidae; genus Rhinichthys; species Rhinichthys osculus. Next base: position 33,762,004 of record JARWKJ010000007.1, on the reverse strand, counting down.
GGACCTGAGCCCTGTGATTAAGGATTACAGGCCATTTTGGCTTCTGTGGTCAAGGAACTATGCGGGGCCTCCTAACTCCTGTATCAGTGTCCCGTGTGGCTTGACTGCCATCATTGTCTGCTTCTAAACAGGCTTGTTAAAGCGTGGTCTCCTGAAACGGGTCATGTCAGAGGCCCTTTGAGGACTAAAATGTTCTTTTAACCACAGTTTGGACTAGTTTATTTCATGACCTCTGCAAGTTGTTAATATGTTTTGGAGAGTTTAACCTATACAGTATTAGTGCAGCTGCATGTGGTGTGGTGGCCATGGTTGGTGTATTGATTGTCCTGGGAGATGAGGCATGTGACAACAGAAATTATTTTTCTCTCTAAGCAATGTGAGATGGTGCTAATGAAAATGGACTTGAAACAAATCACAGTTGTGTATAATTTATAAAGGTCAAATCTGATGTGTGTTTAGATCTAATGAACCTGAAAGATTCATTTCACTGGCTGCTGATTTTTTTCCCCATTTAGACAAATGAAGGAAAGACAACTGATCTGATGTTTGACATATGTCAGCAAGCTGTGTGATTTAAACAAAAGCCTTTTTTTGTCTTAATTTGAGCTTTCATGAATAGAGTTTTCCTCATTAAGTTTGACTTATTCGTCATGGTTTCATGGAACATTTAACACTCCAGCTCTGCACTGCATAACATGTTTAAGATTCATATTGTGATATTCACACCTGTATTGCCCTTTATAAAGAAATTCTGTCCAGATTTCTACTTGGACTTATCCTGACAGTCACGTATTGATTTACAAGGCAAACTTGGATTGTTTGCTAGAAATTGGTCCCTCCAGATATATGAACTTGTGCTTTACAGTCGATTTGCTTTGAATGAATTTTAAAACCTTAGACTTGTATTTCTGAATGACAGCCTACAGATCATCAACAAACATTTCTATGTTCCAGGGAGCCACCATAAAGAGAGACGAGTCCACTGGTGCTATAGTTGTAGCTCGGGTCCTGAGAGGAGGAGCTGCTGATCGGAGTGGTGAGATGCACTTTAAATCTATTAATATTATAACCTTTTTCACCATAGTGTTCTTGATCAACACTCTTATAATTAGAAACTAAATTTGTGTATAGATTAATGCCATAAAATAACCCTTTATGTCGACCTTAAATGGAAATTTCCCATCTTATTGTGAACAATTTTATGATATTTAATCAAAATGTCATACCTCAAATTCCAGTGAAATGACAGACTTTTTTCTAGTGATGTATGCTGGACTTCTCCAATCATTTAGTCAGCTTAAACCCCGCCCCTTTCTTTCAAAAGACTGCAAGCTCGCATTCAAATCTGCCTCCATTCTGTTTCTCTTGGATGTACTTCATAGTGAGGAAGACAATCTGTTGCTACTTCCATCACATTGCAACTTTAAATCCTCTACTGCAAGGTTATTATCATAAACCAAAACTATAAGATAAAAGCGAGTAGTTTCAAAACATGTAACTTACATGTTTTGAGCATGTAACATTGCAAACTTAAAATATACACAATGTAAAACAACAACAACAAAACCCTAAAACTAAACTAAATACAGATTAAAAAACACACTCAAAAGTCTTGCTTATTTAAGAGAATTCTGAATGCTACTGGCTAAAGAAATTATGCACATAAGACAACAGTGTAATACACGCCCCAAACATGTTATAGTTATAGTTATGCTTATAGTTCCTGAAGCTGGATTGTGATTGGTTAGTGAATAAGACACACAGAGCTTTATACTGAAATAACTGAATTCACTTCACAATGTTTAAAGTAATTCTTTCCGGCGATTCTTTCTTCTCATTGCTTCATTGGTGGATGCTACAGGTCTAATTCATGAAGGTGACAAACTCAAGGAAGTCAATGGAGTTCCAGTGGAGGACAAGAACCCAGAGGAGATCATTCCCATACTAGTATGCATTGCTGGCCTGTCGCCAGCATGTTTGGATGCTGGTTCCCCGCATGGGATGCTAGTGTGCTGGTGTCCCCATCAGGCTTCTTAATTAGCTTAACCAGCAAACCTCTCTTGGTCAGCACGGCTAAAGCTGGCTAGACCAGCAATATCCAGAATAGAAACTGATGTTAGTCTAAGCTGCATGCTTGAATGTGTTTGGGCATTTGGTGTCTGCTTTAATTTGATGTGGTGTGCATTTGTGTTTGATGGTTTTCTGGAGCAACACATGTGCATTCTATCTTTGTTTATACACTACTAGTCAAAAGTTTGCAATAATTATAATTTTTTCAGAAATCATTCTAATATGCTAATCATCGTGTTTTTGTATGAATGTTTTGCTGCTTAATATTTTTGTGGAAACTGTTATACCCCACACTTTGGATTGTTAGGTAAAAAAATAAATAAATAATAATAATAATATTTTTAATCAAAAGGGACAGTAAAGTCATTCATAATGTTTCAAAAGATTTCTATTTTAATCTTACATGTATGTATATACATTTTATATTGTTTGTTTTACTTATTCTCATGTACAGCACTTTGTGACTTTATCTGTGAAAAGTGCTTTATAAATAAACTTTACTTACTTACTTACTATTTCAAAATAAATAATTTTTTTCTTTAACTCTCATCAAAGAATCCTGAAAAAACACGCCTTCCACAAAAATATTAAGCAACAAAAAAATTATAACAATAATAACCATTATTAATAATTAAGCACCAATAATAATTGCTAATAAATAAGTGCCATGTGAGCATAAAATAATGATTCCTGAAGGATCATGTAACACTAAAGACTATGTAATGATGCCGAAAATCCAGCTTTGCCATCACACGAGGAATACATTACATTTTAAAATATATTGTTATTTAAAATTGTAACAATATTATTTACAATTTTTACATTTTACACAATATTAGTACCGTAGTTTTTATTTGTTTTGGTCAAATAAAGGCAGTCTTGATGAGCATAAGAGGAATATTTTCCTGTTATCACTGTAAAGCTGCTTTGCAACAATTTGTATTGTAAAACGCGCTATATAAAAAAAGGTGACTTTACTTGACTTCTTTCAAAAACATAAAAAAAAAATCTTAATTATTCAACATTTTTGACCAGTAGATTAAGTGTTATTCAATCTGAACCTTATAAGCTTTTCTTGAGCCTGTATGTCCTTATCACATCCTCCAGGCCCATTCAGAAGGAGCAGTGACCTTCAAAGTCATCCCAGGCACAAAAGAAGAGCCGGATACCATAGAAACCAAGGTCCCTTGACGAAATCAAAGCGTACAGAGTCGTTTTCTGCATTGCATTTTACACTCCAGATAATTTAAGCCAAAATTGGTGACATCAACATGTGTTTGTGGATTGTTGCAGATCTTTGTGAGGGCACTTTTTGACTATGATCCCCAAGCAGATCCCGCTATTCCATGCAAAGACGCAGGGTTGGAATTCTGGAGAGGAGATGTGTTGCAGATTGTAAGCCAAGAAGATGACACCTGGTGGCAGGCCAGACGGCACGGTGACGCCAACCTCAGGGCTGGATTGATTCCCTCAAGACAGCTTCAGGAAAGGTAAGAAAACTTTCATAATCAGACTGTTGCAAAGTTTCACTCCAAGTCTAGACTGAAGAAACTAAATCCTTTTGTTGTCAGAGTCATACACAGATGTTGTCAGTCAGACTCCGATCCTGTCATCATGTTCCCAATGTTGAATTAGACACAGTCAATGGCAACTCAGTCTGACCCTCCCTTAGTCAAACTTAAAATCTTGTAAGAAAAACAATCGATCTCATCAACATTTAAATAAAATTCCTTTTGTCTGGACACTTCGGTGTCTGTTAAGACAATGGGAATCTATCAGCGTGCTGAGATTTTATTATTTGTGTGTCTTTCAACTGATGACATGACAGTGACATCATTGAAAGGTTTACTATAGGCAATAACTTGATCTAGTCTCAGCCTTAGATGACACGTTCACCACAGTCCGTTCACTGACCGTCTAATGCGGCCCAAAATCATATTTAAAAGCTAGTTGATTTATGTGCATTTGAATAGTTCGCCAGATTAGTGAAATTGAATCTTTCTGTTTGAGACACTTAGTTACAAATAAACTTGATATCAATGAGCAGAACCGTAAAAGAGAGTTTTGTCTGTGAAATAGTCTATATTTATTACTTTTAGACGTGCAGATCACGAATTCTATATCCATATCTTGGTTTTTTTGTAGTATAATATAATTGTAACGATCACCAGCTGGAGTCCCCTTGAGAGCCACCAGAGTCACTCCACATCAGACTATTGTCATTCCCTCACAAACTACATTTCCCATAACTCACTGCCCAGACTCATCATCCCTGATTGCATCCACCTGTGTCTCATTACCTTGTTAGTCTCAGCCTATTTAAACCATACACACTCATTCATTCCCTGCGAAGTCTTGTATATTTTCTCACTAAATATGTGCATTTCTGAGCTTGTTTGTTTCCTGTTTCTCCCGTGTCCTGGTTCTCTTGATTCTCTGCCTGCTCCCTTGGATTTCTCTCTTTGCTTCACCCCTGATCTGTTATTGTTTGGATTGTTTGTGTATGACCCTTGCCTGTTATCTGGATTACGTCTTTGGATTACCCTGTTGAATAAATACTGCATTTGGATCCTCAACCTTTATGTCTCAGAGCAGTACGTGGCAATAATATTCACTACCGTTGAAAAGTTTTTTTCTTTTTTTCTTTAATCAATACTTTATTCAGCAAGGATTAAATTGATCAAAAGTGACAGTTAAGACTTTTACATGGTTACAAAAATGTATGCTGAAGAAAAAAAAATATATAAGTATAAATATATACATATACTGTGTATATATATATATACACTCACCGGCCACTTTATTAGGTACCCCATGCTAGTAACGGGTTGGACCCCCTTTTGCCTTCAGAACTGCCTCAATTCTTCGTGGCATAGATTCAACAAGGTGCTGGAAGCATTCCTCAGGGAGTTTGGTCCATATTGACATGATGGCATCACACAGTTGCCGCAGATTTGTCGGCTGCACATCCATGATGCGAATCTCCCGTTCCACCACATCCCAAAGATGCTCTATTGGGTTGAGATCTGGTGACTGTGGAGGCCATTTTAGTACAGTGAACTCATTGTCATGTTCAAGAAACCAATTTGAAATGATTAGAGCTTTGTGACATGGTGGAAGTAGCCATCAGAGGATGGGTACATGGTGGCCATAAAGGGATGGACATGGTCAGAAACAATGCTCAGGTAGGCCGTGGCATTTAAACGATGCCCAATTGGCACTAAGGGGCCTAAAGTGTGCCAGGAAAACATCCCCCACACCATTACACCACCACCACCAGCCTGCACAGTGGTAACAAGGCATGATGGTTCCATGTCCTCATTCTGTTTACGCCAAATTCTGACTCTAACATCTGAATGTCTCAACAGAAATCGAGACTCTTCAACTGTTCAATTTTGGTGAGCTCTTGCAAATTGTAGCCTCTTTTTCCCATTTGTAGTGGAGATGAGTGGTACCCGGTGGAGTCTTCTGCTGTTGTAGCCCATCCGCCTCAAGGTTGTGCGTGTTGTGGCTTCACAAATGCTTTGCTGCATACCTCGGTTGTAACGAGTGGTTATTTCAGTCACTGTTGCCCTTCTATCAGCTCGAACCAGTCTGGCCATTCTCCTCTGACCTCTGGCATCAACAAGGCATTTCCGCCCACAGAACTGCCGCTCACTGGATGTTTTTTCTTTTTCGGACCATTCTCTGTAAACCCTAGAGATGGTTGTGCGTGAAAATCCCAGTAGATTAGCAGTTTCTGAAATACTCAGACCAGCCCTTCTGGCACCAACAATCATGCCACGTTCAAAGTCACTCAAATCACCTTTCTTCCCCATACTGATGCTCAGTTTGAACTGCAGGAGATTGTCTTGACCATGTCTACATGCCTAAATGCACTGAGTTGCCGCCATGTGATTGGCTGCTTAGAAATTAAGTGTTAACGAGCAGTTGGACAGGTGTACCTAATAAAGTGGCCGGTGAGTGTATATACATATTCAAATAGAAAACAAAATACTACAAAATCGTAACAACCCTAATAGTATGAAATATAATTACAGTTTAAAATATAATTAATTTTATTTCATACTATTACTGTTTTTACAATTTTTTTATCAAATTAATTCAGTTTTGGAGAGCATAAGAGACTCTGACTGACGCCAAACTATGTTTTGATTATGCGGGTTTGAACTTCATCTGACTTTAAATAGACAGCTTTACAATATTTAGGATTTTAACTGGGGCTAACTGTGATTTCAGCATAGTTTCAATGTTTTTCCTACAGGAGAATTACTTTACAGAGGCCTGAAGTTCTGTTTCACCCACCCAGAGTGTCGAAGGCATTCGGCGGTAAGCTCAGAAATACCTGACATTTACTAGACAGAGCTGTATTAAAATGACATGTAGATAAGACATTAAAAATATCGGTCTAACAATATCTACTCTCTCTAGCCCGGTCCAAAATGGTGCATTTGATGTGCAGTAGCAGACTTTAGCCCGGCAAGGCAGTAGGGTGTATCTTTAATTTGCAGCCTCATTGTGCAGTTTTTCTGAGCCTTCACTGAGAAATCATGTCAGATGTCTCATTAAGAGGAAAACTGCTAGAGCGTAGTGCATTGGGAAGTCCAATACATTTTTTATTAGCTTGACATACGTTTCTAATAGGCTAAATTTTAATTTGCGAGTGATATTTTTGCTGAGATCGCCACTGGCGACAATAGAAATGTACATGTTGTGATTTTGCAGTGAAAAAAAAACTCACTGATTTTCTCTCTGAGATAGAAAACAACGGAGACGTGTCGGTGTCAATGAATGAACATCCGAAAGTTTCAGGAAGGCAGTGTCTATTTCGTGCACACAAAGTAGCTAAACTCCAACAGCCATCTAGCCTGGTTAAAACCAGACCATTCTCAGTTGTAACTGAGTTATGGTCTGGCAAAGCGTCATAGACAAATCATTTCCAGAGGGGCGTCACCAACGGACGTCGCGGATAGACCTAAAACCAATCAGAGCGATGAAGGAGATGACGTATGCAGAGCGGTGTTGTTCTTTGCTCAGTTTTTTAACACAAAGAAAACGTTTAAATCGCTTAAAACAGACGCCATAGCTGATTCGAACGAGTGATGTTCGACGGATGCGGCATCCATCTTTGTAATGTAGGCTAAAATCTGCTTCAAAATCCCAGCGGTGTCGTCATCGTGTAAAGCCCGCCCCAACGTTTCTGATTGGTGCCTCGATTTCGACGGATTGGAAATGGGCTTAAATGAGCTCTTTGCCAGACTAACTTTCAGAGCAAATCTAAATTTGCCGGAAGTTGTCTGGTTTTTCCCAGGCTAACAGCCATCCATAATCGCAGTAAGATTTGTACTTACCTTGTACTTGACACCTTTAATGTCACTTTTAATGTGTTTTAACACTTTTAATTTTAGTAAACAATTAACAAACTTTCAGCTTTTAAATTCTGTAAATTTTATCACAAAATACGTGCAATAAATGTCGTGTTGGTGCTCTTTAATGTGGCCTGAAAGATCCCTCAATCAGCATTTTGACCTTGAAAAGAGCTTGTATAAAACAGCTTAAAGGGGTCATATAATGCCATTTTTGTACAAGCTAATATGATTCTTTAGGGTCTAAATTAAAAGTTTGTAATATACTTTAATTAAAAATTCTCATTAGTATTGTAAGAAATCACTTATTTTACCTGGTCAAAAACAGCTCTGTTTTCAGCACGCCGTTTCAGTGCATATGACTTTAAATGATAATGAGCTTTGCTCACTCCGCCTCTCTGTTCTGCGCATACACCGTTTGTAACACAATAACACAATAACCACGCGTTGTTCATTATAAACGTGGGATTATGAATTATATTGAGAACGTTGTACATAGAAAACATGCTGTAATGTACCCTGAGTGTAAACCGACGCATTCATTGTGAAGCGTGCAGCTGGCGATTTGCAAAGATTATATAAATATTAATATAAAGATTAATAAAACGTTACACTCACTTTAGTTCTTCTGAAGGTTCAGCAGGAAGACGAATAGGTTCCGATCCTTTATTAAGGTGCAGCTTCTCAGCAAAACCAGCTTTACACTGATCCTCGTTTATAAAGCAGTCCACTGAGAAATGATTCGGCAAACATTGACGTTGCTCGTGGGGAATATTCCCTTCGAAAACAAACTCAGCCACTGCGTCTTCAGCGGTTCGGATTTAGGAACATTAAAATGACTGCTGTGTTCGTTATTGCACCCAAGAACAGAACACCACAATCGCTTAGACGCCATTCTGCTCATAGACAGTGCTCCAGCATATCAACAATGACCGCGCCGGTCCGCACAGACTATGATTGACAGCTAGCAAGGGCGGGTCTGTGTTGAATCACAAGCTGTCAATCAACAATCGCGGGAGGGGCGTCCGTTTTATTGACGTCACTAAAACGAACGGCTCAATTTGAGGCGGGGAAAACATATAAGGAGATTAAAACAAAAACACTGGATGGATTTTTATCATTATATGATGGTTGTGTACAGGCACTGCCAACACACATTTCAGTACAATCAACTTGTAAAAGTGCATGTACCATTATATGACCCCTTTAAAGGGATACTTCACCTCTGGGAAGATGAATGTGTATTTAATATTGGTCATTTATATAGTAGAAATTACATTTACATTTAGTCATTTAGCAGACGCTTTTATCCAAAGCGACTTACAACTGAGGACTAAACCAAGCGAGTCATCGTGAAGAGACAAAAACAACGCAAGAAGTGCTCAAAATACAAAGTTCAGACATTGCTCGGAGTAGCATAAGCCAGATAAGCAAGGATTTAAAGGAAAGGGAAAGCATTTTTTTTTTTTTGCTATGCTAAGTGCTCACGGAAGAGATGAGTTTTCAGTTGTCTTTTGAATGCTGTCAGGGATTCTGCATTCCGGATGAGGGTGGGCAGATCATTCCACCAGCGTGGTACCGTGAATGAGAATGTTCTGGAGAGTGATTTTGAGGCTCTCTGTGATGGTACCACTAGCCGTCGCTCATTGACTGATCGTAGGCTTCTGGTAGGGATGTAGACTTGTAGTAGTGAGTGGAAGTAGGAGGGAGCTGATCCTGTGGTCAATCTGTAAGCAAGTGTCAAAACCTTGAACTTGATGCGAGCAGTGAGTGGTAGCCAGTGCAGAGAGATGAACAGAGGAGTGACGTGGGACCTTTTGGGCTCGTTGAAGACCAGACGAGCTGCAGCATTCTGGATCATTTGTAGAGGTTTAGTTGCACATGATGGAATTCCAGCCAGAAGAGCATTGCAGTAATCAAGCCTAGAAATGACCAGGGCCTGGACGAGAAGTTGTGTTGCATGCTCAGTTAGGAAAGGCCTGATCTTCCTGATGTTGTGCATAGCAAACCTGCATGATCTAGCTGTGTTTGTGATGTGGTCTGTGAAGGTCAGCTGATCATCAAAGATTACTCCAAGATTTCTGACTGACCTTGATGGGGTGATTGAGGAAGAATCTAGCTGGATAGTGAAGTCGTGCTGTAGAGACGGATTGGCAGGGAGGATGAGGAGCTCAGTCTTTGCCAGGTTGAGCTGCAGGTGATGTTCCTTCATCCATGTCGAGATGTCCGCCAGACAGCTTGAGATCCGTGCAGCTACTGTGGGATCATCTGGTTGAAATGAGAGGTAGAGCTGGGTGTCATCAGCATAGCAATGGTAAGAGAAACCATGTGCCTGTATGATGGGTCCCAGTGATGTGGTGTAAATGGAGAAGAGGAGCGGTCCAAGAACTGAACCCTGGGGAACTCCTGTGGTCAGTTGATGTGCTTTGGATACCTCACCTCTCCATGTGACCCTGAAGGACCTACCTGTGAGATAGGACTCAAACCAGTGGAGAGGAGTACCTGTGATGCCCAGTGATGAGAGGGTGGACAGAAGGATCTGATGGTTCACAGTGTCGAAGGCAGCAGACAGATCCAGGAGGATGAGAACTGATGATTTGGAAGCAGCTTTTGCGACCCCCAGGGCTTCGGTGACCGACAGCAATGCAGTCTCGGTTGAATGCCCTTTCTTGAAGCCAGATTGGTTGACATCCAGCTGGTTGTTCTGAGACAGGAAAGAAGATACTTGGTTGAAAGCAACTCGTTCAAGTGTTTTCGCAATGAATGGTAGGAGAGAGACAGGTCTGTAATTCACTAAAAGTGATGTGTTTAACGTTGGTTTTTTAAGCAGTGGAGTTACCCGAGCCTGCTTGAATGCTGTAGGGAAAATGCCAGTGTAGAGGGATGAGTTGATGATGTGTGTGAGAGCTGGAAGGAGTGTGGGAGAGATTGCTTGTAGAAGATGTGAGGGGATGGGGTCCAGAGGGCAGGTGGTAGGATGACTAGAGAGGAGAAGTTTAGATACTTCATCCTCGGTTAGTGGAGTGAAGGAGGAGAGAAGGTTGTTGGCTGTGGGAGAGGTTAGTCTGGGTTCCTGTGTGTGTGAAGCTGAGAACTGACTGCTGATAGTTGTAGTTTTGTTAGTGAAGAAGTTAGCAAAGTCATCAGGAGTTAGCGAGGAGGTGGGTGGTGGTGGAGGTGGACAGAGGAGAGAGTTGAATGTCTTGAACAGTGAACGTGTGTTAGAGGCGCTGTTGATCTTGTTGTGGAAATATGAAGATTTTACGGTGTGAACATCAGCAGAAAAGGCAGAGAGCAGAGATTGATACCTACTGAGGTCAGATGTGTCTTTTGATTTGCGCCATTTCCTCTCCGCTGCCCTGAGTTCGGTCCGGTGTTCACGAAGAACCTCAGATAACCAGGGGTTGGAGGGAGTAGCGCGTGCTGGCCTGGAGGGGAGAGGGCAGATATTGTCTAAAGAAGAGGTTAGAATGGAGCATAAAGTATCCGTTGCAGTATTCACATCCAGAGATGAGAAATGCAAGGGTGAGGGAAGAGAAGATGACACAGCAGAGGAAAGATGGGACGGAGAAAGTGAGCGCAGGTTTCGTCTAAAAGTAACTGGTAGGGGAGTTGGTGATGCATGGGTAGTGAGTTGTAGATTGAAAGTAATGAGGAAATGGTCTGAGACGTGGAGAGGTTTTACCAAAATATTGTCTGTGATGCAGTTGCGTGTGTAAACCAGGTCCAGTTGGTTGCCTGACTTGTGAGTACCTGTGGTGATAAGCCGTTGGAGATCGAAAGAGGCTAGGAGAGAGATGAAGTCTGTTGCATACGGCTTCTCTAGATGAATGTTGAAGTCGCCAAAGACTACAAGTGGGATGCCATCCTCAGGGAAGGAGCAAAGCAGCACATCCAGCTCCTCTACAAAGCTTCCCAGTTCACCTGGGGGGTCATATATGACTACAATATGGATCTTAGTGGGAGTTGTAAGTGTAATAGCATGATATTCAAATGAGTAGTTATTGCATAGAGAAGAGAGAGTTGAGTATTTCCAATTGTTAGAAATGAGAAGACCAGTACCCCCACCCCTCCCCGACTGGCGAGGGGTGTGAGAGAAGGAGAAGTTGTTAGAGAGAGCAGCAGGGGTTGCTGAGTCTTCTGGATGGATCCAGGTCTCAGTCAAGCCCAAGATATTAAGAGTAGAATGAGATGCAAAGGCTGGAATGAAGTCAGCTTTATTGACTGCTGATTGACAATTCCATAGACCCATAGAAAGAGTGAGAGGAGAGTGTGAGGATGAGGGAATAGGGTGCAGATTAGCAGTATTGCGCTGCCTTTTGTGCATGATGAGAGAGCGTTGTCGAGAGACAACAGGAATGTATTGAAAGCACATGATGATTAAGGGAAATAAGAAAAAGGTGGGAAAGGAAAAGGTGAAGAAGATACTTAAGTGCCTTGCAGGTGTCCTTGCTCGGTGGAGTCGCACAGGTAGAGTCGCAGGTCTTTACCCGAGTCGGTCTTCACACGAGGAGGCTGAACACGAGAGCTGAACGCTTCCGCTGACGCTTCCGCGACAGCACGCACACTACATAGATATAAAGCTTTCAATCGCCTGAGTGAGGACAGCTGTGGCCGCCCTTGCAATTAGCACAGCCAAAGCAAATATCCCGAGAATGGCCCAAACCGAAACTAGCTCTTGAACAGCACTACTTAAGTGCTACAATAAAATACAGACTGCAACCCTTTAGATTCACGGGATAAATTCAAAATAGGAACGCGTCTAATTAAAATACATATATTTAGTGCAGATAAAAATGATAAATAAGCAAAGAATCGAAAATAGCCCTACCTACTTGACAAATAGTAAACATAACAACAGGAGAACTGGATATTAAGAAAAGACAACTTACGCGCTCTTGTTGGTCTCACAGAGTGACTGCTTGTCCTGGCTTTCTCTTGACTTTGCTCTATATTTATATCTACTTTAACAGCCCTTGCAATTAGCACAGCCAAAGCAAATATCCCAAGAATGGCCCAAACCGAAACTAGCTCTTGAACAGCGCTACTTAAGTGCTACAATAAAATACAGACTGCAACCCTTTAGATTCACGGGATAAATTCAAAATAGGAACGCGTCTAATTAAAATACATATATTTGGTGCAGATAAAAAAAAATTCTCTCATATCAGGGGGATATGAGGGGGGGGAAGCATGGCAATTTGAAAATACTACTGGTTTCCTACTGATACAAAGCTTAATGCTAAATCCTGAAGTATCCCTTTAAGAACAATCATGTCACGTAACGTCAAATGTACCTCAGAAAAGTGATTTAATACTTATAAACTTGTTAGTCAGCTAGAAAAATAACTATAGAAAGGTGCATTTGCTAAATATATCCACTATATCACATAATCCTGATATTTTTATTTAACCTGTTGTCTACATGAGAAATAATGGAAGGAGCTATCGCCCATATAATTGCATGTGAAAAGCTGCCTTTCACCAAATTTACCTCTCAGATACTAATGAAGAAAAATAGATTGGATGTGTGCAAGACATACAACAACGTTTATAGGATGCATTAGGAGGAGGCCACACTATATTCATTGGCCAAGTGATGCTGACATTATTATGGTCTAAGACACTGGTTCAGATTCTGTGTAAAGAACAAGACAGACAGCTTCCACAGTTCTGAGCGGAGGTGAAGTATTGAGCCCCCTGCCTGGGACAGAAGGTCCCTCCTGATCGGAATCTCCCAAGGAGAGCCATTGAAGAGAGACACAAGATCCAAGAACCACACTCTGCCCGGCCACCGCAGGGCGATCAAGGTAAGACGGACCTTGTATCGACGAACTCTCTCCAAATCTCCTGGAAGCAGAGCGATCGGGGGGGAAGCATTCAGAGACGTAGCCTTGGCCATGTCTAAACCATAGCATCCAGTCCCAGAGGAGCTAGATGCTTGAGGGAGAACCAGAGTGGACATAAAGACGTCTCCCGAGATGCAAACAGATCCCTTTGTGCCTGGCTGAGCACCCTCCATTCACCTGGCCTCAGCCACTGTCTTCGACCTGATGTCTGCTCCCTGGTTATGACACCCAGGGATGTAAGCTGAGTGAATCAGCTATCCCTAGGATTACATTAGGATTTGGTCCACCAGTTTGCGGAGTGGATACAAGCGCAAACCCCACTGGTGATTTATGTAGGCGACCACCGATGTGTTGTCTGACTGAAACCCTGAGATCTGGGAGAAAAATTCTTGAGAGCAAGAAAGACAGCCTTTATTTCCAGGCGTTTGATATGACAGGAGACATGATGCCTCCTCCAGAGACCTTGGTTGAGTGACCCTCTAGAATCACTCCCCAACCCTTGAGGAAATTATACGTAGTTAGCATCTTGCAACAAGGAGCTTCCAACACGGGACCAGGGTTTCTTCCACATAACCGAGGCACGTAAGGATCGCCCCGTGACCTTGATCATGCGAAAAGGATTGCCCCTTGGGGAAAACCCCCTGGTCCTTAGCCACCACTGTACAGGACTCATGTACAACAGGCCAAAATGTATCACTTTGGACGCTGCTGCCATCAAACCCAACAGTCTCTAAAACTGTTTCACAGTGAGTGACTGGCCTAGCTTTACTCGGTTTACAGCTGACAGGATTGATTCAATGTGTGCAGGGAAAAGCCGTGTTTGCATCATAACAAAATCCCATACTACGCCTAGAAAAGTGGTCCTCTGTGCTGAACCTTAACCCCAACATTTTCATGTGGCAACACGTTCTATGGCCCCTTTCCCCAACAAAGTTTTTCCTCCTGTTCCATGACCAGGGACTGCTCAGGCCCACCACTTTGGGTAGGACCCATAAATCTGGGCAGACTAGACCCGAACTGAATAGTGTAACCCTTTTCTACTGTGCGCAGGACCCAACAAGATATATTTGACAGTAGCTTCCATGCTGCCAGAAAATCTACTAAGGGAACCAATCTTTAGAGACTGGCCTCTGGTGTTTTTCGAGCTACCACTCTGATGGCCTGAAGCAGCGCACCGGCAGGGAACAACTAAACTTGTAGCTCTGTGACCCTCCCCAGAGGGAGCAAGCATCCCAGCACCGCTACGTTTCTGGGCGGACACTGAGATATGGGCTCGCCGGGGAACGCTGCGCCTTGAAGCATGTGAGGTGGAAGGGTTGGCAGAACGGCCCCCTGAGGGCACAGAGGCGAAATGGGCACCGTATAATGAGGTGTTAATCACTTCCCCCCAGAGGGGACTACCTTCAGAGGTCTTCCCGCAGGCTTCTTGGCGATAATGATGGTCCTTAGATCCGTCTTACCCCTTGAAGGCTGTGGTTGGGAGCACCTCCCCGATCCCCCTTCTCTCTTCTGGGCAACGCTCTGTGGCATGGTGTGAGGAGCTTGCTTTCGATGTTTGGGGCTGCTCCTACTCAGCAGTCCCAGAGACCTGAGAGCGGCAAGGGAAGAGCTTCTGGAATGTCGTCGCCTGTTTGCTGTCCTCCTGGAACCTCCCACGACTGTGTTGACAGAGTCGCCGAAGAGGCCAGGAGGTTATAGCGGGGCAACCATAAGTAAGCTCTTATCATTCTCTTTGATGGCATTGAGATTCAACCATAAATGCCTCTCCAGGGCCAGAAAGAAAGATCTGTGGCCCAACACAACTCTGTGACTGTGTCAGACCCAATTCCCTCGCCCTCATCCAGGTCTCCTAACAAATCTGCCTAGTAGGCTTGCAGCAAGCTCATGGTGTGTAAGCAAGCTGAAGCCTGACCAGACGCTCAATATGCTTTGCCCACCAAAGCTGAAGTAGTTCTGACTTGCTTGGTGGGAAGTGTTAGCCTGGCTCCGCCCTCCCACGTACTTCCGCTCAATTTTAATTTTTCTTCAGTACTACGTCTGGGTTTGCTGTACATTCTTGGGTTTGGTCCGATCAATTTTTTACCGGTCCAATCAGCGAATAGAGGGAGTGGCTGCGAACGATGACGTTGAGGTGCTCTAGTTTGAGTTGTAGACATATGTCACGACCAAACGTTAGCGATTGGTTATGGCCGATCCAGAGTGACTGGACAGATCCAATAGTTTTAAATTTCAACAGAGTACCCGCCTTCAAAGAAGTTGACGCTTGTCAATGGAGAGGGGCCAGACTCTCTGTACAAATGAAATGTGTACGAGAGTCTGGTAGGACCAGGCTAGGGAAGTGTCAAGGCCTCTAGGAATGATGCAGTCTGGGGAGAGATAGCTGGCTAGCATCTCTTCCACCTTAGCCATCGCCCCATATCCGTGCTCTTTGTGGCCAACTATTGAGGAATAGTATGTTTGTGCACTGTGAACTGGACAGGATACCGGTTTCTTCGACGATCTCGACACCTCAGTGTGAAGATCGGAAAAAAACTGGAAGGCCCCAACGAAAAAAGGCTTTGCTCGTGAGGGCAGGAAGCGTTCGTTTACTTTTGGGATGAACGTCCTGCTTCTCTGCTGGCCAGTCAATGTTCAGTCTGGCAACAGCACAAGTCACAACCTCCACCAGCTACTCATAGGTTGGAGAATGAGGTGGCAAGTCCTCAAGCTCTCCTGCCTTGATGCTTTCAACATCCAACTCCTCAGAGCTGGATATTTGCAGCACCAGTGCCTCAGTCCGTAGTGGAAGCTGTTCACAATGTTCACAGCCAGCACCCTCAAGCGCTGGCAATGCATGCTCCGCTCCGCTTCCAAACAAACAACACAAAGATCGTGTGCATCCCCACCCGTGATGTAGCGTGGGCAGGGATGAACACACAATCTAAATTGCTGCTTGCTCGCCCCACTTTATATATATATATATATATATTGTAGGTAGACAGACAATACCAAATAAGGTATTACCAAATACCAAATAAGCGCTTACTGAAGACACAGAAGCTAGCTTTGCACTGTCTGGGCATACTTTATAGTTTCCTGGTTCGTGACGTCGCCCACCCTCTGACGTCTCCTCACACCATTAAACTGACTTCACATGTGCTTTGCGACACAATCACACAGAGCATTCCCACAGCTTCAACCAATGCAGTGCGAGTTCCCTTGAAAGGGAACCATAGCAGGTATCAAGGAAACAAGAAGTGCGTTAGTTCCCTAGTTAAGTAGTCAGGGCACTGATCAGGGAGTCGGCCATTTTAAGGGCCGTCTCAATCACAAAGTCCTACCAGTGCACTGACACGTTCGCCACCTAAAAAGTCCCAGAATGCACCATGAAAAAAAGGGGAACATCGATGCTCACTATGTTCCCTTAATGGATGTTCTGAAATGTGAAACATAAATCATGTGAGCCAAATGTACAGACTGTTTAATAAATATGATTGAGTTTACATATTGCAAATGTTAATATATTCCACAGTGGTACTATATAATTTGGTAACACTTTATTTTGATAGTCCACTTTTGACATTCCACTAACTATAAGTAACTTTGCAACTACATGTTCAATATAAGAAAGGAAGGAGACGGGAACCAGCGAACATTTCAAGGACTTTGATAAAAAAATAAATAAACTCAAAACAAATGTAAACCGGTTGCCTCACGGACAACTGCCACACAACCATAAACAAAACTCGCGCCACCGGCCTCGTTCCATTCTCACAGCTCTCGCCCTCATCCTGCTTGTGACATACAGTGGCGCCTCCAGAAATTTTTCATAGGGGTGGCCAGATGGGGCCACTTAAAATCTAGGGGTGGCACACCAAAACTATAAACCATAATTTCAGAATTTTATTCTACTGTTTTAGTAAACCGGCCTGTAGAAAACTATCAGAAAGACTTGAGGAAACTCCTACTGATATACTTTGGTTTATTGTGTTATATTTAATGTTAGCTTACTAATGATATTAGTAGGGCCCTACTAATATATATTATATTATATATAATGATATATATTATATGTGATATATATAAGAGCCCTCGCCCCGCTGCAAATTTCCAGATACTTACATAATTGTGATGATTTTAATCCTTTTTAAGTTATTATTTTGCAGTGTAAGATTACAGTTAACACCTTTAAATATTACATAAATGTACTATGAATTTTTAATAAACTTAATGCGTGTATAAATCAGCAGCAAAAAGTAATTCTTGAAAAAATCTGCACAGTAATTTTATAAAATCTAAATATGTTAATAAAAACAAATTACTATTAGTTCTCTTATAAAATTCAATCAGGCAATCATACATTTCACAATTTTATATTTATATATTAATGTCAAGAATTCAGAAGTGCATATATAGCCTACACTACAAAGAAATAATATACAATTAAATTACGCTTATTTTAAATGTATTAAGCAGGCTAGGTATAACAAAATATATTGGCTTTTAAAAATATTTCAGTGCGCAAACCCATGATAACATGAAAAACAGAGCGCACACAGCGTGTATGCGCATCACGGGTGCAGAATGATGTGCTCAAAGCAACATGGTGACTCTATGTGTGCAGCGCTGCGCTGCATAAGTGCGCATTTAAAAGTTCACGTCACAAAGCGAAGAAATGTCGAGCGCACAAATCCTAGTGCGATTTGTTCCTTTGTTTCAGTTTTATATTCCAGTTATTGTGCGTTTGATGCCGATTCATAGTCCTTGTGATGTGTGTGTGATGATCTAGCAAGCACACGGTAGTGAGTCGTTTAAAAACAACAACAAACTCCAACAAAATAAAGTAATTTTATGCAAATCTACAGCCTTTTATCTACAGATCATGCATTATAATGTGAATATTTCATATTGGAGAGAGTTTTACCGTGCATCCAAGAGGCGCGCGCGCTGTTTGAATATGAATAGAGAATGATTGACAGCCGCAGAGGAGGGAAAATTTCCGTATACTTTAATGATGTAAATAGACTTCTGTCCCTCACATTAAGCTATGGAATGACTTTGTCACTCAAACTGACGTAAAAAAAGCGAGAGGCGCCGAAAATTTTCGCGCGCTGTTTGCATCCCTGCTTGTCAAAACGTGGCAAAGACACATCAAAAAGCTGCTGTAACAGTATAGCCTACTGTAACCATTTGACACTTAAAAAGCATGTCCCGACACATAATGCCCCTTCTTCTTTTACTAAAGAATATGTTTGACTTATTTATGAAATGCATAACTGATGCTACTAAAATTTATTCTGGCCATTGGGGTGGCCAGTGGGGTGGCCAGGAGTCGGCAAGGGGTGGCCACGGCCACCCCTGGCCACCCCCTGGTGGCGCCATTGGTGACATACCCCCATTGCTCGTCACAGGCCGGGGGGTACCCTCAAGACTGAACTCTACTCCCATCCTCCTAGGGCCTGTCATGCCGGCCGCAGCAGACAGAGACGAGAGAGGGAAAAGAGAGAAAAAATCCCAAAACACACTGCCATCCGGTCCTCCACCAGCTGGGTGAACTCCTCCGTGATCCCTGGCCATAGCGCTGGTAGCCCTTGGTGGACGATGGCAGCGTCGACTGTGGTGACGAGTTTGTCCGTCCCCCTGGCAACTCATTCCAGCCCAATGCCTCGAGCGCCTATCCTCCTTCCTCCCGGCTTTCGGCACCAATGTAACGCAGTTCAAGGGAAAAAGGAGGCAGGAACCGGCAAACGTTCAAAACTTTAATATCAAATAAACAAACACAAAACGAAAGTAAAATTGGCAGCTCCTCAAATACAACTGCTGCACACACATAAACTAAACATAATGTAAAGTCCTGGGGTCTCATTTATAAAACTGTGCGTAGAACCCTTACTAAAAGTGTACGTGCGTCCGAAAGCCAAAAATGGCGTACGCAAACAAATATTCGGACTTATAAAACCGTGCGTACGCCAGAACCTGCGCAGAATTCACTTTATAAATCCCAGTCAGCGGAAGATTGTGCGCACATGCGTCTCCTCCCCGAAACAACCATATGTGGAGCTTACAACACCTAGTTTTACTATGCATATCCTCATCTGCATATCATTTGCATATGATTATTCATCCACGTGATAACATGTTTAACGGTACAAGACATTTGGAAAATATGAAATACGGATGTGCCGTCACATTAGTTACATTAATAAAAAATAATTTAGTAGCCTATATCCTTACCTTGTTTTTGAATAAATAAATCAAATAGTGTAAAATACATTTCAGAGAAAGTTTTTCTCAATCTTTTCCACTGGCCAAAGAGTAGGCCTATTTTTAATTGATTTATATTTTTAATGGAAACAGATAGACCTTGTAGTGCATTATTTGCACAAAGCTATTTTCTCAGACAATCTGCTATTATCATGATAAGCAATTATCTCTGTAGTTAAAACATTAAAACACAGCATGCCAGAGGGAAAGTGTTTGAAAGCATTGCATCCACAACAAATATTTCTATTTATTGAATATAAATAAATAAAAAATATAAATAAATAAAATGTTGTAACTTCTCAGTAATGATTTCATGTAATTTAAGTGTCTAACTCCATTAATCAGAATGGCATATTTAATCTAAATGTTTATATCAGAAGTAAAACATAGTTGTATTTATTTAAACTGTTATTGTGAACTTATTTCACAGAACACTGTATTTATGATTATAATGAAGATTTACTGCGTCAGTTTCACTAAAGAACAAAGGGATGGATATTTAACAAAGGGATGGACATTTAAAAAGGGATGGATGTTTGCTTCATGTGTTAGGCTTGGTGAGTGAAATTATATTTGTATTATCTTTCTGTATACTGTATGTATAATCTTCTTTAGATTTTCGGTCTAAAAGTGACCAAAAAGACATTTAGCTCCAGCTCACCATCGGTGTCGCCAAACTGCTCCGTCTCCAAAACGTGCGTACGCACGGCTCAAAGTTTGCTTAAAGGTGCGCACATTCTTCCGTCAAGTTTGTTTTTTATAGATCACAACCTTTGCGTGGAAACTGGCGTACGTACGTTTCCAGCCCCGTTTTGTGCGTACGCACACTTTATAAATGAGACCCCAGGCCTGGTCCTCTCTCGTCCTTCACTGTCGTCGCTCCTCCTATGCTTCCGTACCTCCTCCGTGAGATACAAGGCCAGTGCAGAACGCAGGTGTGACGCACATTATCAATCACCACCGTGCCATTCTCTCACAGCTCTCGGCCTCACCCTGCTTGCCACAGTCAAATTACTACTAACCCGAACCTCAACAGTTAGTTGACATGTAGTTCCGAATTTATGAGAGTTTGTTGACGTGAAGTTGCAAAGTTACTTATAGTAGAATGTCTTAAGTGAAATATCGAAATAAAGTGGAAACTATATGTTAAATATGTCATCAAACACAACAAATAGCCTATAAGTATAGCATGTGTTTATTTTTGAGCTTTTGCTATATAAATATATAAACAAAGAACAGACTCAACATCCTTTACATTGTGTTAGACTGGAGAGTGATGTGGAAATGGAGTGATGTCACACACTACAAAGACGGTTAGTGTCAGTCAGAGATAAGAGCGTGTCTAAGGGTGCCAGGCATCTTCCTGGAGCTGCTCTCTGGAGACATGAGCTGAATAAATGACCTGGTAAAGTCTGAGGAACTGCTGTAAATCACAGTGGTTCTGCCGGACATATTAAAAAATGTTTTACTACGTGTGAACACATTCATACTGAGCTACGGAAAGATTGCAGACACCCTGGAACAATCTTAGTCCATTTTGTATTGCTTAAGACATCAGGATGGACTAAGTATAAAGATGATGATGTGTTGGAAGACAGGGAGACATGACACTTCTCCAGATTTGGAATAAAAACCATAGTAAAAAACAATTGTCTACCAACTACACACATAATCTCAAAGCTGTCCTTTCAGTTTTATTGAAATATTAATGAATATTATTTTACAATAATATAATAAATATCATTTGACAAAAATAATAATAAATACATTATATTTATGTAGTAAATAATCATATTTTTGGAATAATCTTTTGATGTGTATTTTGGCAAGATTTAATTAGTATACATTGGTTAAATGTATTACTGTAAATTACACTAAACATACAAAGGGATCACTGGTTTTATTAAAGGACTAGTAATGAAAATGATCTCATAATTTACTCACCCTCAAGCCATCAAGGTGTATTTTACTTTCTTCTTTCAGCCAAAACCAATTGGAGTTATATAAAAAAAATATCCTGGCTCTTCCAAGCTTTATAATGGGAGTGAGTAGAGCCTGAGATTTTGAAGCCCAAAAAAGCTTATCCATCCATCAAAAGTAATCCATACTGCTCCAGGTAATACATAGACATATACACTAGACGTCACCTTGGGGTTCTAAGCATGCGTCAAAACCGCCGCCTTCTTGGAACAGGGGTCTTGTCATAGGAAGTAGCTAGGTAACGCTGCTATCTCTGCGTTTACTTCTAATTAATTGATGGTGGCCGAGTTGTGTGCTGTTTATGATGTTCACACGAATGAAATCTGAACTAGGAAGAATGTTTTTAAAACAAATTTTTTTTTTTTTTTTTTTGGAATCAATGATAAATACATGTCTGACCGTGGGAACGAACCAAAAAAACGAGAAAATCGCATTCATGATGATTTTTGGTGATTTTATTTCCGTTAGACCTTTGTCTACATTGATGCTGATGCATTAAAGTGGAGGGGCTCCCCTGTTCCAAGATGGCGGCTCTATTGACGCATTCGTTCTAATGAACTGCCGTAGCCAAGGCGACATAACTGCCGTAGCCAAGGCGACATCTAGTGTATATACACTAGACATCTAGTGTATATACACTATGGTCACCTTTAGTTACACGACATCTAGTGTATATACACTATGCAGATAATAAAGGCCTTCTGAAGCGAAGCAATGCATTTTTTGTATTTTTGATGCAAATGTTTTATTTTTGACGAGTCTTGTTCCGACGGAAGAGTAAACTGTGAATATGCATGACGTATTGACAAACACAGAAGCACAGAGGATAGAGCAAAACAAACGGTCACGAATTAGAAGTCTAAAACTAAGGATTTCGATATAAGAGAAGAGGAGCTTGAGTTTGTTGCCCAGCCATATACTCTCACCTAAGCTTACACTGACCTGACGTACGCCGTAGGATGTAAGAGTAGAGGTCACTCGTCCGCCGGAACTAGACGCACGGCTGTTATATACATAAAACCCATGAATATTAATATTTCCATTAATGTAATCCAATTAGTCAAAACCAAACCCAATATGCTGACACTCTCATCGGTTCAGTGAGAGTCACAGTGATGCTCTCCACCAAAGAATGTAGTTGTCATTGTGCAAAGTCTTCATTTAGCTGCAGTATAAATTGTTGAGGGAATTAAAGCGGGGTGGAAAAGGGAGAAGCCAATAGATGGATCTGGAACAGTTTGATTTCATCTTGAAAAGCCATTGTAGGTCTGTTCAAAGCAACAGCCTTCCCAATAAAAGCTCCATCTGTGGGTTGGGGGCGAGGAGAGTGACAGCTGCTCTGCGACTCCGAGTCCTCACACGGCGATGATCGACGAGGTCACTTTACGGCCTCCCCCATAACACACTCAAACACAGAGCTTGGGTCGGAGCAGAAGGTTACCAAAATGCCACATGTTAAACTCAAGACAGCACCAGCATTTTAACTGGCTCTGTAAAAGCATGAAACACATCATTCCCCAATGAACCGCAGGTGAGGACATGGTTAGGACAAGTTGAGCTTGGTCACAAAAATTAGCATTTACTATTCCGAAAATCCACTCCGGCCACAGCATGATGGACATTTGGACTGAAGGTCCATTGTCTTGACCCTTGGTTGCCATTGCATTGTGGCTTCTAAAGACGAGGACACACACACTGTGTTCTTGTCTCTTTTGAGATGTAAAAGCATGTAGGTTCTCTTCCAAAATAATTTCATTTTCGTTTATTTTTCCAATTTATGGTACATCCATCAAACAACCCTTGTCATCTCGTTGTTTACATCCTAAAGCCACCTAATGAAAGAGTAGAGATGAGGAGAGGTGTTTAGAGTTTTTAAAGGAATGCTCTCTGTGATGTTCCTATAATCTCATGTAGTATGAACTTTGATTAACCCTAAAAGCGCCAATGTGAAACAAAGCAATAGGTAAATTAGTATTATATTACATTATATTTTATTTTTAGGGGCAGATTTATCCGAAATATATTATAATATAATGTAATATAAAACGAACTGACTAAATATTTTTTAAAACCTGCTTAAGCTTATTGGACCCCATTTGCTCTTTCTCCTGGAAGTTGTATCTAGTCAGCCAATCGATTAGAGCTGGCCAGTGTAACTCTGCGACCATGATGGTCCAAATTTGGGCAGTAAAATTTGACATCATACGCTCACTGATTATACTGTAAGATTGATTAATGATGTGCTAAGCCTTTTGATATATTTAAGTGCAGCTTCTTTCTTTGACAAATAGCTATGTCTGTGTAATTCTCAGAATGAAAATGTATTTCCTCAACTTCTACAGATCGTCAAAATCTATTTTAGTTGTGAGTGCAACTTCTGATCAACTCTCTCTTTCTCTCTCTCTTGTCCTCTCACTCACGCTGAACAGACAACATGGAAGGTAATTTTTCATCCTTTTCAGCACATAATCACATAACCGTAACCCAACTCTAATTTGCCGGTATTTTTGTCTTTGTTTACATCATGTGTAAAAAACAGTAACATTGCAAATTACCCCTTTCTTTCACCACTTCTAGATTAAGGGTTGCCCTGACTTCATTTCACATTTATCATTATTTGATTAGAGTGCACTTTTGTCCTTTCTCTCTACACCCTGCTTTCACTCTGACCAGAGGATGTGGACTATGGAGCGTTAAGTGGCATACGTATAGGTGAGGATTTATTTTTCTGAATGGTAACTGTAGATCCATACACTGTTTAGACCATCAATGCTCAGAAATGTTGACACAGGTTAAGTCACCTTTAGTTTATTTATATAGTGCTTTATACAATATAGATGGTTTCAAAGCAAATTTACAGGGATCATCTGGAAGATAAACATTCAATGATGCAAACAGACTTCAATTCTACTGTACAGCAGCTCTAAAACGACAACAGTGAACAATCATTATTCAGTTGAAGTCTTTTCAGTGTTTATTTAGTTCGGTTCAATAACTATGTGAAGTTCATTTTTTTAAACGAGTTCAGTTCATCTCTGGAGAAAACAGTGATGTCATCATCCAGTTCATCATTTCATCACATAAGAATATTTGGCCTAAAATTATAAAATTGGTTTAACAACTTTTTTAACATTATACTGAGTCAATATAGCATGTATGAGGAATGTTGCAAAATTATTTGTGTCAATTAAAAGTTAGAACCCTTTCCAAAAATGATCTTGCAAGGGACCTTACAAACCTGTAACACTTTAGTTTAGGGTCCAGTTCTCACGTTTAGCTACTTGCTTATTAGCATCGATATTACTAGGATATTGGCTGTTTATCAGTACTTATAAAGCACATATTAATGCTTTATTCTTATTCTACATCCCTTAATGTTTGTTGTATAAAACCTGAAGTTTTTTCCTTAAACAAACCTATAATTAGACAGTTCATTTTAGAATTTCCAACCAGTCTCTAGAAAGAAGAATGAAAAATCACACAGTATCAGATTTACTGTTTTAAAAATCATTGCATTAAACATATTAATTCATATAAAAATGTAACACTTTTTTTTCTCTCAAATTAAAATATTTTTTCACTCACTTGCGCCCCCCTGGGGTTCCAATTGCATTTGAAAACTTAGCTGTTCCAAGGAAACAAACTTGCTTTGGATTAAAAAAAATATATATATGTTTAAAGATGCATAAATGCAAATATGCATTTGCTGTTTAAGCCCAAATAATGGTATTGTTAACTCAACTGCAAACAGTCACAATTTTTTTTTTTTTTTTTTTTTACAGTGTATGACTTGGCCTGTTAGCCAGAGTGCTAATGAACAAGACAGTTGTTAGAGATATCCATTTCATCCTCTTTTCATTCGTACTTTTGCATTATGTTCCCACACCATTATGAGTATGATGTTTATTCAAGGTGAGGGTCATTCGTTTTAGATTTAGCCTGATCTGGTTTGAGCATTCATGCTAATAGAGAGGATCTGATGGCTTCAGACTGGGTGCTTCGTGCTGGTCCATTAGTGATAAAGGCCATCGGAGAGCGGAACGTGCACTGCGCTCATTTAGCGGCTAGGCTACCGGATGAGTCTAGCAGAGATGCGCCTCATTTTCAGCTCTTTGGCAACCTTGACTCCACTTCAAAAGCCAACATGTCCACAGCTAATCTCCATGACACACAATGGCCAAACTAGCGTCAGGGCTGCTGCAGTCCCTCAAGAAAACATGCTTAAGACATTACAATGGGGCCAAGCCATACTGGGCTTATTTTGCCAGCTCCAGCATTTCAGATTTATCACAGCAGCAGTGCAAGCAAGTATGTGATGGAAATTTGGATGCCTTTGCCACAGATGGAGAGCTCTGGTAGCACTGGATGCTTTTTGAGCAAATGTCAACATTCTTCTATAAATCTATTCAGCAAAGCCTAAAATTTAGAGGTGCTCTTCAGAGTAGCCACACAGAGATACAAGGCCCAGGATATTGTGGGATACGAAAAGGGTCATGAGGGAGAGGTGTGGTGGGATATTAAACTGGGGAAACCTGGAAAAGTTATCAGCAAATCCCAATAAGATCCAGACGTGGAAAAACAGGGACGCATTAAAAACAGGCTCTATTTACAAACCAGATTATTTAATCAGTATGCAGTCCCACATGCAACAAAGAGCCAATACGTTAACGCATGTTTGAAACTCCAGAAAGCTTGCTT
This sequence comes from Rhinichthys osculus, assembly GCA_029959095.1. Classification (NCBI taxonomy): domain Eukaryota; kingdom Metazoa; phylum Chordata; class Actinopteri; order Cypriniformes; family Leuciscidae; genus Rhinichthys; species Rhinichthys osculus. Next base: position 33,735,798 of record JARWKJ010000007.1, on the reverse strand, counting down.
ACTTCTCCAGATCTTTTGGATGTTTTCGGTGTCAGGTAGCCACCACAGCGCATGTGCATTAGTAGACTTCGGTAATATGGCAATCAAAATTCTCCATCAAACAGATAATGGTTTTAGCATGCAGTCTGGTGCAACTAACCGCATATAATATGTCATACATTTTATGTACCGTTTGTGGCAGATAATGTGGACTGAGTGCTTGATGAGGTTAAGTGCAGCGTATGGTTTCTGAAGAGGCATAACAAAGCGCTTGCCGTCATATTAGCGGATTGTCTGTCCGGATTCCACAGCATGGGATAGTGCCTGTGTCTGTGTTGGATCACTGCTCGCATGTTAAATCGCTATTGATGATTTAATGGCTCATCAGGGTGGCTCCGTGCCTCGCTCTAGGAACGTGAGGGCAGCAGTCTGGACATGTAGAGGGTATCCAGTGTGTTTTGGGGGTACCTCTCACTCTTTCTTAAAGGGACAGTCCACCCCAAAATAAAAATGATAACATCATTTATTCATTTATCCTTCCTCTGCAGAACACAAAAGAAAATATTTTGAGAACATATTGAACATATTGGAGCTTAATGACTTCCATTGTATATAAAAAACAACCACTGAGACAGAATCTGTCATTTTACCAAAAATCTAGTTATTACATTTTAATTCAACATTACAAGCTCAAATAAATAAATAAAATATAGCTGCAAGCAGCAATTATCGGGGTTCAAGCGCTTTAAAGGGGACCTATTATGCCCCTTTGTATGTCCTTAGAGTGTGTATGTGAAGTTTTAGCTCAAAATACCCCATAGGTCAGATTTGTATAAAATGTTAAAATTGACACTTTTCGGGGGTGAGCAAAAACACCCTTTAAATGCAAATGAGCTGCTGCTCCCGGCCCCCTTTCAAGAACAGGGCAGAGCTTCAAGAGCTCATGCTCCGGCACACTGGCAACAACTAAACAGGACAATCTCACACACTGAAAATGTCAGAAACTGTCAGTAGCAGTGTTCAGCCTTATATGTTCAAACCGGAGTCGAACAATGATGCCAGAGCCATAGAATATATGCTGCATGGAGATTTTCACTCCAGAAAATCACCTTAAGAGCTGAATAAAACAGTAAAAGAAGTGCGCATTAAAGTCTTATCCATAAACTCTCCCTCTCCCTTGTATTTTTATATATATACACAGTGAATTATACACAAACACTAGTTACAACTAACAGTAAACAAACTCACCTAAAGGATTATTAGGAACACCATACTAATACTGTGTTTGACACCCTTTCGCCTTCAGAACTGCCTTAATTCTACGTGGCATTGATTCAACAAGGTGCTGAAAGCATTCTTTAGAAATGTTGGCCCATATTGATAGGATAGCATCTTGCAGTTGATGGAGATTTGTGGGATGCACATCCAGGGCATGAAGCTCCCGTTCCACCACATCCCAAAGATGCTCTATTGGGTTGAGATCTGGTGACTGTGGGGGCCATTTTAGTACAGTGAACTCATTGTCATGTTCAAGAAACCAATTTGAAATGATTCGAGCTTTGTGACATGGTGCATTATCCTGCTGGAAGTAGCCATCAGAGGATGGGTACATGGTGGCCATAAAGGGATGGACATGGTCAGAAACAATGCTCAGGTAGGCCGTGGCATTTAAACAATGCCCAATTGGCACTAAGGGGCCTAAAGTGTGCCAAGAAAACATCCCCCACACCATTACACCACCACCACCAGCAGCCTGCACAGTGGTAACAAGGCATGATGGATCCATGTTCTCATTCTGTTTATGCCAAATTCTGACTCTACCATCTGAATGTCTCAACAGAAATCGAGACTCATCAGACCAGGCAAAATTTTTCCAGTCTTCAACTGTCCAATTTTGGTGAGCTCTTGCAAATTGTAGCCTCTTTTTGCTATTTGTAGTGGAGATGAGTGGTACCCGGTGGGGTCTTCTGCTGCTGTAGCCCATCCGCCTCAAGGTTGTGCGTGTTGTGGTTTCACAAATGCTTTGCTGCATACCTCGGTTGTAACGAGTGGTTATTTCAGTCAAAGTTGTTCTACTATCAGCTTGAATCAGTCGGCCCATTTTCCTCTGACCTCTAGCATCAACAAGGCATTTTCGCCCATAGGACTGCCGCATACTGGATGTTTTTCCCTTTTCACACCATTCTTTGTAAACCCTAGAAATGGTTGTGCATGAAAATTCCAGTAACTGAGCAGATTGTGAAATACTCAGAGCGGCCCGTCTGGCACCAACAACCATGCCACGCTCAAAATTGCTTAAATCACCTTTCTTTCCCATTCTGACATTCAGTTTGGAGTTCAGGAGATTGTCTTGACCAGGACCACACCCCTAAATGCATTGAAGCAACTGCCATGTGATAGGTTGATTAGATAATTGCATTAATGAGAAATTGAACAGGTGTTCCTAATAATCCTTTAGGAGACCTTTTATATGTATATAGAGACCTTTTGCCTTTTCGGGGGGTGCTTAAACCGGTAAACTTTATATCCGTAAAACAACTCTGATGAACTGTTTTAAAGCGCATGTTCTCCCTTTCATTACTGCCGTAACCAGTGTCGCTCCGGAGATTTACTGATCCATCCTTGAGTAACAACTTTTTAGTTTTGTATTGTGACTTTGTATTTGTCACAGTGTCTGGTTGTGTTTCCCTTGTTTGTCACTAGAGGTCCTCGTTCTCACGGTGTCTTTCACATTTGACTTCATTTCCCAGCATTCTGTCTGTCACTCATCAGTTCATTGCACTCAGCTGTTTCCCATCACCTTGTTAGATTGTGTGTGTATAAATACCCTGTCTGTTTTAGTATTTGTTACGGATTCCTTGTTATGTATCACACCACTTCGGATGTTTGTTCTTGCCTGTTTCTTGTTTTGTTTCTTGTGTTGGATTGCCTTTTGGATTTTGACCTTTGCTTGGACTGGATAATGATTTACGGATTTCCCTATTAAATACTGCATTTTTGGATCTACCCCTGTTTCCTGTGTGGATCGTGACAGAAGAAATCCGTCAAAACCAAGATCCAGCGGTATGTTTTTTAATATCTCTTCCCCAGCTACCGAGCGGGAGAGAATGGAGTTTTTTGAGAGGACCCGGTTGGTCAAGTTTCGCGGGACCCGTGGAGGTCGCAATGGAGGAGGTAGTCGAGAGGAATCTCAATACCATTATCCACTCAGGCCCCTCTTCGACCCTGGGCTGGTGAGATCCAGTCCAGAGTTTCATCCGGCGCTGTTTCCGTCCAGCCCAGAGTGCGCACTTCACCAGCAGAAACGGCGGAGGAGGAGGAAGACCTCTAGCCTCCTCAAAGGCCCGGAGGCCATGTCCCAGCGGCCCACGGCTTTTCTGGAGGCTGATTCAGAGATGGTTCAAGTCACGTCTGCCCAAACAGAGACTGTTGACGTCCCGTCTGCCCAGTCAGAGAATGGTCACGTCCCGTCTTCCCAGTCAGAGATTGTTCACGTCACGTCTGCCCAGTCAGATACTGTTCACGTCCCGTCTGCCCAGCGAGAGATGGTTCACGTCCCGTCTGCCCAGCGAGAGACTGTTCACGTCCCGTCTGCCCAGCGAGAGACTGTTCACGTCCCGTCTGCCTAGCGAGAGACGGTTCACGTCACGTCTGCCCAGCGAGAGACTGTTCACGTCACGTCTGCCCAGCAAGAGACTGTTCACGTCCCGTCTGCCCAGAGAGAGACGGTTCACGTCACGTCTGCCCAGCGAGAGACTGTTCACGTCCCGTCTGCCCAGCGAGAGACGGTTCACGTCACGTCTGCCCAGCGAGAGACTGTTCACGTCCCGTCTGCCCAGCGAGAGACGGTTCACGTCACGTCTGCCCAGCGAGAGACGGTTCACGTCACATCTGCCCAGCGAGAGACAGTACACGCTCTGTCTGCCCAGTCAGAGACTGAGCACGTCCAGTCTGCCCAGTCTGAGACAGATCCAGAAATGCCCATTTGTGTGGCCGCCAAGGCACTAACGGACTATTTGGAACGTCTGGCGCGGATCCTGGATATGTCGATGTCTGCTGTTCCAGAGCCGGAGCCAGTGTCTGCTGTTCCAGAGCCGGAGCCAGTGTCTGCTGTTCCAGAGCCGGAGCCAGTGTCTGCTGTTCCAGAGCCGGAGCCAGTGTCTGCTGTTCCTGAGCCGGAGGCAGAGCCAGTGCCCGTTCCTGAGCCGGAGGCAGAGCCAGTGCCCGTTCCTGAGCCGGAGGCAGAGCCAGTGCCCGTTCCTGAGCCGGAGGCAGAGCCAGTGCCCGTTCCTGAGCTGGAGGCAGAGCCAGTGCCCGTTCCTGAGCTGGAGGCAGAGCCAGTGCCTGTTCCAGCGCCAGAGCCTGTGTTTGTTTCTGTTTTTGTGTCTGTTCTTGTAACCGTTTCAGTTCTTGTCGCTGTTCCTGAGCCGGTGTCCGCTGTTCCTGAGCCGGTGTCCGCTGTTCCTGAGCCGGTGTCCGCTGTTCCTGAGCCGGTGTCCGCTGTTCCTGAGCCGGAGTGTCCACCATGGCCACCTGAAGGGTTCTCACCACCATGGCCGCCCGAAGGGTTCTCACCGCCACGGCCGCCCGAGTGGTCGTTTTCACCCTGGTCTTCACCGCCGTGGCCGCCCGAGGGGTCTTCACCGCCGTGGCCGCCCGAGGGAAAGTCTCCGCCCTGGCCGCCCGAGGGAAAGTCTCCGCCCTGGCCGCCCGAGGGAAAGTCTCCGCCCTGGCCGCCCGAGGGAAAGTCTCCGCCCGAGGGAAAGCCTCCGCCCTGGCCGCCCGAGGGAAAGCCTCCGCCCTGGCCGCCCAAGGGATAGCCTCCGCCCTGGCCGCCAGATGGACTGACATTTCCGCCCTGGCCTCCCGAACTGTCCATTTCCCCTGCCCCACCCTGGTCTGTCCTTCCTGTATCCCTTGTTCTTGTTCCCCTTCATGGACCTGGCCCACCATTCCTCCCCGATCTTCCACCGTTCCACCTCCCTCCTGAATTCTTGTGTTGTGTTGTAACTATGTCGTGGAGCGTCTGGTAGCCGCTCCGTAGAGGGGGGGTTATGTCACAGTGTCTGGTTGTGTTTCCCTTGTTTGTCACTAGAGGTCCTCGTTCTCACGGTGTCTTTCACATTTGACTTCATTTCCCAGCATTCTGTCTGTCACTCATCAGTTCATTGCACTCAGCTGTTTCCCATCACCTTGTTAGATTGTGTGTGTATAAATACCCTGTCTGTTTTAGTATTTGTTACGGATTCCTTGTTATGTATCACACCACTTCGGATGTTTGTTATTGCCTGTTTCTTGTTTTGTTTCTTGTGTTGGATTGCCTTTTGGATTTTGACCTTTGCTTGGACTGGATAATGATTTACGGATTTCCCTATTAAATACTGCATTTTTGGATCTACCCCTGTTTCCTGTGTGGATCGTGACAGTATTGACCCTCGTTCACAAAGCAATCTGGCGTAAAATTATTTGTGCAGACGTAAACGAATTTAGGTATATGGGGGTGCATTCCCTTCAAAAGTAAAACTAATCCACTGCGTCTTCAGCGGCTCTGATTTCAGGAGTAAATGAAGACTGGTATGTTCACTCATACATCCAACAACAAAACACCTTAGTAGCTTTCGAGACATTCTTGTCGCTACAGCTGCTCCGGCGTCGATACAATTGTGGAAAGTGTACAACTTGCTCAGTGCGGGCTCTATGCTAATACGGCAGTGTCCGTCAACAGTCGTGGGCAGGGCCTGTACAAAGTGACTTCACTTTGCTTACAATCTGTGAACGGTTGTTCTGAGACACTGCTTATGATTTATGGGGATAAAAAACAGAAGTGGGTGGTTGTGTAAACACACTGCCGACACACATTTATGTTCAAACACCATGTAAAAATTAATTTTGCATAATAGGTCCCCTTTAAGACCTTTTTAAGGCATTATGTTTTAAGCAAGCCTATAACCACCTAGATCAGAGATGGAAAAGACCATTTACAGCCAATGCAGGCAATTTATTGAGGAATTTATTAAGGAAATATGTTTTTTTAAAGATTTTCAACAGTTCTAGCCCTACCTATGGCTCGATCTCCATAAAAGTTTGCATGCTTGTTTAGAATCACTTGTCGCATGTGTTCGCCTAATGTCGCAAAAATCTGAGTATTCGTTTAGGAATGATAGGCTTTTGGGTACAATTGGCCACACCCCCTTTTCCTAAAAGATCCTGTTATAGCTATTGAAATGCCAGTATATATAGCCGTCCCTCACATCTGTCCCGTGACAGTTTCCCCTCCCGTTCCCCCCTCTTCAGCTTTTCCTACCCCTCCACCTGTCCCGGGGATCAATTTTAGCGTGAGGATGCCTCCGCTAAAAGCCGCTGCCCTGGCCGCCCCTCCCTCCTTATAATTCACTCCATGCTGGATCTTCCTTCTCTCTCTTTTCGGTAACACCACTACCAGCTCCACCAAATGCCATCACCCCAAAACCTCCTCAAGTGGCGAATAATATCAGGGCACAAATACTTGCAGGTGCGGATGTAGTGAGACCCCATCTGTCAGTCTTTGACATGTCTCCATCCCTCCATCATGGAACGAGGGTTACATCAGTAACCAAGATGTTATGTATCCTGGTTTTTTTGTTGTTGTTCTTGTTTTTTCCCCTCTGTTAGGCAGTCTGCATGAAATGGCATTGAGATCCATTGCTCCCTGTCTGCAGTGATATTCCATGTTACAGACTCTGGAAAACAACATGACCGCCAGGATTACTATAATCCCTACAAAACGGCTTCCAAAAACTCAAACATCTCTAACTTATAATAAGACAGAGGCTGTTCTACCCACGGAGTGTAATTTCACAGATGTCAGAGCTAGGAGATGCCCATTTCATTTCAGTAAGACAGGGCCTCGCCTTGCCCACAACATGGCTTCCGTGAGACCGCATGAATGTGGTGAAAGCCCTGCTTATGTGTAGCCCATGAATTAAGGAACATTAACCTTCTGGAGTGGTGACTCCTGCATGGTGTTATTTTCTGAAACTGCTCATGTAGCCATGTTTCTGTAATTTTTCCGACACCAAAAATGCTGCTGGTTCCAGATTTCTAATCTCTTGATAGAGTCAGCCTCTGTCAGCACCACCATCATGTTATGATCACCAGTCATCGGTTGCATTAAGTATCAGGCCTGTTCCAAGTTGTTTACTGCCAGCCACTCAGCTTTCTTTGAACAGGATGGAAACAAGCAGTAATGTTCATTAGTTGTAACCAAGGTCATCTGTGAACAGCGATGAGCATAAAGGCTGATGGAATTATAGTGTCATGGACTAGGAAATTGTCTTTGGTGTATCTTTAGGAGCATTGTTGTGCTCATTAAAACATTTTTCCTATAACCTCATAATATGTATCATGTATCATGCTTATGTATCATGAATTGTTCTTTTTTTTTATTGTCTGCTAGATATTAGAATCATATGAATATGAAGAATTTGACCTGTTTTTTTCCCCTTATTGTATCTTTCAAAGACAGAAACTGAGCGAAACGGCTTTCACCTTAAAAAAAATCTGTCAAAGCTAAGGTTAATTTAATCATCCAGATATTACAGTTGTTTTTTATTGCTTACACACTAAAAGTGGTACTTGAGGCCCACTCAGTGAAACCATTCACTCATGTACCAATCTTGAGACCAAGTGTGCAAAACTAACAGCTCTTGTGTTTCATTTGGGAAATGGCACGCTCATTTACTGATTACCTATACCCAATGATCATGTGTGAAAACACTTACACAATTTGTTCACTAATAAATCAAAACTCATTGTTTTGAGGAAGAAATACCCATTCCATATAGAAATACCATAAAGAAAAAATGAGTTTACCCCCTTGCATTTCTTTTTATTGTGTAAATATTGCCTACAATTTGATCACTAAAAAAAGCTCCTCGATGTTTTTGGAACATTTTGAGGGTTTTTTTCACAATTGCATTTACGTTTATTTGTGTGTATATATACTGAATATGCATACAAGTCAAGTTCCTCTATTTCTCTGGCGCTTAATACAATACAAATCATTTCAAAGCAGCTTCACAATAGTTACAAATTCAAATTCTCATGAAAAGCAGTTCTAACAAGCAAATAATCTAATTATTCAGCTTAAGTCAGTTCAGTTTAATAACTGCAAAATTCATCAATTGATAAATCTTCTGTAGAAGTTTGCAAAACCAAGAAAACAAGCAAGTTATTTGATAGTGGTAGGCAATGGCCATTCAGTGACTGCTTTGACTGTGGATTGGTCCATCTCCTCACCTTTATGACTGATGATGTATCCTAAAAATGTGGTACTGGTGATGTAGAATTGGTTCTGTTGGAGCCGGGTTTGGATTGTCTTGACATGTTGGATGTGTTTTTCTTTTGTTTGGGAATAGATTGGGATATCAATGTATACAATGACAAAATGGTTCAGGAGGTCTCTGAAGATTTTATTGATGAAAGACTGGAAGACAAGGCGCATAGAAGAGACCATAGGCATGACCTGGTATTTAGAGTGCCCCCTAGTGGTGAGGAAGGCAGTCTTCCATTAATCTCCTTCTCTGATCCAAATGATGAAGGGATGAGAGGAAGAATCTGTTATTTATTGTGATTGTATTGAGACCTCTATAAACAGTGCATGGTCTTAGCCTGCCATCTTTTTTCTCCACAAAGAAAAACCCTGCCACTGATGGGGATGTAGAGTGACAAATAAAGCCTGATGTTATGCTTCTTCAATATAGTTTTCCATAGCCTGAGTCTCTGGACAGGACAAGGGGTAAACTTTGCATTGGGAGGTGCAGTATTTGGGAGACGTTTAATAGCCAATGGAGAGGTAGTTGGTTTGCCTTTGCCTTACTGAAGACCTCTGAGAATTCAGAGTTTTCAACTGGAATCACTGTAGTTTTGTGAGTATCTGGGCTTTCCACGCTCATGGTAAAACATGGTAATGTGATCTTTGAGTTAAAACAGTGTTCTTGGCAGTAAGGAGACCATTTAACGGACTCAGGCTTGATGTTGGGTTTGAATCCATTTGCAGAAGTTTACTGAAACAATAAATCCAAATCAACAGCCAAAGGGATGGTTAAAATATACAGGCAAGGGTCGGAGAACAAAATAGTCCAAAGAGGCAACCAAGGCAAAAACAGATATAACGTTAATAAACGTGATATACAATAAACACAAACCCTCCCTGGATTCTGCCTCTGTCTTATACTCCCTGGCTTCTGCCTCTGTCTTATACTCCCTGGCTTCTCCCACTGTTTGTTCCACCTTGGTTCCTGTGGTCTTCCCTCATGCCTGCCCTGCATCCTCAATCTAAGCCCCCTCCTGCCCTCCTCTGGTGGACTTTGTTTATTTTGTTTGTTGTAAATTAGGCGTGAGGCCATGCCTTCTTGATGGGGGGAGATGCTACGGGTGATCATTGCGCTTGGTACGTTTTTCATCTTCAAACCAAACTGGGTTTATGAAAGCAATCCAGTCAAATGCGTTTTCGACTACCTCTGGGAGTGGTTGAAAGTGGACAAGCTCAAAATGTTTTAGACCCAGTATTTAGCGCCGTCCAATTGTGATTTAATCAACCAAAACGCATTTTAATACCAGGTGTAAACAAGGCTTTTGTTTCTAATTTGGTGGGATTTGTCACATGTTTTAGTTCAGTTTCCTGTTTCAGTTTTTTTATTTTTATTATTTATTTAAATTGTTACACCTTTTGTTCATTTCGTTGATTGTTTTGTATTTAAGCTATGTGTTCTATCAGTTTATTGTCTGTTCTCATCACATTATACTGATTGTTCTGTTCGTGTTTTTAGTGCTAGTTTTCTGAGTATTTTGTTTAGAGTTTGTATTTAATAAATCTATCAACTGCTGGGAATAAATCCAGCTCTTTGATTTGTTTTATTTGCAACCACGTGTGAAAACTAACTATTAGTAACTTTGCAACTACATGTCAACTAACTCTCATTAGAGTATTAGTAGACTGCCTGTTTAATATATGCTAACACTTTATTTTGATGGTCCTCCAAAAGACATTCTGCTGACTCTAAGTAACTTTGCAAGTATGTCAACTTATTCTACTAACCCTAACACATAATCATAAAGTAACAGCTACGAACAGTCTACTAATATTCCAATGAGAGTTAGTTGACATGTAGTTAGAGTTAGTGGAGTGTCTAAATTGGACCATCAAAATAAAGTATAACAACACTTTATCTTACAGTGTCCTAGTACACATTTCATGTACTTACTATTGTAATAACAGTAAATTTTATGCATACATGCACCTAACCCTAAACCAAACCCTCATCTTTACCCTAACCCTATAGTAAGTACATGTTGTTAATTAATATTACGGAATTTATAGTTGCACATCTTAAAATAATGTGTAACCATAATTTTTGTATTGTTCTTTTTTTTAAGTCTACTTAGTTATGCTGAGTTGTATCCATTAATAAGAAACAATAAATACAAATGTTAAAAAACCTAAGAATGAAAAACTACTGTCTAGAGATTCTTATCTAGTGGGAGTCCAGTGGGCCACTCAGATAAAATTAATATTCAGGCCTTGGTTTGATTATCTCTGTCAAAACTTTCTAGCTTCTTTTTGATTTATTTATCCAGAAGCCTTCAGGCTGGATTTTGCTCTCTATGTGGGACACTAAACGTCTGGAAGTATTTAAGGGATACAGGAAGATTAATATTGGTGGGACCAATCAAACAAGCATTTGTACAGGGGATACTGCAGCAGACAATGTGAGATATGCTCACATCTGTTCATCAAGACAGTTATGTTCCTATGTTCAGGCCCTCCTCTACATAATTCCCAGAGGTGTAGATGAACATCAACAGCTATTCAGTGCCCCTCTAATGTGTTTATGAGACTTATAAAAGGTAGCTACCACATGAACTGGACAATTGTTGAATGGGTTCCAGATTTAATTTCTTGGCATGGCAGAAAATGCTTTTGACAGTGATTACCCAACATTTTTACAAATCTGTTTATAAATTATGTCAGTTTGTTGAATGTTACTTGAAAATTGAGTTTGATATGTATCTTTTTCACAAAAATCCTACAAACTCAGATATTTTGTTTGTTTATTGCACAATATTTCTTTTCATTTATGTTGAATTAAAGCTTGTTATTACTGTATGTTTAGTTTGCGGTGCTGAATTTGATTGTTTATGAGATATGAGCTTTTGGGATTCCATATGTATGCCTGCTAAAACTGTTGATAAGGTGGTTGGGTTCCTTATCATGCTGTTGTATTTATAGAAAAGAAACCCTTTTCCCTAGTTATGAATATTAAAATTAAAGATTAGATCTCATCACTTTACTATTGCAGAATAAGCACAAAAGCCCTGGTTTCAGGGTCACCAGCATACGGCATACGGTTGCTGGTTTGCTGGATCCTAGCCTGGGAACATTTTTGGATGCTGGTATGCTGGTCTCCAGCATGCTGGTTGCTGGTCTTATGGTCCCAAGCATGGGTAGCAGGTGTGCAGGTGAGCTAGCATAAGGTATGTTTTGCACACTGGGACCTACTTGGGATGCTGGAGTACGAGCATATGTTGTCTTTTAAGTGCTGGTATCATCCAAGCAAGACCACAACAACAAAACAAACCTATGTGTTACATATTACATTTCTTAATCTGTTCTCATAGTTAAATAAAGACTAAGACAATTTTCCAATTAATTTAAATATAAATTATTTATGAAAGAAAAGCACCTTTTGCAGGTTACATGTTTACTTGTAGCCTGGGAAAACCCAGACAACTTCCGGCAAATTTAGATTTGCTCTGAAAGTTAGTCTGGCAAAGAGCTCATTCAAGCCCATTTCCAATCCGTCGAAATCGAGGCACCAATCAGAAACGTTGGGGCGGGCTTTACACGATGACGACAGCGCTGGGATTTTGAAGCAGATTTTACACAGCCTTAGATCAAATAATCTGCAAATTAAATAAATAATATCTCCAAAAAATGTAAAAACAGCATTGCCATGTTCACTTATTACAAACCAGTTTGGCTTTATTTATTTCATATGGTACATGTACAAATGTTGTTGAAGTCACCGTTATGGTGATTAATGTTCCCTTTAGTTGGGCACTTGGCCCTTGACATTGGTTCAATTAAATCTTTCAGCAATTGTTGAAAGTGCATGCTATCACTATTGTCTACAATATTTTACGCTTCTTTTTAGAATCAGTGATTGACAGCTGGATTTTGACACAAAGGGAGTTCCTAAATGAGCATGAAAGTTTTTATAACTTTCAACAACAATTCTGAACTTATCAAGTTATTAACTGTGCCATTGAACGTGCTCTTCTCATTTGAGAAGACTTGACTTGACTCATTTTTTCAGTTATTGAACAAACTGCTTATTACTATGGTTTTATTTGGCATTCTTCATTTGGCATTTCCTTTGAAACCTTTTACCAGTTAGATTTTTTTCTTTGTTATTCAAAACTGAAGATGACTGATTAATAATGCAATCATCCTTAAAACAATTCAAATTCTACTTTCAAAAGAGGGAGGAAAAGAAATTAAAGAAGTTATTACTATATATTACAATAAATCATGTTCTTATCTTTTTTTCTTTAAATAATTAATTAGTTAAAATATAGAAATGACCAAGCAAAAATGATGGTTTTCCCCAAAACACTGCTTGCATACAGACAACTGGCTTCCTCACACTCAACCCCGCAAGACCATGCTGGTGAACCAGCTTCACCAGCTCATTTTAATGCTGGTTTATGCTGTTATGCTTTTTCAGCAGGGTAATATGACTGTGGCCTTCCAGAACCAGAGTTTTTCCTTGTTGGAATGAAGAATCTACCCAATTGTTAACTACATTTGGTTTTAAAAAAAAATCACACAATAATTATTCTCTTTTGATGGCTTCAGCTTTTGAGTTTACTAAAGGTTCCACCATCTTCACAAAGCTGGATCTTTGCAGGCTCTACATCAGGGATGTCCAGTCCTGTTCCTGCCACACTTACTAGTAATCTTGAAGACCTTCATCAACTGGTTCAGTTTTGTTTGATTGGAGCTAGAACTAAACTAGCCAATATTAAACATAGCTCTACCTGCACTGTTAAAAATTACCTGTAAATTTTACAGTAAAATACTGGCAGCAGGGTTGCCAGCCAGTTACTGTATTTTTTACAGTAGCGTCTGTAATTTAATTTACAGAATTTTACTGTATTCTCTGATTACAGTATTTTTTTAATTGTTGTATTTTTTACAGTAAGTTACATGATTCTCTGTATTTGCTATATCTAGAGGAAATATGTTTAATGCAGTATATACAATATATTTTCCTGATGTCTGAATATTAATGACTGGCAGCTGAATTTGAAATGTTAATTATTCATCAAATGCAAATTGTTTTTAAATACATTAAGTGTTGTATAATGCACAACTTAATTCCCCTATTACTTCACAAAACAAACAAATTATTCAACATCCTAATCTTGAAAAACAGGTCAACATTTGTTTAATTTATAACTTTAAAATATGCATGAAAAAAAGTAATAAAACTGTGTATTTTGTATATTTTGATTTAATTTTTATTTACAAACTTGCAATTTTTTTTTAAAAATGGACATGATGAAATTAAATATTTTTTAATTACTTGAAACAAATTAGCCGTCATGGCCCTTCACACAAAGAAGAAATACGCAAACGACATACATTTAAAACAAGTTGACCAACATGATCATAATAAAATGGTTCTGAAAAACACAGACACGGATGAATTTTCACCACTTCATTACCAGACAAACATATCCAAACAACAAGGCCCCAAGTGAGTCCAACAAACTTCTGATCAAAAATGGAGAATAATTCAGCTCCAGATGCTGTTCCATCACAGGATGCAAAGAGTGGCTAGAAATATTGAAAAGGACAATATATTAGATATATTACAAAACATAATGATATAGTCAGAGACAGATAGAGGGATGACAGATACAGTTAGAGACAGATAAAGAATATTAAAAGGTTACAATTAAAGAAAAAATACATCTTTGTGTGTGTGTGTGTGTGTGTGTGTGTGTGTGTGTTACTTACATTTCAGAAATTCCACTGATAACCTATCACTTAGCTGGGAAGAGTGGCAACATGTGGGTTCACTGCAACCTGTTTCTTCTGTACCATTTGCCCTGTCGTTTTAGATGGCAATTTTCCTCTGGACTTCTTTGTTCCTCTCTCCGGATTGATACATACAAAGCACCTAAAGGGCCAGGAAACAGAAAATATGTAATTAAGGCCCCGTCCACACTACTGCGTTTTCATTTAAAAACGGAGACCTTTTGCTACGTTTGCACCTCCTGTCCACACTAAAACGGCAAAAACGGAGACCCAAAACGGAGAAGTTTAGAAACGCTGCCGATCGTTGTGAATCTCCGGAGGGCGTTTTAGTGTAGACGGGTCAAAACGGAGGACTTTAGAAACGATGACGTAGTAGAGGCTCACGCTCGGCTCTATGATTGGGTGTTATCAGTCATGGCGTATATCTTTGCTAGCAGCTGTTGTACAAGTAAATTCTGCATTTTACAATACTATAACTGCCTACATGTGCCGGAGTCAAGCTATTATTCGAGCGATCTGTGACAATTCCCGTGTGCAGCGGCGGCGTTGACCGTACATGGAGCGTCGGTTTGGGGTTAACCCAGAGCATGGTGGGATAACTTTATCAATGAAGTTGTGTTTACACCGGCACGCGCATGCCCAGTGTTGGTGAATGGTCACGTGATCCGCGTTTTCAGTCGTTTTAATGTGGATGGAGATCAATTCTAATACGCAGCTAAAACGCTGGTGTGGACGGAGATCGTATTCGTTTTTAATTATCCGTTTCTAAACTAAAACGCAGTAGTGTGGATGGGGCCTAAGACTCATTAACTCAACAGATAATATATCTAAAGGCAAGTTCTGATATTGAATACATGTGTAAAATGCAGGTACTGAAGTTGTTAAGAATTCAATCATTACCTTTAAATGAACTCCAAGGTGCCTCCTCCTGATTGCATATGTAATATGCAGTGAACAGTAGCCTATGGCAAGGCCAGACAGGAAGCTGGGCTGAATGCTCTCCTCACACACAACTTGGCCTTCCAGTGTCCACTTGTCAAAGTGTCTCCTAAAACAATAGCACATGTGGCAAAAGTAATTTTTTACTATACCATTTTTATTTTTCAGCTTTTTACATTTAAACTATATTTTAGTATTCAGAGTGCAGGAACTCTTTCTTTTAAATAAAATTAACAAAGGCATTATACAAACAATAAGCTAATTACACACACAGAGTAGGCTATAGCTAATATGTACTGAATTGTAAGGGATTTTTACACCGGCATATTAAACATGCGACAAAACTGGTATTACACAGCACCATTCAAAATGTAGGCTAACATTATATGACACACATCCTCTGTGAGTCTGACGCAAGGTTTTAACAACGCCGTTTTAATTTCGGCGCCCATTTTAACAGATGACTTGATTTTGATTTGATTTACACCATAAAATAATCACGACGAAGTGTGCTGATCAACACGAAGCTCGTGTGAATACCGACTGTTGTCATTAAAGCATGTAATTCTTAGGAGTCCGTAGATCCCGAGGAATGTGTGAAATACTACCGCGTCCGCGCTGCTGAAGCCCCGCGCAAGTCTCCCTCGCGCCCCGCGGTCGGAGGATGTGTGATCCGGGGTTAAGTTACCAATATGAACCGCGAATATAACGTTACCTTCATAGTCTACGAGTAACCCAACATGAAAAATAAGAAACTGAAATAATAAGTCACTTACCACAGAGTTGAGAATCACTCCTCTTGCCGCCGCCGACACGACCGTTGAAGATCACAATGCCTCTGAAGATTTGAAATTTACAGCAATATTCTGTATTTTGAATCAAACCGCCGCGCGACCCCAGAATGCATTGCAGTTTACAGCAATATGCTGTATTATTAGAATACAGCCAGCTGCTGTAAAATAATGCTGTAATTTTTACAGCAATTCATTACAGTGTGAACCAGTTAATGAATTGACTTGGTCTGTCTCCCAGTCTTTCAGGTTACTACAGTCTTCCAGACTTTCATCAGTTGGGACATGCTTAGCAGAATACCTTGACAACATGTGTATTACTAAGTACCTTGTCCACAAAACTATTATAGAAAGGGAACTTTGTCCAAGTTTGGAACAATGTGCTTCACATTTCCTCAATGCCTTGAGATTTCTCATATCTTGATTGCATGGAAATAGATCCGAGCAAGACTTAAATTGTTCAGGACTGGCCCTAACCGATTTCGGTAAAGGGGATTCAGCTCTTCCAAATTTTCTCAAACTTTTTTAATATGATGTTCTTAAGGGACTTCAATGCTCCAATCACTGAGTTGGCCATGATAACTCATCTGCAGTTCACAAAACATCAGCATGACAAAGCTGTAGAACGTGGACTACTCCACCTTACCGCTATAGTGAAGCCTGTGTTCTTGTAAGTTAGCCTCTCCAAGTAAGGTATGTACAAGTCATTGTGTCCATCCTGTTCTGCACTTAATCGTGGTCTACAATAATCAGTTCTGCTTGATATCCTAGAGCAATGTTTCCAAACTTTACACGTTTTGGATATCTCCCTAATCAAACACACCTGATTCAACTCATCATCCCATTTGTAGAGACTCCAAGACTTGAAATGGGTGTGTCAGATAAGACAGACATCCAAAAAGTGAACAGCTAGGAGGCTTCCAGGAACAGGGTTGGGAAACACTGTCCTTGAAATTTGCTACCTAATCTTCCATCACACGGATAGGCTTTGAGAAATCTCCTGCACCCTGGTGAATACTCCTGTTGGACAGGTGCTTGAAGGGGTTTCTTCATAGTTAATGGTTTCCTCTGACTACCACATTGTTGATTTTCTTTGTTCACTGAATGCTTGCATTTCTCAGAGGTTTACCAAACAGCTGGTCTTGCCTGGATTATTGTTTTGACTACCTCTCTTATTTAAGTTTTCTAATTTCTCAGTTTTGCTGACCCTATTTTGGTCCTCTTGTCTGATTTCAGGTTCCAAGAACCAATTCCAAAGCAAAACTAGACATTGACAGCTATCAAAATTTACAATAATGATCCAGACAAACACACTTGTCTAATAAGAAGCAGATGCATGTACCACTGTCCAAATATTTTTGGCAACTTTACTTGGTAGGAACTTTGAGGAAATTATGCAGTAATTTCTAAATACATTACTAAATATAAGAGAAAAAATAATAAAATCAAGCCTGACATATTATGTCATACCAATTCAAATCAATAAAAAAATGCTGAAAAAGAGTTCAAGTATTGATTTTAAGTTAATTAATTTAGTTTTCTCCCTTCCCACAGCTGGGTTAAGGAGAAGTTTCCGGCTGAGCCGGAAGGACAACAATAGTCAACAGATGAGGCAGAAGATGGGTAAAGGACATGCCATTATCCATTTACCAATATATCAGGAGGTTCTGCCTCACCGGAGAAACCCTGAAGAGCCGTACCGCCTTGTGATTCTAACTGGTAAGAAATATTCTTGCTTAAAGAAATAGTTCATCAAAAACCTTACATTCTTCATCATATGTTTTCAGACCATTGTGCAAAAGTAACATAATATTTTGATGAAAACCTTTCCAAAAAAAACTCATGTGGTAGCTATATTTCACACCAAAATTGGCATCTTTCATCATTGGTTATCTTCCCCACCAGTGAGCTGTGAACCAGAACATTCTGATTTCAGACTTAGTGAATCATTTACAAATCGGACCTAAAGGATTATAAGGAACACCTGTTCAATTTCTCATTAATGCAATTATCTAATCAATCAATCACATGGCAGTTGCTTCAATGCATTTAGGGGTATGGTCCTGGTCAAAACAATCTCCTGAACTCCAAACTGAATGTCAGAATGTTCCCATTGGCAGAAAGGTGATTTAAGCAATTTTGAGCGTGGCATGGTTGTTGGTGCCAGAAGGGCCGGTCTGAGTATTTCACAATCTGCTCAGTTACTGGGATTTTCACGCACAACCATTTCTAGGGTTTACAAAGAATGGTGTGAAAAGGGAAAAACATCCAGTATGCGGCAGTCCTGTGGGCGAAAATGCCTTGTTGATGCTAGAGGTCAGAGGAAAATGGGCCGACTGATTCAAGCTGATAGAAGAGCAACTTTGACTGAAATAACCACTCGTTACAACCGAGGTATGCAGCAAAGCATTTGTGAAGCCACAACACGCACAACCTTGAGGCGGATGGGCTACAACAGCAGAAGACCCCACCGGGTACCACTCATCTCCACTACAAATAGGAAAAAGAGGCTACAATTTGCAAGAGCTCACCAAAATTGGACAGTTGAAGACTGGAAAAATGTTGCCTGGTCTGATGAGTCTCGATTTCTGTTGAGACATTCAGATGGTAGAGTCAGAATTTGGCGTAAACAGAATGAGAACATGGATCCATCATGCCTTGTTACCACTGTGCAGGCTGGTGGTGGTGGTGTAATAGTGTGGGGGATGTTTTCTTGGCACACTTTAGGCCCCTGTTTAAATGCCACGGCCTACCTGAGCATTGTTTCTGACCATGTCCATCCCTTTATGGGCACCATGTACCCATCCTCTGATGGCTACTTCCAGCAGGATAATGCACCATGTCACAAAGCTCGAATCATTTCAAATTGGTTTCTTGAACATGACAATGAGTTCACTGTACTAAAATGGCCCCCACAGTCACCAGATCTCAACCCAATAGAGCATCTTTGGGATGTGGTGGAACGGGAGCTTCGTGCCCTGGATGTGCATCCCACAAATCTCCATCAACTGCAAGATGCTATCCTATCAATATGGGCCAACATTTCGAAAGAATGCTTTCAGCACCTTGTTGAATCAATGCCACGTAGAATTAAGGCAGTTCTGAAGGCGAAAGGGGGTCAAACACAGTATTAGTATGGTGTTCCTAATAATCAGTATTAGTATGGTGAGTGTGTGTGTATATACATATATATATATATGTATGTATATGTGTGTGTGTGTTCATATTCTTATTTTCGGGTGAACTGTTGCTTTAATAATACTCTTTCCTGTTGTATCAGTAAAGAGCAAGTATGGAAGGTTAAATTAACATATGGATGTATCTGTTTTCATTGTACTGCCTGGACGTAGACCTGGGTCTGCAAAATGTTCACCTCAAAGTCATTTTCCCAAAGGCAGACTCCAAATGAGCCAACAGAATATATGCTTATTATCTAAACATGAAAGCTCTTCATACAGCTGGAGCCACACACTATTTTTTATGTCATTTAAGTTCCCTGTTGCCACAGTCCATCAGTTGCAAGAGTTAAGAAAATGACCATAATCAAAAGTTGACATTCCATTAAGCATGAAATCCAGAGCTATCAGGAGTTTAATGAAATGGGAGTTCAGCTTCTCTGTTGCTGAGGATCTATATATAAATATTCTGAATTGAATGGCGTCTTGGCAGGTCGAATTTCTATTGTCATAAAAGTAGTAACTGTATGCCTAAAACGTCATCATTGCTCTGGTGTTTACATAATTACGAATGCATGATATTCTACTTAGAAATTCGATGAGGCGTGTGAGATCATTCTGACTTTTTCACTTTTTTATCCACTGCTGAATCAAAAATGTGTCCCTGTGGTAAATTTAGAGCATTAATTCTGAAATATATCAGGGGTGAGAACAGCTGTTGGCAAGGTGTAGGTGAATGCAAGACTTCTTTCCTAAACAAACAACAGAAAACGTACAGGAGCACTGTGAACTCTCTCCCAGTATTGAAGGACTTCAAGTGAGCCTTGACAAGTCTGGCCAAAGAGCCAATGTGTTCAAGGACTGCGTTGATTTATTTCAAAGACGTTAAATCATCTCAGCAAAGTCAGAACTTCGGTTGTCTACCATTGATGAGTTATGTTGGATTCAGACAAGGAGAATTTGGGCCAGTGACATGACATGTATTATATATAAATGTTATGTAGTTTATACATTATTAATTTTATTTATGTTAATAGTTTTGTTCTATATATGAATTTATTGAAAATACATTCAAATGTAATTGATACATAGATAATAATACATTTGTGGATACAATTGTACCTATCTCTTTTATAACGAGCATGTTTTTTAAATGTTTTTTTAAATATGCATTTTGATATAGTTTTTGGGGCATAAAATGTCAGGGTAATGTAACTATCCTGGTATCATAATGAAGAAAACAACTTGTTTTTATAATAAATAAATAAAATAAATAAAAATAAAATTGTATTTTTATTTATTATTCTATATTTTAATTTAATTTATTTTGTCTAACAGGCGCAGACCCTTGACATCAAGGTCAGCAAGTCTCTTAAAATATTTGATAATTTGATTTTGTGACAAAGCAAGGTTAGTTCAGGTTGTTAAATAACATGTGATGTGACTCCCCCCAAAAAACGTTGATACTTATAAATTAATAATTCATGATATTTGTTTAAAGAAAATCCTTTTACATTGAATTGTCTTTTCTTTTTCTAAACTACATGTCCAGTTCTTTATCATGAACTTTCTAATGTCATTTTTCTTTTTTTTTCATATGAGACAAACAAGATGTCCACAATAGTTTGAGCCCACCAAAGCAGTTTGCTCATCTCAAATGAGCAGGTTGTTGCACAAATGACTAGTTTCACTTGTAATGTATGTCATTCTCATGAGTTTATGTTGGCCATGGATACAGAACGTTAACGTCTAATTTGACTAACTCTATGATCGCTGCTTGCCTAGGAATGCCATATAGAACTATAACTTAAAAGACATCCCGGAATGAAAATATACTGTATCTTCCTTAATGTGTTTGTTCAACTGACCACAGACATAGCTTGCAAATATTTCGAAGACCATCAACCCACAGGTTTGTTTGCGAGATGAGCACTGGTGGATGATGACTACGAGGGCAGGCAGAAAGCTCACGTGAGGTCAAACAAGATGGTTTAATATTTTCATATTCAACTTCAATGCGATTCGGTTCTTTCCTCTTACTCTGTGAAACTCCTTTGCTTCGAAAAGCAATACTGGGCCAAACGTGAGGTGAATTGGCATTTCATGCATTATCAGAATGGCAGGAATTTCACTCCTGAATCACATCGAGAAGGCCAATCGCAGCCAGTGTAGCGATTGCATACATACTTTGATTTCTTAAGATGCACCCGCAGGGACCATCCTGTCTGTTTGCGACTGGCAGACATTGGCTTTTAGTCTCTCTTGAGTGGGCACCAGACAGATTCTTCATTTTCACTACAGTAATATGGCTTTACCTTCTGGGGATGCTCAGGCCAGAGCAGAGACTGGATCTGTGTTTTGGAATGGGTGCGAGTGGCGGGAGCCACAGCTTGAAATCAATACAGCAGCATTACCCCATCATCCTCATACTTGCGTCCCAGTGATGGAAACAGCAGATGCCTGTTGGAATAATGGGCCACTTCATGGCCCAGACAGTCCATTTAAATAGAGTACATGTCCGCCTACAAACAAGGACTTCACTGAAGTTGTTCATGTACCACTCAACCAGCCTGTAGTCTTTTATATTGGGCGCAAGATAAAAGAGAAAATATTTGAACAGGGATCATAAGTGATGAAAATGTATACTGGTGATTTAGATAAGCTTGTGTTTATATTGAATGAATTATTCAGTGAATGCTGACTGCTGCTTTATTGCTTTCTCGTTGTTGATTAATTGGTTAGTTATAAACTGCTGGTGTGTGTATGTGTGAACAGGGCCTGTTGGAGTTGGTGTGAACGAGTTAAAGAGAAGACTTCTCCTCTCTGACCCAGAACACTTCAGTGTAACTGTGCCATGTGAGTTCATATAACATTTGTGCAATAAATCAACCAGATAGTATTTATCTCTTTCAAACAACCAATAAGACCTGTGTGTGTAAACCTCTTTAGAGCTGCTTTAAGTGTAGTTCAGTTTTGGGGAAACTGTCACCAGCCAAACTATAAGCTACTCATAATTTAATCATTGTCGAGAGAATGAGATAGACCACTCATAGAAAAATGAATGGGAATAATATAGAGGGAATAAAAACAGGGCTAAATTAAAAACAATCGCCTTTTTTAAAAGATGCATAACCTGCTTGTTTACTCTTGACATGCTTGTGCATTAGCTGGACCAGCCTAAATATTGCAGCTTATAACTTAATTTGTGCTGAAGAAGCAGATTTATGACGTCATTGTTGTTAGATTTTAATGCTGATAGGAAACATTAGTTTTAGTTAGCTCAGTTTCATCAAGTGGCAGCTGTTAACCCCTGGAGAAAGACTGCAAAATAGATACTGGCTCCATCCCAATTGGAACCCTGCAGTCTTCCTACGAGTCCGCACTACTGTGACGTAACAACGCTTTGACTGTCGGGAAGAAGTCATCTGCGGAGCTCGCACAAGAGCATCGAGGGCACATATCGACCGCAAAGTGGGCACTCGTGAGCATTCCTCTGAAACCTAAAATGACAATTGGGACACCCTACGGTCTTGTGGACTTCACAAAAGACTACAAGACTATGGGCCCTATCATACACCCGACGCAATGCAGCACCAGGCGCGGCGCAAATGTTTTCTGCTAGTTTCAGCCCGACGCAGTTATCATTTTACGTCCTGCGCCACGTTGTTTAAATAGCAACTGAATTGTTTGAGGCAACTGAAATAGACGGCTACTTTTTTAAACGGAAAAACTGAGTGCTTCTCCAGAAAGGAAACGGATCTGCTTGTGTGCGAGGTTAAAGCGCGAAAGCAGATCCGTTTCCTCTCTGGAGAAGCATTCAGTTTTTCCGCTTGCAAATTCCTGCCATGTAAATAGTGAATCCGCCATGGCGCGAGCGCAACTGGCTTTTAAAGGGAATGGGAAAGTACACTCTGATTGTTTTTTGCACGTTACGCCCAAAACACACCCATTACTCATTAAGAGAATAGGGACAACCCTTTTAGACCATGCGCCGTGTGGGCCGACCAATTTTTCCCGTCGTTAAACTAGCAAAAGTGGATTCGGACACGCCATAAGTGCACTTGCGCCGTGCGCTTTAGACCATGCGCTTAGATCGGTAAAATAGGGCCCTATAAGTACACATGAAATAATAATAATAATAATTCATTACATTTATATAGCGCTTTTCTAGGCACTCAAAGCGCTTCACATGGAAGGGGGATCTCCTCAACCATCACCAATGTGCAGCATCCACTTGGATGATGCGACGGCAGCCATAGTGCACCAGAACGCCCACCACACACCAGCTTACTGGTGAAGAGGAGACAGAGTGATGAAGCCAATCAGTGTATATATATGGGGATTATTAGGAGGCCATGATGGACAGAGGCCACTGGGCAAATTTGGCCAGGATGCCGGGGTTACACCCCTACTCTTTCGAAAGACATCCAGGGATTTTTAATGACCACAGAGAGTCAGGACCTCGGTTTAACGTCTCATCCGAAGGACGGTACTCTTTGACAGTATAGTGTCCCCGTCACTATACTGGGGCGTTAGGACCCACACAGACCACAGGGTGAGCGCCCCCTGCTGGCCTCACTAACACCACTTCCAGCAGCAACCTGGTTTTCTCAGAAGGTCTCCCATCCAGGTACTAACCAGGCTCAACCCTGCTTAGCTTCAGTGGGCAACCAGTCTTGGGCTACAGGGTGATATGGCTGCTGGTGTGTCAGGAAATGTGTCATTTGGAACAGGGCCACTGTTGCTCCCCTCAGTTTTGTGCTTTGGAGTAAAATGTTGGTTTTGTTTGCACAGCATTGGCGTCTATTTGCCCCAGATGTGCCTCAAAGGTTCAAAGAACATGGAAGACAGTTTCTGCTGGAGGTGAGCAGAAATGAGATACACAATTATCTCTCTGCCTGCAGTGCGTCAGTCTCGCTTGTCATGAAAGTGAGTGAGCACAAACTTAACTTGACAAAATCGTACGTCATCTAAGGTTTATGTTCACATAAACCGTACCCCAGTCCACCTTTTTAGGGGGCTTTTACACTGGCAGTTTAGTTCGAAGTAGAGCATGGAATCATGGAAAAATTTGCAATGTGAAAGCTGTCCCAGGAACGCACAGTGTGTGCAGTCAAAGCAGCAAACAAATAGCTTCCAATCAGCGGTCTCCTAAAAAGAAATTACCATTTATTCTGCTGCCAAAAAGTACTAGTTTGCAAGCACCCTCGTTTGTCTACATACCTGTTGGCCGCCACGTGAACTGACTCGGCTTTAGGGAGTTTTCACACTGGGCACGTTTGCTGTGGTTCGATTCTGAGTGTGATTGTACCAGGACTTTCTGCTACTTGCAAATGGACTATTTTGAGGAGACAGAGGATTGTGAGGCATTCAGTTGCTGTTCTGATTGCACTAACTATGCAAGATTACACTGCATGCCCACTCTTGCTTATATCCAAGGTAAGGTGCATGTGCCTGTTACTATACTTCCTGAACAATTGCGGACCCAAGTTCACATTCATGTAAATTGCACCAGTTCATTTGCAACCGAAATCAGACAGCTAGTCTCGGGTGCAGGTACTTAAATGAATTCATCAAATGTTTATTTAATAGGTAAATCATTCATTTACAAGGAATCCGATACAGGTACACTGAATGGCACATATAACGCTGCCTCTAAGCAAGCAAACAGACAAAGAAGAATCAAGAACAGCCCTGTTTCTTAAAAGCAAAACTATTGCCTTGATTCCACACTCATGTAAATGTTCATGAATAATCTGTAGGCAGACCATCAAAATGTTCCACACTGAGGCCTAAAGCTGTGTTAGACTGCCAGAGTGGAGATGAGAACAGAACCAGTTTTTCACTGCCACTCTGGGTGTCCAAGAGCGATGTGGACAGGGGGCGATAGAGCGATGAAAGAACAGGATAATCACAGCCACTAACAGCTAGACTGTCTATGCAGTGATCGAGGAAGCCGTGTGACTTTTTCTCCTTATTCTGGAAAAAGGCCATCTTTCTGCCTTAGGTTGGCGCTCGTCATGCCTGTTTCTCCCCGCTGGAAGCTCAAACTAGCAGCTTTCCACATTTCTGACTGTGCTCCAAGCTTCCGAACTGTAGCAAAACAGGGTTAGGGTCTAACTTTGTCTGACACGTACATTTATTTGATTTATGACACTTGAGTAGTGAGTGCCAAAATCGATCGTCAAGATGGTGGCAGTGATTTAGGATCAATATGAGCGTCACAGCTAATGACAACCACAACAGCTGTGATCACTAGTTCAGAGGAATAAAAGGTTTTAACAGACTCCTGCTGGCCCCTAAATGTGTAAATGAAGCGTGTACTTGACTCACTGAAATGGGCTTGTATTCGCTTTTTCACGACTGGGAACAGTGTTTTGTTGATGGGCTTCATAAACAGAAAGTTGTTGTTTGATTTGCACATACACAAATCCCGACTTCCCGACTTCTTGCCCCCCCAGTGGCAGTAAAAGTTTATTGTTTATTTTGGAATATGCACAGGACGCGTGGACAATTAGAGTTAGGGTGTGTGATGAGCTCCTCAGGCCTTGTTAAGCTCACCTCTGAGCATATTTTCTGTGTGACTCAGTCTAGTTTAATAAGGGTCTTACTACCTAACCCCTGCTCAGTTTTGGACACATGCTACCAGATACAGTTCTGCCTCCCTTGTGAAAAAGAAGTGCGCTTAATTGTACTAAATGTGCACTTGCTGTGTACTTCAAAACTTAAATGTGTAAATGTTTTGTCTAAAAAATTTACTTGCCAATAATATAATATACTTTTACGTATTTTCTGTGTTGACTAACATACAAAAACACATGTAAAGTACTTGATTATAATTTTAACTGTAGTGTGTTATTAACATTTACTTACTGTATTTTAAAAATAAAAAGAAGAAATTTTATAAAGACAGTCCACTTCGTGTATACAGACAGGAGCCATCTTTGGAAAACAGTCTCGACTAATCAAACCACGAACGACGTGCTAAGTGAGCTGAACTGTATGAAATTCAGTGAACTTCTGAACTGTATGAATGGCGTTCATGGTTTGACTAGTCGAGACTGTTTTCCAAAGATGGCTCCTGTCTGTATACACGAAGTGGACTGTCTTTATAAAATATCTTCTTATTAAACGGCCTGTACACTTACAAAGTTCTCAATGCTTCGTTTTGCATGTAGGGACCCTCATTGTGTTACTGTGTTTGTGTGGGGCTATTTTGAGCCTTGTTAGTGGTATTAACTAGCGATTTCTTTTTACTTATTAAATGCCCCCATTACTAGTGTTGTACGCTGAACAGTTTTTAGAGATGAAACTCTTTACATTCGATAATCATGAAAACAAATCTCAGAGAACGGTTGACTAGGTACCAATGTTTTATTAGACCAAAGGTTCATTTTGCGCCGGAGTTCTCCTTTAAGTGTCAAAAACATAACTCTTTTTAAACATGCTACAGTGTACTTCTTTTTCACAAAGGTCTCCACCATGATTTCTTTATAATGTCAATTATCTCTCTAAAAATAAACGTAGAAATGTGCAAGTGTGATCGGTTCAACTAGACCTGCTCCGAGCGGGTTTGGGAGGCGGGCGCGCTAACAAGGACGCTTGAGACCACAGCCTCTATTGTCAGTCGCTAGCGTGCCTCTTGTTGCAAGGGGAGTGAGGTTTACACGCACAGCTCTTACTGGCCTACATCCGGTACACAAGTGTACATGTAAACTGTTTTAACACTTATTTTCTGTTTGGGGTCTCAGAGACCCCAAAGCAATTTTAAGAACTAAACAATTGAATTGACTTTGAAGTATCAGCGTGATGATGTGTTTTCCTAATTTCATGAGATTTACTTGATACTTTAATCGTCCATTATGAAAAATATTATACTGTATTACTTATCTTCGGGGTCTCAGGCACACCATATATAAAAGATAAACAAATGCAATGAACTACACATGCTATGATACTGTGTCTTTTATTGCATTTTCCACTTCTTTTCTGGGATCAAATGGACCCTAAACAGAAATAATGTTACTAAAATGGATCACATTTGTTTTACTTTGTGGTAATATAAAGATATCTGACAAGTAGTTTTGAGGTCAGAGAAAGCTATTACAAATATTTTGAAGAAAAAAATCACATGTTAGTTTCAACATTACTTTTATTTTTACATGCGTATCAGGGTCTCTGGGATCTGCAAATGAGTCTGAAGATCCTGTTTATCAGCTGGTTTGGTTTAATTTGATTTGGATTGCATTATGACACTTGATTATTTCCAGACTTTTTAAATTTCAACAGATACCACTCGGGAGCAGAAAAAGCAAGAGAGAGAAGGGGTGGAGTACCATTTTGTCTCCAAACACACTTTTGAAAAAGATATCCTCAACCACAAGTAAGCTAAACACTCATGAATGGTACCCAGCCCATGTTGTAGTTTATTCTAGAAGCTAGTTTTTGGTTGTGTTGTTTTACTTTGCTAAACCTACTATAGTGGGCAATTATGGAAGATTATAATCTGAAATAAAATATCAAATAGCACGTCTAGTAATCTACCACTTTACCTGGTTGTTTTTATCCACAAAATAATGATTCGAAAATTACTTTAAATAGTGGATTTATAAGAAGCCAACTGCATTATTCCTGTCTTTAAAGATGCTCCTGGAATTTAAATCACACATTTAATCCTTGTTAATGCTTAAAACGCAGATCACAACCATTGACAGGAAATACTCTCTTTCTCCAATTTTCACTCAAAAACGAGAGGAAATCTCAAAAGCATGTGTCCGTGAACAGTGTCACATTATATTAAAGTTGGGGGATATTTTAAGAGCCTTCTGTGGTTTGAAATGACTTTTTGTCTTGTTAGTTGGACATAGGGAAAGAAGCAAGTGAGACAGGAATGACAGAGAGCAGACAGCCCAACTTTCCAGAGAGGCGCACTAGAGAGAGGAAAAGCGGACTGCTTTTTGCATCACTCCTCTGAATTACCATCATCTTTGATTATCATACAAATGCCTTGAAGCCAAAGGCAAAAGCCCAAAGTTACTACCAGAACTCAAGCAGTAGGAACGTCTACTTCAGTGGAAACCATCTACTAGGGTAATGAGTAACACTTTTGAATACTGGAGAAAGGTGGTGAAGATTCTCGGGGCCCCTGGCTTTCGGAGGGACCCCCGCGATTACAATCGAGTGGGACCCCACCTTTTCCTAGCTACGGCCCTGCTAATCAGACAGTCTTTTTCATACCTCCCAACAAATAAAGAAACTAAGTACTGTTCTATAATTAATGTGAAGCTAATCAATAACTGATGCCGGCAAATTAACATTTTAACTACTACTTTAACATGTCACCACTTTTAACAATTGGTAATAGCAGACAAGCTGGGGAAACTGTTAATAAATAGTACATTTTATCAGTCATCTTACAACTATGGATAATTTTAACTCTTTCCCAGCCATTGACATGCTTTTGCATTATTTACGCTTCCCCGCTATTGACAAGTTCTTCCAACAATTGATGTTTTCACTGTTTGGTAGGGGGGGGCTATTACGCATCTTCTGAAAGAATACATAATCTCCTGATCCAAAAACAAGCGAAGAAGGTCTGCATAAGCCAGATGGAGCAGATAGTAAGCTAACATGATCATCAAACATTCAACAGCACACAAATCAAAACTGCCTTATAACCTTACAGAGAAAAATGCCAAATGCACCTAGATTTATACGATTGTGCAAGCTTTGAGGGTGTTGATGGACTCGATCTACTTGATCTATGTTTTGATCATCTTTTTACTGTTCAAACATCTTACAAACTGCTCAGAAATATACAATAACAATAAGAAAGAATGAATGAAGCTCGATTTGTTTAAGGTAAATCTTGGAGGGGATTGAATCACTAGAGAGTCATGGAGACTACTAGAACATTTTGAGTCATCATCCATACCTCAAATGCCCTGAAAAATTGTAACTTATACAGTGATTTATTTATTTAACGTACCTTGTGGAAATATATGGTTGTATGTAGTATGTCTAAAGTGAAGATCATAGTAACCCACAAGTAAGGACTCGATTATGACTTGGAATTGCTCTTCACTTCAGAATACTGTTCCAATTTAATAAGTAATTCCTTCTAAAGGATTTGATAATACTTGAGTCATTACTAGTACTTTACACTTTAGAATTAAATGCATTATGCGGAACTTGTGTTGTTACTTGATTTGCATAATTCCTTTAGTGATTCAGGAGTCAAACAACTTGCAGCATGTACAAATAAATGGCGCTATCAGTAGGCATAATTCATTCTTAGTGAATTCTCCTTTCCAATTCTAATTCACTTTACAGGTTTAGAAGCACAACTGACTTTCGAAAAGAAACATGACAGAGGAGGCACAAAATGATTTGTCTTATTTCTTATGCAAATATGACACACTTATTGAAAGCATTGCATTTTAATTTTGGATCATTCTTTGAAGACCATCCCTCAAAAGTTGGTTGCTTTTATTTACATTTTTTTAAATATACATAACACATACTGTGCCCAAAAATCTGGAAGGAAGATCTGCTGAAATATGTTA
The DNA here is from genome assembly GCA_029959095.1 of Rhinichthys osculus. Taxonomy (NCBI): domain Eukaryota; kingdom Metazoa; phylum Chordata; class Actinopteri; order Cypriniformes; family Leuciscidae; genus Rhinichthys; species Rhinichthys osculus. The sequence goes on along the minus strand of JARWKJ010000007.1, from coordinate 33,706,262 downwards.
TGGATGAATGGATGATATTGCACTGATTATATTGGAAACAGCAAACTGGAAAACATCACCTGGAGATTTATGTTTGCATGCTCCAAATTGTCATTTATTTTCTAATGATTTATGGTCATCTTATTATTTCATAGCATGTTATTCAAAACAGTCATGTAGAAGAGTTTAAATTATTAGAGCTTATAAATATGTCTATATTCCCCATATTTCATGCTCTCTGAATTTTTTCACCTAGATTTTTGGAGTATGGTGAACATAAAGGGAACTACTACGGTACGAGTCTGGATTCGGTGCGCAGGGTCATAGCGGAGAGCAAGGTGTGCCTGTTGGATGTGGAACCACACGTGAGTCAAAGATCATTCGTGAATGGCAGGGTGTGTGAGCGCCAAGAAGCGCTGGATCAGGGATCTGCGCCCGTTGGTCTTCAACAACAGCGGCCCCTTTCAGAACATATGAGATAATGGATTTTATTTCATATTATTAAAGAACCACACATGCAGTATATGATACAAATACCGCAATTTGTGCCTCTGTCCAGAAGCACAAGCGAAAGAGGAAAAGAGAGAAACAGGGATAAACGGAGTGAGCGAGAGCCAGGGAGTCCTATATTACATGTCATATTTGTTGACTTTGGAACACGGACTCAAGGGCAGGAATTATGTCATTTTGGACGGGGAGCTTCTGTCAGCTCTACTCCAGTTGGTACATTTCCTGTGGTCTGATTATTTTTCATCAGCTTGTAACATTTATAGAAACATTCTCACTGTATTAACGAACCTACTATGTGGGCACATGGGTGATGCTGTGTCTAGTGTTTCATACCATAGAAAATTGGTTTGAAATGAAACAGTTACGATATAACATGGACACATTCACACCAGGCAACGATCTGTATTATTTTGAAGAATAGGTGTCATATGTTGCCATTTAGCTCACTGTCATTTGTTCACTGTGTTTTTTTTTTTTTTTTTTTCTCCATTCTCTAACAGACCATAGCAGCCTTATATTCCTCTGAGTTTAAACCCTATGTTGTATTTGTGAAGCCTCCACCAATCGAGCGCTTGAGACTGAGCCGAAGAAAAGCAAAGGTTCTGGCAAGTCAGAATGAGCAAACGGTCACAAAAATCTTTACGGTAAGAGATATAATGATTGTAGTTTCTTGTCATCTCTATTACCACTTCGGGTGTGCATTATTTTTCGAATAATTCAGTGGCCCAGCATTATTCCTTACTTAATATAATGTGGAATCAATGTGGGATCAAAAATGGAATGGGAGAATTCTCAATGCATGACCTTCCTAAGGCAGTTCAGTTCACAGCTGAGATGGACAAGCTCTGACCTGACCCATCGTCTTGACCGTACATCAGCTTCTCTGGCATTTAATGCACCTCTTTAGAAAGGGTCCCTTTTAAAAACCTCTCCAGGGTGGGCTGCAGGTGTGCCCCATGAGTACACACAGGTTTGTCTTCTTACGCTCCCAACTGTCTGAGGGTCTTTCAGGCTTGGGGCAGAAGGTTTGCTGAGACCCATCTGTGTCATGCTGTGAGTGTGAGCACCTAAGTCCACCCCAGGGTCTTATAAAAGACTTGGGTCATCTCTCTCACACCTGGATGTTGTTTTACAAACTACCAAGCTCCTGGGTGCAAATGCGTTGCTCATCTTTCCATATTAACCTAGGACACACGTGTCCTGTGTGACTGCACTGAGCACTGACCTTAACAAGACACATTTGGACATCACTAGTTTTTATGATTTAGTGGAATAATTCGTCGTTACTGTCTTCTTTACTTTTTTTTTACTCCAATCCAAGCCAGTTCAGTCTGACGCATAATGTCACATCATTTTTATAATTCATAAACCACAAAGTGAAATACCTTTTGAGGTACGGAAAGACATTTATAGACAAGAAGTGTTCTTTTGGACCATCTGGATCATTGGGTTCTGTGTAAAAATGTCTTTTCACTGTTAAAAATAGTGGACAATGTCATAGCTGAGGAAGAACATTTCTCATACTGACCATTGACCTGAATGAATTTAACAGGAACACTTAAATACACTGAACTGTATGAGTAACTTCACTGTCATGGCTATTTTTCTAAATGCTTCAAGATGACTATATACGTAAGAGAACATAAATTAAAGCTTAAACTTGAGGAATTCCTTTCACTAGGCTGACCGAAACGAGGAAAACACTCAAAAGCATGGCATCTCACGTAAATGTACCATCTGTAGCTTGTGGAGTCTAACCCTTCTGCCATACATTCTGCAAATGTCACTCATGTTGGTGATATAAAAACCATCAGCATTATATTTGTATTATTCTGCCTTGTTGATCCCTATGTTGTATTAAACCCACATCAGATGATGTGCTTAATACTGATTCGATTGAGGGCGTATTGAATATTGGGTTGTACACTGTGTAAACAATTTTTTTTTTTTAAATCGGTGAAATTCACAGTTAAATAATGGAAGTCGTGGTTGCCAGATCCATACCATAAAAACTATGGTAGCATTTTAACTTTTACAGACTGACCTTAAATTTACAGTAAAAAGTATATTTCATTGACATTCAACACATGATATGAACTAAAATAATGTAATAAACATTAAATTCACAACATAAGCTGAAATATGTAAATGACTAAAAATAAAAAAACTTAAGATGAAAAAGTTATTTCAATGAAAAACCATGAAAAGCAAGGTCACACCTCACGATCCATTTCTGGGAATTTAAATTTATGTTTTTTAACTGTAAATCAAAAGATGATTTGTTGTTGTTCACGCCCAAAAACGAACAGTATTTTACTGTGAAATTACATTTGCTTTGGTAGCCATTGTTTATTAATGCTCTTGTTTCCGAAAGTCAGTCGTTAGTTCCGCCTGCTCGATGACATCACGCATGTCATTAAAGACGGCAAGCGATGATTGGTCAAGGAAGTCTGACATGTTTCTCATCCACAACACAACAAGAATTTAGGAGTCAAAATCGCATAATCTGACACACTGATTATCGTAACAGACAAAAATATTGTTTAGTCTGAACCTGGCATTAGAACTATCGTATTTCAACAAATAGGGTAAGGAACTTACAGTTTGCCAATTACTAGGTTTTTATCATAGCATTTTTTAATTCTTTTCCCATTAAAATTAAGATAATTTTAAAATCCCTTGTTGAAAATGCCTTGTTGATGCTAGAGGTTAGAGGAGAATGGGCCGACTGATTCAAGCTGATAGAAGAGCAACTTTGACTGAAATAACCACTCGTTACAACCGAGGTATGCAGCAAAGCATTTTTTTTTTTGAAGCCACAACACGCACAACCTTGAGGCGGATGAGCTACAGCAGCAGAAGACCCCACCGGGTACCACTCATCTCCACTACAAATAAGAAAAAGAGGCTACAATTTGCAAGAGCTCACCAAAATTGGACAGTTGAAGACTGGAATAATGTTGCCTGGTCTGATGAGTCTCGATTTCTGTTGAGTCAAGTCAAGTCAAATATATTTATATAGCGCTTTTCACAATACAGATTGTATCAAAGCTGCTTCACAGTATCAATCAAAACAACTTAACAGTGTTTGTTTATTACTGGAAAAAGACATCCAAGTTTGGTAGAGCTGATCAGTGGTATGATGGGTCATTTAATTTGAATATCCCCAACTGAGCAAGCCAAAGGCAACAGTGGCAAGGAACCGAAAAACTCCATCAAGTGACCCGATAGTGTCCTAAAACTCCATCAGATGACCATCAGATTTTTTTCTCCAGAATGGAGAAAAAAAAAAACCTTGGGAGAACCCAGGCTCAGTCGGGGCCAGTTCTCCTCTGGCGTTTATGAAGTAGAGGCCGAATTTACAGTAACTGTAAGATAAAAAATGTATATGAATGCCTGGCTAAATAGATGCGTCTTTAATCTAGTTTTAAACTGGGAGAACGAGTCTGAGCAACGAACAATATCAGGAAGGCTATTCCAGAGCTTCGGAGCTAAATGTAAAAATGCTCTCCCTCCTTTGGTGGATCTGGATATCCTAGGAATGACCAGAAGCCTCGAATTTAGTGATCTTAAAGAGCGCGATGGATTATAGGGTGATAGAAGATCCGTTAAATAGACTGGAGCTAAACCATTTAGAGCTTTATAAGTCAAAAGCTGAGTGTTGAGACACTCAGATGGTAGAGTCAGAATTTGGCGTAAACAGAATGAGAACATGGATCCATCATGCCTTGTTACCACTGTGCAGGCTGGTGGTGATGGTGTAATGGTGTGGGGGATGTTTTCTTGGCACACTTTAGGCCCCTTGGTGCCAATTGGGCATTGTTTAAATGCCACGGCCTACCTGAGCATTGTTTCTGACCATGTCCATCCCTTTATGGCCACCATGTACCCATCCTCTGATGGCTACTTCCAGCAGGATAATGCACCATGTCACAAAGCTCGAATCATTTCAAATTGGTTTCTTGAACATGACAATGAGTTCACTGTACTAAAATGGCCCCCACAGTCACCAGATCTCAACCCAATAGAGCATCTTTGGGATGTGGTGGAATGGGAGCTTCGTGCCCTGGATGTGCATCCCACAAATCTCCATCAACTGCAAGATGCTATCCTATCAATAGCTGTGTCCCAATGTGAAGGCTGCATCCTCCGAAGGCCGCGGACTTCGAAGGATGCAGCCTATTCGTCCTTCGAAGGACGCACCTTGTAGCATTCATAGGATTTCCTAATTGCGCATCCAGGTGTTCCCGATTACCGTTCCATGGCGCCAAGCAACAGTGCGAGACGGAGCTGCCATCCTGATGATTAAATTGTAATAATTGAGTAAACAGCTATGGAGCCAGAATTGCCTATTGTCATTTTTATGTTTTATATTTTACTGAGGATGTTAAATACATGAATTTTCTAAACGACATTTAGGCCACTTGTCTTTAAAGTCAATTTTTTAGGAGGAAAAAGCTCAGTATAATAGAATAAGCAAAAAAAGACTTCACATATAAAAAAGAAATATAACACAAACACAAGGTTAGGCTATATAAAAATAAAACATTTATAAATTATTTTATGATTAACATATTACTGTCTTCAGTGAACTCAACGCAAATGATAATAATATTATTATTATTAGCCTACATTTAGGCTACATATTTAGAAGGCGCTTTTATCCAAAAAAGGAACAAAGAAATTCATCAAATGTCAGTCATAATACAGGGCTAAGATTATCACAAATAAACACAAGATTTTGGCGCAAATGTGTGTGGGAGTGTGAGCGCGCACTGCATGGCACGGAGGCGCGGCCGCGAACACTTGCATTTTCCCATCAACAGTGGAAACAACTTAAAAAAATACTCTATAATTTCTGGTCATACAGAAAAGAATAATACATCATTCGCAACTACTTTTATTTGTCCAAACTCACATAACAAGAAAACGTTGTGCTTTTGTAAAATAAAATAAAACAATCAGTCGCGCTTTCATGATCTCCGTGAACTGGAGCGCGTCTCATAAATGAACTGAAACAAAATATACCTAGCCTAAAGCTTGAAATGTTCACTTTTAAACGAACAATTAAAATGCCTCGTTATTTATTCAGACACATTTATTATCATTAGCCTATAAATCATGGTTCCAGCGACATGGCTCTTCTCATTCAGCATTGCGGGAAAAATATAATTTCCAGGTTCTAATCTGGCCTTAGAAAACCAGTAAAATCGACATTTGTCCCATAGTAATTTGTGAATATTTTAAATGTTTAATAAAGGGGCAAAAAGTCTTCTTTTTTTGTTCTTTTCTTTTTTTTTTTTTTTGCAGCATTTGTGTAGCCCACAGTTCAAATTTTGGTGTTCAACTTTGGCTTTTAAAAATACAACAACCTTTCATTTTTAGTTTTTCAATTACGGGTTAAAAAAAAGAAAAACAAATGGACGCAAAAGTAGGCTACCTTATATTATTAAATATTTCAAATAATGTATTTGTAGAAAGGTTTGATAGTCAATCAAAATACTAGTAAAATCAAAGACTTTAATCTAAAAAACTATCACTAAACTATCTTTAGTTTAATAGTCTGTGTAAATTTGCATCCATTCGTTTTTAATTTTTTAACCCGTAATTGAAAAACGAAAAATGAATGGTTTTAAAAGGCATAGTTGAACACCAACATTTGAATTTGAACTGTAGGCTACACACCAAATGCTGCACCAAAAATGCTGTCGTCACCGGCGCGCAATGAATTATGGGGTAGGATCAGGGTAGGATAGGCCGCTAAGTGTCCATTTATGTATCCTTCCTTTCACGGGGAAACGAAGGGTGCATTTGGCGTCGCTTTTGAATCAGGGTAGCCTTCGTCACGCCGCGATGACGCAACCGGCCTTCGAATACGGCCTTCGAAGGATGCGGAATTGAATTGGGACAGCCTTCATCGCGCCGCGGTGACGCAATCGGCCTTCAAATGCGTCCTTCGAAGATGCAGCCTTTGAATTGGGACAGCCTTCGTCGCGCCACTGTGACGCAATCGGCCTTCAAATGCGGCCTTCGGAGGACGCAGCCTTCACATTTGGACACAGCTAAAATGGGCCAACATTTCTAAAGAATGCTTTCAGCACCTTGTTGAATCAATGCCACGTAGAATTAAGGCAGTTCTGAAGGCGAAAGGGGGTCTAACACCGTATTAGTATGGTGTTCCTAATAATCCTTTAGGTGAGTGTACTAATAGTGCATTCAGGCCATTTTTGAAATACCGTAATTATGATTACGATAATTCCGACATGAATGCACCACATAAATATCGGGCCTTTATACAGTAATATTATACTCATGCATGGCCATTTTCTTCATTATTTACAGGAGGAGGACTTTCAAGACATGATTTCCAGTGCCCAAGCCATGGAGAATAAATACGTCCACTTGTTTGAGAAAGTGATCATCAATGACGATCTGGCCATGGCATTCACCGAGCTGAGAGACGAACTCACAAAGATAGAAACAGAGACTCACTGGATCCCAAATACATGGGCTCATGTCTGAGAAACCAATTCATGTTCACTGGACCACTTAGAATCATAATAACTTTTGACTATGTTTTGGAGATTTTCTGCATATAAGAAATATGGCACACCATATTATTGTAATTATACGCTTATAAGCAGTGTGCGCTGGCCCGTCATGAATCAACTCCATTCATAACCGCCAAACTCATGATAATGCACTGAAGTTGAAACAGTTTTGTTATCGTTGAGAAACAAGTAATTGTAAAGAATTTATATCTCCCCCTAATTCCTACATAATGATATACATTATGCTATATTACTGAATGATTTCTATACACAAATAGCTTTTTGCACTGTTGTGGCTCGTGTTTTATGTTTTAATAACTTACAGACGTGGATTTTCCATTAAAAAGATGTGTTCTTAATTTGGTTTAAGTGAGGTGGAATAGGACTACAGTTTCTTTTATTTTCGTAACTTGTGACTACAAGATTGAACTCTGGATTAGACCTCTGAAACACATCCAGGTAGCTCTTGTAACAAACAGTTCCAATCCAAATTTAGATTTGTTCCTGACATTGAACTCAGCAGTGATTTAAATGCCTTGGCGTTGTTGAAGAGCATTAACGGTTGCAGGTATACAAGTTGATCCATGAATTAACCTCTCAAAAGAATCAATCCAAAGCACCACAACTGCTTTTTTTAAGGTTAAAAAAGTAGCATTTCTTCTCAAACAATGCATTTGGAAAGGTGAGTTAAGTTGGAAGTTAAGAGGAAGACGTTTGCTCAAGGTGACCTTAGTTGTTCCAGTGGAAGCCAGAAGAGGAAGAGGATGTTGATTTTTTACCAGCACTCAGTATATTAAAGCAGAATTAAAGAGTAACGGGAGAGTTCCTGGGGTTTCCTTGGATGGCTGCCCGGTCAGCATGAGGGACAGAACTCCACACATACATGCCTTTACCTTTCAGTGAATGAATGAATTAATGAATGAATGAATGAAAGGAAGAGCAGAGTAGACTAAAGAGGCAGTGTGGCATGTCAGAATCTTTTTAAAGAAGTGACAGATTATGATAGTAAATATCAGGACTTAGTGTTGTGTCTTTATTCTAAACTATTTAGCATTTTAGGCATTGAGTATTTCAACTGCTTTAAGCCTTTCACTCCTATCATATGTGAAACCGATTGTGGTTCAGTTCATGTGGTACATATTAACCACACATTAACCAAACTCGCTCATATAATTTGGTTCTTACTCCTGTAAATATCAGGCAGTCACTTCGGTTGTAGAATGCAGTTGTCACTCTCTGCATGAATGTAATTTAGCGCTCCAAACAGGACTCGTCAAAAAATGTGGTAAAAACCAAACCAGTTACATTTTGATATAATGATTTGTGAAGCCTGTGATAAATTATGATTTTGACATGACATCTGATCTGAACACTGACATCTAAACACACACATGCATGGATGAATATTATCGTATCAGGCAAATGTGTTAAATGGTGTGGTTTAAAATATTCAGCAACTCTGTTGCATATACCTCTTTCAGTTGGTAGGCACAAGTGCATAATTTCTTTAGACAGTGATGTGACAGAATTCTAGCTGATTTGGATCATTTGATAGACACTGCAAGGTCATATTTCTGCATTATCACCAGAGTCAGGCTACGTTTACACGACAACGATATGCTTTTCTTTTGAGTTTTCCGCGTACAGACAACACCATTGTCAAAACGATCCCCATTAAAACGACTAAAAACGCTGTATTCTGCTGCCTGGTCATGAGATATTGATGAAACACTATAGACTGAACGCGTAATACGCATGTGCATGACGTCATCGTCTTCAGAGATTCGTGTTTCTTTTGTTAGACGGAGACCGTTTTCAAAAACTTGCACTTAGAAACCCGTTTTCAAAAGTTTACGTAATCAGGCACCCAAAATAAACGGCCAAAACGCATAAAAAGTTTTACGTTATTACCTTATTCGCAGAGTTATAGGGGCTGTTTACACGATACGGTTGAACTTTAAAAACGTTAAAAACGTTGAACTTTTTATGCGTTTTGGCCGGCAACTGAGTTTTGGGTGCCTGAAAACGGGTTTCAAGGTGCAAGTTTTTGAAAATGGTCTCCGTGTAAACAACAAAACGGTTGTACCGTCTGTTCGCGGAAAACCCAAAGGAAAAACCTCTCTGTTTTAAGCATATCGTTGTCGTGTAAACACATAGCCTACCCTAAAACCAATACATATTCAAAAGAAAAAGCAATCCACCTGTCACATGTATGCTCTGTTTCTGTTTAGTTTCTGTGTTCCCGTTTTCCTTAGTTCATAGTTAGTTTGTCAATTAGTTTCCATAATCCCTGATTTGACGCACCTGTTCTGTTTCTCTTGTGATTACGTTTTCGGAGTATATAAGCCCTGTCTTTCCGCAGTTCGTTTGTCCAGTATTGTCCAGTTTGTGAATGAAAATAAAGACAATTACAGTATGTTTATATCGCCTTCGTTGTGCGCTCTCTACACCTGACACCACTTGCTGAGCTATTACATTCAGGGACCTCTTTCTTAATAATGAAATTACATCTTTTAAATACTGTCGTTTTCCTCTCACAGTTTCCATGTGTCTGCGGTGGATGAGAAATGAGTTTATCAGTCAGTCATGGCTCATGTAAATGTCAATCAATGTTTTGTTTCTCTACCTGACGTATAATGACATGAAAGAGGCAGTATAGAAACAGATAAATCTGGATGTAGAGATGGATACTGTATTTGTGTGGTTTTGTGTGAAGGAGCCGGATGGGTAGACAGCCCAGGCTTTGTGGCTTTATGAGAGGTCAGGTTCCTTCACGGGCTCACGTCATCGCTATTAAAAGGCGATCTGAACAGCGAGGCCTGAGTGCGTTAAAAAGACCAGGATACTTCATGCGCGCACATGCACACAAAGACAATGCCAACAAAAACATGGCAAGTCCAATAGAGCTGCGGAAAAGGGTTTAAAATAACTGATTGAGTTAAATATGCTACCATAATTCACGTTGAACAAGAGATTTGTGCTTTCCTGATTATCTCAAAATACAGCAGCAGAAGCGATGTAAGAACAATGTTAATGTACCTTCGTAAAACAAAGCACACTTTTTTCCCCAATGTCAAAACGCTTCCCAAATTATAGCCAGGGTTTTGGCCATCATTACATTCAGGCCTTCCTCTCTGCAACAAAACGACCATTTGTGGTCAGCAGTGAAATCAAGTTAACTATTCCATGTTTACAAAATCTAATCACGCAGGGATGAAGTTTTTTGATAGTGGGATGTTTTTTTAAACACACTTTAACCCTTTAACTGTCGCGTCTCGCGTCTTTTGCTGCGCTTGCTCATGACACGGCATTCTAAAAACACAGCGCCCAAGTTGAAAGAAGTTTATCTTTTAAAAAACGCGGCTCTAGGCCTTGCAGGTTTTTTGTTTTCATTGATTTCTGTGTGAATCGGTGTTGTGCCCACCGAATTCTGTGACCCTAGGTGCTGTATTGAGCTAATCTGACCTATATCCAATCATAATCCTAACCCTAATGAACTAGGAAGGTTGTGCACTTTACATAATATATTTATATTTAGCTTACTTATAATAATTGTGTTTGTTGACTTGAAATGTTTTTTTTTTCTATTAAGGTCCACGTAATTATGTCTCAACAGTACACTCTAAAAAAATGCTGGGTTGTTTCAACCCAAAGTTGGGTCAAATATGGACAAACCCAAATGTTGGGTTAAAAATGTAATTTCAATTTTTAACCCAACTTCAACTTTCACTTTGACATGTACATTTTTTAATTACATTTTTAACCCAACAATTGGGTTTGTTCATATTTGACCCAACTCTGGGTTGAAACAACCCAGCATTTTTTAGAGTCCTAACGCATTGTCTAAACACAAACCAATTATGTTAAGTAAAAAATTCTTACATCCAGAGGGTGGCAGTATAGTGCGACGCCAACTGCCATTTTGATTGTTTTCAATCTGCTTAAATATATGTCGAATTTAAGTTGACTTAATCCGTTTGTGTTGGATTACATGATTCATTTGTTGCATTAACTGAAACTGGGCGGTGTTTGTTAGTTCCCAGCATGCTTTGCATATGGTTGAATTAAAAGAGAATAAATGTTGAAATTAAGTGTTCTTTTATGTTTTTTTTTTTGAGAAAAGTAGAAAAGGGGAAGACTTGATAGTGTGTAATTGTGTTAAATTACATTGGAATTATTAGAACCATTTAAATTACAGTGGGTTACCATTGTGGAGAAGAGTGGAGCATTTTGTTTGGGTGGACTGATTCAATTATTTTCTACTGCTTTGGTTGAAGGAGCAAGTAAATCTTAGCATTTAAGATGCCAATATGTGCTACTGATAGCAAATAGCTAGCTATAGTCTATCAATTTAATTATGTGTCACTAAAATAAATTAATATAAAAAATATTTTTAAAAGCCTTTAAATTAACTACTTAAATTGGGTCGCTTAAAATTACTTAATTCCATGATGTTGAATTTACATGAACAAATTATGTTTGTTTAACGTAACCCAGTTATGTGGAATCTGTTGACGAAAAAAAATTAATTAAAGCCAACATATCATTTTTTTTAGTGTACTAGGGTCACATAATTCAGTACTACACCTGCCATAAATGCCCAGACAGCTACATGTGTGGAATCCACATGTACCAGATGTGGCCCGGATCTGCGCCGACACTATGTTGCTGTCTGGGTGGTCTCCGGGGGGTCACACCTTCCTCTGGACAGCACACCTTACTGCCAAACCTCAGAAGCTTAGAGCCATACTAGAACCCTGTTTCATGAAAACCTTGAGATCTTACATTTTACAACACAAATAATTTACTCTATTTAAAATGTATAGAATTAGCTCATTGAGGCTTCTACTATACCGTAGTTGTTTGAATCACTGGTAACGCTTTAGATTACAGCCCGGAAAGTACTGTGTAATTAAGAGGAATTTACAGAGTAACTTTCGGTAATTATAGTGTACCTATAAAGTACTTGCATTGCATGTAAGTATAAGGGAACAATATGTAAAGTTTGGGGAATAAAGGGGTAACAACCAGGAGAATTAAAAAAATATATTTATACTGTAAAGTATTATAGAACTAAGGGGAACTTATTCTACTATTATGATACAACAATCTTACATTTGGGATCAATTTAGCGAGAACACTGTGTACCTTTTTGTAATAATTGTGTACCAATTCATACTGTATAGGCTTTTTTTAAATTACAGGGTACATATCTATGCATTTATACTTTTATTTATTTATTTTTTGATAGCAAAAGTGCAGATGTTTAAGTTGGGCTAACATGTTTCAATGCAAGAAAAGCTAAGACTATTGCAATTTTTTTAAATACTGGGAAATATATCTTGTTTGATGTGGTTACAGGGTAAGTGGTGCTTGTATAATAAATAAAGGTTTCCGAGTCAGTGATATAAGATTGTGTGTATGCATTTTTATTGTTACCCTGTAACTACATGGAACAAGAGGGTAACAAGCACCACTTTAATTTACAGCCCGCAATGTCACACTTACCCTGTAACTACATCGAACAAGGGGGTAACAAGCTACATGAAACAAGAGTATCTTTCCACAATATTTAAGCAAAAGTTGCAATAGTTTTCGTTTTCAGTGCACTTTTGTTAAAAAGATTACATTTGAAAAATTACAGGGTACATATCTATGCATTTATAAAGCTTATCTATACAGTATGTACTGGTTCACCATTATTTCAAAAAGGTTCCAAGTATGTTCTTGCTAAATTGCTCCCAAATGTAAGATTGTTTTATCATAATAGTAGAATAAGTACCCCTTAGTTCTATAATACTTACAGTATAAATATTTTTTTAATTCTGCTGGTTGTTACCCCTTTATTCCCCAAACTAAAATATTGTTCCCTTATACTTATATTGTAAGTACATTATAGGTACACTATAATTACCGAAGGTTACGCTGTAAAATTGCTTTAATTACGCAGTACTTTCCGGGCTGTAATCTAAAGCATTACCGAATCATTTAACACATTTTTAGTTCATCCAAAAATGATTTACAACCTCCAGTCATTCCAAACCTTTTTAACTTTTCTGCACAAAACAAGACATTTTGAAGAACAATGAGATCCAGAAAACATTTGTCTTTTATATGGACATTTTTACAAAATATCTTCTTTTGCATTCCACAGAAGAAAAAATATCACACAAGGATGAGTAAATGGCCTTATTTTGACATTAATTTATCTAAATGTAAAATATCCATAACAATACACTCCACAGATATCAACTCTTACATGTAACACAACAAGGAAAACAATTAACATTCTGCAAAATCGGAAAAAGACAAAAATGGATTAAATCTGTGACTATTTTTTTTTCAAGCCAGCTCTAATATATATATATATATATATATATATATATATATATATATATATATATTAGAGCTAGCTTGAAAAAAAAATTGTGTGTGTGTAAGCTATATATATATATATATATTTAAGAGAGAGAGAATGGTTAATTCAAATCTAAATTCACTGAAATTGAAACTGCTTTTTCGGATTAAAAAGAAAATACATTTAAACTAAATATTTTCAGTTCAGCAAGTTCTCTTGTTCTGTGACAAAATGCACACAATTTGAATGTTTTCATAGTACCAATAAATCAATAAACTAATACCATAGAAAGCGGAATTGTTTGATTAAACAGTCCACAGATAAAAAAAAAAAAAGGCTCAGGAACAGGATGCTTTTGTACCAGCAAAATGTTTTATTTAGTCTTTCATAAAGTTGTCCCACTGTACCGCAACTGTGTTGGCTCAATGCAAAAATGGCTTTGCAATTTTGCATGCTAGAGCTAGCAGTCCTTTAGCTGGCCGTTATTTCTTTCCAAGTATGGATTAGTCAAAAACCACCACTCCTCCCCGACCTTAGAAATGTTTCAGTATTTGTTTATCGAAGCTGATAAGAGCATCTGCACACATCGCTCTAGTGCACTGTACACAGGTGTACGTCTAGGTTTTCAGTAAGTTGCTCGCCCTTTTTTCCAGTGGCATGATTATGTTGGCTAAGAAAGTGAAGAATTCCCCACAAACTTGTACTGTATAACCAAGCACGCATAGACTTCTTTCTCCTGCCGCCAAATGGCGAACTAAAGCGTGTAATCATTCTGACAGCTGGACAGTTTCAATTAAGCGTTATTTATGGAGACTTGAGGAATACAAGACACACACTGGAGAAGTAGAGGGATTCTAAACATATCGCGAGCCAATCACAACAGATTCAAGCCGAACGGGCCATTCTTACAGCTGACTGGAGCACATGAGATTGATTAGTTAATGAACCACTATACACTGGGTGAATCTGACCTCACCATCAATGGTAAGCAATTCTGTGATCAATATGGATCAAGATGGATAAAACAGACCACCTCTTAGAACGAAATATGCTTGGGGTGGAAATATGCCATCAATGCTTCAATTTTTACGAGAACTTCACTTAAACTTGAATCACCAAACAGCGCTTGGGTCACGATCATAACCGTCAAACCACCATCCTGTGTGATTCATTGTGTCCATTCATTTAAAAACACAAACGCTCCTTTTGGTATTTTGCCCCCTGCTAGTAAATGAAAGAGCATGCGGTTGTATTGTTGGACTCCACCTTCGCGAGCACACGACCCTGAAACCAGCAAGTTCCCGCTGGGAAGGTTGTCTGTCTAACTGACAGCTCTCATACATTCAATGCAAAATCTTTCGAGAGACAAACGTGCAACTGCCAGTAACATCTACTGTTACCTTCAACAGAACTCGAGACTGATTAAAAACATTGAAATGCACCTTGGATCTTCACTTTCATGTAATTACTTGCCTTTCCAGAACGTTGAGAAGACAGTGGAGGCTGGATCTGCTTCAAAACACCGAAGTTGTTCATAGAAATCTTGTCTATGATCATAGTTGTCAATCATAGTTGTCTATGATCTGAGTATAGCACTTTGCACTGTCACAAGTGTCAGAAACGATGATATGTAGGTATAATCACAATGAGCAACTTCATGTCAGGATTGGGTGAAAGTATTGACAATAAATAGGGCAGCAAACAAGGCAACTGAGCCAATAAATCAGATTACAAGATGGCCAGGGTTAAGACAATAGAGTACATGGCACATAGAAACAAACATGACAAGCCATGTAATCACACCAAACATGACACGAACACGCAGCCAATGAGAACTCTCACCGAATGCATGTCCATACAAAACATGACAACACGAAAGCATAGAGCCAATAAAAAAAAACACAAGCTACGTACGACACAATACAACTAAAGCAGCCGGCTGATGAAAACACAACCGAGTGCTACACAGAACACAACAACACACGCGGACAGAAGAGCGTACGGCCCGAGTGAACGTGAAAACGCAAGCTCACACAAACGAGTGAAAGCTCATCCCGTGACCTCACAACAGAAGACAAACATACAAAGCATGAATGTCCGAATCCAGACACGGAACCAAAACCAAACTAGTCATGAGTGCTGGGATCCGAACACCACGCTCCGCACACAAAACAACTCACGTGGACGTAAGAACGTACGACCCGAGAGAACTCTGAACCCCACGCTCATGACAATAGCAGTGTCAGAGCTCTGTCACCAAATCAAGAGTTACAGAACCCTGACACTTCATACCTAGAAGAAGCTCAATGTTGTTTGCCATTTTTTCTCATCTTTTCTAATTTGATGTCTTTTCAGCTCCTGTGACTGTATAGAATAGCAAAGTGTGGGTTTACACTTTTACATCAGATGCAGTCATCTGCATCTCTTACTGTATCATGAATACTTATCGTGAAAAGTGAAGCCAAAGCATCTCAATCGCCCCCCGGTGGCTGGTCCCAGAATAGGTCATTAAGCCCGCCTCCCCATGAAGTCTAATGAACACGATGGAAACTAAACAATCAAATTACACTTCAAATTAATTTTTTCCAAATATGTTTTCTGTCATTTTAGGTCGTTTTTTTTCACGCTGATGTAAATTTAAATGTTCGTTTTTTAAAATAAGTTTGGTCTTGTTTAGTTATTTGATGCTAGAAAAACGGGAATGTGACGTCATGATTGACAGCTGTGATTGACAGCTCCTCTAAACGAAGTAGTCACTTAGGCACCAATAGACCTTTTGGGGGATTTTCGGGAGGAGATTGGAGCTTCAGCTTTAATTTCTACATGTCCATAACTGTTTATTTCACACAGACATAATGAGTTGTTCTGCAGTAAACTGTATTAACGGTTTCTGCGAGAGTGAAGGCGGGGCCTCGATATCGCGGCTGTACTTCCTGCTCGGGTCCTGCGCTCACTACTGCGCAGAAGCGGGTCCCAAATCTGCGCAAGATGTAAGCGCCATATTAGGACTTTGGCGGCTTCGGTTTTCACCAATGGAAGAGAATGAAGGGGCGTCGTCCATCTTTTTTTACAGTGTATGATTCAGACTTTGTACACATTGGACATAATGTTTATAACATACTGTGCAGCGGGGAAGTGCACATATTCGGACAGAGGGCTAAACTTACCTCTTGACCCTCCTTTTATTTCATGATAGAATACTGGAACTCCTTTTTACTCCAGTAGACGAAAAATGGAGCTCTTTTTTCCATAAGATGTGATTTACAGCGATGCCTGATCACTTCTTGTTAGTGTAAAACCTTTGGGTATGTGATCAGAGCCGAGGGCCTGTGGGTTTAATGGACTATGAACAGTGAGCACATAAAGAGCCAAAGAAAACCCCTGTTTATCTCTAACCAAATCATTCACTTGGCCATTCAAGTTGGAACTGGGAAAACAAAAATGCAATTTCCCTACATTTTTCTCCTGTGTTGTGTACTGAAATCATGTATAATGAATGTCCATTGGAATGCTGAATAATGGCACTTGGATATATCTCAGATTTATATATGTGTGTGTGTGTGTGTGTGTGTGTGTGTGTGTGTGTGTGTGTGTGTGTGTGTGTGTGTGTGTGTGTGTGTGTGTGTGTGTGTGTGTGTGTGTGTGGTAAAATAATGAATAGAAGTAGATTGGCTTAATATTTATTAAAGAATGCTTCAGTGATAATAAATATTTGAAAAACTGTTGTCCGCTGATTCAAAGTCAGCTGGTGCAACCAACACGTGAACGACATAAACATAATACAAGTAAATTATAACAAGGACCCCTGCAGGCGCTCATAACTGTGTGACAAGGTCAATAAGTCTCTAAAAACACTAAATAATTTGACATTTTTATAACAATGAATGTTATTTTAGGTTGAAAATGTCATGTGGTGTGACTCCCCAGACAGCAACATAGTTGTTGTATTCTAGCTCAAGGTTTCCAGGGTAACCAAGGTTACGGGGGTTCCGTGTGCGCATGCGTTGTTAGAGTGAGTGACACAAAAAAGTAAAGAGGTTATCTTTTCAAGGTGTGAAATTGAACTTGAATAACTAAAACACTCCAAAACAACAATAGTGTCGGCTCAGATCCGGCCCACATCTGGGTGGCTCGGATCTGGGCCAACACTATGTTGCTGTGTGGGTCACCTAAACTGATATAGGTATTTGTAAAAGGTAAAAGGATAGTATGTTATTACTTTTTCCTTGATGGTTACTCTGCAATAAATTTCAGTAATTCAATATTAACATTTTTTTTTTTAAATCCTAGTTCTTCCAAAAAAATATGAAACCAACAAGACTTGCCACATGTTTTTTAAACTAAATTTTTCAAACAATTTTCCTTTTTTATTGAGAGAAAAAAAAGCAAAAAAATACCAAACAAACAACTGGAAAAATCTGCTGTGCTTTCAATTTTGGTGGTTTCATTGTCCACTGAATGTATTCTTCATTAATTTCCATACATGAATTGCTGTGGCAAACTTATCCATTAACAATGATGAGTCACTTCTCCATATTTGACATGGCAGAAACATGAATGTAATAAATGTTTTTGTAAAATATCCACAAAGAGCTCTATTTACTGCAATCGCAACCAGCCTCTACTTAAGGCCGTATTCATTTGGATTTAGTTTGGCATAAAGACGCATCGGGCAGCACCTATTTTCCAATAAAAACACTCCTTTATGTGGCTGTTGCAATACAGTGGCCAAGCGAGACAAGACTCCAAAAAGCAGGACGCTTCCTCTCTGGAGTGTTAGAACATGCCTGTAATAGTTCCCGGAGATACAAATAGACATTGTAAGCAGGTATGCGAGAAGAGGTGTTGCTACTTCGTGGCCTTGGCAGAATCGAACATTTTTAGCCAAAAACATCAGTTGCGAAAAGAACACGAGACCACATCCGTCTCAAACAGCTACGTTATGTTGTGTCAGGTGATTACTTTTTACAGCACACAGTATTCCACACAAAGTCAGCAGGTCCTCTGAGGAGGCGTGATTCGGACCATGACTTCAGCGCCGTTGATTGTAGGAACTCCCATCATGGTGATTTACGGATGTTTATTTTCCTACACAATGAGAGGCTGTGAGAGAGGCAGCAGCCATCTGGAGTGGTCCTCGGATGGGTATTAATTCAATCTGCTCTGTTAACGAAATGTATGGCTTTAACTCATGCATCAGAAGCCAGAGAAGAGGCTCAGCCATGCATGATCCAGTGTTCTGGCTGAGAGGCAAAGTCATCTGCCCAATGAAGACTTACGTGGATGGCGAATGTACATGCATCTCTCTTTTTTACACCTTGTACGTCTTCTTTACGAATGCCTTCAGAAATTCACTGTGTCTCAAAGGCACAGGATATAGAAGATTTCACGCTATCCGTCTTAAACTATGCATAGGCGCCGAATGAACAGCTCTGGTTAAGAATTGGTTGTATCAGCCTGAGCAAAAAGTCAACATACGTTTATAGAGTCAGAATTAAGAGTCTGTTATATAATTGGACAGTTGATCAAACTTGACCATTATATACCTAAAGCGTGGCATTTTGGAAGAATATGTTGGATTGCTCGTCCTTTCAACTAGAAAAATAACTTACAAAATTCCTACGCATGCAGCCAAATTTGATGTTATTCCACAGTGATGGGAGATTCGTTTTCCATTGCAAAATATCCTAATTTGTGTGTCTGGTCTTTCTTTTTGGATGGCCTTTTTGGAGGATTATGCCTTGGGTTGTTTGTCTTGGTTCGTTTTAGAATATCGGGAGTGTTCTTAAGTCTTTCTAAACCTGAAAAATGAAGATGATATTTAACCCATTTAAACCCATGGGCCATTAAAGTGGCTGAAGACTCTACCAGACTTTTTACAGTTTGTAGAGTTTTTTGTTTTTTTAGCGTGGCTATAGATGTTTTAAAGACACGTGGCATAAAAATAGACCAACTTCAGGAAGAGCTTTCCATTGGAGCTGTTTGAAAAATACACTGCTTGCTAAAAGATAGTTTTTGGGGGAAATATGGGAATTAAAGGGTTAAATATGCATAGCTCTCTTAAAGGGATACTCCACTTTTTTTGGAAATAGGCTCATTTTACAATTCCCCCAGAGTTAAACTGTTGAGTTTTACCGTTTTTGAATCCATTCAGCCAATCTCCGGTTCTGGCGGTACCACTTTTAGCATAGCTTAGCATACATCATTGAAGTGGACAAGACCATTAGCAGTTCTCAAACAAAAATCACCAGTGTTTCGATATTTTTCCTATTTAAAACTTGACTCTTCTGTAGTTACATGCATCGTGCACAAAGACCGACAGAAAATGTAAAGTTGCGATTTTCTAGGCTGATATGGCTAGGAACTATACTCTCATTTCTGCGTAATAATCAAGAAACTTCACTGCCGTACCATGAGCAGTAGCACCTCAATGCAGTACATAAGATCCACGGGGAGGAGTCGGATCAAGATCCAAGGGGTGGAGATGGGTAGGATTAGGGGTGGGTTTAGGGATTAGGGGTGTGTTTAGGGATCAGGGGGCGGAGATGGGTAGGTTTAGGTATATGTAAGGTGGGAGGAGTTGGATCTGGATCCGACTCCTCCCCGTGGATTTCATGTTCTGCAGTGAGGCAGCAGGCATAATGATATGACGCAGTGCCTGAAAATAGGCTACCTTCCGTCAATAGAGCTGGGGGCTATTTTCAGGCACTGCATCATATCATTACGCCTGCTGCACTCATGGTACGGCAGTAAAGTTTCTTGATTATTACGCAGGAATGAGAGTATAGTTCCTAGCCATATCAGCCTAGAAAATCGCAACTTAGTGCACGATGAAACTACAGAAGAGTCAAGTTTTAAATAGGAAAAATATTGAAACTCTTTGGTCATTTTTTTTGTTTGAGAACTGCTAATGGTCTTGTCCACTTCAATGATGTATGCTAAGCTATGCTAAAAGTGGTACCGCCAGAACCGGAGATTGGCTGAATGGATTCAAAAACGGTAAAACTCAACAGTTTAACTCTGGGGTAATTGTAAAATGAGCCTATTTCCAAAAAAAGTGGAGTATCCCTTTAACTCTTTCCCCGCCAGCATTTTTCACAAGCCACGTTTTCCATTACAGATTGGGCAAAACTTTTGCTATATTTTCTAAATGTCGATAAAAAACTATTGTGAAATGATGGCGGTTTCATTAACCATGTTTTGTGACTAAAATGTAATTTTTTCCACTCGCGATAAGTCATTCCAAAAATCATGGCAAGGGATGTTGGTAGGTTTACGTATAGCCTATCTCAGCCACCGCACTAGCCATTATTTTTAATCGAAGGAGACGTAGGCGTGTTATCCAAGCATTAATGGCAAGTAAAGCCCTTTATACTAGGAGCGAGTTGTTTCTGGCTGTTTCTCCCTCATACTGTATCTGCTTCAAGGTCTTGATAAATTGTGGCATTTCAGTTGTTTAGAATCCAGTATTCCCGTAATTCTTTTGTCTTTTATGATTTTACTAAGAACTCTGTCTCGTCTTCTGTCCAAACATACCTTCTTTAAAGAATGATCGACTATTACTTATACGCCATGGCCTGGCATATACGTAATATTCGATCATTCTTTAAAGAAGGTTTAATGCGAAATGTTAATGCGAAAAAAACTGTTTCTATTGCAGCTTTGCGAAATATTCCTTTTTCGAATTGTCTGAAAAACCACCTCATGCGAGTGTAAAAACTTTTTTGCGATATATGGGAGTTTTTGCGCAATTGACGTGTTTCCAGTAGGCGTATTTATAATTCGCAATTTCATTATGCGCAATTTTAAGGGTAATAGAAACGCCTGGGTCGACATTTTATTCAGTAACACTTTAGGCAGTTTTGATTTATGTGCTGAAAACACAGAAAGCTGGAGATTTCCGTTAATGGCGGGGAAGCGTTGTCTCACAAATGATGGAAATTACTGTCAATGGCGGGGAAAGAGTTAAAGGGATAGTTCCCCCAAAAATGAAAATTAGCCCATGATTTACTCACCCTCAAGTCATCCTATAGGTGTATATGACATTCTTCTTTCAGACAAATACAATCGGAGTTATATTAAAAAATAAGCTTCCAATTTTATAATGGCAGTGAATTGCTGTTTCTGTTTTGAAGTCTATAAAAGTGCATCCATCCATCATAAAAGTGCATCCATCCATCATAAAAGTGCTCCACACAGCTCCGGGGGGTTAATAAAGGCCTTCTGAAGCGGAAAAATATAGAAAAATATTCATATTTAACATTATGTCATATATAAAATTCTAGCTTCCAGTCTATTTACACCTAAAGCGCAACTCACACAACTTGTGACGTCAGAAGTAGCGTAATGCGTCATGGCGTAAATATCAGCAGTACGTTGTATTACTCGCATAAGTTGCGCTTAGACTTAAGTGGAATCCGTATGTTCGTTTGGCTGGAAGCTAGTTATTTCACTTTATAAAGTTTTAAATATGGATTTTTTTCGTACACAAACGCATCGCTTCAGAAGGCCTTTCGTGTGGAGCACTTTTATGATGGAAAGATGCACTTTTATGGTGGATAGATGCACTTTTATGGACTTCAAAACAGAAACAGCCATTCACTGCCATTATAAAGCTTGGAAGAGCCAGGATATTTTTCAATATAACTCAGTCGGAGAAGAAGAATTTCATATACACCTATGATGACTTGAGGGTGAGTAAATCATGGGCTAATTTTTTATTTTTGGGTGAACTATCCCTTTAATATAACCGAACAAGCTCTAATATCTCACTAATATGTCAATAATAATAAAATAATAATAAAAAAAACTGTTCATTCACTCTTCAGTTACCATCTGTAGGATGATGTTTACCACATGGCTCTCTACCATGCTATGAGGTGCCAGCTGCCTCACACATGGGCCAAAAGCATTTCGCCACCATAAGTCACTATAGCTCTGGAGAATTATGCCGTCATCATCTTCATCATCTTCACGGCGAACTCATTATCATCCCAACACCTCATTATGCTCCATTTGGGCTCAACCATATACTCTAAACAGGGAGTCATAAATAACGATGATTACAATAATGAGAGCGGTAATTTCAGGTGCAGTTTCCTCCATGTCATTAGCAAAAGCTCCATGTTCAACACTGACCCATGATGAGCCTAATGAGAAACGTGAAATAACAAAGGTTTTCGGAGGCTCACCTCCCCCTCCCCCGGATCATATAGTCAATTGGCTGTGAAAGGCATAAAATTGCCCGTTGCTTGTCGACGGAAACCAGCATGATGCTAATATAGAAGAGGTTAATGTGCTACAAGGGGATTTCGTCTTGAATCTGAGACCTGGAGTTACGAGCGAGCTAAAAAAAAAAAAAAAAAAAAAAAACCTTAAATTGTCAACGTCCAAGAAAGCACTGGAAACACGACTGGAAAGGGGTTAGCGAGTCGGCGGCTGTCAGAGTAGATTGCAGACCCCAGTAACAGAGACGCATGAAGCTTTGTTTGAAATAGCAATGCGGTAAGTTTTAAAAGCCCCAGGAACAGAGGGAAGTCTTGACACATCCTCGTGGCTCTCGAAAAGAACACATTCGTACTGAATTATCAATGACTGCTTAACTAGCGCTCATGACCCGACTCATTAGGGATGTGAAACAAGATGTAGCCCATGAGGTGAAGGAACCATGTGGCGCATGGTACTGTATACACACACACACACACACACCACTCTGTGGAAAATCATGTGGCAGGCACACAGTGTTTGGACCAGAGGACTGGTTTCGGATGAACATATGGGAGCTATTTGTTGGGTTAATGATGCATTAGTATGAAAATGTGATTGATGGCAAAGTCATAATTATATGATATAGTAACTACAGTGCTCAAACACCCAGGGACTCCTGGGAGAGTACGTGGCACAGGCCGACACATTCACAAAGCAATTCATCAAGGGAAAGGCACACTGGGCATTGCCTTTTCAGCCAGGCTTATTTTTAATAAAGCAAGCTTAAGAACTGGAATGTGTGATAGAAGCAAACTGAACAGTTGTACTGATTTGCAAAAAATAGATGCGCTATATTTGTACTGCAATAAAAGCAATGAAAACCTTTATTATCATCTCCTCTCTCTCTCAATTGGAGAGTTTCAACAGCCACTGAAACAATTATCTAAAAGTAAAGTAAAATAAACGGCTGTAACACTAAAAAAATAAAGTGGATATTGAGTCAATGACAAACAGGTGCTCAACATACTGTACAAATCTGGGTAACACTTTATTTTACAGTGTCCTTTTTACATGTTATATGTAGTGCCTATATGCATGATTACACGCACCTAACCATATAGTAAGATACATGTAGTTAATTAATATTACTAAGTACTTACATATATAATTACACTGTAACAATGACACCTTAAAATAAAGTGCAACCCTTACACATTTAAGTATTGATTAATAATAATTTATTACATGTACTTACTATAGGGTTATAGGATTAGAATGAGGGTTTGGTTTAGGGTTTAGTTACATGTAATTATGCATAATTTACTTATTACTACAACAAGTGCATGTTACGTGTAACAAGGACACTGTAAAATAAAGTGTTACCAAATTTAAAACTACGGTAAACTTCACTTTTCATTAAAAGGTCAAATGATCTGATATCTTACAGGACTTACTTGATCAATGTTTTTTTTGTTTTTTTTGCCTGTTTAGCATCTTCAACACTACTTTGATTTGGCAAACAAAAGTTTTTCAAATATTTATCATTCTTTTTCTTTTTTCCCCTTTTTTAATTTTTTTTTTTTTTACTGATACAAATATCAAAATGAGTATAAATTTAGACATTAAATGACAAGCAACGTAGAACAAATTGAGTAGAGTTATTGTATGCATGAATTTAATTTCTTATGGATTTTTGAATCAACTAATAGATCTGGACAACAAAAGGAGCGTCACATTATTGACCTCTACTATTTAAATTGCATCTATGGCTCATCAGGACTTTGGAAACATCCTGATGTTGTGTTTTTGTAATATTACAATAATTTTTTTCAGTCTCGTGACAAAACTGTTCTTAAATCTAACAGTTGCACACACTGCAGTATGTTTAAAAAAGAAAGAGAAAAAAAGCATGTTTTGTAGCTCTTGTGTGACGTCATTTGGTCGTAAATTAAAGTCTTTTTTTTCTTAGCACAGTGTCCAAAACCCTAGTGGTCATGTATAAGGTGCTAAAATAGGGTGAGCCCTTAAAGAGAGCCACCTGCAGAAGAGCAGACAGAATTATATCTGTCCCAGTTATTGCCCTTGCCCTCAATACATTTAGGTGCTCTCAAATGGGTTAAAAGAACAATTTTCGACATCACTTCTGTGCAAGAGGATGCACCCCGTGGAGCTTCGGATACAAATGATGGAAAGGCATGTGAGTTCCCTAAATCCATCACCTCAAAGCCTCCTGAATCTTGAAGATCCAGTTATACACTGTTTAGCATCAATTTGATGCATGAAATGAAGACTGTTGGCTATAAAAACCACCAATAGATTTCATAGAAATAATTTAAACTCTTCTCTAACATGTGAAGAAATTTGATTCTGAAGTTTTCTTGTAGAATATATTAAACTACCTGGTACATCTCTTTGTTGGACCAATCCCCGGACAGCTAATGTGCAGAACAGCAAGTATAGCCTATGAGAAGACGCTAACATTGGTATGTCATCATACTCAATTTACTGCACTCTGTGGATATAATTCAAACTGGGTAGATTTATTAGCAAAGAAAAACACATGACGCAAATAGCCTCTACTGGGATTTAACATTTTGTAAGACACGGAGATATGTTGATTAGAGAATGTTTAAGGAATTATGAGCGGACGATGTTAAGGTGGCTGGACGCATATGGAAATTAAATTATACCAGAAAGCCTGCGAAAAGCAATGCATTTTTTTAAAAAGTCTGGAATATATAAAATGGTATTACAGCTTTTATTGCAGCACACTATTAAAGGGATAGTTCACCCAAAAATGAAAAATCTGTCACTATTTACCCACCCTCAAGTTGTTCCAAACCAAACAGTCGCTGGCCCCCATTGACTTCCATAGCATGAAAAAACTCAGGTTTAGAACAACTTGAGGGTGAGTAATGATGACAGCATTTTTGTTTTTGGGCGAACTATACATTTAATACATATTTTACACAACTTGTCAACAAAATGTTTACCTCAAGCGATTAATCTGACTTAGTTATGTTTCTCTTTGTCTTAAAGTGCCCCTGTGGTCAATAAGTTTATCCCTTAAAAGTCATCTTTGATCACCAAAATTACATATTTAAACGTTTTTTCCTTGAATTCTTTATGCCATTAAGCTTGAATGTAACTCTACACCCTTGCCTCATTTAGTATACGCGATTCTAAGAATATGCAAATTAGCCCCGCCTCCACTCACTCACACCAGCTCAGAGATCCACTCGTTGACGATCACCTTGACCTGATTGGTTACAAAGTAGTATGTGACGTCAGAAACACCAGCGATTTCAAACCGCGTTTTTGAGACTATCTTTGATTCACTGCCGTTTTAAGGAGAAAAAAGTCAGTCAGTCATCTTCATTTATATAGCGCTTTTAACAATGGAGATTGTTTCAAAGCAGCTTTACAGAGATAAACATACAATTTACGGTAACAGAGATTGTTTTGGCTTTATAGCGATTTTGAATAATGTTATTTCCGGCTAAAGTTGGTTTTGATTGATTCACTTCCAGCAAAATTATCATTTGTTATTACATTAGGGGCCACTAAGACGACGGCGTTCTCTCTAAACAGACTTTAAACGCGAACCTGTGACCGGATGGCGTTCACATGCGCATTCAAAATTGATTCTATAGTTATATTCGTTTGAATATGTGTGCGCAGGTTTGTAATTTCCCTACCAACCATGCCTAAACAAACTACTTGTCTTGCCTATACATTTGATAAAGAATTTTATTTTATCACTTCGGGGTACGCGAACCGGATTTTCAACAACCCTTTATCTGTAGAGTGGGAAAGGGATCCTCCATAGGGAGAGAATAGTTGACACTTCAGCACTGCATTGTCATCGGGTCCAGGCGAATCTCCTTCGTCAGATCTGGATACAGCCTGGATCCGGCATGCTGCAGGAAAACCTCGGGATAAACAAAGACACTAAAGTTAGCGTAGATGCCATTCTTCTTATGATGTAACGAGTACATCTGGATTTAAGGGAAGTGTTCCCAGTTCCGGCTGACCTAACCTATGCAGCCTAACATTGAATTAAAGAAGTCGATAATGTATTATTTGTATGCTAGGTCAAATAGATGTGTTTTTAGTCTAGCTTTGAACTGACAGAGTGTGTCTGCTTCCCGGACAATGGTAGGAAGACTGTTACAAAGTTTTGGTGCTAAATAGGAAAAGGATCTACCGCCAGCAGTCGATTTTGATATTCTAGGTATTATCAACTGGCCGGAATTTTGAGATCGCAATAGACGTGAAGGACTATAATGTTTTAAAAGCTCACTCAAGTACTGCGGAGCTAAGCCATTTAGTGCTTTGTAAGTAATCAACAATATTTTTAAATTTATACGATGTTTAATAGGGAGCCAATGCAGTGTTGACAGAACCGGGCTAATATGGTCATATTTCCTGGTTCTGGTAAGAACTCGAGCTGCTGCGTTTTGAACTAGCTGTAGTTTGTTTATTAAGCGCGCAGGGCAACCACCCAGTAGAGCATTACAATAATCTAGCCTTGATGTCATGAACGCATGAACTAATTGTTCTGCATTTGTTAGTGAGAGCATATGGCGTAATTTAGATATGTTTTTAAAATGGAAAAATGCGGTTTTACAGATACTAGACACGTGACTTTCAAATGAGAGATTGGTATCAAAGAGCACACCCAGGTTCCTAACCGACAACGAGGACTTAACAGAGCAGCCATCAAGTGTTAGACAGTATTCTAGGTTTTTACGTGTGGAAGTTTTTTGTCCAATTATTAGAATCTCTGTTTTTTTCAGAATTTAGTAGTAGGAAATTACTAGTCATCCAATTTTTTATATCGGCTATGCATTCCGTTAATTTTGTGAATTGGTAAGTTTCGTCGGGGCGTGAAGAAATATACAGCTGAGTATCATCGGCATAACAGTGAAAACTAATTCCATGTTCCCTAATGATATCTCCTAATGGTAGCATGTACAGAGTGAACAGCAGCGGTCCTAGTACTGAGCCTTGTGGTACGCCATACTGAACTTGTGATCGATAAGACATCTCTTCATTTATTGCTACAAACTGATAACGGTCAGTAAAGTATGATTTAAACCATGCTTGTGCAACTCCACTAATGCCAACATAATTTTCGAGTCTATTTAAAAGAATGTTGTGGTCAATAGTATCAAATGCAGCACTAAGATCAAGTAACACTAATAGAGAGATACAACCACGATCGGATGATAAGAGAAAATCATTTGTGACTCTGATGAGAGCTGTCTTGGTACTATGGTACGGTCTGAATCCTGACTGAAAATCCTCGCAGATTTCATTTCTTTCTAGAAAGGAACACAGTTGTGAGGATACTGCCTTTTCTAATATCTTTGATAGAAAAGGCAGATTCAAATACTCAGCAATGGAGTTGACTTATGCACACCATAACCCTTATTGCACATGGTTTGTCTTTAAGCATATTAAAACACCACATAGACTTATAAACAACATTAAAAACTTGATTTTAAAGACAAAATGAAATGGCAAATGCAACCCATTTTATTTCCGAAAGGGTGGGGTTGATTTTATTATTTGAATCTTAAAAGTGAGCGTTTCAAACCAGAATGAAGCCAGACCTAATTTGAGTATCTCAAATCGTTATATTCTTGCTATAACATTTATTAAATTACTTTTAAGCCATGTAATGGGTTAAATTGTTAAAGCTGCAGTCCGTAACTTTTTTTTGTTCAAAATTTATATAATAAGCGAGAACACCATGAATCCAAACCGTGTTTTTGTCTTATCCTAAATCACTACGGTATACCTATAATAATTGTTTATATCGGGACTATTTTAGACGGGTTCGGGTCGTACCGCTGTGGAGTAGCCCAGTACCTCCGTGACTCGTCATAGACATAAACAGAGAGAAGTAGATCCGGCTACAATGTTCTTCTACAAGACGCATGCAGTGATTATTAACCGCTAGAGCACCAAAAGTTACGGACTGCAGCTTTAACTAGCCCAGATTTATTACCTTAGTACAGGGCATTGTTAGTCACACTGGAACCTAATCAAATTAATAATAATAATGATAATGATGACTCTGAGACGCTGAAACCCCTGATCACAGGCTGCTAGTGTGTGTGCACTGAACATAATGCTTCACTATAACATGCAGCGCCTCCAACTATAAAGTTATTTAACAGAATTGCAGCCTTTGATTTGCTATATCACGATTATCACAAATTTCCATTTATTTGTTTAGTTGTTTACATTCAATAGAATTATTTATTAGCTTTTCATCAACTCACAATTGGGAAACCATGCCTCAGCAGGACAACATTGCAATGCTGTTTAAAATCACAACTGTATAACAAACTTACCTGATCTTCTATTTCTTTCTGAATAGGCTTTAATTCAGGGGTTAAATTTACCATTAGATCACTGCTAACATCAACGAATAGACCATGCGGCGATGTCAGGTGAAAAGAAAAGTCATTTTATAGGTGTTATTACATTTTGTCGAAAGATTACAAACAATAAATGTTTTCCTTTGAAATAACATGCGCAATTAATGCACAAAAATAGTGTCAGTTATAATCGTTGACTGTATACCCATTACCCAGTGCTTCATATATAGTGACCAACAACTACAATCTCTTTACCCACCGAAAATAATCCTGTTACTAATATGATTTTACAGTGCGTTCCACATTTTGCCTTCTGTTCAATTTTTCCAGACTGCACCTTGGCATTCAGGCTGCTTTTTGTCAGACTAACTGTACTCGCTATGTGATTGTGGTATGAATTAACATTTCATTTGGCTCAAATCGTGGGGGCAATTCTTCAAAGGATTTATATTAGTGTAATGGTAAAGGTCTAATATTGTAGGGGTATGAATTACTTACTGAACTACACAATTTTGTGTGCGGTAAATGTACCCATGATGAGACTTCCTGTATGGCAAAAAGTGATGTACTATAACTATATGGTAAAAGGGGTGAAGAATCACTTAATACGTCAAAGAACAGTATTTCTTTAACATGACTGGTACCACGACTTCATGTGCCAGTATCAATTTAATTCTGATTTTTATGTCGAAGCCAGTGACAAGGTAATCCGTACGTCTGGCCAGCACCAGAAGGAAATGTGATCTGTCTTGGCCTAGTGCTTATTTAGATAAGACATGTGGAGTTGGTTATAGAGTCTGAGACGGCAGTAGCGCTCTTCTCTGCAGACCGTCAGTGATAGCACGTGGATACCGTGACCTTTCAGATCCACGGGTCCCGCCTTAGAACAACAGCTGCCCAATCAAAGAAATAGATGTGATTGCTAAAGCTACGTCTAGCCAATTAAATCTGGAGCCATAAAAGAGACAAACACCAATCGCACGGGAACAGAATGTCCTATCAGCCAATTGCTTCAGTTATACCGATGAGGAAAATCAAAATTAGCCGCGAATAATAAAAGAACGGTAACACTTTAGAATACCGTTCCTTCATTAATGAATAACTACACAGGAACAAATGAGTAACGCACTGTTAACACTCTAGTAACTCCTATTAACTAATGAGAAACTCTGATTAACAAATTAGTAAGTAAAAGCGCTCAGTTGAATGTGTTCACTATTAGCTAATCAGTAACTACTGTTTTTCATACCTCCCTGAGATTCATAATTAACATGAATAATGTATAATTTATAATAAAAGGTAACGGTAACCCACTAGTAATGACCCAAGTGTTACTACATCCTTCTAAAGGAACTTCTAATTATTTGGATCAGTTTTCTAAAGTGAAAAACATGATAACTGCCTAATATTGACTGAAGTCATTGTAAGCTTTAGAGATTTTTGTAAGATTTTGAATAGTAATTCCTTCCGATGGATTTGGCAACCCTTTACTAGTGTGTTCCCATGATCTTTACTTTAGAATACTGATCCAAATAACTAGTAGTTCCTTTAGAAAGATGTAGTAACACTTGATTCATTACTAATGGGTTACCATTACCTTATATTATGCATTATTAATATTATTTATGAACCTGTATATAGTTCTCAGTAGTCTTCAGTGAGGTATGAAAAACAGTAGCTAATACTGAACTACTACATTCGACTGAACGCTATTACTTACTAATTAATTAATCTGAGTTTCTTGTTAGTTAATAGTAGTTACTAGATTGTTAATATTGTGTTACTCATTTGTTTTTGTGAAGTTATTCGTTAATGAAGGAACAGTATGTGTTACCAAAGAACTGCTAGATATAGGTTAAACCAGAAACATAATTGTTGTTTTTTTCTTGTCACTTTCAGATTTTTTCCTTCTAGGATTATAAACTCGGGCCTGTAACAGTAACTACACACACATTGCATGGGACAGTGCCATGTACCACAGTCATATTTTTTTCCAGTACATGCAATGCTGTATCTGTGACCAAAATCCAGAAATCAAAACAACAAATCAAGAGACCGAATGACTCGAAGGGATACATTCACTGACACTGTTTCTATTCAGATCATTCCATGAGAATATAAAAGCGATTTTGTCATTTACAGACATACCGTACGCCTCTCTGGGCCGTGCTCATTTTATTGTGAGTCGCAGAGCATTTGTGGCTGTGGTGTTTGTGGTTTCAGATTTGCTCTAATTGGTACTATATTGCAGTTATCTCAAGTTGCCCAATGCTTTTTCATTGGGGCCTGTGAAGAAACTGCAGCTGTTTTTGCAATGAATTTTACAGCTTCATAACCATATATTCTCATTGAAAGGCTACATTACCCTCTGGTGCTCTTCGGTCATTTTTGACCAAAAAATTTTACGTTTTGTTTTTTTTAGAATTTTTTACTTCTTTGGAATGGTATAAACTTGCTTAAGGTTTTGGTAATTTGCTATGTGAAAAATAAATAAATCATAGACATGAAAAAATGACCGCATTGGAAATGAATGGGAGAGTAATTTGAAAACTTTTGGCACTGCAGCCAGAAAATCTTACTGAAAGCTCTTTTTTTTTTTTAGATATCAAGCTCAAATTTGGAACACAACTTGTTTAGTTTTATGGCTTTGATTTTCTTGCATTTCTTGTGATTTTGAAAATATTTTATATAAAAAAAATTCACTTTTTTAAACTTTTTTTCATTTAAGCAATAATCTTCCAAGTGTCATCTTTGAAAAGAGATCAAACCTAAGTCTGCGCTCTAAAGCATTCAAGATTTACGACAGTTTAAGTCGGAAATTTTATTTTCACGTCTATGCTCAAAAAGGGAAAAATGGATTATAAACACAGTGTAAATATAATTTAGTATAAAAAAAATCCCCTAAAAATACAAAATATTAAGTAAAAAGCGTTATCAAACTAAAATATAGTATCATTGACAATTTTTTTTAATAAAAATAGCAAATTAGCAACAAATGCCTATGTCAACAAATACACTTATTAGAGCAAAGGAATCAGGGAGTGCACATATAACAGTACATCCTTTAGTTCTATGTTTTAACAATTTTTGTGCAATTCCATAAAAAAAACCCATCTAAAACATCTTTAAAAACAAGCTCTGAGCATAAGCATACTTCCTTCATGCGAAAAAAAGCAGATAAACATGTGGGAATTTAACCTGTGCCTTTCATGTGGGAAGTTTTTAACATTTGCAGTGTTGTGCAACTTAAGTGAACAACTCGACCTTAACGTGTCCCTTCTTTTTTTGTGTTTTGCTCTGTGAAAAAGGGGCTGCGTGTAGCTAGAATCAACAAATGTGGTAGTGAGGCTATCTCTGAGGGAAAGGAATTTATGGCGTGTGTTGCCGTGTTATGTGCCTGGGCTACTGGAGAGGAATGTGCTGTCTGCTTTAAGGTGTCATGTGGGGATGCTCTTTGTGATTACAAAAGCTTTAACTAAAACACCCCTATGTGAGAACATCTGTGCTCAGATTTGAGTGGGAGCGAAAAATTCTCCATAACCATAATTATATACACTTTAAAAATATATATGTTGTCATACATTTTTTTTTTATTCGGAGTTCATTTTGAGGTGGCAATAAAGGCTAATGTGTTAAATGTATCAAATCTAGCTGCAAATCATCATAATAGAAATTTGATCAATGGAGTCCTGAGTAAAATCTAGGCCTGCTTCAGGGCCTAAAATTAACACTCGCCCAAAATTTCCATATTTTTAAGCTTCCTAGCGTTGATGTAACACTGAGGCAGGAATGAAGCGGAGAGCGAATCCAAATGCAAGCACTATTTTAATAATAATAATAATAATAATAATAATAACACAAAAGGGCAATCCAGGGTAACCAGGAACTCAGAACAGGAACTCGGAACACGAACAAGGAGACAGTTACAAGCAACAATGAACGACAAACAACAACTGAAGAAGAGAGGTATAAATACACAGGCAAACAAGCTAAACAAGATAACAAGGGGGCGTGGCTAATCAGAAACACATGGGAACAATGATCAGACAATTAACAAGACACATGGCAAACAGGGAATCACATGACAGACAAGAACAAGGAACAAGACACAAAACCCACACCGTGACATAGCCCCTCCCCTATGGGCGGCTCCCGACGCCCATCAAAACAAAACCACAAAAGTTTAGGAGGGTGGTGAAGCGGAGGCGGTCTTGGGGGAGGGACGGAGGGCCAGGCCCGCACTGGGAACCGGGACCAGGATATAGGCAAGGCGGGCCTGGGTCGTGAAGCGTGGGCGACCAGGGCGGAGCAGGATCTGCAGACGACCAGGGCGGAGCAGGATGAGGCGGAGAACATGGCGGAGCAGGATGCGCAGACGACCAGGGCGGAGCAGGATGTGTAGGCGGCCAGGGCGATGAAGACCCTTCGGGTGGCCACGGCGGAGCAGGCAGTGCCACCGACCAGGGAGGAGACGACCCTTCAGACGGCCAGGGAGGACCAGATAGTTCAAGTGGCCAGGGCGGACCAGGCAGTTCAGGTGGCCATGGCGGCGTGGCCTCCATGGTCCCATCAGGGGACCTACTGCTCGGACAGACACCAGCTCGGCTATACTGTCCGGAGACACTGGCTCGGCGGCGACCGTCTTGTCCAGAGACACTGGCTCGGCAGACGTGACGTGAACAGTCTCTGGATCGGCAGACATGACGTGAACAGGCTCGGCGGCGGCCATCTTGTCCGGAGACACTGGCGCAGCAGACGTGACGTGAACAGTCTCTGGATCGGCAGACGTGACGTGAACAGTCTCTGGATCGGTAGACGTGACGTGAAGAGTCTCTGGATCGGCAGACGTGACGTGATGCGTAGGCTCGGCAGGGCTGACGTGGAGCTCAGGCTCGGCAGGGCTGATGTGGAGCTAAGGCTCGGCAGGGCTGACGTGGAGCTCAGGCTCAGCAGGGCTGACGTGAAGAGCAGGCTCGGCAGGGCTGACGTGAAGTGCAGACTCTGCAGGGCTGACGTGAAGAAGCTCAGGCATGTCGTGAAGAAGCTCAGGTATGTCGTGAAGAAGCTTGGGCATGTCGTGAAGTAAAGCTGAGGCAGGAATGAAGCGGAGAGCGAATCCAAATGCAAGCACTATTTTAATAATAATAATACAAAAGGGCGATCCAGGGTAACCAGGAACTGGTTACCCTGGATCTGAGGAAAAACAACTGAAGAACAGAGGTATAAATACACAGGCAAACAAGGTAAACAAGATAACAAGGGGGCATGGCTAATCAGAAACACATGGGAACAATGATCAGACAATTAACAAGACACATAGCAAACAGGGAATCACATGACAGACAAGAACAAGGAACAAGACACAAAACCCACACCGTGACAGTTGATAGGAATATGTGTGCTCACACATGTTGATAGGAATATGTGTGCTCACACATCCAAAGCGTGTGCCCAGAAATCCGCATTTTCAGACAGCGTGCGAATACTAAACTGAGCTCTTTCACGTCTTCTTGCACTTGAACAGACAAATCAACATAAAATTATATGTATCCTAGTAAACATAGTCGGTTATGTCTTAACTGAACATAAATTGTTGAGAAAACAGACAGCAGCAGGAATATTAGGCTGCTGTCATTTTAATAAACAAAACCCTAGGCATTTATTTGAAACAGTGGCTAAACTAACGAAAAATAAAGCTTCAAGCCAGACGTTTACAAGCAGCACAGCAGTAATGACTTTATGAACTTCTTTACTTACAAGATTGATAATATCAGGGAGAAAATTATAACTATGCAACCGTCTACTACAGTATCGCATCAGGGAGTGCATTGTAGTCTCCCTGACGAAAAATTCGATTCATTCACTGCTACAGGAGAGGATGAATTTTCTAAACTCGTTAAATCATCTAAATCGACAACATGTATATTAGATCCTGTACCGACTGAACTACTGAAAGAGATGCTTCCAGAGGTCATAGATCATCTTCTTAATATCATTAAATCATCTTTGTCATTAGGATACGTTCCAAAAACTTTTAAGCTGGCTATGATTAAACCGCTTGTTTAAAAAAACGCAACTTGATCCTACAGAATTAGTCAATTACAGGCCGATCTCAAATCTACCTTTTTTGTCAAAGATACTAGAAAAAGCAGTATCCTCACAACTGTGTTCCTTTTTAGAACGAAATGATATCTGCAAGGATTTTTGAGACAGCTCTCATTAGAGACACAAATGATTTGCTCTTATCATCCGATCGTGGTTGTATCTCTCTATTAGTGTTACTCGATCTTAGTGCTGCATTTGATAGCATTTGATACCATTGACCACAACATTCTTTTAAATAGACTTGAAAATTATGTTGGCATTAGTGAAATTGCACTAGCATGGTTTAAATCAAACTTATCTGACCGTTATCAGTTTGTAACAGTAAAGAGATGTCCTATCAGTCCAAAGTTCAGTATGATGTACCACAAGGCTCAGTACTAGGACCGTTGCAGTTCACTCTGTACATACCCTTAGGAGATACCATTAGGAAACATGGCAAGTTTTCACTGTTATGCTGATGATACTCAGCTCTATAACTCTACGGTTCTGTCAACACTGCATTGGCTCCCTATTAAACATCGCATACATTTTTAAATATTGCTGATTACTCACAAAGCACTAAATGGTTTAGCTCCCCAGTACTTGAGCGAGATCTTAACGCATTATAGTCCTTCACGTCTATTGCGATCTCAAAATTCCGGCCAGTTGATAATACCTAGAATATCAAAATCGACTGCTGGCAGTAGAACCTTTTGATCGTAGTAGATCCGAGGCGGTAGTCCTGACCGTTATCAGTTTGTAACAGTAAAGAGATGTCTTATCGGTCCAAAGTTCAGTATTATGTACCACAAGGCTCAGTACTAGGACCGTTGCTGTTCACTCTGTACATGCTACCCTTAGGAGATATAATTAGGAAACATGGCAAGTTTTCACTGTTATGCTGATGATACTCAGCTCTATAACTCTACTGTTCTGTCAACACTGCATTGGCTCCCTATTAAACATCGCATACATTTTTAAATATTGCTGATTACTTACAAAGCACTAAATGGATTAGCTCCCCAGTACTTGAGCGAGCTTTTAAAGCATTATAGTCCTTCACGTCTATTGCGATCTCAAAATTCCGATGATAATACCTAGAATATCAAAATCAACTGCTGGCGGTAGATCCTTTTGATCGTAGTAGATCCGAGGCGGTAGTCTTGAAGTGTCAACTAGTCCCTCCCCGTGAAGGCCTCCCTCCCTTTACCTCTGTACAGATAAAACGTTGTCTGGATAATTCCGGTTTGCGTGGCTACGCAGTCCCTACAAAAATTTCTGTATTATAAATTTTGAAGACCAGACAAGTAGTTTGTTGAGGGTTGATTCGTGAAGATGGACTACACTAGCCTGGCTGCGCCCTCCTACGCACTTCCGCTCAATTTCATTTTCCTTCAGTACTACGTCTGGGATTCTGCTGTAGACTTTGGTTTTCTCCGATCAATTTTTTGTAGGGCCAATCAGCGAACAGAGGGAGTGGCTGAGAACGATGACGTCGTGCGTTATTTTGAGATGTAGTTCAGTAATGGCAGCGGAGAAAGATGCCAGCGAAGCCATTCGGTCCGTTGTAGCAACGCTGCCGAATATTAAGAAGTTAAAGCCGGAGCAAGAACAATCTTTGCTTAGGTTTATTTTGGCCATGATGTTGTGGCCCTCCTCCCCACGGGGTTCGACATACATCACGAGCAAACGTTAGCGATTGGTGGCAGATGCAGAGTGACTCTGGGCAGATCCAATAGTTTTAGACTTCAATAGAGTACCCGCCTACAAGGAAGTTAACGATTGTCAATGGAGTGGTGCCAGACTCTCTGTACAAATGAAATGTACGAGAGTCTGGTAGAACCAGGCTAGGACTACACGCCTGCGCACATATATATTCAAACACACATACCTATGGACTTAACACGCGATGCGCATGTGCGTTTGCGTTTGCGAAATCGCATCTGCGTTTTCGTGGGTTTGCGTTTTTGAGGTTTGCGCAGAGATCACGGATAATCGTTTGCACCTTCGAACCTATTTCAGGGAGTGCGTTCTCGAGACACCAGGCACTGTTTTGTGCGGATGGAGCGGGCCGGAGCGCGTTTTTCTGTTAGAACGGTGTCGTGTTAGCGGCCCCTAAGTTAATAACTAATGATCTTCGCAACGGAAGTGAATCAATCAAAACTAACTTTAGCTGGACAATAACTTTAACCTAATGCTATTGTAAAGCCTAAACAATCTGTTACAGTAATTTATATTATAAAACTACAAAGCTGCTTTGAAACAATCCATACTGTTAAAAGCGCTTTATAAATTAAGGTGACTTGACTACTCACGACCACCTTTACTAGAATTTATCACGTTTTATTGTAGGCCTATTTATTGTGGTCAATTTTGACTAACTTGTCGTAGAATTTATAATAGATAATCTGTTAATGGAATAGATTTGTCACTATATATTTATATTACAACTTCGGCAACTTGTGTAGCTATAGTTTCTAAATGTGTAAGCTGCTATTTTTCATAAATGCTATGGATTAATAAAAATAAAAAAGTCAACATTGGCTTATAAGCATGGTAATGAGGAGCCATCAAATGTCTTACCTGTAATTATAGTCTTATTGTAACAAATGCCATAGTTATGCTAAACAATTACAAGAACTATGGGAAATATTCATAAGTGCAAGTTAGAATTGAGAGCTTTAAAGTTTGGACCTTCTTGAATTATTGGCTAAACAATCAGTTTTTCCCTAAGTGTAAAATGTGTTCTAATGATGACTGATAGAAAAGAAATAAAACCTGGCCTTTAGTTATTCCTCGAGATGATATAGCCGTTAAAGAGTAGGACATAAACAGTTTCAATAAAAGAAAATTTTAAGTTAAGTTAGTTTGACTTCCCATGCTCTACTATATATTTTTTCCATTGCACCATTAAACTTAGTTGAAGCGTAACTATAGGCCTAAAACTAAATATTTAAGGAAGCTTCCGTTCAGGAGTAATGGTTGGAATAAAATAGCAGACAGATTGAACTGCACCAATAAGCTCTTGGTTTACCTAAGACTTCTTTAGACATATATGACAATGCTGCCATTTACACTCGCATACATTTTAAGAGAGAGAACATTATGTGAATAGATTATTTTGTTACAGCCTCATCAACACAACCCCATCCTACAGATTGCCGCTGTGTGCATCTGTCCCATCGGTCCGTGTTGTGCATGTCAAATAAAATCAGTCATAATCAATAAATGTCATTTCTTAGTATTCATTCATTCATCCTTATTAATTTTGTTGCAAATACAGTTTCTGAATGTTATTT
This sequence comes from Rhinichthys osculus, assembly GCA_029959095.1. Classification (NCBI taxonomy): domain Eukaryota; kingdom Metazoa; phylum Chordata; class Actinopteri; order Cypriniformes; family Leuciscidae; genus Rhinichthys; species Rhinichthys osculus. Next base: position 33,667,882 of record JARWKJ010000007.1, on the reverse strand, counting down.
AGGCTACATATAAAAACACTTACATGTTATTCATGATTAAGTATAGTGTTTAATGGAAACATATTTTTACCGTGATTTCCATTACATGAGAGTAGATGTTAAAACTTCATGCTGATTTGTACTCGGCTTTCGCCAAGATAAGCAAAACTAAGACGTAGCTTTACAGTAAACTATGCTTCTCCATCCATTTACGCTTCTTTCCATATGGTGGTGTGACTCCCCTTCTGTCCGGCGTTAACGGCTGCAGTGTACTTGGCGCGTCAGCACACGCGACAGCTGCAACTACAGGACCAGCACGACAACCGTCTGGATTGAGCCGAGTAGGGGACATCTCTAGGGTCTTCAAGTGGGCACCTTCCGTCCTCAGTGTTTTGTCGACTAGCCCACGACACCTCAAGAGGTCTCGACAGTGACTCTGGCGTCCCAGAGTCACCCCCCTCCGTCCCCCACTCACCTCAGCCCAGCTTACTGACCTCTACATCCCTCCTGCTGCTGAGACCTAACCACAATCTCACAATCTCTCCGCAACCCAACCATACGCGCCAACCCGTTTGACTAAGGCTGTCGAGCCCCACTGGTGCATTAAAGCAGTTTCAGTGGCAACGGTTCCGTATGGCATACCACCTACCGCAAAACACAATATCTGCCCAACCACCCGTCATTCACGCAATTTCCACAGGAACGTATACAAATAAACCAACAGACTCTTCAAGTTTTCAAGAATTCTACGAAACCGTAGCGTGGCGGCCTGTACACAGCCAGCTAGAATCTTTCCGTCTCAACCACAGCCAGTTGCTGCTCCTCTCTGCTGCTTCAGATAAGTTCTTTCCTGTGCGACGCAACTCTTGGCCGCTGAATCCGACGTCTCTGAGGAACCGGGTTGTAGAGTGTGCCACAAAACCTCGACAACCCACTTCCACTGGATAAACCTGGACTCTCCATCCTCGCTGTTCTGCTTCAGTGGCCAGATGAGCATACCGCAGTTTCTTCCTCTCATATGCCTCATCTACCGCATCCTCCCATGGCACTGTTAACTCTATCAGTTGAACAATGCGTGCTGATCCAGACCACAAAACAATATCTCGTCGTAGGTTAGTGGTGGCAATCTCAGGTGGAAAAATAAGCCGTTGATCAAGATCAGCCAGCATCTTCCAGTCCCTAGCAGCTTCCAGTTGTCCTGGGCGAGAATTGGTGTTAACACCTTTTCTTGGTGGTTGCTCGCCTGGGCGGAGGAATATTGTCTTCTGCGTGTAAAGTTTTGCTAGAACAGGCGGCAACTTATTGGTTATACTACGCTTGCCTTCCAATGCTAAAGCCAAACATCGCAGTACTTGGTCATGGCGCCAAGTAAACCGACCTTGGCTAAGAGCCACCTTACATCCTGTCAAAATGTGCCTTAATGTGGCAGGTGATGAACACAAAGGACAAGAGGGATCCTCTCCTACCCAGAGGTTTAGGTTCTGTGGTGATGGGAGAACATCATATGTTGACCTAATAAGGAAACTGATCCTACTCTCTTCCATTGACCACAGGTCTTGCCAGCCCATCTTGCGTTGTTCCACACTCTCCCATCTCATCCACTCTCCCTGCTTGGCCTGGGAAATGGCCTTTATACAGTTAGTTACGTGAGGCAAAAGAAGTTAGAATGAGGGATACACTGAAATTCACAGCATTTCAACACAACTTCTGCCCAAGTATTTGAACGCTGCTATTGGATCATTGTGTAACGGTCACCAGCTGGAGTGCCCTTGAGAGCCACCAGAGGGCACTACACATCAGACTATTGTGATTCGCTCACAAACTACATCTCCCATAATTCTCTGCCTGGACTCATCAGCACTCATTGTTTTCACCTGTGTCTCATCTTCTTGTTTGCTCACCATATATAAGCCTGGTTCTTTCTGTCATTCCCTGCAAAGTCTTGTTAGTTGTTTACACTGCATTTCTGAGCGTTTCCACTGTTTTCATAGTTGAAATTTAATCCTTGATATAATGTATTCGTATGCGAGATGACGTAATTGTTGATATCAAAAATTAACATTTTTATAGTGGAAATATAATTACTGATTTCAAGAATAAGTATTTTAACTAGTGAAAACTAGTTGATATTGTAGATATAAAGAATTGTTGATATAAATAATTCATATCCTGTGAATTAATCAAAGTCAAAATGGCTTGCCATAGTATGGGTTTTATCCCGAAAATCACATGAACAAACAGGAAAGCAGCTCTCATCGCAATCAAGATTCAAAGACATCGCTTGTCAAGGTTTATTTATTTATTTATTTTTGCAAATTGGTCTTTTGTGGTATCATATGCAAAGTTGGTTGCTAGTTAGCTATTTAACAATTACTTGTTTACTTCCCAGACAGCAGCATGGTGTCGGCCCAGATCTGGCCCACATCTGGTACGCGTGGAATCCACATGTCCCAGATGTGGCCCTGATCTGGGCCGACACTATGTTGCTGTCTGGGATAGGATAGGCCTATGATGTATTTTATATAATTTAAGCACCTGAATAGGGGTTGCACCAGCCGTTCGTAAGTTCTTTCTTAAATTGGAATGTAAAGTCCACACTAGAGGCTTAGTAACTACTAGCTAGTTTGTAACTAATGGCGCTTTTCCATTACCAGTACCAGCTCGACTCGACTCGACTCGGCTTGCTTTTCGCTCCGTTTTCCATTGGAGAAAGTACCGCCACAAATAGTACCCGGTCGTCATAGCGACGCCTTTCGTTCCTCGTTGCCCCATCAAGCTCTCGCTGGATCCTCTCTTCGGCAACCAAACAAAGGAATGTCTGCACCTCCTCGTTTGACCACGGCGTATTCTTCCGAGTTGCCATAATAATAGTAGTACGTTTAGTTACGTTAACTATCTCTGGCCAAACTATTTAAAAATGGCGGGGTTATTCTGGATACTCCATCTGGCGCGTGCAATGATGACGCAGTGAATAGTGACGATTCTCTCTGACCAATCAGCAGTCGGCATTGTTTTCACGTCAAATTTTAGTATCGCCTCAGCTCGCTCAGAACCTCGCCGGAGGTGGTACGAAAAAAAGTACCCGAAAGCAGGTACAGGTACAGGTACAACTTTTACACAGTGGAAAACCAAACAAAGGCGAGTCGAGTCGAGTCGAGTCGAGCCGAGCCGAGCTGGTACTGTGTAGTGGAAAAGCGCCATAACTGTACTTTATACCGTTGCACCATTTGTTCGTAAGCCAGAATGTAGCTATTCTGTCATAAGCTCTCCGTAAAGTAATGCATAATCGTATAAGTTGACGTTTACCCTCAATGTAACGAACTGCTCCGAGACACGAAGGTTGATGATCCAAATGCAGTGTTTTAATGAAAGGGTAATCCACAATGTCATAGCACAGTAAATCAGTCCAATCAAACAAACAAATCCAGAGGGTGAGACAGGAACGGGAAAACCAGGACACAGGCAGATATCAAAAACCAGGAACATGGAAAATGTAAATAATCACATAGTGAAAATACATTTAGATATCATGAATAATAGTTTTTACCAGTTGAAAGCCAATTCTTGAATTCGTATTTCTGCGAGTGATGACGTCATTGTTGATAGAATAAACATTTTTACTAGTGGAAATTAAATTCCTGATATCAAGAATTCATATCCTGGGAATGAATAAAGGTCAAAATGGCTTGCCATACTATTCAGCTAAAAGATATCAGGCATAATCAGTCAGTCATAACCGCTAAACAAACCCAAAATAAACTTAAAGTCCCCCTGTGGTGAAAATCAAGCTTTTAATAAAGCAATAAGCCCCGCGAAGCCGTGTTTTACCGTGAATTTAGAACAGCTAAGGGGCGTTGTTAGGCACGACGCGGAGCGGAGTGGGGCTTATTGCTTTTATAAAACGGTTACTCCATAAAAATATTCATTTTAATATTTATTTTATTCATAAAATAAACACCAGCAACAAAAAATATAACGTTATAACACATTTATTCCTCCGCCAAGCAATGTAGTTCCAAAGAGGAACCAACACAGGCAGCAAATAATCACAAACGGCATTTGCGCAGTAATACTAATGTAATGCAGTCGCAAGTTCGTACGTGGCTCAACCAATCAGAATCAAGGACCGCCCAGAACGATCTGTTTTATAATTTGGTGTTTTTAAAATGCTTTAAGACAAACCATGTGCAAAGTCATAAGTCAACATTGCTGATATTTTCTCCTTAAAACTGCCGTGAACCAAAGAGTCACAAAAACGCAGTTTGAAATCGTTGGTGTTTCTGAAGTCACAAACTTCCTTGTAACCAATCACGTCAATGCGATCGTCAAAGAGTGGATCTCGCTGGTGTGAGTGAGTGGAGGCGGGGCTAATTTGCATATTCATAGAACGGCATAAACTAAATGAGGCAAGTGTGTAGAGTTACATTCAAACTATTTTAAGGCTATTTCAACTATTTCAAGAATTTTTTTTTAAATATGTAATTTTGGTGATCAAATATGAGACTTAAGGGATACCATTATAGACTACAGGGGGACTTTAAGATTATGAAAACTCTAAATGGTGCAACCTCATTATCACAAACTAGCCCAAATCAGTTTAGCTACAATGTAATTTTTTTTACACTATACTAATTTGTTTTCTTAAAGTTGTTGTTTTTAGTAGCCTTACGTTAGCCTGTTCAGTAAAGGACACGGTCTAGCTTCTTTTCACCACATGAGCTTGAAACATTCAGATAAAAAGCGCCCGTTTGCCTTTTCGCTTTAAACCAAAAGGTCCCAAGGGTGCTGAGCTAAGCCTCACCACGTACCTATAAAGAGTTATCCGTAAAGTTAGGAAGCTACATATGAGAACTCAACTGGACATGATCCAGTCCCGCTTCCAGCCAGACACACAGTAGCTGCTCGGACACGATCGAGCCTCTGGACTCTTTGGGAAAGACGAGATTCGAGCTGTATTCACGTTCCGGGGTGTGAATGAAACCCTCTAGTGTTGGGCTGATATAGTGGAGGAGCCGCAGTTGCTGAGCGCAGTGCTGTTGAATATCAGCAGATGGGATGGAAGACACTCAAATTAGGCTATAGTGTTGCTCTAGTTAGCGACTAACAAGAGAACTTTGTAAGTGCTTTTTATATTTTTAAGCAATTACATTTGCTATTGTGTTCGTTTAATATAATTGGGCGTTTAATATAATTATTTAATTATATAATGAAATAATATAGCCTGATTTAATAATTAATATACAACGTTTTTTTTTTTATTGCTTATTGGTGTTAGTTGATTTATGTACTAAATAGCCTACATTATTCAAAGCATTATTGATTAAGGGAAATATATTGAATATGCACAGTTAATTAGCCTACAGCCTAAATATATTATTTTATTTTTTAAATCAGGAGAAACATTTCAAATAACAGGCCGTTCGTTCACAGAGGCATTATAACAGTATAGGCTATAAGGACATTTTCCTGGACAGACTTTTGGAGAGCTCTACATTGTCATTGGCTCATATGGCACTTCATGGAGAGCAGCGATGAACACGACAGTCTTCAGTAAGTTTGACCGGTTGCGTTTTGAGGAGACCGAGCAGAATGTGGAGAGAACCAGTAGGAGCTATTTAGAGGTGATTGATGGACAACATTCAGATTTACTGACAAGCCACAACGTGATGGATGGCACCGAAGCTCTCAAACACAGACGAAATGGGTGTGTATCTGCTCCATTACACAAAATGATGCATGAAACGGTCTCAAATGAATGTGATTCACTATTAATGTAGTATTAACGTGGACACTTGTTTTTCATTTTCCCCACTCCATATGGATAAGTAAATATTCGGGAACAATTAATGTTTATTTATACTTTTCATATTTAAAAGACGTTTTGGAAAAACGTCAGTGTTATCTCTGTTGTTTAGTTTTGTTCAACTGCTGATAATTAGAACGAGGAAAAAATGATGACGATTATTGAATATTTGCACGAGGTGGTAGTTTGTTTATACATGGTTGTTTCTTCAATTTAATACACTGTAAAAAAAAACTAATACTAATACACTGCCTTACATTTTTAAGTACAATCAACTTGGATGTTTAGGTCATTTCAACTTAAATTACATTAAACATCTTGCATAGTTGAATCTTGTATAACTTTTCAAAAAGTTGAAAATTGCGTAACTTGTTTTGATGAGTTAAAGCAATGTAAAAACATATCTTACTGATCATATAATTGTTTTACAGTGTAGGAAAGCAGTATAGCCTACATCCTCACTGGAAGTGAGATATTTCTTATCTTTGCACTTCCTAAGGATACTATCATGGAAAAATAACAGAGATGTGCTCCTCAAACTCATACAGTACATACATTTTCTTTCTGTTATATAGCTATTATGACCAGTCAGGCATCACTATATGTAAGGTAAAAATAGGAATGTTACACATACTTGGTCCACAGTGACATCTACAGCATCTAATTGGACATCCACTATTTTCTTTCAGATGGTCCATTACTTTGAGCAGCAATGCTCTGCGCTTTGTTTACAATATCACTGGTCTCTTGCCAGTCATGGAAAATGTTTGGATTATGCACTGACAGCGCAATAATTTGTGTTAATATAGTGTGGTGAGTGGTATGGATGCTTTGTTGACGGTTTGTCAAAACTAAAGGCTCAAAAAGCAACTGTATCTCCCATTAAAAGTCATTTTTGTTAGCTAGTTTTGCATGAAAAGATTCCAAAGAATCATTATGAAATCAGCAAAGTAATGGAGGGGAGAAATGATTTGTTAAGCGATAAATTATTTGTTGAGTTAAAAAATCAGCTTCCATCTTTTTAAGAGACTTGCGGTTTGGATGACTGATGATGTATATTCCATGAATTTGCTGTGAAATTGCATAACAGTTGGTTACAGATGTTGGCTTTTAATAGAAATGATCAATATGTGTAATGTATAATTAATTGTTTCCTCCATTGACATTGCCGTAAACTTTTACATTTGACCTCAGCCAATCTGGAATATGAAATTGCATCTTTGCCTCTCCGTGTTGTTTTTCCTGAGCAGCGGAGGGAAGGTTCGACACAAACGTCAGGCCCTGCAGGATATGGCTCGACCGCTGAAGCAGTGGCTCTATAAGCACAGGGACAACCCTTACCCCACCAAAACTGAGAAGATACTGCTGGCTCTGGGCTCCCACATGACCCTGGTCCAGGTGAGGGGCAAAACAAGCACACAGATCCCATCAGATCAGGAGGATTGCTTTATGCTCTGACAAAAACATTTACAGAATGTAGAAGTACAGATGTGAAATATTATCTGATCTTATAAGTTCTATTGATACATTTTGAACAAACAACATACACAACAATGTACAATGCCATTGATTTGAAGCCACTGGTGGATTACAGCCCAAAAATGGGTAGCAGATCTGTTCTGAATTAAAACAAAGCTAATGCAAAAAATAACTCGCAACTGCCTGTATAATATAAGCATAAAATGCATAGTTAAAATTGAAAAATTCAATGGGATGGGAAAACACTTCACATATCTTTTGTATTTTACATTAAAGTCAACATGAAGTAGAAATTCCCTTTTGTGACGTACACTACCGTTCAAAAGTTTGGGGTCGGTACGATTTTAAATACTTTTAAAAGAATTCTCTTCTGCTAACCATGGCTGCGCTTATTTGATTAAAAATACAACAAAAATCAGTTATAGTATTAAATATTATTCCAGTGTAAATCAGCTGTTTTCTGTGTGAATATATAGTAAAGTGTAATTTATTCCTGTGATCAAAGCTGAATTTTCAGCATCACCAGTGTCAGTGTCTTCAGTGTCAAATGATCCTTCACAAATCAGTATAATATGAGGATTTGATGCTCAAGAAACATATATTATTATTATCAATGTTGAAACAGTTGTTGGTCTGTCAGTTGTACAGTTTTTTTTTTTTTGATTCTTTGATGAATAGGAAGTTCAAAAGACTTTTGTAACATTATAAATGTCTTTACTGTCACTTTCGATCAAATTAATTATTCCTTGATAAATAAAAGTATTGATTTCTTTCCTCCAAAAAATAAAAATAAAATTCTCACTGACCCCAAACTTTTGAACGGTAGTGTATATCCGAGAGAAACGGCTTCTCGAACTAGGAAAAAAAATGTAGGGCGGGACTTAATTTTGTCCACGGGGAATCGATTGGGTCATTGGATGGTTGTGGTTTGCTATTGGTCGATCTCATGTGAGTGACAGGTTGCCCCGCCCTCACGCCAGTAAACACATCATCAGAAAAGAGAAGAGATGAGCTGCAAGAGGAAGGAGTATTTTGATTAAAATTTATGAGGACACATGAATAAAAAAATAAAAAAAGTTATGACGTGCACGTATAAATCATTTATAATAAATACTGCAATATTTATTAAAAAAAACACAAAGAACTGTCCATTTTGATTTCATGGTGACTTTAAAGGCCACACAGCCAATCAAACTCTTTTGTGCAAATTCATCTGTCACTTTTTAATACTAATACAAGTACTAATCAAATAATACTAATATAAGTATTATTGTTCTTCTCCTGTTATTTATAAAAAATAACTCTTAACTGTAATTTATAAGAACTCATTTATTAAACAGAGATCATGTCATTCTAACAATTATCCGGATTGTTGGGCCTGTGCAGTTCTTGGTCATTTTGAAAAATAGAAATGCATTTATTTTATATGATAAACAATTTTGGCACTATGTTGAGTAATCACTCAATGTTTAATGTCAAATCTGGGCAAAAACAGCTGGTCTTAAACAGTGGCATGAATGGAAAAAATTACATAAACCCTATATTAAGTATCTTGCAGGCAATGGCCATATCAACGTTATATAACCAAATTCTTTATCTGCACCTACCCAGCTGTATTCAACATGCTGTATTTTAAAAGTGTCTTATTTGAAGGATCTGTTATATCGCTCCAGAGTTTCAATTGAATTTCAATGACTCTGACTTGGATAGATCTTTCCCTATTGTTGTTCGCTTCTGTGTTTTGGGTCAGTGTTGTGTTGCATGAACCATCCTCTTTCAAGTTTAACATAAATGACAGATGCGCTGATGTTCTGCTGTAGAATTTCTTGGTACAACTTGGAGTTCATTAGTCTTTCTGATTGTAAACTGTCCAAGCCCAGAGGCATCAAAACAGCCCGCACAACATTATATTCCCACTATTATTTGTCACAACTGGGATGAAGTTCTGATGTTGGCATGCTCAAACTTATGGCAATTGTTAAATCTGTACTGTTCGTGAACCAGTGTTCCAGTAGTGCTGTGGAATAATCTTGAACAGTTGTGAGACAGGCAACATTAGTGGTTTCCCCCTCGTCTTTAGCGTTTCGCTGATGGTAAATTCACACACATTATCAAGTGCACTAGTATTCTGCTGAAGCACCACTCATAGGAGTAACAATCATACTGAATTTCCCCATTTGTAAACCATCATCTGATTATGGATGGATGGATGGAGGGCCAAGTCTGGAAATGATTATGTAACCCTTCCAGTCTTATGAACTTCAACAGGTCTCTTTCTGAGCTCTACTGAAATCTCTTTTGATTGAGTTATATTACACATAAACAGAATCCTCTCGTATAGAGCAGGGTTTTTTTATACTAAATACATTGAAATACCTCCTTCTATGACTCTTCAGGGTCACATACTGTACGTTTTTCATTGACGATCTGACAAAACAGCACAATAATTAATTTATAGTACAAGATAGTTTGCAATTGCATTTTTTAAAGTTGACTTTTTACCAAAGAAATAAAAAAGAATTAATATACCCTGACAAAGTCATCATTACTATGCACATTGTATTTACAGATATAACTAGATGCAATACATTTCTGCAACTGAAGCATGGGTTGCGTGAATGATGCATATAATAGCTTGCTGTTTTCTATTTACTGCCCGCAACCTTATTTCTGCTGTTGACACACTATTTTGACTGTAAATTTTAGGGATGCACGATATATCGGCCACCATATCGGTATCGGCCGATATATTTTCAGTTTTAATGTTATCGGTTTTGGCCGATATATTAAAGCTGATAAATAATGGATTATTTCCTTCAGCCGAGACACTTCACTGTTCGCCGTGATGGTTTTAAATTGCTTGAAATATGATTGGAATCACTTCAAAAAGGAAAATACGGTTCAAGTTCAACATGAGCAGTGTAAGTCTGTCATATAGGCTACATAAAATTATAATGAGAACATCATTATAATTTTGTGCTTGGGACATGGCTTTTAATGGTGAGCTTTTTGTTTTTGTAATCAGGCTCTCAAAAATGATATCAAAATTTGGATTTATATTTACCGGCCAACATATCGGTTATCGGCAAATGTAAAGAGTTATCGGTATCGGCCAATATTTTCATATCGGTGGATCCCTAGTAAAATCGGAAGGATAGAAATATTCCATTGTAAAAGCAGGAATAAATGATTTAATTGTATGCATTGGTATGTGAATATTATTAATATTATATACATAAGAAAACTGCAAACAAACAACAAATGCAAATGCTTAACGGTGGCCCGACTCTAAAGAGTAAATTAATCACAGCTGTGTATTGCATCATTTTTTAACTATTCATTGAAACATTACACATGACGATGCAAGCAAGATAAACCAAAAGGTGTTCCTGATTAAACAATTACGCATTCGTTTTTTTTTTCAGGTCTCAAACTGGTTCGCGAATGCGAGGCGTAGGCTCAAGAACACAGTTCGACAGCCTGACTTGAGCTGGGCTTTACGTATAAAACTGTACAACAAATATGTACAAGGCAACGCTGAGAGACTCAGCATTAGCAGTGATGAAGCAACATCAGACGGTACGGGCGGATGTGTGAGATTTACCGATTCTACAGACATATTTTGATGCATTCTGACAAAATGCGGTAACTGTGATAACTAAAACTGTAAACACGATTTCTATATCCATTTAAGCGTAGTCGAACTGTGTAGTTACTGCATTTTGTCTTCACCCCAGCAATATAGTAATTGAACCTTATTGTTATGCCAAGTTTTAGTTTGATGTGTTATTGTTCCACAGATGGGGAGAATCCTTTACAGATGCAGGCTAGCGAATCCGACTATAACAGACCCACGCACAAGAGCGTAATTCAGGACAGCAGAGGCAAAGTGGTGGGGCGAAGTACAGACCCCTCGGTTTGTGATGATTACGTCTCTCCGCCAAAATACAAGAACAGCTTGCTAAACCGCTATCTAAATGATTCCCTTCGGCACGTAATGGCCTCCGAAAAAGTTATGGACTCTCGGAAGAGGAACCACTCTGGATCGTTTAGCTCCAACGAGTATGAGGACGATTTGCTCTCGCCCTCATCAGAAGCTGAGGCAAACTTCACCTACCGTACAGGTAAGAGCTGTCGCAGACTTTCAAGCTTCGAAAATTGTAAGAATGGAAAGAGGATATAGGTTGTCATACATTTTGTATTTGTATACGGTTAAAGGGATAGTTCTCTCAAAAAATGTAACTATCAATTTCATGTCTTTGCAAACCTGTATGACTTTCAAAAGATGTTAGGCATCATATTCACACTGCTCTTTTCCATATTTAAAGGGATACTCCACTTTTTTTGGAAATAGGCTCATTTTACAATTCCCCCAGAGTTAAACTGTTGAGTTTTACCGTTCTTGAATCCATTCAGCCGATCTCCGGTTCTGGCGGTACCACTTTTAGCATAGCTTAGCATACATCATTGGAGTGGACAAGACCATTAGCATTTCAAAAAAAAAAATGACCAAAGAGTTTCGATATTTTTCCTATTTAAAACTTGACTCTTCTGTAGTTACATCGTGCACTAAGACCGACGGAAAATGTAAAGTTGCGATTTTCTAGGCTGATATGGCTAGGAACTATACTCTCATTCCTGCGTAATAATCAAGAAACTTCACTGCCGTACCATGAGTGCAGCAGGCGTAATGATATGACGCAGCGCCTGAAAATAGGCTACCTTCCGTCAACACAACGAAACTTTACTGCCTAAAAATCAAGAAACTTTACTGCCATACCATGAGAGCAGCAGGCGTAATGATATGACGCAGCGCCTGAAAATAGTTCCGTTGTGTTGACTGAAGGTGGCCTATTTTCAGGCGCTGCGTCATATCATTACGCCTGCTGCTCTCATGGTACGGCAGTAAAGTTTCTTGATTATTACGCAGGAATGAGAGTATAGTTCCTAGTCATATCAGCCTAGAAAATCGCAACTTTACATTTTCCGTCGGTCTTAGTGCACGGTGTAACTACAGAAGAGTCAAGTTTTAAATAGGAAAAATATCGAAACTCTTTGGTCATTTTTTTTTTTAGAAATGCTAATGGTCTTGTCCACGTCAATGATGTATGCTAAGCTATGCAAAAAGTGGTACCGCCAGAACCGGAGATCGGCTGAATGGATTCAAAAACGGTAAAACTGAACAGTTTAACTCTGGGGGAGTTGTAAAATGAGCCTATTTCCCAAAAAAGTGGAGTATCCCTTTAAAGCAAAGAGCACCATAAAATTAGTCGACACAACTCATGATCTATTTATTTAAATAATGACAACTCTCTGAAGAGTTTTAGCATGTTATTGAAGGGGGAGGGACATACAAAATATGCAGTGATGGGGGGTTCCCAGTATGTAAGATCTGCTGCTGCTGCATGAATAGACATACATAAATCCCGTAGCATATAGGCAGGTGGAGCTGGGGAGGTGGAGGGTTTCAGAGGAACTGTGAGAGCTGCTGCACGACCATCTAACATTGAGCACTGAACCAGACTATTTAAATGTTGAGCGAGCAATCTCATTGGCTGCAGGATCAGCAGAAGCCAATCAGCTTGTGTCATGCTGATAATGACGTGTTTGCTTGCAGATCGCATGTAAAGGACCCATCAGCCTGTGCCCTCTGTTTTATGACTGAACTAGAAATGTTTAGGGCTGTTTCATTGACAAAACTATGTTAGGACTTCAGGGGATAAACTATAGTCGTATAGACAACTTTTATAGTACTTATATATAGTGTGTTTTTTTGGATGTCGACAAGCCCTGGTCACCATTCAATTCCACTGTATGGAAAATTGCAGCATCAACACTATGCTAAACTTCTTCTTTTGTGTTCCATGAAAACGAGAAATTCACAAAGGTTTTGAATAACATAGTTTGCTCTAATTTGCTGAAATATCAAGTTACTGTACTTGGTGTGTTAACTTAAGATGGTCAAAATTTGAGTAAATTTAAAAAATGGTTAACACTTTATTTCGATAGTCCACTTTAGTCATTCTACTAACTATAAGTAACTTTGTAACTACATGTCAACTAACTCACATTAGAGTATTAGTAGACTGTCTGCTAAATATCTGCTAACTCTTTATTTTGATGCTCCCCCAAAATACTATAAGTCAACTACAAGTCAACTTATTCTTCTAAACCGAACCTTAACACCTAACCATAACCTAACAGTCTACTAGAGTTAGTTGACATGTAGTTGCAAAGTTACTTATAGTTAGTAGAATGTCTAAAGTGGACTATCGAAATAAAGTGGAACCAAAAAATGAAATGGAGACAAATGCATTGAAAGATTTTGTGAATCCCATTAGAAATAATAATAAACTTGAATGTAAAGCTGTGGTTTCGTATGGTTTGATTGGTGAGTGGAACGTTGCTGGACTCTGTTCTGTCGGAGCTTATAGGAACACCTGCTGATGCCTCATGAAAGCAAATGCTTTAGTGTTGCCAAAGGAGTTGAGTCAAATTCATCATTAACATAATTCCACCGCAACATTTCAAAATGTTCTACCGCTCTGTTTATTTTGCCTCTGTGCCCTTTTGGAATGGTCCCGTTTTGGGAAAATGTAGGAATGCTCTGCTTTTTTTCCCGTTTATGATGTAGTATTGCATGAGTACATAAAAACATGCAGGTGTTTGTTATGAACATTAGCGTTCTAACAATGCACTGCATAACAACATAAGTTTATTTATAACATTATGGACTACTACAGAGCATGCTTTATGACGATTAGGCTAATATGTTTTTGATATGGATATTAAGTTTTTAAATTCTTCTTTTAGATCAAATAGGCGTGTGTTCAGGAAATTAGTTTTCTTTTGATCACACTGTGTCCTGTTCAGAACAAAAACAGAAAAGTTTTTCTGTAATGCCTCTTTGTTCTGACTTTTGCCAAACATGATAAGGACATTAAAATTGACAGTGAAATACAGTACAAAGAGCAACATCTCGTTTAAAGACCGGCATTGCAAATTTGCTTAATGAATAAACCACAAAATCCCATGTTAAAGAAGTAGTTAATTCCAAAATGAACATTCAATAACCGGTATGTTTTCAATATTCAATTTTTTCTCCCAAGGAACATAAAAAACAGATATCCTGGAGAATGTTCAAGCTGCGCTTATACAATGAAATGAATGGTAAATAAAAATAAGAATCATCATAGTATCCATACGACCTGTCTCCTTTCATGATAGCTTTGTGTGAGGAACGTCATCACCAATATTCATGCCAATCAGTACTGATTCTCGTGTGTCTCATAACCAATCATAACCTAATTTGAATTTGCTCGTAATGCACTAATGAGGTTTGAGAACTACATTGCATCCGTATGGACTATTGCTCTGATTCTTCTTACAGCCCCTGGTCACTAACTTTAATTTCTGTATATTATTTCACATCCAGTCTGACAATCCTGCCTGACATTTCCTTATATGTCCTAAATGGACAAAAAAGTCCATTTTAGTTTTCAAAAATTACAGTTCAGTCATTTCTTTGGCAGTTATTTTGGTATTTCATCTTGCTCCTAACCTGCCATATTAAATGTATAAAGTAACAACAAAACTGCTCCCTCAAAGCCACTGTAAAACCAGAGGCTGTCGGGAATGTTTCCTTCATTCCAAGAAAGCAACAGTTCAGTTTCTGTCATTTGTTGTTTTGTACCATTGTGATGCCATCATTGACATTAAAACTTGTAATTATTTTAATTACTTCATTGATTTTTCACGTTATGAAGTGTCAATTTCACGCAGTCAGTGCTGAAATGTCATTGTATCAGTGAAGCGTGCCTGTGACCTCGAGACCGTTCCCTTAGATGAAAAACAAATGGTTTTCCATATAAATATCATAAAGCAAAAAGGTCAATATTTTCACATCATAACTCTGTAGTTCGGAACGGATCATATGCTCAGCTACTGATAGCTGTGAGAATGTTGCTCAAAAGCTTGTGATCACATTTTACAGGGAGACAAGGGAACATTTACGAGTATTTTGGCCATTATAAGTCACACAGAGGCATCGCCACGAGGCAATAAGGCAATCTGTGATGACATAAACAGGGTAAAAATAAGCAAAATTGGGCTTGTTTTTGTCTTAGACTAAAATTAGTTGGAGATGCAGTCCCAGGCAGCAACATAGTGTCGGCCCGGATCCGGCCCACATCTGGTACACATGGAATCCACACATACCAGATGTGGGCCGGATCTGGGCCGACACTATGTTGCTGTCTGGGACGTGAGTGATTAAAGTTCAAATTGAACTTTCTTTATGTATGTTGTTTGTCTTATTATGGATGTAGTATTTGTAATATTTGATAATAAACCCAGTTTCATAGACAAGGCTTAGAGTAAAGGCCAATTTATACTTCTGCGTAGGGTGCGCGCAGTAGGTACGGCGTAGCATACGCACAGACGCGTACCATACGCCGTGCCCTTCGCCGTAACCTGACGCGCACCTCCTCAAAAATGTAACTACACGTCGCGACGACGCGGACCGCAAGGTCTGTGATTGGTCGGCTTGGTAGCATCGCATTTCCTCCTATGCATTTCCGGCGTGTTCTTCTGCACCGCCCGCCATTTTGAAATTCTAAGTACAGCGAAACTGTTAAAAAAACTAAAAATTTACCTTTTCCACCTCGATAAGCTCCAACTCCAACATGATCTGCTCTCTTTCAGTTGCCATTGCTTGTAGTAACCTAAACTCAAAACAGCCGCGAGGAATCTTCTTCTTCTTGCCGCGAGGAATCTAAACACAGTGGAACATTAAAACCCTCCGCCGCCAACTAGCGTTTCGGCGCGGTACTGCAGAGCAACGCAGACCTAAGGATTAGCCCTTAATTCAATTAGGACATTTAAGTAGCTTTTGTAAATGGGCATTATAAAGAAAAAAAAAACATTACTGGTGTGCATCTTGAGACAAAATAATGACAGTGACATATTTTAAGATACGTCAGTGCAAGTTCCTTTGAGTTAAAACAGCTCAATAAAGCATTTTAGTCTAGGACTAGGCTTAATCCTTATCTGTGAAACCGGCCAATTAGGTAATAACATGATCTTTTTCTTCTGAAACAATAGCAGATGTCACTTTGGCTATTGGATCATGTTAACATGATGCACGTAGTTAACATCATGTTAACTAAGTGCAAACAATCTACTCAGGTAGTGTTTCTACATTCATTCAGGCTTTTGCATTCAATCCAATCAATACCTGATTGATACAATCTTTTTTCCTAATCAAATATCCTGTTTTACTTGAAAATGTATACCATTGCAGAAGTAAAATGGGTTGCATACAGCTATTCATGTCAACTTTAAGTGTGAGTTTGTTGAATTTTCCAGAGTAAAACCACCATGTGCCACATGCTAGCTGGAAAGATTACCCTGCCACATATCTGAAATATTTTGGAATTCAAGGAGATTGATTTTTTCCAGTGAAAATTCAATTAAGAGACAGATTTGTTAAGAAAACACAGCACAGTTTTATCAACCTTTTTCTATATTTGTTTTATATTGTGATCTCAGTTTATAGCTAATTTGATTTTGGCTAATAGAGCCCTTCCTGTCTTTAGCTTAGAGGAACTGGTGTTTTTCCTTAGGTTAAGTCAATCCGAAGCATCTGTGGACAATAGAAGTGAAGTTAAAAGATGACAGACTTTCAGTAGCACACAGGAACCAAAGGCAAATGATTTATTAATGGTTTATAGTAGTTCTTGGCACCAATTCTGTTTGAGAAATCCGAGTTGGAGATGTTTTAGGCAAAGAAAATTAAAAATAGCGTTTTGTGTGCTCATGCCTGCCGTCCAACTTTCCCTCTCATGGCTCCCATAAGAAAGATTTTTCTTTACTAACCTCGATGCTTTCAACAAAAAAGAGAGACAGCTTCACTATTACAACCCGATTTATGTAGAACAAAAGAATGATATTAATCAGATTCCAAAGGATGACTGTGAATATAAGTATATGATGTCCATGAATGTTTAATGGATGGATCTCAATTTGTTTGAGGTGTCCTCCCTCCAAATATGATCTTTTCTGTCATTCATTTTGCATTGACAGCAACATTAAATAGCTTGTGAATGTCTGTGTAGTTTATCTGCGAAGAATATCTCACAAAAGTTGAATTCTAGTTGGTTGCTTTGTCAATATGTTTCAGTCTTTCATTTCTTCCAGTTAGTTACTAAAACTTAACTCCAAAATTAAAATTCTGTCATCATTTAATCACCCTCATGTTGTTCCAAACCCATATTTCTTTCCTCCATATTTCACAAAAGGAGATATTTTAAAGAATGTGCTGGTCGTTTTCAAGCTTCATAAAGAACCATTAAAGGGTGATCCCTCATGCTCTATATTCCAAGTCTTATGAAGCTTTTTCTGAAGAACAGATCAAAATTTACTTCACCAGCCTTGCTATAAGTCTATAAACGACTGAGACAATAACAAGGTTAAATAGAGATGTTATATTTGACTTTTTCTTCAGGCTGATATTCCCTGATATAACCAATTCTTAACCAAGTAATTTATTATAGGCTATACGAAAATTATTATATAAAGTGGCTTCTCCTATTGCAAGTTTTTCTCAGTGATACAGTATTTTGAGGCAGTTTATCGGGAAGTGACGGACGGTTTTGTTCTCTTCACCTCGCTGGATGGAAAATGCTAAATTTGCGCAACTTTAGATGGAAACATACCTAGAGTGACATCTTTGTTTTCATGTTGGGTGAACTGTTCCTTTAAAGTGCCCCTATCGTGCTATTTTTCAGGTTCCTAATTTTGTTTCGGAGATCTCCTAGAATAGGTTTACATGCATACAAGGTCAAAAACACAAATTTTCTCATAATATACATTAGGGATGGGCATGATTAATCGACGATCGATTATTGATCATTAAGAATTTCGTCGATCATGTTAATTTGTTATCGATAAAACTAATATGGTTGCGTTGCGTAATGTGAGCCTTGAAGCAATGAACCGCTGGATTGCACCACTGCAGACGGGTGGAAAGTGAACGGAATAAGTTGTTTCCCGGGCTGGTCAAGTTAGAGCAGAGGTACCTGTGCATCCCGGCAACGTCAGTCCCCTCAGAGCGGGTGTTTTCGGCTCCTGGACTGAAGAGTTTGTTTACACTCGACCTCGACGCGTCCACACAAGCACGAGCGCGAAGGTGCGCGAGGCAAAAATGACGTCATTGCGGTATTCGGCGTTTTACAGGCGAGCGCGTCGAGTATAAACGCCTCGTCCATTTGCGGAGACTCACGCTGCAGAGCCAGGCAAAAGTATAAACGAGGCTTGACGGTCACCAGGTTGCGGTCGCGTCTGACCCCAGCCCCAGTCCATGTCATCAACATGCTTATCTTTCTCAACAAAAATCAGTAGACTGGTGCAGAAGTTGTATGTGAGTTACTAGATATTTTTTTTGAGGCTTTGTTAAGTAGCCTAATTTGTTGTTAGGTAGGCTAATCTCTCTCACACTCTTTCTCGACTTCGTGCCTTGGATAGTTTTGAGTTACATTGAGTATTATTATGTTTTTGGTTAAGTTATTGTTTAACATGATTTTTTTTATTATTATTTTGGAACAAACGATCGGGTCTCTGTTTGAGAACGTCAACTCGCAGCTGCAGGTTTTGTTGCTTTTTAGAGCACCGCAGCGCATATTTCAGCCGAATGTCCAGTTTAACTGCCACAAGTTGATTATCTTGTAATAAAGATCTCATTGAGGAAAAACACGCTGTAGTTTTGTATTTTCATTGCATTTTTAATTTATAAAAAGTTAAATAAATAATTAATTTTAATATATAAAAAATATGAATGATTAATCGATAGTCGATCGTTAATTCTCCCGACGATCGACTAAGAAAATTTAATCGAATGCCCATCCCTAATATACATTGCACATCACTTCATTTCTCAAAGAGTCTGAAAAGTTGGGGTCTGAGATGGCCCAGTCTGTTGTGATTGGTCTACTCTGCTCTGATTGGTCAGATGGCCCAGTCTGTTCTGATTGGTCTACTCTGCTCTGATTGGTCAGATGGTCCAGTCTGTTGTGATTGGTCTACTCTGCTCTGATTGGTCAGATGGCCCAGTCTGTTGTGATTGGTCTACTCTGCTCTGATTGGTCAGATGGCCCAGTCTGTTTTGATTGGTCTACTCTGCTCTGATTGGTCAGACAGGCCAGTCTGTTGTGATTGGTCTACTCTGCTCTGATTCGTCAGACAGCCCAGTCTGTTGTGATTGGTCTACTCTGCTCTGATTGGTCAGATGTCCCAGTCTGTTGTGATTGGTCTACTCTGCTCTGATTGGTCAGACAGGCCAGTCTGTTGTGACTGGTCTACTCTGCTCTGATTGGTCAGATGGCCCAGTCTGTTTTGATTGGTCTACTCTGCTCTGATTGGTCAGACAGGCCAGTCTGTTGTGATTGGTCTACTCTGCTCTGATTCGTCAGACAGCCCAGTCTGTTGTGATTGGTCTACTCTGCTCTGATTGGTCAGATGGCCCAGTCTGTTGTGATTGGTCTACTCTGCTCTGATTGGTCAGACAGCCCAGTCTATTGTGATTGGTCTACTCTGCTCTGATTGGTCAGATGGCCCAGTCTGTTGTGATTGGTCTACTCTGCTCTGATTGGTCAGACAGGCCAGTCTGTTGTGATTGGTCTACTCTGCACTGATTGGTCAGATGGCCCAGTCTGTTGTGATTGGTCTACTCTGCTCTGATTGGTCAGACAGCCCAGTCTATTGTGATTGGTCTACTCTGCTCTGATTGGTCAGATGGCCCAGTCTGTTGTGATTGGTCTACTCTGCTCTGATTGGTCAGACAGGCCAGTTTGTTGTGATTGGTCTACTCTGCTCTGATTGGTCAGACAGGCCAGTCTGTTGTGATTGGTCTACTCTGCACTGATTGGTCAGATGGCCCAGTCTGTTACGATTGGTCTACTCTGCACTGATTGGTCAGACAGCCCAGTCTGCTGTGATTGGTCTACTCTGCTCTGATTGGTCAGACAGGCCAGTCTGCTGTGATTGGTCTACTCTGCTCTGATTGGTCAGACAGGCCAGTCTGCTGTGATTGGTCTACTCTGCTCTGATTGGTCTACTCTGCTCTGATTGGTCAGACAGGCCAGTCTGCTGTGATTGGTCTACTCTGCTCTGATTGGTCAGACAGCCCAGTCTGTTGTGATTGGTCTACTCTGCTCTGATTGGTCAGATGGCCCAGTCTGTTGTGATTGGTCTACTCTGCTCTGATTGGTCAGATGGCCCAGTCTGTTGTGATTGGTCTACTCTGCTCTGATTGGTCAGACAGGCCAGTCTGTTGTGACTGGTCTACTCTGCTCTGATTGGTCAGATGGCCCAGTCTGTTTTGATTGGTCTACTCTGCTCTGATTGGTCAGACAAGCCAGTCTGTTGTGATTGGTCTACTCTGCTCTGATTCGTCAGACAGCCTAGTCTGTTGTGATTGGTCTACTCTGCTCTGATTGGTCAGATGGCCCAGTCTGTTGTGATTGGTCTACTCTGCTCTGATTGGTCAGACAGCCCAGTCTATTGTGATTGGTCTACTCTGCTCTGATTGGTCAGATGGCCCAGTCTGTTGTGATTGGTCTACTCTGCTCTGATTGGTCAGACAGGCCAGTCTGTTGTGATTGGTCTACTCTGCACTGATTGGTCAGATGGCCCAGTCTGTTGTGATTGGTCTACTCTGCTCTGATTGGTCAGACAGCCCAGTCTATTGTGATTGGTCTACTCTGCTCTGATTGGTCAGATGGCCCAGTCTGTTGTGATTGGTCTACTCTGCTCTGATTGGTCAGACAGGCCAGTCTGTTGTGATTGGTCTACTCTGCTCTGATTGGTCAGACAGGCCAGTCTGTTGTGATTGGTCTACTCTGCACTGATTGGTCAGATGGCCCAGTCTGTTACGATTGGTCTACTCTGCACTGATTGGTCAGACATCCCAGTCTGCTGTGATTGGTCTACTCTGCTCTGATTGGTCAGACAGGCCAGTCTGCTGTGATTGGTCTACTCTGCTCTGATTGGTCAGACAGGCCAGTCTGCTGTGATTGGTCTACTCTGCTCTGATTGGTCTACTCTGCTCTGATTGGTCAGACAGGCCAGTCTGCTGTGATTGGTCTACTCTGCTCTGATTGGTCAGACAGCCCAGTCTGTTGTGATTGGTCTACTCTGCACTGATTGGTCAGACAGGCCAGTCTGCTGTGATTGGTCTACTCTGCTCTGATCGGTCAGACAGCCCAGTCTGTTGTGATTGGTCTACTCTGCACTGATTGGTCAGACAGGCCAGTCTGTTGTGATTGGTCTACTCTGCACTGATTGGTCAGACAGGCCAGTCTGTTGTGATTGGTCTACTCTGCTCTGATTGGTCAGATTGCCCAGTCTGTTGTGATTGGTCTACTCTGCACTGATTGGTCAGACAGGCCAGTCTGTTGTGATTGGTCTACTCTGCTCTGATTGGTCAGACAGACCAGTCTGTTGTGATTGGTCTACTCTGCTCTGATTGGTCAGATTGCCCAGTCTGTTGTGGTTGGTTTACAGTGTGCGTCGGAAAACGACGGGAAACGTAAGAATAGAATTACTAATGACTCATTTTCAGTTCAGAATCGATTCTATCTTTTAGGAGACAATACCTTTATTTGCAGTGCACTCTGCTCTTTAAAACTTTGCAGACCTTTTACATTCACAAACAGCTATATTACACGCTGCATGAAAGGTAATATTCAAGAAAGCATAATAGGGGCACTTTATCGCAACTTCAGAATCATTTAAATAGTCATTAGCTAAAGGAAAGGGTGTAATAATTTTAAAATGCAAATCAGTTGCAGAGTGGTGGAACAACGTGTCTGTTTCTGACACAGAGCAGATATCCTTTTTCCATCTCGAGAGCGCAGGGGAAAGCATAATTGCATTTGTGTTGGCCTGAGCATGAATGTGGCTGTAGGCACAGACTGCAGAGCTCCACTTAAACCTCCCCGAGCTCGGCAAACACCCTCTTATTCACCCATGTACAAGCACACGTGAAAACACGTTTACACATCCATTCCGTCGATATGGGGAGAGAGGAGCTCAGGGACGTTTCATTAGCTGCAGAAATGATGTGCCAACTTTTAGCAAAGACCAGTTTATAACTCATTTCACCTAACTGTATTTTCAGTGACGTTGGACTGTGGCAAGCGCCAGAGCGACAGGTAAGAATGCTGTCGACTAATGAATCATAAGGTTTTTAGGTACTGCTAAAACTCCTCATTAACCATGTCCTCTCTATTTGGCAACAGCGGTGCTCGTAAAGGTGGCGGAGGAGGAAATAATGAGACTTACTGGAAAGAGCTCCACGCCGCCATGGCCCTGACCAACCTGGCCCAAGGGAAGGAGAGCGCCGCGCCGGGCACCACCAGCTGTATCATCCAGAAGTCTTCCCATATAGCGGAGATTAAGACTGTCAAAGTGCCCGTACATCCCCAACATTAGTGGCTAACGGACTGGACAGCGGTCTGTACTTGGTCAAAATTGCTAAAAGACTACCTGAACACTTGACTATGTACTACATGCAATAATTTAGTTGAAAATGATCCACAGCAGCCTTTTCTGAGAGGAAAAATACATGTTGACCAGTGTGCCTATTTTTTATGTGTTTTTTTTTTTTACCACTGTCTGTTGAAAAATGACGCAGAGAGGAGAGTTTGATGTGTGGACGGTCACTACCACTAAACACAGAAGCACACAAATCTGACTCTTTCTGATTTATACTGTCATCATTTCTGAAATGCAGTGGCTAAAATGTAATATATTCATCATATATGTATTCATTTTCCTAAGTTATGTTCATTTTGATTCTAATTGACACAGGATTATTGTCATCCTATGGCAATGGCATATAAATGTGGATTATTGTGTTTTTTTTTTGGCAGGTGTGACATGATATAGAGGAAGTTTATTTTTTAATGGATAGCTTTTAAATGCATTCATGTGTCATTGCCTGTGAAGTTTATCATGCAAAACAGAGTCGGTTGAGAGCAAATAAAAGTTTCTTAATAAAATACAGTTGCGCTTTGATAAAATGTGCTCCTCTCATCTCTGTTTGTTTTGCCATCATTTTCACCTAATCCAGTGTGGAATATACAGGGTGGGTCAGAGCCACATTTTGAGCAAAGCAACTAACACTACCCATGCCGAAACAGTTACCATTGACATCTGCAAAGAGCTCTGCTGTTCTTTGGCCATGTTGGATAAGCATTTGCATTTCAGTTATGTACCTGATAGCTCTTCTAGATAGGCTGTTTGAACAGTCCGTTATGTTTGAGTCTCGCTGTGTGCATTAAAACGGTTCAGCCAGCAGTGAGAATGTGGAATTGAATATACAGTCTGCCCTGTTATATCTCCTTACAGACCTGACCACATGCTCTGTGTTTTGCTCTGCAGTCTTATTTCTCCCCACCCATGCTTCAAGGAAGACTAAAACATAATAGTCCCCATTCTTCTGGCTTACCCTCATCTAATCATTCAGTGGTCAAATGCACCTGCTGAATCAACACAAAGAGCCCAATACAAATAGTAAAACACCTCTAACTGAAATGGAGAGGGAGCAGGAGACAGTGTAAAATCGGTGGAAATCTGTTGATTTTGATGTAGTTTCAGTTCCAGGCATCATAGAGATGTTTATATAAAAGTTGAATTCAGTGCTTATGGAATCTGATTGTTTCTTTACCAGTGAACTTTGGACAGATCCTACCATGCCATCAAAATCACTATTAGAAATTACTTACTGTACATCTACAAAATCATATATATTCTTTGTAAAATGGAGATTTGTCGATATTTGAAAAGCTTACAGATTGTGGTGTGGTGTTGAAGTGGCATTGAAGGCATTTTCTGAAATGTAATTTTTTTTTTTAAAGTCCCCCTATAGTCAATACTTCTATCCCTTAAAACTCACCTTTGATCACCAAAATGACATATTTAAACGTTTTTTTTTCCTTTGGGGAAAAAAATATTCATGCCTTAAAATAGCTTGAATGTAAACACCAATTGCTTAATTTAAAGGTGCATTGTGTAATATTTAGGAGGATCCGTTGACAGAAATGCAATATCATATACATATGTTTTCAGTGGAGTATAAAGACCTTACTTAATGAACCGTTGTGTTTTTATTACCTTAGAATGAGCCATTTCTATCTTACACCGCGGGTTCCCTTACATTGAAATGCGCCGTCATGTTTCTACAGTTGCCCTAAACAGACAAACGCGTTTCGTCACTATGTTGTTCTTCGTGCAAGGAAGCTAGCTAAAGTCAGCGAATAAAACACTGACACAATGATGAACAAGTAACAATAATATTCGCAAGAACATATCGTTTTACTGAATAATAAAGTAAATATAATTTCTTAATTTATCTTTGTAAAGAAACCTCATTGCTTAACTGGCTACTCTCTGCTTTCTCCAGACGACGACGTCTTTTCCTGTTGCCCACCGTAACTGTTGGTTGCAATTCGCAACCTCACCACTAGATGCCTAGCCTGGCATGCCAGACCTACATCAAGATGTTAGAACACTGGCTGCGAAATAATTTTCACTGCCGCTAGGGTGCGTCTAGATTTCTAGGCTACTAGATGCCGCTATTGTGATTAATATGCTAATTAGCCCCGCCTCCACTCACACACACACCAGCTCAGAGATTCACTCGATCAACTTTACAGTAGTAAACGCTGCACAATGGTATAGTTCTTTACAACGTCGAACTCATAACGGTAATTCATATGATTAGCCTTTTGCTTGACCAAGTTTTCAAACAGGAAACGTGTTGCTAATGTTAGGACAAGTACCCATACCCAAAAATCCATACATTTGGAATTGCATAAATATATTTCTTGAGAGCCCAGGCCTTGACTAGGGGTGCATAAGGACAGATACTTTTTCTTTCTGACAAGCAGAGTCCTATGTAATCAGTTGGATGAAAGGAAAGATGACCATGATACTGATGAGTGACAGGAACTGCCACACATCAGTGTGAAAACGCCTGACATTTGTTTTGATTAGCATGTTCATTGTATATTTCAGAGTTTGTGTATGTAGTGCACAGTATAGAAACATTTCATATATGGCCTGTTAAACTAATATGGAGCTGTAGGTATCAATTTCCTGCCTCTATGTGAGTGCCACAGACATACATGCTCATCTGGAGTTCATTTACTAGAAACTACGTAATAATGAGGATAGCATTTTGAACAGACATTCATACAGACTTCAAAAGACACTATACTGTGGCAAAACAAGGTATAAACACTTCTACAAGTTCTACAAAACAATTGTAAGACATAATTTCTCCTAATTTCCACTACATAACGCAAAGTGATATACAGACTAGGACAAATTTTATACCCATGAATTAGAAGAGATCCTAATTAGGGTGCTGGTTAGTGTTTGGTTTTGTGGCTACAGGAAGTCATAAGCAATTCTTACCGTGAATGAATAAATCTCTCTGCAGCAGAACAAACACCTCTATTAGAGGTGAAATAAAAGTCAAACATATTAAGCCTTTTGACCAAGGTATGTTTATAATTAAATTAATTGACCAATTTGACCATTTGCCTGGCTACAATAACACTCTCTCTACAGAATCATAGTGAAAGCCAGTAATGTAGTTCATGTTAAACATGCAGATCGAATAAATATTAAGGCATAAGCAATTCTTCCCCGTGTCGAGTCCATATGTGAATCAAATCAAGAACGAGTCGCGGGAAGGATTTGTGATTAAAAAACAAACACGAACAGTGTACTTTTTGGTATCCGTTCACATTAATCTAGAAAAGAAAGAAATGAGTCAAAGTAAAACACAGTGAAGTAAAACGGATCATCCCATGTGTTATTCGGACAAAAGTCATCATATATTACATTATTTAAACATGCTTAATGTATCTCAACTCACGAGACCTGCAGATAAACAGCATTTCGTTGACAATCGTGTGAATTACGCTTCAGAACAGCTGCTAAAGACGCATTATTTACAAAAGAACTCTTCAAAAAGGTAGAATCATGTTAAGTAATATTACTAAGTCCAAATATTATTAAAAAAAAAAATACTAATATGGGATAAAGAATATGAATTTAAATAAAAAGCAAGGGATTAAAATGAGAGCAGCAGAGAATATGATAAGCAATAAGCAGATGAAATGTAGTACAGGTACAAAGGACATTTGATGACTATCATGTTGAGTCAGATCCTGCCGTTTCTCGGCCCCGCCCCTCCTGCAATCCCATTGGCCAACACACATCAGGTCAAAGGTGGTGCTCCCATTGAGGGGGAAGCATGTCAGCTCTGTCCTCAAAATCTGGCCTATTTCAACATGCTCAGGTTGTAACCTTCGACAGGACTTCTTTTACATAAACGGTTAAATTGAAAAATAACATGACGGAATACTGGGACTCGACGACAAACTGTGAGACAGAGAGTGTGCAAACTGCAAAGGTCCCTTTGGCCAGCCCTAAGGGAGCAGACCGTTCCCCCTCAGAGGAAGCTCTCCTTCAGAAGAATCTCAGTTTGTGGTGGTGTGTGTGTGTGTGTGTGTTAAACCAGAGAGCAGTATCCCCCGCAGGCACCCTGACGCTGCTGCTCGTGATCGGACAGCACGACCCCGTGGTTCTGGAGGCTGCTCTCCCAGAGTCCCGGCGTCTGCAGGATCTTCTCCACCAGCTCTTCAAACGCACACTGGACTCCGTCCCGCGTCTTTGCGCTAGCCTCTGATGATGTTGCGGTGGACGGGAGAGATTGAGAGAAGTGGTGAGGTGGACTCATCAGAGTAAGAATTATGAGATGCAGTCACAGTTTAACAGTGTAAAAGGTGAAATGATGACATCAGAAGTCACTGGCTGATACAGAAAAATCCATTACACTCAAAAATCTGAC
Source organism: Rhinichthys osculus (assembly GCA_029959095.1). NCBI lineage: Eukaryota > Metazoa > Chordata > Actinopteri > Cypriniformes > Leuciscidae > Rhinichthys > Rhinichthys osculus. The sequence continues at coordinate 33,640,700 of JARWKJ010000007.1, read as the reverse complement.
ATATGCTATTCAGAATGAAATACTAGTATACTGTGCTGTATATACTCTATACGGCCTACAATAAAAAATAATAAAAAACGTATGTGAAATAGTATTTTTGTCCTCTGCAACCTGTCCTGCAAGTGGCATCCGTTTATCTCAGAAAAGAGAATTTGCAATAAGTTTCTGTGAAGAATGTGTGAGGTTTTGGCATTCAAAATGAAAACCTGGCTGCGTCCGATATCGTATACTCTTGAGTAGGCACTTATTTTGAATAAGATCTTACTTCACGTTCGCTTAAGTATGTTCTATATAGTGTAAAATGTATGGATGCTTGTTTCAGCCACTGGATAAAACATAAAAAAAGGTAATTGCAACTTTTTCATCTCACAACTGATTGCATTTCCTCGCACTTGCGAGTTTACTTCAGAATTGTGTGATTAAAAACTCACAATTGTGTGTTATAAAGTCAGAATTGTCACAATTCCGAGTTATAAAGTCAGAATTGAGAGATATATCACTTGCAATTCTGAAGAAAAAAGTTTTTTTTTCTCAGAATTGAACTTCAACTCGCAATTATGAGTTTATATCTCACAATTCTAAGAAAAGAAGTCAGAATTATGAGATATAAACTTGTAATTGCGAATTATAAAGTTCTGAGGAAAAAGACTGACTATTTCTCGCAGTTGTGAGAAAAAAGTCAGAATTGCGAGATAAAAAGTCACAATTATTTTATTTTGGGGGCAGAAACAAGCTTCCATAGAAATGTGAATGTGTGAGGTATGAATTTACATTACTGGACGTACTACATCCGCCATGTTGTCATTATCACACGACCTACTGTCATCAGTTGTGTCGCATTACAGCCATTCACAAATCCTCTCCTGTGGCCTCATGGGATAGTAAAGTGTCCATCATATGCACACTTCAGAATCTCAACGGAAGTAGTAGGTCATCCAGGGACTTTTTGGCAACTCTTTTATGAGCACTGTGACTTCAGACGTACTTCTTTTGTCAGATACTTTTTCACCTACTATATAGTAGGGAAGTATCCGATTTCGGATGCAGCCAATGAATCTATATGCATATAAACAGCTGATCTGACTTCCGGTTAATTCACATTGAGGGAAATAGGACAAGTCAAGCACAATGTATTGTGGGATATAGCACCCATCAGTCCTAATCTGAAGAACCGAGTAGTATGGTAGAAAAGACTTCATGTTCCATGATCTCTCCAGGAACAAAGAGACAATGGCTATTTCAAAGCACCAGTTCAACACAAAATCACTTTTTATAACTGACAGCCATTTTGATGTCTGTAGCTTTATTTTAAAGGGCCTGGAAAATATAAATAAACTCCTGGCAAGACAAAGACAGAGCATCATGCTCATCCACATCCTCTGATGGCTAACAAGGGGACTGTGGTGCCAAACAAGCAAATTAGCTTCAGATCCAAAGAGGCTCGTCCAAAACATTCAATCCAACTGCAAACAAAAGGAAAGGCAATAAAGAGGAAACATACCGATAAACAGCATAGAGTGTTTCCGTGCGAACTTCAAGCCTTCGTTCCGGTCTACTTCACGGTTGTCCTGAAACAGAGAGGGCTTTCTGATTAGAATTAGAAAGAATCCACCCAAAGATAAAGCAACTAAAGCAAGAAAACTCCCAATGTCAGCACATGTAACTTGTCTTTAGGTTCACATTCCATAACTTTTTACTTTCTTTAACAAAAACACAGAGTCATACCGTTTTAATCTTTTTCATGATTTTCAGTGTTTAATTGCTTTTATTTAAGCAAACTCATATAGTGCTAGCTCTTTCCCAGAAAATAGGCCCTGGCATACAATATTACATATTTTATCGCAGTAAAATGGGATATAATATATACATAATTTATCCCATTTAATTATTTACTTATTTATTATTACTCTATAATACCGGCAGCCTAATAATCATGAATGCACTTCGCTATCCCTTAACACACCCTTGGCGCAAAAGAAAAACTCTTAATGAAGCGCAGTGGGATCCAGCAGTGGGATCCTGGCATTTCCTGATGGATCGAGGTCGTTCCTGAACTTCCTTTTCTACGTGCAGCTCACACGAGCTCCAAGCGAGTATGCGCTTAACTGTTGTTAATGTCGCTGTCAGACCTGCAGTGTTAGTTTAATTTTTTATTTAGTTTTATTAATATTTTGAAATAGTTTTATTTTTAGTTTCCGTGGTAATTTTAGTTTAATCAATTTCGTTATGTGCTTTTGTCATTAAAAACATTTAGGTTTAATTTAGGCTATACGAAATTAGGCTATTTATATATGGGTCATTCTACACAAACGTCCACTTTTGGTATGGCAAGATGTCTTAAAATGTATTTCCTTTTCTAACATTTAAACTTACACCACATCATTAGATTACCCTTTGAATTTATGAATATGCACAAATGACAGCTTAATGATTTTTTATATTTTTTGTGCATTTATTTAAAGATCGCATGTACCATTTTTTTGTCACTGGTGTTACCTTACTTCTTTGGCAATATTAAATGTTTTTATGAAATATTATTTCAATTTTATTTCAGCACATGTAGTCAGAGTTACCAAAAAATAATAATAATGCAACAAATAAGGAGATTATGTTTTATTTATTTTAATCAGGTTTGTTAAAAGTGTGCTTGAATGAGGTTAGTTAATTTGCGCAACCTTGTATTTGCTATAACAATGAAAATATTTGAAAACCAGTTAAAATCAAGTAATGATGCAATCCTTTAAATCTTAACTTTTGAGTGTAGCAGAATTAAATGGATGTAAAATTATTATCATGTCACATATGGCAATGTATTTAATGTGACAGAAAAAAAGACGGTAACACTAGTGACACAATGAATCACCAATGACATGCATAAGACCAAATATCATTACTCTTCAACTATAATTGAGTAGATGAGACTAAATTGTTACATTTGGCATATAATCTAAATGAATAGCTTTGAGTAAAGTTTATCTATAAATGGGAATCACTGGTGTTACTGGTGTTACACATAAGAAAGGTGACACCAGTGACAGTAACACCAGTGACAATTTTCATGAAAAATTCATTTTACAAAATGGCTGCTGCAAGGTATCAAACCACATGTTGTCAATCATGCTATACTAACTTAATTAAGTAGTTTAATCCATTTGTATTCTTTTTTTTTTTTTTTACAATTACCTAACAATAAATTAGGTCATACCAGTGACTTCAACTAAAAGCTTCATATGAAATCATGAGATAAATGAGAATATTTCTGATAACTGAAAAGAGACAGAGGATTTATTATGGGCTTTTCTTCATAGAAATTCAGGAAATTGTAAGAAGGAAGTCAAGTGATGTCATCAGTGTGATTTTTATTTCAAAATAAGAGATTTTTGTTTAACGGTAACACCAGTGACAACTCCAGGGGACCACTACTTTCATTGTAAATTTTATAATATTTTTTCTGCATTTCGTTTTTTTATGTCATTTACATAATATATTAGATAGTTATGTATACATATGTATACATGTATTTTAAATGGTGTAAAAACCTGTTATTGACCTCAAAATAAAGCATTTTCCCTCTGTACATGACTGTGGGGACGAGCACTTCTGTGGTGTTTGGAATTCTATATAATTAATAAAAAATAAAATATTGCCATTTGATGGCTCAAGAAGGTGTAATTGTTCAAATAACATTGTTTTATTTTAAAATGTAAAGAAATTGTAATTCTAAAGTGTTTTTTTAAGTGTAATATTTCTCTAAAGGCTAGGGACAGAAAAATGGACATTTCCGTAGAATGACCCATATAATTTAGCTATATTTCAGTTTGTTAAGTTTAAGTTTTTATTTCTTTCCAATTAATAATTTTAGAGCTTCAACTTCTTTCAGTCTATTGCAAGGCAACATTTCTAATTTTCGTTATTTTTTTTTCACCTAATATAGGCCAATTTTATTTAGCCTAATTTCAGCTTTAAAACTATTAAAAGCATTTTAGTTAGCTGAAATAGTTACGAATTATTTAGGCTAATGTTGGTCCTGGACACCATTAGGCCTACTGTGCGTTTAGTCGCACACTCAGACAGACCACCCCATAAAAATAAAAAGTTTGACACTACATATTCCCGCTTTTGGGTCTTCTTTTCCTGACTATGGGCCATGTCATGATGATATAGCACATTGTGAAGACAGCGACATTAATAGTCCTCGGCGCATACTCGCAGTCACGCACGTGCTTAGAGCTCGTGTAATTTGCACATAGAAAAGGAAGTTCAGGAACGACCTGGATCCATCAGGAAACGCCACAAAGGTCGCTGCTTTAGGTAGGCCAATAGATAGCGTTGCAGTCAGACTAAATTCAGTTATAGACTTTATTCACCAGTTCACACTTAGGCCAATAATCAGATAGAGTAGGCTAAAGGTTTAGAAAAATCCTGTCATCAAGAGTGTTTGAAATGTTTGTGTATACAGTGAAAGTCAATAAGACAATTTTCCAAATATCTTTTTCTGTCTTCCACAAAAGAAAGTCATTCACGAGGGTGAGTGTTTTCTCCCTTCAAGACGCTGTTAACAAGCTTTACATCAAAACATTGTATCAGGCAGGTTAACATTCGGGATACTAAATAAACAAACCTTGTCAATTTTGTTCCCCACTAGCATTTTAACCAGGTCATTGCGTGTACAGTATGTCTCCAGCTCGTTGAGCCAGTTCTCAAGCTTTGTGAACGTGTCCCGCCTAGTAACATCATACACTAAAAGAAGAGAAAACCACAACAGTGTAAATTTCACAGTTAATATCTAAAGGATAACAAGGTGTTGCGATAATAACCACCTTACTGTACATTATTCTACTTATTACATGGCTACTAACCAAATAAATAGACAAGATGGCCTGCAGAACTCTTGACTGACCAATCAAAAGTCATATAATAAATAATAATAATATCAATTATGCACAAACACGTCACTAACCCAGAATGACCCCCTGGGCTCCTCTGTAGTAGCTTGGTGTTAGAGTTCTGAACCTCTCCTGACCCGCAGTGTCCTAAAACAGAAGCTTGTGAGGATTTCTGAACAGATCTTAAGAACCCTTAATTCTACAAAGTGTGACAGTGACATCTAGTGGGAAAAGACAGCATTGTAAAATTGTAACAGCAGTGGACATGACAAACAGCAATGTAATATTACACACATTCGAGTGTTCGAGTGCTGACCAGATGAAAAGCATTTCTATAATTCCTCTAAGACAGTCATCCAGCACTTACCCATATGGCCAGCTTTGCTCTGTTGCCATCTATTGAGATAGTTTTCACTTTAAAGTCCACACCTAAATCAATGAAAAATGACAAAATGTGTATTTTAAATAGTGGTTCAACAAATCACAAAACTCACAGCTCAGATCATATTACGGATTTTGTGTCACGGATCAGATCAGCAAGAAAAGAAAAGTTATAGGGGTGGTTAATCTGTCTGATTTCCCAATTCGATTCGATTACGATTATTTAAGTCCCGATTCGATTACAGTCGATTTTCGATTATTAACGATTCTCGGTTAGTGATTATTGATTTTCCATTTCACAACAGTAAACGAAAAAACACTAAAAGTGATTGCAGTATTAAAAAAAGTCAGCTGCTGAATTACTTAACTCTTTTATTGAGTAACAACAACTCAAAGCACTATCTGTGTGGTGTAGTTATAACTTCAGAATTATATGTATGTAGCTTATGTTCTGTAGAACACAGAAATGAATACATCACATTGTGTTGTGACTCATCAAGTTGAACGAAACAATAACAAATAAATGAAAGGCTTATTTCCTTAAGGAAGTAGATCAGAACCAACATACTGTAGAAATTGGACAATTTTCTTCTAGAAAGACAAGGTGTTGTTCAGGTGGAGGAAGACTGCAGGTTGCAGTCGAAACATGTCAAGGTAAATAAAAAGTTTATAATGCAAAAAAATGTTTGCATTATATGCGGTTAGAACAGCTGTCAGCAGCGCGTCCTCATCCATATCAAGCGCCTCGTCCCCTGAGGCGGCGGCAGCGCGAGCGGGAGCCGGCGGCTGCGAGTCCGGGAGAGGGGGCGGAGAAGGAGAGATAGATGCTCGAGGGAGTCATTCTGGCGAGCATTTGCATCAGAAAACGACGGCAGTGCAGCCCGCAGGGTCGACATCGGAAGTGCGTCGCTGAGCTCACAAACCCCTGAGGGCAAGAGCTGCGTGTTCCTGGCCCAGACAGAGAGCGCAGATCACATGGCGGTCTCCGTCGCTGTGCGGGGCTCTGCACGCGCCGCAGGAAGTGCAAGGCATCTTGAAAAAGACGCTCGCTGCTCTTTTAGACAGTAAGTTTATAGCGTAGCTCGCACGGATGGCTGAAGGTGGCGAAGACGGCCGGCTTCTTCAGGCGCTGTCTGCGCTTCCTCGACGGCGGCGGCTTCTCTCTAGATCCAGCGATGCGGCAATAATAATAACGCAATTTTTTTTTTTAAATAATAAAAAATCGATTTTTGAAAATGTAATAATCGATTCATAATCGTCCATAACATAGCCTACTCGCGATTAATCAATAATCGATTTTTTTAACCACCCCTAAATATCACTACGTGAAATATCACGGCCCACAGTGAAGGAAATGATAAGTTGAATAAAGTCGTTATTTGTTTGTTTTTAGCGCACAAAAATCTGCACTAAGGATGCGTTCCTGTCACATTTCACACATGCGCACTTCAATAAGCAGGTTAATGCGTTTACATACCACGCGAAATTGGAGTAAGAGGCAAAAAAACTACCTGTGTCGACCCGTTTATGCTTAACCCCGTTTATGACCCTACTCCGATAAAAGAAAACGGGTTTCTGCGTTTACATGACCACATTGGCTTATTACGCATAATCATATCTTTTTAAGTGAACTGACAAAAAACTATCGGCTACAAGTTTTAGGGCTGGACGATATGATGATAGCCTATATATAATACTGATATGAGTGATCACCCGGATTTAGACCTAACTATATTGTATTTATATAAAGCGTTCACAGGCAAATTTGCTTCACATATTTCCCCGGCGTCGAAATCATATAAATTTCAGGAAACACGATGGCTGCATGTCAATATCCATGGATCACTGGATCTTTGGTAAGTTGAAAGGAACACTTATATTGAGTCCAACTATTGTTTGTTTTACTCTCGTTTCCGCAGTTTCCCCTATTAAATCAAGTCACGCAGCAGCTCTTCTGCCACTCAGTCCGGATGAGGGGTCGTGTTCCCGCGGGAAAGTGACGTCAATGCATACCCTCTATAATGATGCACATCCGAACCATTTTTACGTTCACTTAAAACTTAACCCACTGTGTTCATGAGAATACTTGACGAGACGGGAATTTTGACATTATTTTGCGCGAATGTGTGTAAATTGGCAAGACAAAACACAAATAATAATGTTATAATTCAAGTCCCCATGAAATCAAAATCGGCTTTTAATATGAAAATGTCAGCCTTACGGTTATCTATAAGCTAGTGTGCTCCAAAACAATGACAAAATTCACATTTAGGAGATAAAAGCGTTCAAAACATAGTCTCTCACTTACGCCAATATGGATCGACAATTTTGATGACATCACTCTGCACTTTAGCTCCTTATCAGATTTTCTGTCCAATCAAATACTCTCCAGAATCTGAAGCTCCGCCCCTTACATTATAAATAGACGCTGAAGCTGCGGCTGAAATTGGTCACTTGTTCACACATTTACTATTTTCTACATGGTGAACTTATTGCACTTATTACATCGTGAACAATTAGTGGACTATATTGGGGATATGAAAAGATTCAGACTGTGTAAATATGCTTTCCATTGGGGCAAATGAAGTCTGCTCCGGTCCAGAGACACAGGATACTATATTTTAAACCGATATGGAGGAGAAACGGTTAAAGATTAGGAGGGAACGGAGGCTTTACCTGTGATATAAACTAAACTCTATTGGCTTTATTTTAAAAAGGGGGAGGAGCTGTTCCATATGTCCCGCCCTATCTTCCTGTTTCAGTGGAAATGACATCAACATTGAATAATGCTGTGAGTTTTCAAGGCATTTCGGTGGGCCTTTAAACTTTACTTTAAGTAATCCGCGAATCACATGCATGCCGAACCGTGGGGCCTGGACCGTACGGATCAACCACGATCCGTTTAACTTTAAAGTACGCTCTATTTTCACAAGGATTAAATTACATTAGTTGTGGAGGTAAAACTAAATATTCAAACAAGACTTAGTAAGATTTCGTTTGTAAGCTCATTCGTTTTGAGCATTAACTGATTACAGGCATGTTAACAATGTGTGGTTATTATCTGTAATATTCACAAGCACTCATGTGTGACTCACCAATGGTTGCAGCTAATTCTGGGTCGAAGGTGTCATCGGTGAAGCGCAGGAGCAAACTGTGGACAGAACGGACACATAGAAGCAAATTAGCATTAAGATGACAAATAATTATTGTAATTAAGTATTACATATATGCGTCTCATATTATTGGTTTCTTATCAAACTTAATTTTCTTTTCTTGAAAACATGACAATAACGAAGAGGAAATTTACTTTCCCTTTGGACATGTACGTTTACATTGGTCACCAATTTAGCCAAGTCACTTTGTCCACCATAACTAGACATGTTTAAAGTGCCATCTGTTCACACAGCAAGTGTTTGACCCCTCTATTTAAACTCAGTCTAAGGCCTTTTATGTATTTCTAATGGTTACTGCCACAAAACGAGCATATAGCATGACTGCTACAGGAACAGCTGCCAGCTAACACTGCTGCTCTGCTTTTATTAAATATTTAAAGGGATGCGACGACAACAACAGTAACAGTATACGAGGTATTCATTACCAGCGTGTTTTAAAACGTCAAAAAAAATTAAATACATATGCTTTAATGTTGTAATGCTAGCAATTTAGCTTAGAAAGAAATCAACATAACATCTCAAAATACCACGAGGGGGACACGGTGCCACTTTTCCTTCTGTTCTTGAGTCAAAAACAACATTTACGGGTAAAGTTTAACGGCTGAATTGAATTGGCAGAGTTTGGGCACAGTAGACGGACAGTCAGAGTTTAGCGACGCTTGTTGCTCGTTCAGACGAGGCTAGCGCTATTTAACAACTCATCCTACTGGACGGACAAGAATAAACAACACAAACAAACAGCGCATTCAGACCTCACCTTGATTTACCGACACCACTCTCTCCGATTATTAAAATCTTTAGAGTCGTTAGCACGTCGTCGTCCATGTTGTGGCTGTTTACACGAAACCTGGTTTAACTCGCGACGCGTTCACTGTTACTGGTGCGCTGGAACTTCCGACTGGGGCGTGACGTCACGGGGATCGAGTTTGATGTTACGTAAGAAGTCCAAGCAAAACTGTTGAAATAACATTTTACTGAGGACACTAACTGAGGCTGGGCTACTTTTAGTTCTGATGTCATAAATGGTGTTTAAATATAAGAGATATGAAGTGGAATAACTAATCATGAGGAATTCACTGACAAAATAAATCCCAAATTCTCTATAACAGCAGTCTTTGACTCATGCCTATCAAAAAAGTATTGCACAACATACATAGACTTTAAACTAGACTATGGTGCACCCCGTAATAAAGTTATTGTTTTTTATTCACAATTTCATACTTTAGTCCAGATGTTAAAAATACTGTGCTGGAAATGGAATAACTAATCATGAGTAATGTATAGGCTACTGACAAAATATATCCTAAATTCTTAACAATACTGGCTTGTTACCAATTATAAAGCACTGCATACGCCACAAGGTGAGATAAATGACTATTGAAAAATACTGGTTAGCCCATTGGAAATAGTTTTTAATTCAGAAGTTTCATACTGATTCTAATAATAGATTTCTAAATGTTTTGTGGTGTGTGTGTGTGTGTGTGTGTGTGTGTGTGTCTGTGTTAAAACTTGTGAAAAATAAGTGTGCTAAATTGCATAGTGTGTGCACTTGTAGTGTAGCCTACTTCCAATCTCAAGTATAAGTTTAAAAAACTGTACTTGAAGATAATATAATATCAATGAAATTAAAGGCCACTAAAGTGTATTTAAATATAGAGTAAACTTTCATGACTGCCATAACACACTTAAGTACACTTTGAAAAAAGTGCACTTTGTTATAATGTCAAATTAACTGCTTTACTTTAAAGAACAATTTAAATAATTATGTTTTAATAATATGTTTCATGCTTTAAAGAAATAAAGTAGTAAAGTAAATAGTAAAGTACTTACGTATTCAATAATAGATTAAAAGTGAATATATATTAAACGTATATTCAATTGCAACTTCATCATTACAGATGTTTAAATATAAAACTTTCAATAGAAATTACATTACAATTTTAGTTTGCAATAAATGTTTAGTACACCTTCAAAGAATGTTCATATAAAGATTGCATACTTAAATACCTGCATACTTATGTCAAAAAAACACTCTTAAGTTCAACTAAATGCATTTACTATAAATTTATCAGCGTTCGTTTCTGTTCTCATACGCAAGACCACGCTGAACGCTTGAGTGTGTTAGAAATCAGGAATGGAGAGAACATCGCGCTTGGTATGTTTTTCGTCTTCAAAACAAACTTGGGTCTCCAGCCGACAAAGTTTAATCCCGTCTGGCTATAGCGGACTTCCCATAATGTCGTTAGGTCAGTAGATGGAGAGCATGGTCTTTTGTGGCTGTTCGAATGCATTCGATCACATGAGCGTTTACACTACGAAAGCAATCCGTTCAAATGCGTTTTCGACTACCTCTGGAAGTGGTCGATAGCATGGTCCACTTGTGATCCGATCGACCAAAACGCATCTTACCAGGTGTTAACAGGGCCTAAAGAAAGCAATCCGGTCGAATGCGTTTTCGACTACCTCTGGTCGAAAGTGGACAAACTCGAAAAGTTTTAGACCCTGTTTATAGCTGTCTTTATTGTTGTCCACTTATGATCCAATTTTAGTCCTTTGCTGTAAAAATGCCCTTTTGGAGACTTTATTTTGAAAGAGTGCAGGTCCTAAAAGATGTCCAAGTACTGTGAGGTTTGTTGAAACCAACAAAGGACATCTATTTTTAAGAATACAATTTCTCATTCTCAAGATGCAATTTCTCTTAGAAGATCTCAGCATCTTTACCCATTTTCATTGTCGGCTACTTCAGAGGTCCATTGTTTCACTGGGAGCAAATTGCTCCACATTTACAGGAGGAATACCTGGATCACTGCTTCAGAAAATTGTCTTTCAGAAGAAGCTCAGCCTATACTGATTATAGGTTTGAGAGGTCATTCTAGTGGAAATAGTTATCAAGACAACAAAAGACAAAGCCTGAAGAGAACACTGTGTTCTTACATGTACTGTTCCCTGGAGAAACATGACCTGCTCGTTTGATGTTAGGCCTATATGTGTGTTCCAGTATCTCCTCAACACCAGATGTGCAGATGAGCTTTTCAGAAGTCATGGTGTCCTACATCACAGACTGCATTGAAAAGCCCATACGAATGTGTTTCGAAAGTCTCGGCAAGTTCGTAGGGCTTCACCCGTGGTGGTTTGTCACTTTACCGCTGGCGGTGTCCGCAGGTCTCGGAGGAGGATTTTACTTTCTGAACGACCTGAAATCCAACGACATAGTCGAGCAGTTTACTCCGAAAAACGGCCGCGCTAAAGCGGAGAGGCGTTTCTTTCAAGAAACTTTTCCACAAATTGACTCGCAGTTTTCAATTATACGATTAAACACTGACGGGGTTTTTGCCTCTTTGATATTCTCCTGTCAGACAAACGTGCTCAGTGTTGCCGCACTAGAGGAGGTCATTCGCATCGATGGACAAGTTAGAGGAATCACCGCAACGCACGACGCACAGACGTTTGTTTTCTCGGATATTTGCCCAACTGTGAATGGAACATGCAACTCTAATGTAATGCTTGATGTTCTACACTATAATGCCAGCTACATTCATTTGGTCAACATAACGTTTCCTGAGTACTGTCCGTCAGAATTCAAATGTCTCCACATGGGAAATGTCATCAGTAAGGTGGAGGTGGACCACAATGGAGTTGTTCGAAGTGCCAAAGCAATGAGACTTTTCTATTACCTGAAAGAGAGCAATAATACACTGGGAGATGTCTGGCTTCAAGAGTTGATAGACTTGCTCTCGAATGTAACGACCTCTGTAACAGAAGTAAGTACCATGTTAAATGGTTTTGTGGTCCATATTTGTTTGTCTTAATAATTTTTTGCCAGTTTTGAATTTTCCAATACATTCATTTCAAACCATACCCATTAAATAATCAAACAGGCTTTATGAAAGATTAATGGGTAAAATCTAAAAAGACAGTGAATAAAAATTATACTGAACAATTATGGAACATTAAATGGTTTGGGTAACATGAAAGTGCTTAATATATAGTGGCACCAAAAAGAAGACACTTCACACTTATGAATTGCGTTGCATCATATAAAATCAAATGGCATCTGTAAAGTTTTTGTGAAATATTTGTTTTATTATCTTTAATGTAGGCCTAATAATGAATGGCAATTGGTTTGGGCAATCACACATTAATTTTGTATTTTGGGGGGGGGGGGGGGGGGGGGGGGGTTCGCATACTGTGATTCTTCATCAACACTGAACTGACTTCATTGCATCTTTTGCTGTTATCACTAAAGCTTCTTTGATACAATCTGTATTGTATAAAGTGCAATAAATAAAGGTGACTTGACTTAAATGAAATGTTATTCTAATGATAATTTTTCTTCTCAGATCTCCTATTTCACCTCCATGTCAAGACAAAAGGAGTTTGAGAAGAGTACTCTATCTGTCACTGAACTTTTTGCAATTACTTACTTTCTTGCCATCTCATTTTCAATAATATCTTGCCTGAGGTTTGTAGTACCCAGTGTATTTTATTTCATGAATATATTTCATAGATTGAAAGTCTTATATGGATTGTAAAAAGCTATACATTGTTTCATTTCACTCAACAGGTTTGACAATGTGAGGAATAAAGCGTGGGTGGCTTCTCTTGGAGTTTTTTCCACCGCACAAGCAGTGCTGTCCAGCTTCGGGCTGCTGTTACTCATGAATGTGCCATTTGTTATCACTGTGGCATCTTCTCCATTCCTGATTCTTGGTAAGATAATGTATCCACAATGTTTATTATCTTTACAGTTTGCGTTAGCAATGGCAAGGTTGCAAGTTTGATTCCCAGGTAATGGATCTACTAATAAATAAATAAAAATCAGGGCATAGTGGGGTAAGTTGTGCCACTGTGCAAGCATCTAAACCATAAGGCCTTAGAAATATGACTTGCCCTTGTTAGAGGTAAGCTGTCATATCAGTGGGGAAGTTGAGCAATTGGGGAAATAAGTAAATAAATGAATTACATCTCAGTAAAAAATATGTGAAATAACAATTTAGTAATCTTATTTTTGGTGCACATTATTTGCTTTTTATGTTCTATTGTATATTGCACTCAAACAATGGAACAGAGTATTTGACTGTGAAACAACGTTAGTTAGAATATTTGTAATAGTCCTGCATTTGGAGGCGAAGCTCGCTATCACTATTAGACGACCCACTGGTATACCAAAACACCTGGCACACTTTACCCAAAGGCTTCCATTTTGAGTTGTATAAATTTTGAGACCTGGATAGATTTGAAATGCCATAGAACATACAACTGTATGTGATGAGTTTTTTTTTTTTTTTAGCTGCGTAGCTGTCAGTGGAGGGGACAGAAAGTCTTAAATTTCATCAAAAAGATCTTCATTTGTGTTCCGAAGATGAACGAAAGTCTTACAGGTTTGGATTGACAAGAGAGTGAGTAATGTGACAAAAAAAGGTGATGGGTTAAAGGGATAGTTCTGTCATTAATTACTCACTCTCGTGTCGTTCCAAACCCGTAAGACTTTTGTTGATCTTCGGAACACAAATGAAGATCTTTCTGATGAAACTTGAGACCTTTCTGTCCCTCCGAGTGAGTAATTAACAAAGTCATTTTAGGCAAGTCATGCCACCCGGCCGCCATCTTGGCAACGCCTCCAGCAGCTATTTCGGACTAACAAGACCAGGCTCCTATCTAAATGAATGGGCAGAGAGTCAGAACTGCACTTTCACTGGTCACCGGGACATAAAAACTGCATGTATAGAAACAGCAGTAAAATATGATAAAAATCGCTGAAAAAGTTTGATAACTTTGCCCCAAAATAAGGTTTAAAACGCCTTTTCCCCCACAGGTTATACTTTACTACGCATGCGCAAGGGTTCTCTCCCTCTGACGTGCGCGCGCTGCACGGTTTGAAACACAGTATGTGTGAGCTCTCGCTCGCTCGCTCTAGTTTCCGGGAGATTTGAACTAATTTTGGGCATCAGGGAGCCGCTATAAATATGCGGTAGACACTTGGGATGTCTGATATTTACACAACGCACACATACACTGCATATCAAATCTGCCGCCTTTTCAAACAGTAACGTATTTTCCACTGTCGCAAACCTCAACTGTGCGCATGCGTCAGTGGAACCAGACGATAGGCTTAAATGTTTCCCGGCTTGACTGTTAAAGGCAGACGATTGGCTTTCCAGCGGGAGGGGCGGGACATGTGCCTACAACCGCCATCTTTGGCGTTACGGGTTTTCCCTATATAGTTGTATTGAGGATTGAGTAAGTGGCATGTCTCTATATAAATAGTCTCTGGTAATTAATCAGAAAATTTTCATTATTGGGTGAACTATCCCCTTTTAAGTGGGTGGCACATCTTACCCCACTCACTATAAGTCACATCGGATAAAACGGTTCAAAGCACCACATTTCAGATCCTCCACAATTGACACATTTTCATTTTAAGATGTGAAACTGTTTTTCAGGAATCGGTATCGATGACATGTTTATCATGATCTCCAGCTGGCAACGAACCAACATTCAAGACACAGTGCCAGACCGCATGGCTGATACCTACCGGGAGGCTGCCATTTCCATTACTATCACCACCCTGACTGACGTGCTGGCCTTCTACCTCAGCTACGGGAACCCCTTTGGATCCGTTCAGTCTTTCTGTCTGTATGCGGGGACGGCCATCTTGTTCTGCTACTTCTATAACATCACTTTCTTTGGAGCTTGTCTGGCACTGAATGGCAGAAGGGAGGGGGCGAACAGACACTGGTTGACTTGCATGAAGGTCCCAGAGGAGGTCCCACCAGGACGGTCCAAAGCGTACACTGTCTGCTGTGTCGGAGGATCTTACAACCATGACACAGGAACCGAGGAAGAGCACCCAATGACATTGTTCTTCAGGAAGTACTATGGCCCATTTTTGACAACAATTTGGAGTAAAGCAATAGTAGTTTTTTTCTACTTAGTCTACATTGCTGTTAGTGTATATGGCTGCCTGCAGCTTAAGGAAGGCATTGATCTCAAGAACCTAGCACTTGATACGTCCTACATCGTCCAATACTATGAGGCTGAGAAGACACACTTTCGTTACAATGGTCCAAATGTAATGTTAGCCGTCAACGGCACATTTCCATATTGGGAGGAGAATGAACGAAATCAACTTGAGTCCTGTATTCTGCAATTCCGGGAGCTGGATTCTGTCAAGAACTTGTCGACATCTTGGCTTCATTCCTATGAAAAGTATGCAGAGCAACACGGAAGTAACATCAGCACAGAAGCTACATTCAAAACACTTCTGTATCAGTTTCTGGACCACCATCCAATGCTCAAACAGGATGTCAACATAACCAATGACAACATAGTTGCGTCACGCCTGTTTCTTCAGACAATTGTTCAGAACTCCACGGAGAAGAACATGTTGAACTCGCTCCGGAAGACAGCAGAGAGCTGCCCGTGTCCGTTGGTGGTCTACCATCCGGCCTTCATATACCACGATCAGTACACTGTAATAGGGCATGTCACTCTTCAGACCATCACAATGGCGACCGCAGTAATGCTGGCTATCTCTCTTGTGTTGATTCCGAATCCTCTTTGCGCCTTGTGGGTGGCCTTTGCCATCGCTTCAGTCATTTTGGGAGTCACCGGCTTCATGGCTCTGTTAAACATTAGCCTCGATTCAATCTCCATGATTAACTTGGTCATCAGCATCGGCTTCTCCGTGGACTTCTCCGCTCACATCTCCTACACGTTTGTGTCCAGTACTAAGCCCGACGTGAACGAGAGAGTTGTGGAGGCACTGACGCACCTGGGCTACCCCATACTTCAAGGGGCTCTTTCTACAATTGTGGGTGTGGTGGTACTTTCAGCTTCAAGTAGCTACATATTCAGGACGCTCTTCACCATCGTCATGCTAGTCATTGCTTTCGGGCTGCTTCATGGTATTGCTTTCATTCCAGTTTTTCTAACTTTCTTTGGATTTTGCCACAAGTTGCGGCAGCACTGAATTCAAACATTAAACGGATTTTTCTCCTCTCAATCTTTCAGTATAATTGTAAAATTAACATTTTACTGAATAAAAAAGGGTTTTTTTTTTTTTTTTTTTGGAAAATTACTTGTTAAAGATCTTGGAAGCATGTTTAAACTATGTGTTTGTGCTGTGAACAGAAAGCTATTTCATTTTTCAAATGTTTTCCATGTATATATTACTTTAGAAATATGTGATTGTAACTGTAATTTAAAGTCAGTAACTGTATGATTACAATAATTTAAAAAAGTAAGCTGTACTTAGACACATAACTTTTCTCTTACAGTTATGAATGATCAGGGGGCCTCAGCACACTTCCAAGCGGGCGCTTGAAATGGCTTCAAATTTAACAAAACAAGCTTTAAAAATAAGCTAAAACAACTAAAATCAAGATGCAAACTGATATCTGTAGAGAAGTTAAAGGATCAGGGAAGGAGGAGGCGGGAACCAGCGAACGTTTAAACACTTTAAAAATCACAAAACACAAGTAAAAACCTCGTCCTGTTTGCCACAATATCATATTTCTTATTTTCATTTGTTCCCTGAACATTTTTTTATTGAAGAACCAGGTTTCCCAAATTGTTAGAAAAACTGCTAAGAGGTGGACTTTTAAAGTGTGATTTGTAGACCTGGAAAAGCTATGCAAATTAGTAAAATCTTAAAAAAAATATTTGTGATGATAAAAAAATAACAACCCTACACTGTAAAAAAAAATATGGTTGGTTTAACTTAAATTAAATAATTACAATTTTAAGTTCATTGAAATTGAAAAATTGAGTTGATACAATGAAGGAGATTAATTTAATCATCAGAAACTCAAAATATTATGTTATCTGAAGCACATAAATGATCTAAGTTGATTTGCCAAAAGAAAAAATGTTGTGATTACAAATCATGAACATTTTTTTCACAGTGTACTCACGAATGATTGGAAAAGTCATTGATCACTAAGATTGTGAACCAACCCTGAAGAACATTCTGTTATTTTAATATATTTTATTATAATTATTTTAATACATTGCCACATACAGTTTACAGTTTATGTAAATAAAACAAAAGCAGATCGTTATTACAGAGGAGGTACCGGAAATCTCTTGGCTGACATAAGGGACCTTAAAATATTTAGGGGCCTTGGAGCCATTTACTTCCTTAAATCATGTGCGTTCTAAAGGAGAGGCTCTTGTAATTTGGGCAAGTGGGCAAACAGTTTGCAACATACAAAAACAAAAAACACTACCTAGCAATAAACTATATTGTGGCACCAACTTTTGCATCACTCGCACGTTCTTCAGAAAATAGAAAACCTATAGTTTGCATTTGTTTGGTTGTGTAAAATGATAATGTTCTGGCAACGCAGAGATTGTCAAAGTACATGAAAATAACAATTATGCAGAGTTTTATTATGTTTCCTTTATTCAGTTTAGCTCCCGTTCATTATTAAAGGTGCAATAGCATCAACCGAAAAATATATTTAAATGACAAAGCAGGCAAAAAAACAAATCGGACTAAAATCAATTTATACACTTATATACAATGATTTCATTTTCAATTTTATTGATTATAAATATTTACTGTATGTACACAACTAAAATGAGCTTGGATAAAAGGCAAACATACATGGAGGCAAGGTAAACTCAAAGATGAATAAGCTGTACATGAATAAATAATATGTAGAATAAAGCTGAATAAACCCAATGTAACCACTGGAACCCGAGAACATCAAATCTGAATGAATATTTCATTTTGGTCTTCCTTTTGTTTTATGATTGGTGTGTATAATAAAATGGATGGAAGACAGGAAGCATTTAAACCTACAATATGGATCGTGTGATATTCCAGATTGTATAAAAATAGTCTTGTGTAGTTCATGAAAGTGCAGAAACAGAGCATGAACTACAGGAGTTTATTGATCACCGTGAAGTTGATCTAGGAAACGTCTAGTCAGAAAGGTTATCTAATAACATACTGGGGTTTTATGTATAAACAAAAAAAGTGACTAAAACTGTTCTGGAGCAGCTTTGTTCACAAGCAGATATGATCAAATGCATCGCATCAACAAATATGTTTCAGTACCAAAGGGCTTTGAAACATTACACAGTCCCTCAGTGAGAAAACACATTCCCTTACATTTCTCGAAGGGCACCATGAAACACATACTTAGTCTGGCTCAGACAACTAGGTCAAAAATGGTAGACGGTGATTGTTCCTGACTTTATATTAAACCGAACTATCACTTACAGCTTAAGGATTTATTCAAAATGAGCTTCTGCTTCAATAGAAATAAGGCAGAACCTACAGTTAACAGTACAGAAAACAAACTGAAATAGATACTAAATGAGTTGAATTGAAGATCAATTTCTTCGGAAAGAAAAATCCCATGGAGGTGTTTGTGTTACACCTTCCTTATTAGCATGTAAAATTGAAACTAATTTCAGAGAGAAAAAAAAAACAATACAATTTTAGCAATGGGGAGAGTAGGCCTACCAAGCTCTTGGTTGCATATGTACATTTATGTCTTTTAGGGTTCCATTGTCCGTTCCCCCGTTGCCCGACGGTCCCGGTGACCTTCATCTGCCGTGAGGGTCTAATGCCTTTCCCTCCAAGACCAACCGGATCTCTTTGGCATCCAACGTCTCATACCGCAGTAAAGCCTTGGCCAGATTTGTGTGCTCTTTAGCACGGGACTTTAAAAGCACTTTAGCTCGCTCGTAGGAATCCTAGAAGCAAGCAAACGAATATGAGAGTCAAATCCTCTGGTAGTGTGTGAATCAAATGTTGCATTACTGATTTGTTAGTGGAGAGGACCGAGTTAGATCAGAACAGAGTTTACCCTCAGAAGTATCCTGACTTCCTGTTCAATGGCGGCCTGCGTTTCTGGGCTCTGCTTGGTGAGGTCAGTGTATGTCATGACACCCAACTATTGCACAAGAGAAGATAGATAAAGATTGTTTTTTTTATGCCATGTCAGCATCTAAGGCTATTTTCATGACAAAAAATGTAATTACAAAAATACAAATATCATATAAATACAATAAAACCAAGCAAACAAACACATTTTTCTTATTGGTAACACTTTACTTGAAGGGGTGTACATAAGACTGACATGACACCTTCATAACCATGACATGACATATGTCATGAATATGAAGTAGGGTTTATGCATGTTTATGACAACTGTCATTAAGTGTCTTTCGCTCAATAATGACATTTTGAATGCAAATATGACATTGTTTAAGATGTCTTTGTTATGACACCTTGACATAAACCATAACATCATAACCTGTCAGTGTCTTTGTCATGACAACTTGACATTAAATTAAGTTAAACTGTCATGTGGTTGGTTTTGACATTGGCTGTCATAAGGCCATTATAACTGTGTCATGAATATTTTTCTTGACCTCAACTACAGTGGTACAAATTGAATTTGTCATTAAACAGTTATAATGGCTTCATGACAGCCAATGTCAAAACCAACCACCTGACAGTTTAATGTAATGTTTACCAATAAAGCGAAGTGGTTTCTGAAGTTTGATAATTAATCTGCTATGTCATGTTTATGACAGGTTGTGTTGTCTTAGTAATGTCAAGTTGTCATGACAAAGACACTGACAGGTTATGATGTATTGGTTTATGTCAAGTTGTCATAACAAAGACATCTCAAACAATGTCATATTTGCATTACAAATGTCATACTTGAGCGAAAATGACAGTTGTCATAAACATGCATAAAACCTCCTTCATAATCATGACATGTGTCATGTCATGATTATGAAGGTGTCATGTCAGTCTTATGCACTCCCCTTCAGGTAAAGTGTTACCTTTTTATTTTATTAACATTTGATAAAAAAAAAAAATCAAATACCTTTTCAGGCATAATCTTACGTCCTTAAGTGAAATAACTTCATAAAAGAGCATTCTACTTGTATTAAACCCAGGACAGTCCAATAAAATATGTTTAACAGAGAGGGGAATCTTACAAAACATGCATAAAGTTGGCTCTTCACCTTTAAGCAAAAAAGCATGGGTCAAACTCGTATGACCTATACAACATCTGGTGAATACCAACGCATTCTCATCCCAAAGCATCATATACTGACGCTTTTGCCAAAGCGTCTACATCCGACGCACATGGCACCCTTTAGCGTCAATATAACACGGTTCGGTTATGGGTAGGTTTAGGTCTGGGGTAGTGTTAGGATTAGACCACTAGGAGGCGCCATATATCTGCGTCTCATATTGACGCTAAAGGGTGCCATGTGCGTTGGATATAGACGAGTTGGCAAAAGGGTCACTATATGACGCCTTGGGGTGAGAACGGGCTGTGAATACATACGTGAGAAGTCCAACAAGAAGTACGTTAACATGTTTCTAAGCTATTAATGAAATACTCAAACACAAGCTTTAAGACTAGGGTTCCACCGGAAAGACCTAGGGGTCGGTTGGTCGGTTGCATCCGTGGCAAAAAAAACAAGAATGTGAATAATATTATTTAACGAATTTTTACTATTTCACTTTGTTTTACTAAGACTGATGGGAAATCGTAAGATTAATCACAACTATTTTATTATATTTCAGGCAATTGCAGATACTATTTTAACTACCGGTAGTTTCAGTGCAGTGCCTGATTATAAAGCACCCAGCAAAATACACAAAAATGGGTAAAACAGACAATTTGATGGTCCTTTCAACCGTTACAGTATTATATAGAAATACTACAGTTTACAATATACACTAGAGCTGCACGATTCTGGATAAATTGAGGATTTGTTTGGTTTAAAATGGAGATCACGATTCTGAACGGATAATTAAACAATATAACGTAATTTACTAGAGGTTCTGACAAAATATTAATTGCTACAGTCGATTTAAAATAATATGTTTTTTTTTTACTATATTATTATATATTAATTTGAATTATTAAAAAAAAAATCTATTTGATTGAACGAATCACTGATTGAAACGAATTAATGATTTAATGACAAATACTAACAATTAAAAAGAACAACTCTGGACTGTACGACCAGTTGTAAAAGATTTCTGCACCTTTTATCGTTTATTACTATACATGCAAAGTCTGGCTTGAGGCCTGAAACCATATTTCAGCACCCAGAGATGATCAGATAAATATGACAAACCTTTTCACTCATTCCAAATCTGGTCACCATCATTTTTGCTATTTTTGTAGCGCTGTCAAAATCACTTGATGCTCCTATGTGAAAACAACAAAACATTACACCGATAAAACAAACAGAAATAAGTGACAAGCATAATTTGGGCTTGTTTACTACTCTACTCTTACGTATTTGCATAATATGAAGTACAATAAACATTCCATGTACTTACAGCCGAGTCACTCAAATGTAATCAATAATCGAATTACACCGCAATACCAGAGCAAACAGTACTGCAACCTACCAGTAGTGATATTTTCACTGCCGAAAATGAGCTCCTCGGCCACTCGGCCGCCCATGCTGACGTCCATCTGAGCCAGAAGCTGCGCACGAGTTTCACTCCAGCGGTCACTCTCTGGAAGCATGGACACCTACAGAGAAGAGGAAAAACTGGACCTAAATCGAGGAACACTCGCGACTGAGACGTCCCATTACACACACAAGGCCTCTCAAGCTTTGGATTCTGATGACGAATAAGCATGTACTCACGTGACCCAAAGTGGGGCCTCTCGGCATAATGGTGGCTTTATTTATGGGCATGGCGCCTTTGGTGTAGTATGCAATAATAGCATGTCCTGACTCGTGGTACGCTGTAATTTCTTTATTCCTCTGATCGATCTCTGCACTCTTGCGTTCGGGGCCTGAGGAGGGAGCGAGTGAACGGACAACTCAAGGTATTCATTCATCTTCAGCTAAGTTTACTTTATCATGCAAAATGAGTAAGAGGCACTTACCCATCAGGATTTTGTCCTTAGCAAACTCCAGCTCCTTCATGGTCACCATGTCCTTCCCGTCCACAGCGGCCCGGAGTGCAGCTTGATTTACAAGATTCTCCAGCTCGGCACCGGAGAACCCCACCGTTCCTCTAGCAATGACCTCTGCCTCCACAGCTAATGTCCGGAAAAGACAATAATCCTACTTTACTTGCTGTATTATTACCTTTTTTTTTTTACCGAACAAAATCAACAGTTTAGAATCTTGTATGTGTAAGAAATGAGTATTAGACATGCCACTCACCAGAGTCTACTTTAATTTTTTTAAGGTACCACTTGAGGATCTCAGTGCGGCCCTTCACATCTGGTCTGGGGACGGTGACCTGCATATCGAAACGGCCCGGCCGGATCAGAGCACTGGGGAACAAGACAGCATTCAGATTCAATTCAATTCACATTGATTTGTATAGCGCTTTTCACAATAAATGCATGTCTACATTACAATTCAGAGTGATCTGTTATCAGAGGTGTCCAAGTTATGCGTTTCAGAAATGTACAGTACACATTCAAATCACACAGTTAGCTAATAATGTATCAAACAGGTCTTCTGACCAATCAGCAACATTATATGCAAAAAACAACAACAACCTGTATATGAGGAGCTCTTTTCCAAAACGCGATAAACATTCATTTAAAAAAAAAAAAATTAGTTTGTCAT
Organism: Rhinichthys osculus; assembly: GCA_029959095.1. Taxonomy (NCBI): domain Eukaryota; kingdom Metazoa; phylum Chordata; class Actinopteri; order Cypriniformes; family Leuciscidae; genus Rhinichthys; species Rhinichthys osculus. The sequence continues at coordinate 33,617,665 of JARWKJ010000007.1, read as the reverse complement.
GTCATTTTGCTGTGTTCTGAACCTATTCACTGCTCCATCAATGTTTCATGCCAAATCGCTATATTTCCTTGTTTAAAATGCAGTTCTTTTCCAAACCGCGATAAGCGCCAAACCTATTTTTAGCCTAAACGCGATAAATCCTCTCTCGACAAATCAGAATTCAGTGAGCGTTCTACGCAATCCAACATCGGCGTGCTGAACAGAGGTTTGTTTATGTTCATTCATTCCTCAAAATGAGTGCTTTAAACGGTGATAACACTTTTGATGGCCTTGATGAGCCAGTGAGACCTACACCTGGGGTAGATGCTGCTGCCAAAGGTTTCTGTTTATAATTTCTGCCAAAAATGGCATTCGACAATCAAGGAGCAAAAGTCGAATATCGTTCGAAAATCGAAATTTTTATTTTATTTTTATTAATCAACTGTTTTCTGTGTGTCAGTGTCTGCAAAGATGAAATTGACGATCAGCATCTCTGTAATGAACGCGCCTAGAGAGAAATGCATGTAATGGATTACATAATCAGAGAGTATGCTATTTATTTTCGTTTTTAATTGTTTCGTTTAAAGACATTTCAAGCTTTCTATATAGATATATTTCTCATGACTCTGTGAGGCATACGCTGAATTTCGGTTAATTTATGATAAGATGCACTCCTGTTTACGTGCAATGCAAGTGACCACGCGGCCGCCTCCATGTCATGATTATGTTGTCTATTTGCTTCTTATTTATTAAATCCAGGCAATTGGTTGATGAAAAAATTATTAAAATTAAGATACAATTTATCCAAAACGAAATTCACTTTAAAGAAAGGCTTTCTACAAAACAAAACTTAATTAAGTGGCCAAAATCATCCATTTTGGGATTTTTCTTTTGTGGATTTATAGCGTTTTGAAAAAAAAAAATTTTTACTTTGAATTTATCATCAACAATATTGTTGTTTGATTTAATAATCATTGTTCAACATGTTCAGACTGAGGGGAAAAACAACAACATTTTAACAGGCTAAATTGAATATTCACAAAATGTGTGGGTCTAGGTAAAAAAAAAAAAATCCTGAAAACTATTGAAATGGATTTATCGCGTTTTGGAAAAGAGCTCCTCATATCTTATTATGTATCGAAAACCATTTAGATGTTTAAAAAGAAATCTACATACGTATCCAAAGCTTCAGGGAAGTTTGTTGCTCCGATTATGATGACGCCTTCATTTGGCTTAAACCTGCAGACGTTAAACACCAAAGGTTAGTAAAGGCATGTCACAAACTTTCCACTGGGACGCAGTCACACGTTTTTTTAGGTTGCATGGCTCACCCATCCATCTCTGCTAGAAGCTGATTGATTGTCTGTCTAGAATAGGGGTGCATGGGAGACTCAATCCTCTTTCCTCCAACACTATCCAGCTCATCAATGAAGATAACGCAAGGAGCGTTAGCTTTAGCTTCCCCTGGAGGACAAATGCAGGAGAACTGCTTTAACAGTTGTAGCAGTCATACAATCATTCATAAGGGGGCGCTTTTGGCTACATTCACAGAACTCAGAATCAGGCACATAGTATGGCCTATATGATCTATAAACAATCCTGTGCAGGAATTGTGATTTAGAGCGGCACTGTGTACTCACTGAAGAGGTTTCTGATACGACTGGCACCAACCCCAACAAACATCTCATCAAACTCGGAGCCAGATGCGTAGTAGAATGGCACATCTGCCTCGCCAGCTACGGCACGGGCCAACAGGGTCTTTCCTGTGCCCGGGGGCCCGACCAACAAGATTCCTGGAAGAAAAACACACAAGTTAATGTGGTATGAAACCTAAAGCTGCCAAATAGAATCCGTGTGGAATTTTGCTTCAGAATTAAACATTTGATTTTACTTTTGGTTAACTGTGTAAAATGTGTCAAACATGTACAGGTTTGGTGAGTAAACAATGGTATAATTTCAATATAACTATTTATTTAAATGGTTCTGGTTTGGAGCCATGTGTCAAGTGTGTGTTCTCGCCTTTAGGGAGCTTTCCTCCCAAAACGGTGAACTTCTGAGGGTTTCGGAGAAACTCCACCACCTCCTGCAGCTCGTTCTTGGCCTCCTCCGCACCCTTCACATGCTCGAAGGTGACGTTCTTCATCTGGACAGGGTCCACAGCGGAGTCCAGGCCTGATGTGGTTCGGAATCGCACTGTCCGGAATGGTTACATTATAGTTCACACTCCAAACACACACACACACACACACACACACACACCAAGCACTAGGGGCAAGCCAGCTAAGTAAGCATTACTGACGGTTTTCAATCCAAGCCAAAACTTTAAACTAGAGCAGCACGATTCTGAATACATTGAGAATCATGATTTTCTAGTTTCAAACAGAGATCACGATTCTGAATAGACAACTAAACAAAATAACGTTCTGACAAAATGTCAATTGCTGAAGTCTATTTAAAAATGAACAAAAATCGGTTTGAATGAATGATTCAATGACTCACTCATAAAGACATCAATTGTTTCATTACTGGATGAATCAGCGTTTTTGAACAAATCTCTTGAATGAATGATTCAATGACTCACTCAAAAAGACTTCACTTGTTTCATTACTGGATGAATCAGCGTTTTTGAACAAATCTCTTAAATGAATGATTCAATGACTCACTCAAAAAGACTTCACTTGTTTCATTACTGGATGAATCAGCGTTTTTGAACAAATCTCTTAAATGAATGATTCAATGACTCACTCAAAAAGACTTAAATTGTTTAATTACTGGATGAATCAGCGTTTTTGAACAAATCTCTTAAATGAATGATTCAATGACTCACTCAAAAAGACTTCACTTGTTTCATTACTGGATAAATCAGCGTTTTTGAACAAATCTCTTGAATGAAAGATTCAATGACTCACTCATAAAGACTTAAATTGTTTAATTACTGGATGAATCGCGTTTTTGAACAAATCTCTTGAATGAATGATTCAATGACTCACTCAAAAAGACTTCACTTGTTTCATTACTGGATGAATCAGCGTTTTTGAACAAATCTCTTAAATGAATGATTCAATGACTCACTCAAAAAGACTTAAATTGTTTAATTACTGGATGAATCAGCGTTTTTGAACAAATCTCTTAAATGAATGATTCAATGACTCACTCAAAAAGACTTCACTTGTTTCATTACTGGATAAATCAGCGTTTTTAAACAAATCTCTTGAATGAAAGATTCAATGACTCACTCATAAAGACTTAAATTGTTTAATTACTGGATGAATCGCGTTTTTGAACAAATCTCTTGAATGAATGATTCAATGACTCACTCAAAAAGACTTCACTTGTTTCATTACTGGATAAATCAGCGTTTTTGAACGAATCTCTTGAATGAATGTTTCAATGACTCACTCAAAAAGACTTCACTTGTTTCATTACTGGATAAATCAGCGTTTTTGAACAAATCTCTTGAATTAATGATTCAATGACAAAAACATGTTTTAACAATCACTTGTCACCGCCTACTGGTGTAACAATGTAATTGATTCGATACAGGTTTATTAGACACAGCTGTATAGTTGTTGTTTAGGAATGAGATTGCGTGGGTGTTTGAATCGAGATTGCAATCTTTTAACAGTTAATCGTGCGGCTCTACTTGAAACCACTCAAATGATTCGGATTTTACATTCAAACAATTGGCAAACTTGGCACACGGGACATAAAATATTTGCTTGCTAAGCCACGACATTTCAAAATGCGTTTTCCGGGTCCAAGCCTCCACTCCATTTCAATAGAGAGCACTATCTCAAGAGTCGTCAATGAGCACTATTTATTTATTTAAAGCAACATTTTAGCTAAGCTTGTACTCTACAGTCTCCGGGGTCATGATGTCCTGGACACCACTATTTTAACGATTCATAAAAGATGAATCACTGTCTGACCATCTGAGATTTTGATATGGAGATAAAAGATTTTTTTTGGTAGATTCACAGCACAGCACACTTGAGTGTATATTGGCACCATTTGTTGTTTATGTTGGCATCTGATATAGAGCATTTGGACCCAGAATTGATGCAAGACTCAACTAATTCTCAACCAGAATTGATGTAAGCAGATTCTCAACTTTAAGGCTGGAATACACAACATGACTTAAAATCTGAACACTATGTCAAACACTTGTCGACTTTGCAAAATGGTTACAGAGAAAAACTGGACATCGTGTCCTAAATGACTCAAGATCCAACAATAGCAGACTTTCAATCCATTCCCAAAACAACAAACTCACAGTTATTTTTTTACCAGTTTTTACCTATCATACACTATTAGATTTTCTGCGAAATCTGTCAAATCTGACCGCCCAAAATTAACATGCAGTACACAAATCTGTTGTGTAGTGTATTTCAGCCTTTAGTTAGAGAAGCAAATCAGACATGCAGAAGATTCTTTGGAACATTTACCTGATAAGAAAGGTGTTTTTGAGAGTCCATACAAGCCCAACACCAAAAGCACCAATAGTATCAGTCGCATCCTCCTTAGTGACTCTATTGAAGATGATGACATGTGTTTTTTTATACAATAAATAACGAGAAAGGAAACACCCATATCAAGTTGAAAACCGTGTATCATTCATTCACAATTCATCAGTTGTTATTGACCAAAGACGACGTGCCTTGTGTTCTCTGTGTTAGGGCCTGAGCTTTAAGGAAGCCCTCAGCAAAACCAGTCTTAAAAACATCATGTTGCCCATCTGGAATATTTTTGTTTTTAAGGAGCTTGTCCAGAGTTTCAACATCTGGCCCTTTGTCTCGTGTGAGGAAACCCTAATGGACAAGAATATAAATAACATTGTAACACCAATATAAACTTTAGCAAATATACATTTACAATGTAGAGTAAATAAAGTAGCGTTATATTTGGTATCAAGCAATACAACCAAAAGTGTCATAATTTACTCGTCCTCATGCCGTTCCAAAACCTGTAGGCTATGTCTTAATTTCTGCTGTGGAAATCAAAAGGAGGGCTTTTAAATATGGTTACATGCGTTTAAGAAAATGGCTTATTCCAGGGATTGTGCAAAAAGCACAGTTCTGAAACATCATGTAAATGTTGTTTTTCTTTACACTGTTTAAAGGGATAGTTCACCCAAAAATGAAAATTCTGTCATTAATTACTCACCCTCATGTTGTTCCAACCCTGTAAGACCTTCGTTCATTTTCAGAAAACAAATTAAGATATTTTTTTTTATGAAATCTGAGGTGTCTGACCCCTCCATAGGCAGCAACGTCATTGCAACTTTCAAGGCCCAGAAAGGTAGTAAAGACATCGTTAAAATAGTCCATGTGTCTCAACCTTAATGTTATGAAGCGACGAGAATACTTTTTGTGCGCAAAAAAACTTGAATAACTATTACTCCGTGAATAGTGTAGGAGCTCTGACACAGAAGAGAAGAAATTGTTGAATAAAGTCATTTTTTTAGGGTGGGTTCGCAAACAAAAAAATTTCTCATTGCTTCATAACATTACATTTGAACCACTGTAGTCACATGGACTATTTTAGGTAGTCTTTACTACCTTTCTGGGCCTTGAAAGTTGCCGTCTATGGGTGGTCATTATTTTTGATTTAATAAAAAATATCTTCATTTGTGTTTGTGTCTTAAGGGTTTGGAACGACAGTAATTAATGACAGAAATTTCATTTTTGGGTGAACTATCCCTTTAAGGGAGTTACGACTTCTAGGTTTCTTCCCGGAATGACTCTCATGTGGCCATGTAGTTGAAATATTTTGATCAAAGTCCCACAGAAGAAAAACTCGGGATATGAAAAAGGATATGAGGGAGAGAACATCATGAAAATGTAATTTTTTGGGTGCATCTGTACATGGAAATAAACACATTAGGCTAATAACATTCAAAAGGAAGCACTGTGTGGGTGACCTTCATAAACGATGGTGTAAATCCCTCCGGCTCCGCTGAACCGTCTAAGCCTCCCTGTAGACGCCGTGTTTTGGACTTCAGAGTTTTAAAGCCTCGATTTTGGACCAACACTGAAAAACACAATTACAATTTGATGAACATAAGCGGCCAACACATATTATAATTTTAAAATGATGCTGCCTGTTGTGACAACTGAATAATAAACTGTACACATTACATGGCAAATATTGGAGATCTGTACATAGTGTTTGGAGAGGTGACTTGTTTTGCCTGGAGAAGACAGGAGTAACACCACCCATTCTGGAAAACCCTGAATAAAAGAAGAAATTAATCTGTTAATACATCAGATGAGTATGGAAGCTTGTTTCCACCACGGAATAAAACATTAAAAAGGTTATTGTGACTTTTTTTCTCACAATTGCGAGATTACAAGTCAGAATTACGTGATATAAGGTCGCAATTGTGTGTTATAAGGTCAGAATTGCGTGATATAAAGTCACAATTGTGTGTTATAGAGTATATGAATCATTTCTTATATTTAGAGAAATAAACTCGCAATTTGAACTTTTTTTCTCAGAATTGCATGTTCTCGCAATTCTGACTTTATAACACGCAATTGCGAGATATAAAGTCAGAATTGCATGATATAAAGTCACGATTGTGTGTTATAAAGTATTTTTTTTACTTAGAATTTGACTTTTTCTCTCACAATTGCGACGTTATATGATCACACAATTCTGACTTCATATCTCGCAATTCTTAGAAATAAAATCAGAATTGCGAGATGTAAACTCGCAACTGTGAGAGAAAAAGTCGCAATCTTTTCAAATGTTTTATTCTGTGACGGAAACAAGCTTCCATAGATAAGAGATTCATCGTGAGAAAGCTGAACAACCAAATAAATAAGTATTCAAAGGTTTCAATTACAGCTCCAACCATGAACTATTGTGAATCTTGTTAATAGGAAACTGGCACAGGAAAATGCTGGAAAAGCACTGAAGAAACAACAACCTTCGCAAGGAGCTTCACCAAATTATAATGTGATGGAATCAAAATACAAAAGAAACATACAGCAAGTTCTACCATATGAAATTGATAATAAAAAACAAGATTACAAAATCAATACAAAGCTTACGATTTACGTCTTTGGTTCAGGTTTCACGAAAGCGAAGTGTCTCACCATGTTTGTTGTGAAAGAAAGAATCTGAGGAGAGATGGGAAGTCCTCCAGATGTTTGTCTCGCTCCTCAGCTGTGACGGCGAGTCCTGCTGAGAAACATGGGGAAGGAGCTTCTCCACCAGCTCGTCTAGCTGACCGACTCCTAGATCTGTCAGACCTAAATCCCTGAGCGTCAGTGACGGCTTCCCAGCACAACACCACACGTGCACAATTTAAAGAGGAGAAACAGTTAAGCTTCAGAACAGCATACTTCATTTAAAAGCTGATAACGTTCAACTGATCCGTTTTATGAGCACACTCCATAAAAAAACAAATGATTGGAAGGAACAGAGGGGGAAAAACACCAATAACCTACATGTGTACAGTATATAGATATATAAATGATGTTAAATGTAATCACCTCTGTGCTGTTCAGCTCTTGTTCTGGGCTGTTCTCTCTGTGTTTGTGCTTGACTGAAGTGTTGCTGCACACTGAACCCGTCAGAGAGTGCAGAGCGTTGATGAGGTGACTCAGCTGGACTGTTACCTGACAAAAACACAACAAAACCAAGGTTTTTCTTTTTTAATGTCCTGAGAAATAAATATTTTATTTAAAACATTATTTATGCTTGTTAGGGTAACATCAAAACTGTCCTGAACACCTTTAACCAGGCCTTTAACATCCTTTTTTATATATATGCTTTCCAGATGCCGTTTAAAAGATTAGCTTTGATAGATTTACCCTCGACTCGGACCAGGATAAAGTTTCAATCTCAAAATATGAAATTCTATGATACATAATACACCTATGATGATTTAAACCAGTGTTTTTTTTTATCTTCATTATCATTTTATTAATATTTTGAATGAGCTTTTAGTTATATATTTTAGTTTAATTTTGTTATGTGCTTTCGTCATTTTATTTAAAGTACTGCTATTTAGGTTTAATTTATTTCAATTTCAGTTTTAGCTTAATTTGATTTATTTCCAGTTGATAACTTTAGTACTTCAACTTAAATGTATTTCTGTTTATTGCCAAAGGAACATTTCAGATTTTTATTAAGTTTAAATTGTTCAACTAACATTTATATTTATAATAACCCTGATTTCACCTACAGTTTTGCCCCTAATAAAAGTTTTATCGAAAATTACTGTACTTGTTTATCAAGGAAACAGCATCAGTAGAACTGAGTGGATTGAAATGTAAAATATAAAACATATTGGAGAAATGTGGGTGGGGGAAACATCGTTTGTGAACAATATTGTGAGTCTTTTCCTATACGGTATTAATATAAAGAACTATATAGTATTATTTACCTGTGTGCTAACTGTGTGTATGATATTATTCTAAGCAAGATGTTATTTACGTTTAAGTCGGTTATGAAAACATTATTTCCACAATTGAATCTATTAAACATAATAATAAACTATTTAACTCATCTGAGACATTGTGGTGGATTAAATATTCATGACTTTTCATTATAAAAATACTCTTGTGCTGTAATATTATGATTATACAACCAATAATAAACACGACCTATCAATAACACTGTACTGTAATCAAGTCAGCTAACTTACAGCAATAATAACTGAACTAATAATATGAGACATGACGTTGACTTTTCAGCGAGATGCTCAAAAGCTATTCTCTCAAATCTTGAGATTACAGACACACTGTTCTGATGTAAGTGCTAGCTAACCAGCTAGCCTGCGTACAAGGAAAGTTATGAAACGAGCTGTCCTGAATAAACGTGATTTGATACCTGTGGCTGTAGGGAAGTAGAAAGAGAAAACATTTCCGATTAGCTGATGACAAACTCTTTTGGACAACGTGAGTTTATTGATTTGCAGTTACATGTAATGTCCTCCACCGGTGTCCTCTTCCGTTCAACTAGCCTCGCTGAAACTGCGAAGACTCATCAGCATTGGCATTACATTATACAACATCCGGCATGTAGGGTGACAAAATAAAAGTCTTTCTTAACTGCTGCGTTGCCCAATGCCTATAGGCATACTATCCTGTTGCCTTGCCATCATCACCTGGGAGAGGAGTTAGGGGTCAAAAGACTTTGTGAAAAGAAATTTTTTAAGGTGCATTTTGAACATGGGCAGGGATGGGGCAGAGCGGACGTAGAATGATTGTTCCAAAGTATAGGAGCAATTGCAGAGAAAGCCCTGTCCCCAAAAGTCCGCAACCTGGTGTTGCGGTGATATATATATATATATATATATATATATATATATATATATATATATATATATATATATATATGCTAATATAATGTATTCCTTGATACTTTTTTGCAAGTATTAGTGTGCTGGTTTATTGTTTTTTTATTTATTTAGATTTTTAACTTTTTTTTGGTATCCTACGCATATGACCTGCAGGTGTGCGATGGTAATTGTTAATTTATTATTATTATTAAAATCGATTTTCATTGTGCACAATTATCACAAATTAGTGTTGATGCTACGTAATCCTTTTCTATTGATATAGCCTATGTTTCCTCATTTATAGTTAGAGCAATGATGCGAACATGAGTTCCATCAACGCCTCCAACAACTCTAGGGAAGTTTGCAAACCTCATAAAAGTAGCATGCTTTTGGTTTGAAGATCAGTTGGAAAATCAATAAACTGCCATTCAGTAGTGGCCAAAAGTATTGGAAAATTGACATCTTCACCCTTTATCTAAATATTATTAACAATATGTTAAAGATTTTGTAAGCACATTTTGTAGTTGTGTTTTAAGTCAGTTGTTTTAATTGTGATAACACAATGAAACATATCAAATCCCACAAAGAAATTATGAACACATGCAAAAACAAGAGAGAGCCAGTGAAATATTAAGACACGAAGTGAGATCCATTGGCTTTTGATCCACTATTGAAATGGTCTCATGTGGAGCAGGCCCAACTGAACCACAGGGGACACTAATGCCTGGTTCAGATTACACGATTTTTTTGTCTGTTACGATAGTCACTGTGTCAGATTACGCGATTTTGACTCCTAAAATCTTGTCGTGTCGTGGACAAGAAACATGTCAGACTACACGTTGCTTCCTGACCAGTCATCGCGTGCCGTCTTTAACGACGCGCATGATGTCATCGAGAAGGCGAAACTAGTAGCGAGTGACTTCCGGAAACGAACGTAAACAAACAATGGATGAAGCAGTGAGTGTTGGCTGTCCTGTGTTAAAAAAAAAAACGTAAAAAAAGAAAGAAAACCCGACAATGGACACGTTCCTGGATTGCTCGAAGAGGACAGTATGGGCTGTCAATCCTCCAAAGAGAACTTGAGGTAAAATATTGTTTTCTGTTACTGTTGCCACAGCTCCACGAACCTTTCCTCCATGTCATAACTCCACCTAGTAGCACCATCGTCTCTCTTTCGTTTCGCCATTTTTGAAAGTTGTGTACGGAAAAGCTTCTGTGCTCCTATTGGTCAACCTCATACATGTGACGGAACCCGTCGTGGACGACCGTTCAAAAAATTAAACATGCTAGTCTTTTTGTCATGAAGTCGTGAAGCATCGCAGACGCGACGTAGGTTGTCGCCCACTATGACACACTATACGAGATGATACGATCGAATCTTGCGTCCCGACCAGGCATAAGGCCCATCTGAACCAGGCATAAGGCCCATCAATCTGTGGCATAAACCCACGTGGACTAGACTTCATGTCCAGCACTGACTCAGACAGCAGTGTAACGACTGAACACATGCGGGAGACAGCCGTGCCCACATCATGCGAGAGTCTGGATCCACGCCAAGAAAAGTCGTTTGCTGACATGGTAGCAACACACTCTTTTGAAGGCTTATGAGTAAACCCAGGCTCCTCAAATGACTGAGTACCAAGTCTCGGTGAACTATTGGCAAATCCTGAGATTGAGCTAATATCAGCCAATAATCCAGGTAGTTCAAGATCCGGACAACGGGGCCAGAGCCACGTCTATACACTTTGTAAATGTTCTGGGAGCCAGAGCCAGTCCAAACGGAAGAATGCGGTATTGATAAGCTTTGCCCTCGAAAGCGAACCTGAGGAACTTCCTGTGTCTCTTGACAATCTGGATGTGGAAGTACGCATCCTTTAGATCGATGATCACAAACCAATCTCCGGTTTGGATATGAGACAAAATGGACTTTAACCACTCTGACCACAAGGTTTAAGTGACGTAAGTTCAAAATCAAATGCAAACCATCATCCTTTTTGGGCACAACAAAATAACGGCTGTAAAAGGTGGACTCCATCTGAGCGGGGAGTATTTCTTTTATAGCCCCTTTCTCTAAGAGTGACGAAATTTCCAGACTCAAAGCTGAGACCTCCCAAGGACGCACCGTTGTGGGAAGGATCCCGCCGAAAGGAGGTGGGCCTTTCCTGAATTGGATGGTGTAGCCGTAATACCTATTGTGAGATCTCGGGCAGGTGCTACCAAGGGGCCCAGTACTCTGCAAGGGGCGTTAACCGCTCTATTTTTGGATCCTGCCGAACTGCCAGCACAAGTACATTTACTGATTCCAGAAAGCCTCTGGCGTACATGTGGAGTGACCACGGCTGAACTTTTTGTTATAAACGGGTTCCCCTAAATAGGGCCCCGAGGCACATAAGATGTGGGAACCTCTGAAACAGGAAACTGTCCACGTTGAACGTGGGGGCTTTGAACACCGTCATAAACAGGCCATGCGCACATGACCCTAGGGCTTTTCCCTGAAATCCAAAACCTGGAACGCGCGGACTGATTGAGGCGTTGCTCGTCGAGAGGGCTCGGCCTAAAACCGCCCGAGACGCAATCTGCGGTGGAACAGTTAAGACCGGAACCAGGAGGCCACAATGAGAGATGAATACGCTTGCGCGGTTTGTTCAAACTCTCCAATGGAGGGCCTGGCCTCCGAGGACGAGTGAAGGAATCAGGAACTGCTTCTGGGGACCCGAGGACGAGAGGCCTTGGTCGTTGAACTCAGGTCTATCTGTCTGCGTTGCCGCGATCGAACCGGTGGACGAGTCCTAGGACCCCAGGCTCTGCGAGTGGGCTCCATAGGCGATGGCTCACTTCGATGCACCTCACGGGGGCACTGTAGAGAAGACGACCGCGAACAAACTGTAGCTGTTTGCCGCTTGATCTCCCTAGACCTGCATGGGATGAGCTGGTGAAAAACAGCAGATTGCTGTTTCGCTGCCCGAAATTTCTCCACCACAGCAGTCACAGACTCATCAAATAGGCTGTCCTTAGACATGGGGGCATCTAACAGGAAAGTCTTATCCTATTCTTTATTGTCAGTAAGAGTGAGCCAAAGATGGCGCTCTACTGACACCATTCCCGCCATGGAGCTGTTTGGTAGGTCTAAGCGCCAAGTCAGTAGCCCGTCTGAGCTCCTTAACAGCCTCTGGAGTCAGGCCCTCTCCTTCATCAAGCTCTTGAACCAAGTCTGCTTGATAAGCTAGGAGCACAGCCATAGAATGAAGAGTGGCAGTGCCTATCCAGCGGCAATGTAAGATTTTCCAACCAAAGTGGAAGTAATCATGGTTTGGATGACCGCAGGGGCTGTGACTTCCAAGTTGGAGCCGAAGTCGGCGCGAGATGGGCCGCAACTTTGAGCAGCATCGCCGACGTAGCCGCACTCCGCCATATTAGATACAGTGTCGTAATCAGCGGCAGCGGGATTAGTAATACGCGCTGAAAAGGGCAGCTTACAAGACTTTAAAACCTCCGAGTGGAGGTCTTGGAAGAAGGGGAGAGGCTTATGGGGTTGGGCTGGGGTGCGGCTGGTCAAAAATCGGTCGTCCAGCTTCGACTGGGTCTGATTTTGAGCGCTGTCTCATTGTAGCCGCAGCTTGTCTACAACGACTAATAGCTCACTGTATGACGGGGAAGTGCATTTCTCCTGTCCGCTTGGAGGGGGAACTGCACAAATCGCCCTCTGAAACATCCTGTGAAATCCCTGCTTGCAAAGTCCGTTGCTGAAATCCGTTCAGCACAATCCTCTCGTTCGTTATTATTGTCAGGGTCTGAATCGGGCTCGAAATGGTTTGAAATTGACGCCATCTTTAATATTTACATCTGAGTAGAGCTTGTGGTTATGAAGGGGCGGGTCATTTCCCGAACATGTGCTAAGTGCTGCCAATCACAACACACTGGGCCAGCTAGCCAATCACAGCACACTGGGCCAGCTAACCAATCACAGCACACTGGGCCAGCTAGCCAATCACAGCACACTGGGCCAGCTAACCAATCACAGCACACTGGGCCAGCTAGCCAATCACAGCACATTTCGTATTTCAGATGGAGGGGCTTCATCGACAACTACGCGTTCAACCAGAGAGAGGAGCTGTAATAATGTAAAATATGTGAACAATAATGCGTTATTTTTTAACAATCAAGCATGAAAACATATTCTAGTAGCCTACACCCCAAAAACAAAATCAAGACTTTGTAAAAGGGCCTAATAGGACCCCTTTAAACCTGTTAAATGAAAATAGAAGTGGGATCACAACATTTATTGGCTCAGTTTAGTGAAACTTGCAATACTCAGTTCTCTCTTAAAGGTGCAGTGTGTAAAAATTTTGAGTATTTATTAACAGAAATGCAATATGACATCCATAACTATGTGTTCAGTGGTGTATAAAGAACTTACTTAATAAACCGTAATGTTTTTATTACCTTAGAATGAGGCATTTATATCTACATAGGCGCGGGAATCCCCTTCTATGAAGGTCGCCATATTGTGACGTCATGTTTCTACAGTAGCCGAACGCGAACACACAGCGTTACAGAGCGCGTTTCGTCACTACATTGAAAGAGAAGCCGCAGGAAGCTAGAAGAAGCTAGTCATAAACACCGTGAGTAGTGACTTTTCCCTTGTCAGTGGTGTAAATATGTAGTTGGATTGTTTCATGTAACTTAATTCTTCTCCCTCGCTGTGTTATGGCTTTGCTATGTGGGGATAAATGTGCTGGTTAAGTTCGTGAGACAGCTGATTAGTAGGCTACTCTTGTCATTGACCGTAAAACAGTTACAGGAATCACCAACCCGTCGATCTTGGAAGCATTTTAAGTCGATCGCTTAGAGTTTCCAAAATCAGAGAAAAAAAGCCTATTGTGTGTAGTAAGTGTGTCTAGGGGATGCGGAGGCGCGCGCGCTGTCACAATCACGTCATTTTTGCACCTTTGGGCTCATGCGGACGCGTCGAGTTTAAACAAGGCTTTACGCTTTAACCAGCTCAGCCACAGTAACAGCTCATATTAGCCAGCTAAACTTTTACTACCCTGTTAGAAAAAATATATAGTTGCATAGTTTCATGTGGGTCTTCTCCCTCGCTGTATTATGGGTTTGCTTTGTGGGGAGAATCTGCTGGTTACGTTCGTGAGACAATCAGCTGATTACTATTATTATATTATGTAAGGTGCATTGTGTAATATTTCTGAGGATCTATTGACAGAGATGCAATATAAAATCCATAACTATGTTTTCAGTGGTGTATAAAGACCTTACTTAATGAACCGTTATGTTTTTATTACCTTAGAATGAGACATTTATATCTACATAGACGCGGGAATCCCCTTCTATGAAGGTATGTTTCTACCGTAGCTGAAAGCGAACAAACAGCGCTAAAGAAACCTCATTGCTTGACTTACTACTCTCTGCTGCTGACTCAGATTCAGACGACGACATATTTTGTCTTACGTCGGCCACCGTAGCTTCTCATTCGAGTTTGAAAACCGAGGGATAGGCCGCGAGTGACTTGCTGTTTGCAATTTGCAGGATTCACCACTAGATGCCGCTAAAAATCCCACACTGCACCTTTAATGTTTACTTCCTCATTGTAAAATTAATTCTATAATGGTTTCACTTTTATGTCACCTGACAAGTCAAGGAAGAGTCTAAAAGTTAAAAAAGACATTAAAGTATTTAGAACAAGGATACTTTTCGTGAATATTGAATCTAATGTTTTCAATTTCTATTTTTCAATTGTTTATTTGAATATATAAAGGCAGCTCTTTACAAGAAATTAAACCTCTGTTGTCTGTTAACTTTCTCACAACTTGCTCCCTCTACTGGCTACAAGTGGACTATTTTAACAGTGTGCTAGAACCATGGCTAGAACGTGTGAAGCAAAGATCTTATGAGCAAGAATGAGCAATAAAAAAAACAAAAAAACATGAATACTTTAAAATATATATATATATATATATATATATATATATATATATATATATATATATATATATTTATATAATAATAATAATGTGGGTGTGAATTCTGTGAAACTTACTTTAATAACTAACAGAAATCAAACCTAAAACCAGGATTCTAATAGGTAAAAAAAAAAAAAACACTTCTTAAAGTGGAATGGTTTCTGTAAATCCAGTATTCAAAAAGCTGTTTTTGCGGTCTTAGTTTTCAGTGATAGTCACATGACTAGAGGCTGGTCTGTCTGTGCAATTGCACAAACCCTAACGTATATAAGCAGTAGGCTTTTTTTTAATTAAGTTATTCAGAATTCTCTGCTTTTATCATTTTATTTCTTATAAATTATATTTTTACTTATGCATCTATTGTGATTTTATGAATATTCTTTTTCTATGTAAAGAACTTTGCTTTCATTGTGTATGAAATGTGCTTTATAAATAAACTTGCCTTGTCTAAATTATTAATAATTTATTGCCATTGTGTGAAAAATATGTAATCAGTCAAAAGTAGTCTGATTGCGAGTATTTTAAAATGTAATGTAATCTAATTACAAGTACTTAATTTTTGGAATCTGATTATACAATCCAGATTACAATAGTTATATATGATTGTTAAATTTGTCTTAATATGAAATAAGGCTACACTTAATATGTGGTCTTAAATGAAGAAATGCATGCCTGAGCTACAAGGCAATAAGTGCTACTGAGAAACTGACTTTGATTTTATATTTGACCCTGAACTTACATCCAGCATCTCGGATTTAGGTTTTAATAATAACAAAAAAAATCATTCCATACAGAACATTTTAATGATATATTGTGATGTGACATAAATTGTTTAAATACACTACTGCAATATAATATAAATTTAAAATAATCATGCTTGATAATGACAAATATTGAGAGTGAAACAATGGGACAGACCCCACAAATAATTTTGTGTCTGGGCTCTGCTCACTTTAAATCCTGACGTGACGTCATTTTACGCCACGGGAACTGCTTGGATCCCAAACAGTCCCACCTCCACGACGGCTCTGAATCTGATTGACAATAATGGCGACGCGATCGTCTTGAGTTGCACCTCAATGAAACATCTCGCAAGAGCGCATTTCACCAATCCTTTGTTATTACCTGGACTTAAAGATCGCTTTTAAGGATATCTTGCAGAAATGATCTCCGGATCCTTTTCGATCAGGAAATACTAAGTTCTGCCGCTGGTGTCATTTTTGGGAAAGCACTAACAAAGGTCTCTTCATCCGTGGCGATGTGGTTGCTGTTTACAGCCCCGTGCGTGCATTTGTTTCGGGCATGAATAAATGCGATTACTTCACCTACAGCCATTCATTTAGCAATCCCGTTTCCATTAAAAACCGGGAAGCCTTGGTGAAAGTGGATTAGCTGCACTGGAAGCTCTTCTGCTGCCGTTTGCAGGTTTTCACGGACAGCGGCTCGCGCAGACCTTCGGGATCGCGTCACGCGAAGTTGGACCATCTGTTGAACGTTTGCGAACGCACGGCAAACTTCGCAAAACAATTTATTACATTACACGATAAAACAACGATTGTTTTTTTTCCTAAACCGAACGTTTTTGTTGCGTTTTTGCTAACGTCAAGTAACCGCTCACAACTTTAGGAAGGTTAGCTATAGCTGGTTAGCCAGGACTAGCTAACTGGCCTTGCTAAAAAAAAAAAAAAACGGGCCGTTAGAGACTCAAATTGACCGTTTTGCCAACATTTTCCAAAACTATGCTTCCTTTCCTTACCAAGTAAATTTGCTTACTCTACCACGCAAACAACTCAAAGGTTACATGTATATGTCGCCTATGTAACTAATAGTTCACTGTATAAATGTTTAGTCAGTTTATCAATAGACATTAATTTTTATGAATTAAGCAAACAAGGGCATCCCTTTTCTTGTCCATACCGCTAAATTGTCCTCCCTCACTGGCCATTGACCCATATGTAATACGGGACGAATTAGTTAATTTATAACCTCATATTTTTCTGTGCTGGCTTAACGGCTAGTCATATTTAAGTTACATATAATCGCAACGTCTGCTCGTAAATGACCACCGGTAGGAATAACCGAGTCATGATGGAAGGAGTGGGTGCTCGAGTGATCCGCGGTCCTGACTGGAAGTGGGGTAAACAGGACGGTGGAGAGGGGCACGTCGGCACCGTCAGGAGTTTTGAGAGTCCGGAGGAGGTGGTGGTGGTTTGGGACAACGGCACCGCCGCCAATTACCGCTGCTCCGGAGCCTATGATGTGAGGATATTGGACAGTGCGCCCACAGGTGAGTGAGACTAACCTAGTCTAGGGCTAACCGGTCAGGTGCGTCTGTCACGTGACATAAACAACAGCACATTGATTTAAACGTTAAACGCGAACGTGCAAAATAGCTTTAATTAACATTATCTAACGCTTAATGTCTTCTTTACAAATCATTCAAGTCATATGACTTGATTGTTTTAGGCTAACTTACTTTTGACCTGGTTCGTTCATCATATATAGTTGAATAGGATTATTTTGTACTACCGTATTCATATATAAAACAACTAGAAAATATATTCTTTATGAAACAGGGTAGCACTTTATTTTAACGTGTCCTTGTTACACGTTACATTTAGACTACTTGTATTAATAATACCTATAAATTAGGCATGGTTGCATGCAACTAACCATAAACCTAACCCTATAGTAAGTACATGAACTTAATTAATATTACTCTGTACTTAAATGTATATTTACACTGTAACAGAGACACATTTAGATATATAAGTGGATATCTACCAAATTTAGTGTAACCAAAAATAGAATGTCTATAAAAATATTAAGAAAGAAAATACATTCCATTCTGTATCAACAACATGAATGAAGTGCATTAAACTGGGGCTTTTGGAGGAACAGAAGGGGATTTGTGATGGAGAGCTAATAATTACTTAAAAAGATATTTTATTTGTATACCTGCATGTCAAGTGACCATTAACAATGTCTGAGAATCAATAAGTTATGAATAATTTACTGTCATTGTGTGAGTATTTAATTATTGAATCAATAAAGTAATTGTAATCTGATGAATATTTAAAAATGTAATACAGGCTAATCTGACTACAAGTAATTTGTGGAATCGGAGTATGTAATCCAGATTACAAATGCAGGTGGAAGTTAACTCCCTTGTCATATGCGTGTAATTGCAATGTTACAGGAATCAAGCACGATGGCACCATGTGTGACACCTGTCGGCAGCAGCCCATCATCGGGATCCGGTGGAAATGCGCAGAGTGCACCAACTATGACCTCTGCACCACCTGTTACCATGGTGACAAACACCACCTGCGCCACAGGTTCTACCGCATCACCACCCCGGGTAGTGAGAGGTGAGTGTGGCTTTCCTCCCTGTGGTCTTCACTCCTTGACATTATTCCCTCTGTGGATGAGGGAGCTTCTCTGGCCAGTTTCAGACCTAGCATGCAACATTTTCTTCAGTTGCGCAGTGACAGGTACGACAGGATTTCAGTGGGACTACCAACCTTTAATAGCACAGACCAGTTTGCATCATTGGTCAGGGCGTGTGTCACTTTGGGAGAGTTGTGTAAGCTCAAAATCTAAATGCAAGCTGCTACCTTAGGTCTCAAATGCATAGTGGATGACGGTAAAGCCGGCCCACTGGTCTTGATTTAGTTGGTTTTGACTTAAGGGACATTGTACTGTCATGTCTACCTGAGCAATGTTGTGCTAAAAGTCTCTGGAGGAAAATAATCCAGATTTGGAAATCCCAAGTTTTGCTATCCAGGATCAGCTAACGCATCTTGCTTTTGTGCATTTCTTTAAGCAACAGTAGACAGGACCACCCTGATCCAGATACATACATGTATCATTTTATGGGGACAAACTATTTTTTTTCTTTACTGTGCTGAAAGGCTTCATATATAGCCAACTTTATCTACAGTACATTAACACTGTAACAGTTTAACAAATCAAGTGAAAATGTAAATGTTGTGTTGTTTCACCAATTTTAAAGTTTTATTACATTTTGTTCCCAATGTCCCAATGTATCCCTAATATCCTCCCAAAAAGTTTTGAACGACACATACTAAAGTGTTTGGCCGTAAAAATAAATAGCCTCAGCTGCTGCAGCTGACTTTGCATTAAAATCTCTACTACCTACCTACTGAAGGTTGCTTGATCAAGACTTGATTTTGTGGTCCAATCCAATTTCAGAATCACAATCCCCATTTTCTTTTGAAATCCTTACATTTTCTAGATTTGATCCAATTTGATAACCAAACTCCAGTCAAACGTCTTTTGAACAACTGAGCTCTGGTGTCTCCCATGCTTGGTTGGTCATTTTTTAGCAAGTTCTTATGTTTCCTCTTGCTCCAGCCGATTGAATCTTCAGTGACACAACATGTTATGCTTTTCCTTTGACATTAACTGCAGTTTTTGTGTGATGCAAAAGTTAGCCTACTCTATATTAATTACTTGTCAGCTGGTGTATAAAAGCAATTTAATTCACATCAGACCTTATGACAGGTAAATTACTAGCCAATCAAATTGCTTCAAGGATCATTCTAGTTGTTATCCACCATTTTGTTTATCTGTGACATACCTAATTTTTCTGGGCAAATTACCAACATTATGGCAAAAAAGTTGTTGTTTGGTGCATGTAACTGGGATACGTGGTATCCAGAGAGGCTAGTGAATGAAGTTTGGTTTGTCACGTTTCCAAATTCAACCGGTAAGCTCGAAAAAAGCAAAAGTTGGATCAGACTGCGTTAGTAGACTGTATGAACAAGTAAACTTGACATTTTAAACAAATGTCCAAAATAAATCATCTCTACATTGTACATTTCCACCGAGGTGGTAGTAGTAGAGTACAGTATGGTGCATGTTTTTAGCAATGTTTTTAATTGGTTTAAATAGCATTTATCTCTCTATGACATTGGCTTTTAATAATTTTACACTTCCATTATTATTTTTGAGATCCCCCCCCGGGGGGATTGACCCCCCCAATACCGTAAAACTGCACATTTTAGAGTGGCCTTTTATTGTGGCCAGCCTAAGGCACACCTGTGCAATAATCATGCTGTCTAATCAGCATCTTGATATGCCACACCTCTGAGGTGGATGGATTATCTCAGCAAAGGAGAAGTGCTCACTAACACAGATTTAGACAGATTTGTGAACAATATTTGAGAGAAATAGGCCTTTTGTGTACATAGAAAAAGTCTTAGATCTTTGAGTTCAGCTCATGAAAAATGGGGGCAAAAACAAAAGTGTTGCGTTTATAATTTTGTTCAGTGTAATTTTAAATTATGAAAGATATATGAAAAACACATTATTAACTCTTCCGCTACACATTTTCCTTGGCGAAATTACAAGAGGGAATCTAAAAGTGTTATGAAGTCAGACAGTCAACATGTCATAAATATTGACATTAACACTGTTTTCTTGTCTTCTACCATTATATTT
The DNA here is from genome assembly GCA_029959095.1 of Rhinichthys osculus. NCBI lineage: Eukaryota > Metazoa > Chordata > Actinopteri > Cypriniformes > Leuciscidae > Rhinichthys > Rhinichthys osculus. Next base: position 33,596,950 of record JARWKJ010000007.1, on the reverse strand, counting down.
GTGACCCGTGCTGGGAAAATGAGTCGTAATGAGCAAAATAAAACAAAAATAGTTATTTTCACATTCTCTATTAAGAAACCTTCAAATTGATGTAGCCTATGATTTGGTAGATAAAAGAATGAAGTCGATAGAGTCAGCAAAGTCAATTTTTTTTTTTGTTGAAAAATCGAGTTAAAAGTTTTCTGAAGGTTCCAAGACAAAATCACCTAGAAACCATACCTTAAAATCCCTGGTAATAACACCAAAATTCGGCACACACCAAGTCAAACCCAAATATCTATAGAAAAAATATTTATTCAACTTTTTTCCCCATGATACCACAGTTGTTTGATTAACATTAATGAAACGGACAGCCTACCGGTATATATTAAGACCCACTGTACCGCACAGATCTAATCGCATCAGATCAGATGTTTTTCTCTAACCGTTAACCAAACATTCACTTAAGACATAACAGACAAACGCCCCTTTCACGCATACAGTCTTTACTGGTAAATTACCGGTAACAGATCATGTGTGAACAGGACCTTTTCAAATATACCGGTTAATTTGTTCCGGCAATTAAGTAAGGGAACTTGTAACATTACCAATAAATTACCAGTATATGTATATAGCACTCAGAACGCGCTGAGGTAAGAAGTGATTTGGGCCAATCAGAAGCCGTTTAAAAGAGCAAAATCATAAAATGATGCACTAATAACGCGTTTAACTCAGCACTGTTTACAGATGTCTTCAAATTGGAGTGATACCGAAACTAAAGCTCTTCTCCTCGTCCGGTCAGATGAAGAGATTGGTCAACAACTTAGAGGAACAGTTAGCGAGACTGTCACGTATGGTAAAATAACTAGCCTTCTTCAAGAACAAGGCATAAACAGGAGCAAAAGTCAAGCGATGGGCAAGTTAAAAACACTTAGGCTAAAATTTCTGAAAGTACACAACTTTTATTAAGCCACAGGAAACACAGCATATCCTTTTCCATTGTTTTTGTTTCGGTTCTTCTAGACTTTGCCTGCAATGGCGGCACTTTTCTTCTTCTATCCTTCCAAGCGAATGTCCTAGTAAATGACACGACTCAGTGCTGCCCTCTGATGATTTGTAGAGTATAGAAAAGCAATCGTACTGCGCATGTGTCGAACTCGTCCATCCGCGGTTGAGTAGCCTATAGTTTATAACCTGTGTGGACATGACTGTGCACAAGAAGAAGCGTAACGCTGAAAATGAAGTATACCCGGCCACTTATTTACAGGCTGCCAGGAATAGCCTAGTTAACTCTTTTTTTTTGCGCATTGAATCTAGAAATTTGAGCTGCTGTTTTGTTTCTAGAGTTGCCATCTATTCCGTTTGAATGGCTTGAGTAACGTCTCTTTCAGTGTCTCCATATGGTGAGGCTATTAAGAAGTCTAGCAGTTGTTTAGACGTCTCTCGTGTCAGCCATCCATAACTGCCCTCAACATGAGCTCAAAGAAACAATAGGTCAGCTCAACAGCTGGTGTCCTTTCAACTAAGTGTGCCTCTATTTCCCTCGTGAGAATGGTTAGGGAAGTACAACACACAAAGGCAGTAGTGAAGCCAGGCCTTTTTGCAGGGTGTTTCCCTCTGGCAGCTGCTGTCTCATGCTGTGGTTTCCAGCTGCTTTAAGGATGCATCTGATCTTAAAGGGATAGTTCACCCCAAATTCAAAATATTGTCATTTATATATATATACCCTCAAGTTGTTCCAAACCTGTATGAGTTTTACTTATGTTGATCACAAAATAAGATATTTTAAAGAATGTTGGTTATCAAACAGTTGATGGTAGCTTTGACTTCCATAGTAGGAAAAATAAATACTATAGAAGTCAATTGCTACCGTCAACTATCTTGTAACATTCTTCAAAATATCTTCTTCTGTGTTCAACAGAAGAAAGAATCTCATACAGGTTTGGAACAACAATAGGGTGAGTAAACGGCCAATTTTATTTTTATTTTGGGATGAACTATCCCTTTAATATTGGCCTTTTTTTAAAGTTATGTTTTTGGCCTTTTTGTGCCTTTATTGGTTAGGACAGTAGATATTTTAACAGGAAAGCGTAGGGTAGAGAGAGAGGGGAACAGGATCGGCAAAGGACCTCGAGCTGGGAATCGAACTCGGAGCAGTTGCGCTATATGTCGGCACGCTAACCACGAGGCTATTGGCATTTTAAAAATGAACATGTCAGCAAAGCTGGAGAATCCGAGACTGTCCGCTGTGGTTCAGCATGGGCCAGACAAGTTCTCTTCTAGAAACTGAAACACTAAGAGATGTTAAACATTCAGGACTTTTCATTCTGGGTGTATTGCAGGTTTCAGGAGACATCATAAGTTCTAAGTAAATCGAGTTGAACAATATAATGACAATCCGACAATGGAAGCAGGAAGTTACTTTACCTCTAACTGGGATCAAAACTTATGCTCTAATGTTTCCAAAGCATAACTTCTGTACTCTTGCCATTTGCTTTGTAACATTCTTGTATGTTTTGCACAGAGTTCTTCTGGAATCTCGTCGCAAGTCAAAGAAGATCACAGCCCGGGGCATCTTTGCAGGAGGACGGGTGGTGCGGGGAGTGGATTGGCAGTGGGAGGATCAGGATGGCGGGAATGGAAGAAGAGGGAAGGTAATGCCTCAACATGTTTGGCTATGCTCTTTGCTCATCATTTATTAGATGAGTAACTTTCCACTCTATCAAGTATATACATTGTGTGTTATGCTCTTGCATGTTCATTGAAGCAAATGCGATGGTGCCAATACAAACCTGTTACATTATTTATCTACATTAATTTAGTAGATGTGGTTATCCAAAGCAACTTACAGCATACAACATAAAAGATCCTAAATGAGCAGTGACATGAGAAGTTACTGTTTTTTTTATTCTGCAATTTCACACACTAGCCTAGTCATTACTTAATCTATAATTATATATATAGCCCACTGATTTAAAATATACTACAAGTGCAAATATAGGGTTGAATTGGAGAGTTGTTGAAATCCCTCTCCATGGTCAACTAAACCCAGGGTGTGTTAATGCCATTGAAACCATTGATCTATGACATTTAAACCACTGGGAAGTCACTTCAACTAGTTCAACACACACTTTCTGCAGTTTAAAAAGTGCTTTAAAAGCATTTTAAAAGTGTTTACCTTACCTTTGGTACATACTTTTCAAGGGGTCATGAACTGCATTTATTTATTTTTATTTTATAATGTTCTCTGAGGTCCAGTTATGATGTTATATCCTAATTTAGAAGTAATGAGCTATTTTCTATCCTGTTTTTGATCCTCTCTTTCTAACACTCCGTTTTGATGGGCATCACATTCAAGACTTGGAAGTAAACGCCCACTGCTATGAAGGGGTAACAGTTTTGCATATTAAATGATGATCAATGTCCCTGCCATTGCACGTGTGGAATTGTTTTGAAAACGGCCAATGTTGAAAAATATCTCGTTACATAGTTTGCCAACAATATTAAACATATATGCGTGTTGCATATGCTTTGTAAGTCTTGTTTGTGGGCGGCAAATACATTTAAATGTAGGGTAGGCAAATTGTTTTAAAAACACTTTGTTATACTAATTTAAACTCAATTCACATCCTGATAGCAATCAATAATAGAAGTGGTCTAAATATTAAAACATGTACATATATCTTCTGTGGAAATCTCTGTAGTCAGTACCAAAAAATGTTTTGTCCAGTCATTGCATTCAGTCCGATCAATCAGTCAGTAGTCAATCATTGTATCCCTTAACTCACCTTTGATCACCAAAATGACATATTTAAACATGCCTTAAAATAGCTTGAATGTAACTCTACACCCTTGCCTCATTTAGTATACGCGGTTCTATGAATATTCAAATTAGCCCCGCCTCCACTCACTTACACCAGTTGACGATCACACGTTGACCTGATTGGTTACAAGGTCGTTTTTGACGTCAGAAACACCAGCGATTTCAAACCGCGTTTTTGAGACTGTCTTTGGTTCACTGCTGTTTTAAGGAGAAAATACTCAGCAATGGTGTTGAATTTGCACATGGTTTGATCTAAATCATATTAAAAACACCACATAGACATATAAACAACATTTAAAAGCTTGATTTCCATCACAGGGGGACTTTAAGTACTTGGAGTTACCACAGTTATAGCTGACAAAGAATGACTTGTGGTGTTTCTGTGGTGTATATGGAATTATGAATGTACATTTGTTTGTCTCACTGTCGTTCTCATAGGCTATTCATCGTTCATCCTTTTCGATAACGTGTTGTAAGTAATGTCAAAACAGATATTGCTCATTGAAGCTTTTATTCATGATTTCAGTGAATGACTTCAATCAAAACTATAACAAAAGCAGCGTTCTCTACATGCTTTCTTCCATTTCCATAATCTAACGCATTAACCCCATAAATGCGACGCAAAGGAATGAACAACATCCATCACAATATTCAGTTTGACTGTGGCGCTACAGTATAAAAACTCAGTACATATCAATCGATCTGTATTAGACAACGCAATAGTGACGCATGGTAAACACTGTTACTCACACTTGTGTGTTGCGCCATTACTGTTTAATCCAGTGTAGTTGGCACTGCATCATCTTTTATTTTCACTCTCTGAAAAGCCTGCGTCGAACTCTCGTTTAAAAATGAATCTGCAGTAAAATAAAGCGAAACAAACAAACAGTGTCTTACTTGCGCAATCTGACTGGAACTTGGTTAAAAATTGTTCATCCGTCTGCGCCAATAGCCTCATGGCCAGCGCACAGACATATAGCGCAGTTGCGAATCAGGCGTCCCGAGTTCGAGTCCCGATCCCGCCCTCCTTTCTCTCTCCAACTTCGCTTCCTGTCAACTAGCTAACTGTCCTATCATAATAAAAAAGGCAAAAAACGCCCCCCAAAAAAATAGCTCATCCACACTTTCTTAATGTTTGGGTCACAAGGATGGCAATGCAAAACAAAGCTCTTATAAACCTTTAGAGGCATCTCTATTGTTTTGTTGCTGTGGAGTCTATCTCGTATTTACTACTACGTGAAGTGGAAATCGGTGGGCGGGGCTAAAGAGGCAATGATGTAGAAGTAGGCATTGATCTTCTGCTGAGGAAGTCTTTCGTCACCCTTTGACTTAAGGTGAAAAAAAAAATCCAAAACGAGTCGTTTTACGAGCTTGGCTTCATTAAAAGCTGCTTTTGGACTAGCAAGCAGGTTTTGAGTTCTGAAACTTGCAGGATATTTGATGGTACATGACCTCTTTTGTCAAAAGAAGGAACATTTGATTTCTCAATTCATGACTCTTTTAAGTCTCTTTAGTAACAGCTTTCCTTATTGTATTCCAGTGTTATATTAGGCACGTTTAGAGTTGTTATTGTAATTATTTATTGCTCTATTGCTCAGCACTGCTTCTCTTTTGCTCATTGATGAACCTGCAAAGCCCAATTTTTTATAATGTATTTGTACTAGGGCTGCCTCCGACTGAAGATTTTTCATGTATATCCGCCTAATAATAGCGCACAGTTGTTTAGGTTAACATTAATGTTAGAGGAAGCAGCCATTTTAAAGTGGCTAACATTAGGCTACTAAACTTTTTCAAATGATAAGCCATGTTTGATGTCGATGAATTAAAGGTTTGGATTTCCCGGCCAACATAACTACCACATGGTCATGGACCAGCTGTTAACGTTCTGTCCGTCAGACTCCATGACTTCGCCAATTGACTTCGCCGAGGTTTTTTTTTTTTCTGCAAATAACCGACATTAAAATTTGGTCGACTAAGCCTCTTCTCGACTAACGTTTAGTTGACTATAAGGGGACAGCCCTAATTTGTACACATTGTCCCAGTAGGAAACTATGTTTGTGCTTTTTTTAAGACCATAAGGCTGTTTGTTGCTCTGTAATATTTCCCATAAGTTCAACGTGGATATTTGTAATGGCATATTTTCCATCAAGAGTGACGCCACTCTCAAAAAAAGTACTGTGCAAGTCAACTGTTTATTTGGTCTTTGAATTCTCAGATATTTCAGGCCACTCCAGTTAAATGTATTTAAAGAGTGCTCTCAAACACACTTCCTTTAAAGCGAGAGCCGACTTCAAGCCTACTTCACGGTTTGTAATTAGAGCAGCATTTCTGTCACTCTGATTGGCACGTTGAATGGCATTCTGGCGGTGGAAACATTTACTGGTGGTGAAACTGTGCACTTCCTGCTTGTTTAATGTTTTGGTATTTTTTGCTTTTTTACCATTTACATAATATTTCAATTCAAACTCATAGCTGTTGTAATGTTTTGTAAGGTTAAGAAGAGCTTGCAAATGGCATAAGACAAATTGCTAATCAGACTCTTCTAATGTTTTCTGTATTTATTTGTTGAATTCTGTGACTGAAGTTGTATGGTACATTATTTTGGAGGAAATCTAAGCATGTTTGACACTGGATCATTAAACACAACATTTGAGACAAGTTGGGGTGTTGTTTCAAGCTGACAGCTTAAAGTCGGCATGAAATGAAATTCTGTCTATTTTCTAAATGTGTGTTATGTATCTTAGGCCCTGTTTACTCCTTGTATTAAGACACATTTTCATCAGTCGGGTCACAAGTGGACAATGCTAAATACAGGTGTAAACAGGGTCTAAAACACTTTGAGTTTGTCCACTTTTGAGTACTTCCAGAGGTAGTCGAAAACGCATTTGCTTTCGTAGTGTAAACGCTCATGTGGTCGAATGCGTTCGAACAGCCACAAAAGAGCATCTACTCTCCGCCTACTGCCCTAATGAGTAGGGGTGTAACGGTTCACAAAATTCACGGTTCAGTTCGATACGATACACTTGTGTCACGGTTCGGTTCGGTACGTTTCCGATACAGCAAAAAGAAAGAAATGGGAGAGAAATTTCCTTGATTTAATTTTTTTAAATTATATTTTTATTAAAACTAACATCATAAAGTATGATTTTTTTTAACTTTGAGCAATGATGGAGCTATACTTGACTTTTCTTAGGAGCTTATAAAACAAAACAGCTCCTTGGACAAAATTAAATGTAATATTGTAGTAGTTATAAACAAAGGTTTATTTTAGTTCAGATTAACATTTGAGGGCAGCAGCAATTGTATTCATAATGTCAAAATAAAACCGACGTAATGTTACTTGAAAGCATTATAGCCTACTATTCCTGCCAAACTCCCATGGTTACAGTGAGTGTCACTACAGTAAACCCATGGTGAATGTTGCTGATCTGTGGACACTGGATAGTTCATTCATGGCACAATGTTTCTTCCTGGTTTCCACGTCAGCGCTGTTTGATCCGTTAATAACGGAGAAATGCGAATGTTTCTCACTAGATCTCGCAGCGATGTTATTACTTCAGTGGCAAATTCAAATGCTTTCTTTACTGGATTTCGCTGTGTAGTAACAGTGCCGATGATTAAGATCGGCTCGCGCTACATTGGTCCAACTGATAAACGGTCCGTCAACCACACAATAACGAGTGGTTTCGTTCCGCTTACATTACATTTGCATTTGATGTTGGGCAATATTGTGGTCACGCCAGCGTCTCTTACATTATGAGCGCGCTTGCCACACGTGACGCGCCTACATTTGAAATAACGAAATTTTGGTCGGCAGGAAAAATGGTCCAACGGTTCGGTTCAAAAATGCGTACCGAAAACCGAACCGAAAGCCTCGTACCGAACGGTTCAATACGAATACGTGTATCGTTACACCCCTACTAATGAGTAAACATAATGGGAAAGCGCCCTAGCCAGACGGGATTTATACTTTGTCGGCTGAAGAAGAAATAAATAAAATGAAAAGAAATGAAAATGAAATGAAAGAAGACCTAAGTTTGGTTTAAAGACGAAAAACGTACCAAGCACACATGTTCTCTCACCAGGACTTCTCCACTCATTTAGTCTGCTTAAATTGCCGCTCAAGCTCTCACGTTCATCTGCCTCCACTCCTCCATCTCAAAATCCAATCAACAAACCAAGTCCTCACCCTATACTATTCCCATCACAATACGGAAGAAAAAAATCTGTTGCTACTTCCATTTCATTGCGACTTTAAAGTCAAGTCATAGACAAGCTGCTTAATATAAGCATATAATTACCATTCAGTGGCATTTTTTTGTTGTTGTAACTTAATAGTTTCACACAATGTCTATCTACATTAGGATATCCACGGTCCTTCAACCTTTTTTCCCTTGAATATTGTGTTTGTTAGTTGCATTAATCAGACTTTAGACTGCTTTAGTCATGTGACTGAAGTGAGGGATATTTAGTAATACTTTGAATTTCTTGTCGTCTGCATGACTTCGTCTTCTCTTTGCTCTTTTTTTTTTACCGTCCTCCTCTGTTTCAGGTGACAGAGATCCAGGACTGGAGTGCTGCCAGCCCCCACAGCGCAGCCTACGTCCTCTGGGACAACGGGGCCAAGAACCTCTACCGAGTGGGATTCGAGGGCATGGTGAGCCACCCCCATCACTATACACACATACACAAAAGACTGCAGTTAACTGGCCTTTGTGTTGCTACCCACTCCCCCCCCCCCCCGTGCGCACAATGCACCACACACAGACCAGCATCCCATAAGCTGGGCTTCTTTATGAGAGCCATGTGCAGGGCAGGCATTGTGAGGGGCAGCTGGACGACCTATCTGCATGATAAAAGAAATCTGTCCCCTTTCTGTCTCTTCACAAGAGAGCGAGAATCATCATGAAGACCAAAGGCAAAGAGAGCAATGGGAGTGGCCTGCGTAAAGCGTGCCTCAGTTATTGAAGTGAGAGGCGGCCCGGCCCGTTCATTGGCTGTTCGACTTTCTGCGACGTCTGAATTTCAGCCAATCTCTTCGCGGTTGGGCTACGGCTTTTGTCTGTTATTGCTATATATCCGTAGGGTGTGCGCAGCCATCTGCCACTGGAATTATTAATTAGATTTGGATGAAGAGGATGAAGCACAGACTACTGTGTCATTGAGACTGGTTAGACTTTAGGAATTTGTTAGGCACACAAAACAGTTTGAACAAATCTCTCATAATTGTCTTTTTTTTTTTTTTTTAGTCTGATTTGAAATGTGTGCAAGATGCCAAAGGAGGCGCTTTTTACAGAGACCACTGTCCAGTGTTGGGTAAGCTTTCAAATGTCTCATTATACAAATATATCATACTTGTAGGCACATATTATTTATGATGAATATGATTGAGTGAAGTGTGGTTGGGTGAAGTCCTCCATTGCATCTTAATTCAATGTATTGTATGAGATGCTTCCACTAGGTGTCAGCACTAGATGCGGGGATCTTCAAACATACATATAGCTACGGTGACACATTCCAGTTTAAAAGCTGTTTTGGCCCCAATCCATAATTGACTCCTTGCTATCCATGCCAATAACAGAAGGTTCTAAGCAAAAGTGGTTGGACTTAAATGAATTTCTCTTGAAACCTTAAGGCATGGTCCCAAGTTTTAAGCTGTGGCCCAATTCACAGGGTCCCTATGCAGTGTTCACAGTTATCTGTTGAAGTTCAATTCACTTTACCATTTGAAACGCACTGTAACGCAGAAACCTGCATACAAAACTTGAGTCGAGCATATTGGAGTTACGGTGTGATTTATGATATATTTGTAGATGCATATGTAATTGTATTTATATAGAATATTTAATATTATAAATTTAATTAATAAAAGCTGGAAAATCGCCTTGTTGGGCATTCACGTGACTCGTGCAAATCCTTGTTTATTCGGGATTGGTGGAAAGAGGAATGTTATTCAGCCTGATTCAGACCAATTATTTATTATATATACCCATTATATAATACGTCAACTAATGTTAACTAATGTGAAGTGTCACTAATTTCTTTAATTTCTTTCACAAGAAAAAAACAATTCTTACTCACCCCAAACTTTTAATGGTAGAGTGTATAATGTTACAAAATCTTTCTAATAAAAACAATAAAAAATCGGTAACACTTTACAGTAAGGTTCATCAGTTAACATTAGTTATTGTATTAACTAACATGAACTAACAATGAGCAAAACATGTTGCAGTATTTATTAATGTTAGCTAATAAAAATACATCGGTTCATTGTTTGTTCATGTTAGTTCACAGTGCATTACCTAACGTTAACAAATACAACCTTTGGTTTTAATAATGTATTAGTAAATGTTGAAATGAATATTAACTGAGATGAATACATGCTGTCGAAGTATTGTTCATTCTTAGTTTCTTGTTAACTAATGAACCTTATTGTAAAGTGTTACCAATCTTACTGATCTAAAACTTTTGAATGCTAGTGTAGATGTACTTAAGCATGACTAGGCCATTTCAGAATTTTCTTAGTTAATTTTTTCAATAGAATAATGAATACTGGTCTCGGATGATAATGCCCATGAGAAGTCCCTAGCTGTTCTATTGCTCTCTCGATCATCTCTCTCTTTCCTCTGTGCCCTTCTGTAGGTGAGCAGAATGGAAACAGGAACCCCGGAGGCCTGCAGATCGGAGACTTGGTCAACATTGATTTGGACCTGGAGATCGTTCAGTCGCTGCAGCACGGTCACGGAGGCTGGACCGATGGCATGTTTGAGACCCTCACCACCACAGGCACTGTGTGCGGCATCGATGAAGACCATGACATAGTGGTGCAATATCCCAGTGGAAACCGGTCAGTCACACAGCACCTCTGAAAACACGGTTTACATCATCATGGGCCATATATCACCACAGTTTTCTTTTCTTCTTCTTTTGCTTTTGTTTCATTGTGACAGGCGCAAACCTCAAATTTATGACAAATCATATTAATATTAATGTTGATTACTAAGAACATACATTACAATTTTTAATTTGTATATACACATTCTACACATCCAAGTAAATAATTGGTAATAAATAAATAGTAATTACTATATCAGTGGATCAAGAATTTACACAACATTACATAACAAGAAACACTTCACATTAGTCCTCTTAGTAGCACGAAACTGCTTTTTTCTCTCAATATAAGCAGTATAACAATATTAAAACAATTTTTGGTGCTGGTCAACGATTAATCGCGATAAATCGCATCCAAAATAGAAGTTTTATTTTTTAAAAACACACACACACACACACACACACACGCTAAGAGACAGCTTCTTAGTGCTGTTTGCATCCAAAATAAAGGTTTGTGTTTACATAATATATGTGTATGTACTGTGTATAATTATTTTGTATATAAATACACACACGCATGTATACATTTAAGAAAAATTTGTATTTATATATAATATAAATTATATATACAGTAGAAACATGCAAATATTTCTTAAAGGGGTCATATAATGCCATTTTTGTACAAGCTAGTATGATTCTTCAGGGTCTAAATTAAAAGTTTGTAATATACTTTAATTACAAATTCTCATTAGTATTGTAAGAAAACACTTATTTTACTTGGTCAAAAACAGCTCTGTTTTCAGCACGCCGTTTCAGTGCATATGACTTTAAATGATAATGAGCTTTGCTCACCCCGCCTCTCTGTTCTGTGCGTACACCGTTTGTAACTCAATAACACAATAACCATAACGCGTTGTTCAGTATAAACGTGGGATTATGCATTATATTGAGAACATCATACATAGAAAATTATGCCGTAATGTACCCTGAGTGTAAACCTTAGACGCATTCATTGTGAAGCGTGCAGCTAGCGATTTGCAAAGATTAATATAAATATTAATATAAAGTTTAATAAAACGTTACACTTACTTCAGTTGTTCTAGAGGTTCAGCAGGAACACGAATATCTGGTACCGATCCTTTTTTCATGAGCAGCTTCTTAGCAAAACCAGCTTTATACTGACCCTCGTTTATAAAGCAGTCCACTGAGAAATGATTCGCGCAAACATGAGAGCATTGACGTTGCTCGTGGGGAATATTCCCTTCAAAAACAAACTCAGCCACTGCGTCTTCAGCGGTTCGGATTTAGGAACATTAAAATGACTGCTGTGTTCGTTATTACACCCAAGAACAGAACACCACAATCGCTTAGACGCCATTCTGCTCATAGACAGTGCTCCAGCATATCAACAATGACCGCACCGGTCCGCGCAGACAATGATTGACAGCTCGCTCACGAGCGAGGGAGTGTCTGTGTTGAAACGCTGCTGTCAATCAACAATCGTGGGAGGAGCTTCCGAGCGTGTGACGTCACAAAATCGAACGGCTCAATTTGAGGCAGGGGAAAACATATAAAGAGATTAAAACAAAAACACTGGATGGATTTTTATCATTTTATGATGGTTGTGTACAGGCACTGCCAACACACATTTCAGTACAATCAACTTGTAAAAGTGCATGTACCATTATATGACTCCTTTAAAAATGTACATGCATGTGTGTGTAACCTACTGTCGTTGAGGATCCATGAATTTCCCTTTGAGTTGTAATGAACACTGACCCCTGTGTGTGTTCTAGGTGGACGTTTAACCCAGCGGTGCTCACCAAGGCAAACGTCGTACGCAGCGGAGAGGTGGCGGCTGGAGCGGAGGGAGGCAGCTCTCAGTTCCTGGTGGGAGACTTGGTCCAGATCTGCTATGACATAGACCGCATCAAACTACTCCAGAGAGGACATGGAGAGTGGGCTGAAGCTATGCTGCCAGTGAGCGCCACCTACCTCATCCATAAAGGGATCTGCAACTCTCTTATTATTTACTCACGCTCATGTCATTTCAAGCCCGTATGACTTCTGCGGAGCGCAAAATATATTTTATTATTTTTTTGGTCCGTACAATGGAAGTCAATCATTAGCAACATTTTTCAAAATGTCTATTTTGTATTCTGCAGAAGAAAGTCATATAGGTGTCGAACAGCATGTGTGTGAATAAATGACACGGGTTTTAGTTTTTGGGTGAACCATCCCTTTAAAGATTATTTCTGTGAATGTGTAACATTATATTACTCTTTGGCTGAGTTATGAGAACATGGATATATTTTAGCCATTTTATTATATAATAATAACACAAATAATGAACATGATCAGGAAATTTTGCTGGATTTAAACCTGTGTCACCCGTATTGGCACCATTGCGATACTAAGCACTGAGACTAATGAACAGCTTAGTCAATTGTTCATAATTCAGAAAAGACGTTTACTACTACTAAGCATCTTAAATTTCTCTCACAAATAAAATGACCCGTAAAGGCAGGCGATGATGAGACCTCATCATTGTCATAAAGACCCAGTCTGAGGCTGATGAGCAGTAAATTGCAGCCACTGGCAACCCACTACCAATAGCACAGTTGTTTTATTTGATCTACCGGCTGTTTCAAGCAGCTCTGCCTCCTGAAGCAGTTGATGAGATGCTGTGAGTGGCATTAGGCCTGTGTGCTTGGTTTATATTTCTTGGAACGCCTCCCTTTTTGTTGTCCTCGATGGACAAAGCTCAGATTTCCAATAGCTTCAGTTATGAGCCATATAGATGAGAAATGGGTCCTGCAAGCTTAGGAGCCTTTGGGTATTCTCTTTTTAAATGAGCCAATCTCAATTTTAAAAGCCAGACCTTACACTTTATTGATTTTTCTCCTCCGACCACCACATCTCTCGCTCTCCCTCCGCTGTGCTTAGGATGTTGCTCTCAGAGGAGGCGTTTGTACCTGTGCGTAAAGAACAGTTCGAACACAGTGTTGTCTAGCATTCCAGACATTTCTGAGCTCTGAGGGAAAAGAAAGTGCGTTAAAAGCAATAAATCTTGTTTAGGACAGTCACACACTTTACACCTGTGTTTTCTTCTGAGCAGACTCTTGGAAAAGTGGGCAGAGTGCAGCAGATTTACTCTGACAGCGACCTGAAAGTCGAGGTGTGCGGGACGTCCTGGACGTACAATCCAGCTGCTGTCACTAAAGTGGCTCCTTCTGGATCTGCTGTTACTAATGCTTCTGGAGGTAACACACACACACACACACATAAATAAATATACTGGAGAGGATAGTAAATAGTAGTATATATATATTTAAAAAAAAATGCGTCACTTATTCCCATGAACACCATTTGTGTTATTTCATAGATTTAATGACTTTACTAGTATTATTGATGGAAAAAAGTGGAAAATTGTAATAACGTAGAATGAGTAGGTGTGTCCAAACTGAGTGGTAGTGCGCATGGGTATTTTACTTGTATCTTTTGATATTATTACATTTCATTTAGGGCTGCACAACAGTGAGGAAAAAAAAGTGACAACATCATGTAAAAAGTATGATCTTTTATTGGAAAATTAAAAAAAAATTCAACAACTGAGAAGAGAGTTATTAAACTACATTTTATAAAGTCATCTGTCAAGCTCCTGAATCGTACGGAGAAAATAAAAATAATAAAAACAAAATAATTTTTTTTTTTTACTCTGAAGACGTTATTTAAACTCTTCTTTTAGGGCAAAACGATTTGAGAAATACTTGATAAGTATGTGGCTGTTACTGGTAATGGCTTGCTGGAAAGTGTTATACACATTTTAATATATTAGTTTAAAATAAACAATAGAAATCATAATTATTACTATAAAATAGTCATATTGGGTCAAAAAACTGGTTACGGCTTGCTGGAAAGTGTGTGTATATTTCTCTCTCTCTCTCTCTCTCTCTCTCTCTCTCTCTCTCTCTCTATATATATATATATATATATATACTATATACACTATATGTACATATATATATATATATATATATAAATACACAAGTCATTACTAGTTTTGACCCAATATGGCTAGTTTAAAGTAATAATTATGATTTGTATTGTTTATTATTAAAGTAATATATTAAAATGTTAAAAACATTTATTAACATTGTAATAATTTTACTGTAAAATAGAGTATTTAATAAAATAATACTTAACTTTTATAGAACAACTGTAAAATGACAACGCTCATACCCATTTCTTTATTTTCAAAAGTTAAACAATCAAGCTTTTTTTTTTTTTGGTGGATAATTGCACTTAGCCAAATCACAGTTTTGCTGTATCATGCAGCCCTAATTTCAATATATTGTGACATGAATTGATTTGCCAGAGGATGAAAGCGTTCTATATTTCAGTGGCGTTCAGTCAACCACAGGCAGGCATCAATCCGTCAGTCATCGTGTACTGTGCATGACACTATAGTCCTTCTCTGCCCTCAGAGCGCCTGTCTCAGCTCCTCAAGAAACTTTTTGAGACTCAGGAGTCTGGAGACATTAATGAAGAGCTGGTGAAGGCCGCCGCCAATGGAGACCTGGTCAAAGTAGAGGACATCCTGAAGAGACCCGATGTAGACGTAAGAGTTCGACCGTAACACACACACACACTGTTTTTTTTTAATATACAGTCAAAACAAAATGTATTCTGACACCTTCAACATTTCTCACATCATCACAGTTTATTCGCTATAGTTTAGAAAATGGTAATAAAATATGACAAGAACTCAGAGTTGTCAAATCAGTTGATATATCACTGGTTTTGGCCGTCCTTCTGTTACACTGTCAACTGGTTGAATAGCTGTCAGCTGTTAAATTTAACTACACAATTAGATAATATAAACTTAGCTCAACCAATCACCAAGCAATGCTTCATTTAGTTCAGTCTGTGCTGTAAAAAGGTCGCATTACCAATTAAAGCTGCATTCCGTAGCTTTTCCTCTTTGTCGCCATCTGTCTGTTCGAAATCTGTAACTGCAGTGATTCGCGGAATTATCATCTTTACGTGGGTTGTAAATCGGCATGAAACAGCGCGGATGAACACAGTGCTTTGAGGCGAGTGCTGCTGTCAGTCACCGCGCTGAGTGGATACTGTCATACAGAATCACAGATTCACTTTTTGAAAGTTTGACCAACATAAGAATTTTCGTAAGAAAATGTCTTCTGAACAAGTAACATCCATTTTTGTTCTGATCAGCTAAGGGGGAAAAAGCATTCGACATGATATGCTTCGTTAGATTTAATCAACGCGATTTACAGCAACCGTGCAAATCATAGCCTACTTTGTTCTCAAATTGTTCATGTTAACAACATCAGCATTGCGTGACTAATGTTAAATTTAATGTGTTTTATGGTTAGCAGCTACCTGCGTAGTTCAGAATTTATATTCTCCATAATAGCAAAACGAGAAAGGCACAACAAAGGAAACTCCATAACTGTGTGAATTAAGAAAACGTACTGTTACACGATTGAACTATTGAAATGTCTTACTTGTTCAGCAGAAAAAAGCCGTCTGTTCTTCCGTTTCGAACCCCTTCAAAACACGGAGTTCACGCACTATTCAAAAGCCCCGCCGATGTTTAAATCCTTGTGTTCGCATGAGACGGTTTCTTTCTCTAGCCACCTTAAATCCGAAGTACGAAGTCTTTTGGGTTTTATAACTGCTGAATCTCCAGTTGACACTGATGATTGTTGTTTGGATCTTTCTGGATGCCATAAGTTTAATTATGTAAAGTGCTGCGAGAAAAGCCTATACATCTAAACATCTCGTCACGCGCAGTATAGCCGGCTAGCCGAAACTCCTTCTTTATGTGTACGGGTGTGACGTCATGACGCAAAGACATGCTCGAATTTCCCGCGGAAACCCACCAGTACCACTGGAATTAAAATCATTATTACAAGCTAACCGTTTTGAATCTAGCTATGGCAAGCAGATAGTTTTGACCACTGGCAGAATAAGTTTTTTTTAATATAATTATTTTGGATCATTTTTAACTTAAAAAAGTTACGGACTGGACATTTAAAGAAAAAACGCTTAAGCAAAACATGGTCAGGTCAAAGTGCCAAATTGTTATACATTTTACTGGTAGTCCACTGTATGAAGAATTTTTGGGGTATAATATGTCATGTTTACTTTATTTTGCTATCCTCACTTACATAAAAAAAAAATCTGGTCTCTGAATAATTTTTGGTTTGACTGTACATTTTAGCTTTCTGTTTTTCCCAACTGTACATACCACAGGTTTCCTAACTGTATTTGCTATTTAGTCATAACTATGCCTGAATTTGCACACCCACAGAAAGCTCAGCAGATTTCCATAGAATTCGAATGGATTCTACACATCCCCTGCACGTTTATTTAATATTTTGGCTGGTGTCAATATGCGATATCATTTTTAACACACCAACACACCCTGCCAAATTATAGAATTTACAAGAATAGTTAAAGGAAAAAAAGTCCATATTTAGTGTGATACTTGTGACAAGACCCTATTCGACTTGATCAAATAGGTAGCGATTTTTACATTTTAGAAGTGCAAGTCAGAATTAAGAAACCTATGCAGCTCGTAGTTTTTTGAGCGAGCAACATACTACTTTTTTTGTAGTGGGACCGTTTTCTTTGAACTGCTGCACCTTCAGTTTTTACTGAAATCTCACAGATCAGATCAGATCAAACGCACAGTCAAAGAATGATGGCTGCTCTTATATGTATGAGATTTCCTTTGCTCGTTTTGGAGCTCCTATGAGCCTGAAACTCAGATTTGTGAAACATCGAGCTAAAACAAAACGAGTACCTAACGCGCTGAAAGTATTCAACGGTAGTTTGTATGAAGACATGGATCCACATTCATTGCTTTAAATGAGACTGAACATAACAATCAAGCAAATTGACTCTGAAAGGAAGTGTGCGCCTTCTCTTGTGCCGTCGGCTACTCCTAAAACCATGGTTTCATGGTTTGCGAACAGTCGAAGAGCGTTGCTTGTGTGCATTTCAAAATGAAAATCAATTGACCACTCCTGAAATGTCTCACCACAATAATAATGGGGAAGTGTAATCACCACAATAATAATATGCTTGTGCCAATCATGATTGCGTAGCATGTTGACTACAGGGAAATAAGGGGGATGTTAATTTGAGTTTTGTTTGGAAAAGTGATCTAGACACTAGAATGCGGTCCACAATGAACATGTGTGAAGGCATTGATCCTTGAAATGTTTTGTGGTTTTAGCAGGATTCCCATGGTTTTTTAAGACTTGAAATGTGAGGGAATTTTAAAATTGTGACTCCCAGGTCTTGGAATTCTGAGCGGCAGAATGTTTCATACCCTCAAAATGGTGGGGAATATATATATATATATACACACACAGCATACACTACCAGTCAAACGTTTTGAATCTTTAATAAAAAACATTATAGATTTTTAATGTTTTAAAAAAAAGTCTCTTCTGCTCACCAAGGCTGCATTTATTTGATTAAAAATACAACAACAACAACAAAAACAGTAATATTGTGAAATATTATTACAATTTAAAACGTCTGTTTTCTATGTGAATATATAGTAAAGTGTAATTTATTCCTGTGATCAAAGCTGAATTTTCAGCATCATTACTCCAGTCTTCAGTGTCACATGATCCTTCAGAAATCATTTGAATATGATGATTTGATGCTCATTTCTCATTATCAATGTTGAGTATCAATGTATTATCAACAGTTATTTAAATTTTTTATTCCAGGATTCTTTGATGAATAGACAGTTCAAACGAACAGCATTTATCTGAAATTGAAAGCTTTTGTAACATTAAACACTACCGTTTAAAGGTTTGGGGTCAGTACGAATTTTTATACAATTTTTTGGGGGAAATAAATAAAAGAAATCAATACTTTTATTCATCAAGGATGAATTAAATTGATCAAAAGTTTCAGTAAAGACATTTATAATGTTACAAAAGATTCTATTTAAAATACATGTTGTTCTTTTGAACTCTCTATTCATCAAAGAATCCTGAAAAAAAAAATGTGTACACAACTGTTTTCAACATTGATAATAATAATGCATGTTTTTTGAGCATCAAATCATCACATTAGAATGATTTCTGAAGGATCATGTGACACTGAAGACTGGGGTAATGATGCTGAAAATTCAGCTTTGATCACAGGAATAAATTACATTTTAAAATAAATTTAAATTGAAAACATTTATTTTAAATAGTCATAATATTTAACAATATTACTGTTTTTTGTATTTTTTGTATTTTTAATCAAATAAACACAGAAGAGACTTCTTTTAAAAACATTAAAAATCGTACCGATCCAGAACTTTTGAACGGCAGTGTATATCAATCTTTCCTCTCACCGTTTTGGTTTATGTTGGAGCCTTGGCCGGCTCTGTCCTCTACCGCCCCTCACTCGAGTAATTGCTTTGAGCAGAGGGAGGGATGGGTAGGGAAGTCAGATTGGCTTGGGTGACTGGCCAAATTATATGCTCGGCGGGACAAGACATGTCCTGCAAAGACACCAGGGGCTCCAGTATTAATATTCATGCCTTTGCACACTTGTTTAGCTTACCGCAATGCAGATCACAACCAGACACTCATACACATGAGCCCACATACACCTTTTTAAAGAATGACACAAAAATGCATATTGCACGATGTGATCAGATGTGTCTTGTTTGTTCCCCAGGTGAACGGGCAGTGCGCAGGACACACCGCCATGCAGGCAGCCAGCCAAAATGGACATGTGGACGTCCTCAAACTGCTGCTGAAACATAATGTAGACCTGGAGGCTGAGGTTTGTACTTTCCCCTTGCTTTACCCGGCTCCTGAATCACCTCTGCTTCTCTGTTGCCTGTTTTACTCCCCCCCCCCCCCCTAAAGATTATTGCATTTAGAACAGGCCGAATATGCTGTCATTTGACTGCTTGCATTAACCCACTTAGATCTTGCTTTTCACAGTTCAAACACCGTTAAGCAGAAGTTCTTGTCAAAAGTAGACCTCATGGAGCTAGCTGAAGGTGCAGTAAGAGATTACTGAGAAACACTGTTGGTATTCGAGATCAACCCAATCAAACACACCCCTCTCTTCATTGCTCCGCCCCCAAAATGCAGAACTGCTTTATAGAGGAATTGAACTAATTTAATAATTGGTGATCTTTACAGAGGAACTGAATCAACACTAAATTGTCTTCAGCTTTACAGTCGAATTGAACCGTTTCTGTTGTCGCTGTAAAGCTGCTTTGTAACGATCTGAATTGTATAAACGCTATAAAGGTGACTTGACTCGGCCCCCCCACAATCCACTTTTACAGCGTTTCTCAGAAATCCTTTAACCAGCATATAGAAATACCACTTCTTTTGGCGGTGTGACTCGTTGGATTGAGTGAAATGTTTCCTTTTGTGTCCGTTTAATGTGCTAGGATAAATGTTAGATACTGTTCCGCCAGTAAAGCCACAAAACAAATGCTAAAATACTGTCCTATTCCAACTTTATATAGAGACAGCTATGAAATAAGCCATTTGTCGGTTGATTCCCCTGGAAAGTGTAGACACTATGTCTCTATTAAAAGATTACTATTTTTAGCATCGCATCCAAGTGTCAGAAACATGCATCATAATAAAAAATCAAATCTGCTGTTTAGCAGTTTCTCATATTTCTTTATTTTTTAAGGAATATTTCTGTATTTAGTTATACAAAGGCTATTATCTTCTACAGATGAACCTTGCTCTGTAGGGAAAAAAAGAACACACACACACACACACACACACACACACACACAGACAGCAGTGTTTTAACCGAGTGTCTATTTACACTAAGTGTAAATAGCCTGTCTTGTTGGCAAAGGTTATTTACTCTAACTCCACCCTCCAATGTCTGGTTGGGCAAAAAGACACACACCACTCAACGTCTGCTGTGGCGTAGGGAATATAGTGTGTGGAAGTAGCTTTTGACTCGATCAACCCAAGTTAAAACTCGCTCTTCTTCCTTTTCCCATCACATATCAGATCAGAAAGGCATTTATTTTAGAAAATATTTGAAAAGTGGATATAAAGTGCCTAACAAGTGTTTAGTAATAGTGTTTATCAGGGGTAGGTGTTGGGAAGGCTTTATTGTCCCAATAAGACGGCATCCATTTACATGAATAATCATTTACACTCTGTTTATTATTGCATCCTGTTAATGTACAACAATACTGAGGTGCAAATGGTATGTATAAATAGCATCTAACAACTATTTGCACTTACTGCAAAGAACTGCTACTTATATACAGTGTAAATAGAATGTATTGCTATTTTCACTTAGTTTACATAGCATATCGCTAAGGAAAATGGTACTATTGACACTTAGTGTAAATAGCTTCTATTGCTTTTGTCACTTAGTGCAAATAGCCGCTGCCGCGTTTTAATCCATGGAGTGATTTTACAATTAACTTGGACTGATGAAATTACATTATTGTAATAGGAGTGCTAAGTGAAATAGGTCTGTTTATATTTACAAGTACTTCAGAGGCATATTGAGAGAAAGTTTCTGAACCTGGATTGCCGTGTTATGAGGATAAGTTAACGTTAGCGTGCAGTCAGCACATCTACTGTTTGATTATGTGCAGGGAGGGGGAAAAACGGGACACTGGGAACACTAACATTGCTATTCAAACCACGTGAAGGGTTCTCCGCTCACAATCACAATCAAGCCCGGATATTTATTTCCTGGTGATGTTTCAGGGACAGAAAAGATCATACATGCTGCTGTGAATGCTTTTAGCTTTGTTACATTTTAAACCATTGATACAAACTTCCACAAATCACTTTTCCCCCCATTTCACTGGGTTTGTTTGGTTGTCTGTTAGGAATTGTGAGCGGCAGCAACATATAATATTAATTTACACCTTCATGAGATTTTAAATAAATATATATTTATATTGGCAAATATTACTTCAAAAAATTCAAATATACTAATTGTATATTACTAAACAACGGCTATATACAAGCAAGGCACCCTGTTAAAATTCTGCAAAGTCATTCACTTAAACATTGGTGGGGTTGTGCTCATTTTAACCAGTGTTATGTTAGTATTATTTATATACTGTTATAGGATTTATTATTTAGTAAGAGCTTATATTTTATTTTTAGTGATTTTGTGCTTTTTGTCATTTTTAAGTTTAAAAACAAAATGTGTAAGATAATGTTCATTTCCGTTTTAGTTGATACATTAAACTTATTTAACTTGAATTTATGTATTACAGTCAGTTGCCGAGGAAACATTTCTAATATTAGTTAGAATTATTCATATTTTTAGTTATACATAACAATAACAACACTGATGTTAACTTTTCCTGGCTGAAATCCTAGTCCCTTTATAGGATGTTTGTATTTCTGTTAGTTTCACACTGGAATATTCTTAATGAAATATTGTGATCCTGAGGAGAAAAGCAGTTTGGGCTTCTTGCCACAGTCAGTTGGAGGAATGAATAGATTATTAGGCAAAGGTTAATTTATGGCTGCAAATCACTTCTAACCTCAAATTAATTAGCCAGAAGATTTGCATCATTATAAGGCGGGTGATTCAGTAATGACTGCGTGTCCATAAACATTCCTCAGCGTTTTGACTTTTCTAGGCCAGGTCTAGTTGTAAAGGCTTTCGAGTCAGAGGCTGGTGTTTAAATGGGGATGCTGACAGTGATTGATGTGTGACTCTTTCAGGATAAGGATGGAGACCGAGCTGTCCATCACGCGTCCTTCGGGGACGAGGGCTCCGTCATTGAGGTTCTGCAGCGAGGCGGGGCCGACCTGAACGCCAGAAACAAACGCAGACAGACGCCCCTGCACATCGCTGTCAACAAGGGCCACCTGCAGGTGGTGAAGACTTTGCTTGACTTCGGCTGCCACCCCAGTCTGCAGGTGAACGACCTCTCCAAGTGTTTTTAGCCCACCGGTGTCTCAGTACCTCTCAGTTTAGAGAGTGAACTCTCTTCCTTGCTTCGTCTTTCTGTGACGCTTTCAGTCACATCATTTGAGCTAAAGCTAGGCAGTAGCTTCTTGTTGTGCTTGTACACTCTTGGTCAAAAGTTTTATATAATATATATATATATAGCCTAGTAAAATCCACATTATGTTTAATTTGAGGTTTTTTTTTACCTTTTAAGGCGAGACACGGCAGGCAAAAACAGTTTTTTTTTTTCACTGGTCAATTTTGAGATTTCGGGATATTTGTCTTCAAAAACATGTCTTCTTTCAGACTTGTGGTGGAAAAAAAGTCCGAAATACACATTTACGTCTTTATTTTACTGAACTTTGTCTGTTTGCGTCTGTAGATTTCTCATAAATTCATCAAAAGTTGGCGTTGTAAATCATCCGTTGCTCCGTGATCGCGATTTGCACCCTGTCATCGTCTCACACACCGTTAGAAAGCTCTCTCTCTCCTGTACTATGCTGTCGCATCCAAATATGGTCATTTCCTTTTTATCAGCAACCAATCGTGAAAGTAAAAGGGCGCAAAGGCGCAATCTTATTGGCTGATGGTAAATCTTTAAAGCCCGTTTTCTCAAAATGACTTTTCTCTCATACTCAAAGTCCGAAATCTCCACTTTGGTAGCACCTATACACACCAAACTTTCCAGTCTTGTACCTAGTTATATTATGAAGACATTTACAGAGGGATTTGTAAATATATTATTCCTAGCCCGATTTATATAACATTTTATTCCCAAATAAATATGGCAAAAAAATATTTTTTAAGGCTATTGACAGTATATTCTGATTTATAGGATGACAAAAGGAGATATCCATAAATCCCTCTGTAATTTTTTCCCCATCTAATATGTGAACACAATGAAAAAATAGTTTTGAACCTGGCTTTATCCAATACTCAGATTTCATTTTTTGAAATCTACGCAAATTAGCGCATATTTAATTAGATAATGCCTAATTTGCATATTTAAACATTAAATTACAGAAAACTTGTAATACATTTTTTTTCTCATCTTAATGTAGAAAACTGGGAAAATGTTTCATGGTGATATCTGCTAGTTAAAAAAAATTACCCTATTCACCTGTAGTGTCTCGCCTTAATAATAATACCAGCTCTGTATGTTTACAGCGTTAGGCAAGACACTTTTTTATTAACATGCATCTACTGTTAGGCTCCCTAATATTTATCCAAATGAATCCGAATTGAATCAAGATCGGAATCATATCACAAGATTTGAACTGAAATCGTGAAATTTGTATCAAACAATAATAAAAACAGTAGCCAACCAGTCACTGTACCATGTAAACATTGTAACATGTTGTCACTAAACTTAACAAAATTCTGTTTAGTTACCAAATGTTTTGACAATCACAATACACTTACACCAAAAATGATCCACAGACTGAGTTTAGACAAAGCATATGTTACATCCTGCTTAAATGTCAAAATATATTTTTTTCATGAGCATACAAATTATTTTATACTATTGTACTATTGAGACGATAACAAGTTTGCAGTAAAAAAAGATGTCATTATTTAATTTTGTGAAAAATATTATTTTAATTTGAAAACACTGTGCATTAAGTTGTTGTTGCTAGTTTGAGTTGAGAAATACACATTTCAGCATTATCACTAATCTGTGTGTGCATTTTCCAAGCAAGTTGACTGTTTATTATATCCCAATCGCAATATTGACCTCAATAGTCGCAATATGACATTTTACCCAAATCACGCAGCCCTAATAAATATATATATAGAGAGATTTGTAGGATAAAAATGATGAATTTCAGGAATAAATTACTTTTTTAAATACATTGAAATGGAAAACAGTACATTTTAAATTGTCATATAATTTCACAATATTACTGTTTTTACTGTATTTACACAGCCTTGATGAGCATAAGAGACTACCTTCAAAAACACAAATACATATATTATTGGTAATTTACATTTGATGAAGGCCATTGTCAGATTTTGGACAATAGTTCAGTAATAGTTATTGGCCGATGCTGAAAATCTCAAAATACCAAAATATCAGCCAATTTTTGCCTGATATTTTGCCTATAACTGATTGCAGCAATGAGGTATTGGCTTGATTTATATCGGTTCATATCTTTTATATTTTGTAGAAAGTTCAGTAAATATTGTCGTCTCAATAATGATTGACGCAGTTCTTCAACACTCTTACATTTCAGTTTTAGCTCCTAGTAAAATGTTTTGTTTGGTTTTCATAAGCAATTGCCATAATTTTGAAACCTTTGAAACCTGCAAATTTGTTGCAGACTAGACAAATATATGATAAAGAGATGCCGCTTTCCCGGGTGATTAACACTGCGGCACTTTAGACATTTTTTCCTCTATTCAGCAGTGAAACAGTATATTGCAGTTTTACCATGATTCAGCGGTGCTTGGTTGCCTGCATTTCTAAAGCTTAGGAAATGCCGTCACACCAAACATTGCAATGGGATGCCAGCATTGATGATCATGTTAGCATTTCTGTGGTAACATCACAGCCTCTTTTATTCTCTGTCTGTCTGTAAATAAACCTGCTAGGCATTATATTAGCGTGTGTAACTTGAGGCTGCCTCCTACAGGACTCGGAGGGAGACACACCGTTGCATGATGCCATCAGCAAGAAGAGGGATGACATGCTCTCTGTGCTCCTGGAAGCAGGTGCAGACGTCACGATTACCAACAATAACGGCTTCAACGCGCTTCACCACGCGGCTCTGCGAGGGAACCCCAGGTATGACTTCAGATGTGGCATAACTGAAATCGGGCTTCTGGTTAGTGACAATTATGCAGCTCTGAATTTATTCAATGGTTTCAGCTCATATCTGGGGCCTGTACAGGTCTAATTTGAGATGTGTCAACGCTAAAGAAATCATTTCATCTATACCGCGGCCCATTTACCATTGTAGTTTCACAAGTGGGGATGCCCACTCACATACAAACTACAGTGGGCACTTTGATTGCTATTGTCCTAGTAGCTGTAGAGGATTCTGTGCAGAATGTGTTGGATTTAAGACACTACTGTCATCATCTTCCTTTTTAACACACACTTTTCTTGCTATCAGCCTGAATGTCCAGATCAAGCAGTTAAAATATGCCTCGTGGTTGTTTTAACTCTTTTCATGCATGTCGTTTCCTGGATCGATGGCAAACTTTTCCCACTCTTTTTTTTTGTTCTTACTTTTTTCATGGAATGGGAGAGTAATTCCTTCTGGGTGGAATTTGAAACTTGTTGAACTTCTTTGAGCTGTAAATTTAGCTTTTTTAAATATAACTACTGATTTGAGAACAAAAAAAAATGCACGTTAGAGGCTTTACAAAAACATTTGTTTTAAAGTGATAGTTCACTTTGAAATACATTTTTGATATGTTTTAGCTTACCTCAAGGGCATCCAAGATGTAGGTGTCTTTGTTTCCACAGTATTTTCAATTTTCAGTCATATAATGCAGGTCTATGGTCACCACCTCAACGAGCATGCACAGAGAAGTCCAAATTAAACATGATTTAATGACTCGTAAATGTAAGTACACATTGATGGCCTAAGACACAAAACGAGCGGTTTGTGTGAGAAAACGAACAGTATTTATATCGTTTTTACCTCTTGTAACGCACAGACCGAAGCGCCGGCGCCATCAGATCACTTGGACGTGGCTGTGTTTACATGAGGTAAAAACGATATAAATACTGTTCGTTTTCTCACACAAACCGCTCGTTTCGTGTCTTAGGCCATCAATGTGTACTTACATTTACGAGTCATTAAATCATGTTTAATTTGGACTTCTCTGTGCATGCTCTTTGAGGTGGTGACCATAGGACTGCATTATATGACCGACAGACAAGAACGGTTTGACCTAAAAATATCAAAATTGAAACTACTGCGGAAACAAAGACACCTACATCTTGGATGCCCTTGAAGTAAGCTAAAACATACCAAAAATTAATTTCAAAGTGAACTATCCCTTTAAGATGGTTATTTATATCTTATGCTTTAGTGTGCCAAACATTTCGATTTTTAAACATTCCTTCTGCAAATATTCTAATTAGGGCTGTCACAATTCCTCGATTAAAAAGAAAAAAATCCTCCATTGTAATTTAACCTTATCAATTAACCGGCAAAATACCGGAAGTGGCACAAATCACGATGAACAACAGTTCGCATATTTAAAAAAAAAAAGTTTAAACCCTCCCTCTGAGTTTGCATGTTTTGATGTTCATAGTTAAGAAATTACAGTGGCTGGCTGTAGCATTTCTATCGTGAAGAAGTGCCAAATATTAAGTGGATGTTTGAATTAAATGTTGTTTGGCCAATATTAAACAAGGATTTGATCATGCTGTAAAGTGTAACAACAACAAACCGCTTGCGCCCTCTGCTAGCATTGGTTATAATATGTAATGTACATAAGTTGATTGTTTATATAATGTATATTACATTATGTATTTTAACAGTGTTGTTCAATAAAACCATGATTACATGCTTTTGATACTTTATCTGAACCATTTATTATTGCCTCAGGGTTATTATACCTAAGTATTTAAGTCATTTTAATGGTTATCGTTCACTTAGGTCTATTTTTTTAATTACCACATAAAAAATGATCCGATTAATCGTCAAAATAATCGACTGATTACTCAATTGCCAAAATAATCATCGGTGACAGCCCTAATTGTAATAATCCAGTTATATTTTTGTATGAACGTCCTACAACATTAGATTATTCTACCGTTTGCAAGCTTCTTGGAGAATTTGCCACAGTTCTTTTATGGATTTAGACAACTCAATTGCTTCTGTCTCTTCATGTGACTCTGTGAGATCAGATCTCTTGTCTGGGCCAAACTTTCTGTTCGTAGGAATTCAAGTTGAAATAAAAACCTGGATTATTACAATATTTGCAAATGGATTGTTTGTAAACCTAAAAGTGAGATTTCCTATTGATACACTAAAGAAAATTTTATAAATAACCATTTAAAAAATATGATTGTGAAGCATCTAATCTAGTAATAAGACTTTATATATACAAAGTAGCACAGATGCTCAGTGTATATAGTATTATAGTAATAATACAGAGCCCTTTATTAATAAAGGATTGATTTGGTGCACCTTTGTGCAGTGCAAAATTGTTGTACAGTTCAAGTTACAAATCCCTCAGTGAAATGATCAATCTTGACTTCAATCTCCCAATGGCAACACGGGGATCCTTTTTTATTGACCGTGCGGATGAAGAACTGCCCCGGGTCGGTATTTATGGCTCGCTTGTACAGTAGAGCCTTGCTTAGGAGCAGAACCTGTCCCTTCACCATCCGAAAGTCCTAGAGATATATAGCTCTCCTCCAGCTCACCATTTACTTGTGTTTCTTGCATGAGCTCCCGCCGCTGTGGTCTTCTTCTCAGCACTCTTTCTTGTGCAGAAGCTACTTCTAGTCCAACCCTGGAGAATAGACCTACGCATGCATTTACTAGGTCTGAAGACTTTTACTTGCACTCTGCTTTAAAACATTACATTTTCTTAATTTAATCCACATGCATTTCTTAGGACTTGTCTAATTGGAGACATTTGTACATGTAGCAATAATAATAATAATACTCATCATTTTAACAAATTCAAAAGACAATTCTTACATGAGACACTATTTTTTTTTATCCTGCAATGCAGTATTGTCCACTCTTTCATAATATTCCGGTTAATATTTTAAGTAACCCGGTGAATATTTAAAACCAGTAGGTAGCAGCCTGTGTCCTCTTGCACCATTTTAACCAGCTGTTGAATTTAATCACAGAACTCTTTTTCATCCTTGCATGTTCTCCTAAAGTCTTTAACACACTGATGTACATCCATCGCTGCTTTCTCAATCGTTTTAGCCTCGGTGGGCTTCAATGATGGCTGGGTGAAAAGTAAAGTACAGTCATAACCTTAAAAAAAAAAGGAATTTTAAACATCCAGACTAGTGCTGTCAAACGATAAAAATATTTAATTGCGATTAATCGCATTGATGTCATAGTTAACTCGCGATTAATCGCACATTTTTATCTATTCTAAATGTCTATTTTTGGCCCATTATTTTTTTCTAATTTTAATGCTCTTATCAACATGAAAAAGTGGATCGGCTTGCTTTGTGCAAATGTTTTTTATTGAAAACAACACTGACAATATTGTGTTCAATTTCAGACTAAAACATTTTCACTTGGAGCAAATAATCTCACACAATGTAACACTGGCCCTCAATAAAAGGGTGAAATAAATACTGACGAGGTCCTGATATTGACGAGGGGGTGGAGAATACACATCAGCTGTGTGTGTGTGTGCTTGGCCATCAAGGGGTGTTTCAGACTGGACGTGCTGCGATGATGATAGCTCAGTTCACAACGACAAAACACACAGATCACTTTGGTCTCGTCAATGGAACCATTTGGCAACTTTTAAAAAGTAAACTTTCCATTCAGAATCTTATTGGCATCCATTTCGGCGTCTCGCGCATGCCGCGTCGGGTTGCGTCCAAGTTTGCGAGGCCAAAAAGACCATTAATCGCGCGATAAAAAAATTAATCGCGTTAAAATGGGTTTGCGTTAACGCCGTTAATAACGCGTTTAACTGACAGCCCTAATACAGACGAATTAGACAAACTTGTTAGACTGTCACACACCGTCTTGGTATGTGCACTTGATTCTTTAAATTCGCATTACTTCGACAGTTACCATAACTCTGTGAAACATTAAACCACTGGTTGGTTATGGCTTTTTCTATGTAGTATTTTTTTTATTTCAATTCTTATTGAATATTCATCGAATAATCCCCATATCTATACATTGTGAGTTTGCACCCTAGGGTTGTCGTAAGTGCTCATAAATTAGTTTGTATTTTCCTCCTCCTCGTGTGTTTATGACAGTCCCAGGCTGAGAGCAGGACTGGCTCCTCTCAGTGGCTCTCTGGATGGCTGCTGGAAGGCAGTTGTGCTCCAGCACTGTAAACAGTACAGTTAATAGCCCATGACTCATAACACTGTCCGCAAACAGGCCATCCAGAGGCAGCCACTGCATAAGCCCCTATTACTACTGTACAAACGGGCCAACCTGGTTGTTCACCGCCACGTGGAGTCCCACCCTCAAATGCTGCCTTTATTACAGCTGCTTAGTTCGAGGCTTAGCCAATAGTCCCATCTAATGCTGCCAGTGGAGCCCGGTGTGATAGGAACAGGATTTGGCACTAATAAAAATGATTGGTCAATGAGGTGTTTTATATGTCTGTAGAGAATATGTAGAATATGAAAGCCAATGATCAGCACAGATTATTATAGGCTGTTTGCGCCTCTGCTGTAGATCCATATTGTCAGGTGCATTACCGTTTACTTTTTTTGTAAAAATGAAGTAATGGTAACATTTTGAGCCAATCATTGGATTTATTTATAGAGACCTGGGTCAGAGTTGGTCTTTTTCGTCTTGTGGTAGTTAACAAAAAAAAATCATTTTATTTTTCTGACTGCAATATTTAATTAAAAGTCAAATTTATTTTTCCTAATAGTTATTATACATGCAGTTTTTGGGTCAATGGCAGGGATTTTTTTATTATTCAAAAATAAATTAAAAATGCCATACGTACATAGAATGACTTGAATTTAATTGTACTGATTACTGACTGATCTTGATATTGTGAAAAAGTTACTCGTATGATTTTGGTCATATTGCCCTCCCCTAATAGTGGTAAATAATCATGATTACAATATTGACCAAAATAACAGATTTTTAACCATAATTAAGCAGCCCTGCCCTGTGGTTTTCCACCACAATAAAAGCTCTGTGCTTTAATGTTTCAAAGCAAAGAAATTAAGACGGACATAAGTATTAGTATTGTAATTTTACTATTGTTCTCTAAAATAAAATAATAATTATTATTATTAGGTTTGTGTTTTCCTTCCATTTTTGTCCTTTTCTGACCACATGCCTGAGAATAAAATTCTTGAGAAAGTAGTTTAAGGCATAATCTTGTATTATTATTATTTTAGGGACAAAAACTGCTTTACTTGCTTAAATTTGAAAAAAAAATGACACCGCAAGGTCATTTATAAAACGTCATGGTGCGACTTATTTCGGTAGACACGATTAACCGGTATAAATTTTGGACTATCGTCTCTATCGCGGTTATGCTCATGTGACAGTGCTGTGCTTGCATGGTCACGAAAGCTTATTGTTTGCATGGGTTTTTAAGCATTGCGGATTAAAAACAGGTGAATATTAAACCGTTGACGCTAAATTAGCAGCGAAAGAGAACTCATTTCAGTATATGCACGCTCTCTGAGAGACTGTTTCTCAGCGCTGTCCGAGAGACGCGTGACATGAAACCACTGCTCATAGACCACGTGAGAACTGATCCGAGTGATTTTGCCACCTAATTGGGTTTGAGCGGTGAAATACACATACCTATGTTTCAAAGTGACCATGTATTTGCAAGTAAACAGAGTCATTTATGTCTTAAGTGAACGTAAATGCACGAGTACTTCGTGCAGTCGGTCTTAAAGTGACAGGATCCAGATTTACCTGCTGTCATTTATTAATACTAATCAAACAACATCAAAAGAGAGAAAATCTCTCACTGCTCTTGAAGGAATCACTTTAATAAGAAAAAAATGTATATTTAATTTAAACTGTAAAGTCTATACATTGTTTTTTTTAATACATTTGATTATACATTTTATGCAGTTGCTTGAAGTTTTTCAAGTAGGTCTATGTTATTTGTGTCTTTGTTCTATTCGCCTTTTTCACCTTTGTTGCCATTGGCTTTTGGCTTGCTTAGTTGGGGACATTAAATTTAATATTCAACAATAGTATTGATCTGCCTGCATTGACACCATTATATGAGAACTAAACTGAGCTGGACGATGACATCACGGTTTTCTCCAGAGCGGCTATATATATATATATATATATATATATATTAATGAACTAAATTAATAACTTTTTACAGCAAAAATGAAACATCACTGAACTTACTTAAGCTTGACTGTGACGCTATTTTCTTCTGAAAAACAATCTTTGTTGCATTATTTTCCTGTTATCTCTGTAAAGCTGCTTTGAAACAATCTGTATTGTAAAAAGCGCTATATACTATAAATAAGTGTGACTTGACTATTGTAGTTGGTTTCTTAGCTCTTTCTTTATCACGGTTTACTTGTTAAAAGTAAGCTGATGATATTGAAAATGGTGAAAAGAATTATCTTTCAATGCTATCAAAGCAAAAATAACTATTGTGATATAATAAATAAAAATGTTGTCGTGAAATAAAATTACTCCTATTGTGATATAAGATTGTAGTCATATTGCCCACCCCTAGTGCAACTCATTTATAGATGTGAATTAATCATTCATATACTTTTTGAAAAATATACTGTATATCTAAAAACATTTTTGAAAGTGTTTTTTAGGTACACCACATTTTTTCAGCATCTTTAAATTGAACTTTTATTAAAAATGGTAGAATCGTTTTTTAAAAACGGGAAACCAACATGAACTGAATACACCTTTTCTTTATTGTGCCCACTTATTTATTTTTTTGTCATTGACCCTTTTATGAGCTCATTTCATTTGTCTCACTCAGGATTTAGGATTAATATAAGAATAAAAGTGTGATTTTAAAAATCCTGCAAGAAATAGTGACCAGTTACAGCACTTAAAACATACATCATTACATAGAAATATGAACCTAAACTCTTGAAGAAGAAAAAAAATGTTTTATCTCTTAACTACCTCTGTATGGATATGGATGGAGGTGCAGAGCAGGTTCAGCATGACATGGTGGCAGATCAGCGTAATTATGGGTGAAATTATGATGCAGCGTTGCCATCCATGTGACTGAGGGAAGGATGCTGCTCTGATGCAGAGGAGAGGGAGGTTCACACCGCATGCCTGCGCTGCGTCAGTGTGCCAGGGGGCCATAATTGGTGGACTCTCTCTGTATATGATTTGTGTGTACAACCCCCCACACTTAGAATCATCTGGTTTTCATCCCCACTCCCGTCTGCAGGCAGAGAAGGGTTACCGAGAAGCACTCAGGCGACCGTTCCCGCATGTGTCGCAGTGAGCATGTGCTGCAACTGCTCTCCTCCCCACTCCCTTGACTTTCTTTTCTTATGTGGATGTCAGTCCTCTGCTTAGCCCAACTTTACACCCCCATTGCGTCACAGTACCTTCTTTTCATATCTTGTCTTTGCCTGCTCTCTAATGGTGACTGACGCATTCATATTTGAACCCACTCTTTAAAAACACAAACTTGTAAAACCAATGCTTGTATAATTTTATTTATTAAAAAAAAAAAACCTTGAAAGAAATGTTCAGCTTGTAGAAAAGGCAGTCACAATACATAGTATTAACGTTTATTAAAATAAACTTTTTCACTGAAATTGAACTATATCATCTCGGTTTCCTGCGGAAGCAAAAAAAGGCAGGATAGAAACAATTCATGTTGTCATCAAAGCATAGCTACAGCTGGTTGAAGGGGACCAAATCCATTGAAGAGGTGATTTGGTTCCATTTTACCAGCTTTAGCAAAGCATTGTGGTTTGCTGTTAATGAGACTGATAAGAATCAGCTTATGTGACCCTGTTTTATAACCTTTAGCAGTTAAACTTTGTGAAACATGACAAGCAATGTCGCGTGGGCTCATTTCAGACTGTTTCTCTATACTTATCCAATAATACATTTCACTGCACTCCAGAGGTTTTCTTTATCGTTATTAAAAAGAGAGCGAATTGTGCTCAGTGAAAAAGATAATAATCCATCATGGTGCACTCAAATCGAGTGTCCACAAGTCTTGTAGCAATAACAGCTGCTGATGGATTAAGCCTGCCGAGGGCAGAGTGTCGCTTGGGCGATCAAGATGTCAGCATGTGCTGCTTTTTGTAGTTGTCACTTTCTAAAATTTAAAAAGATTCAGTCATACTCGGCTACATTACCGGGCTAATTTGCGGTGGGAGCGCCTCTGAGACTGCTCGTGTGGTAATGCTGAAATGACTAACACATATATTTGTACCACATATCAGTCACAATCCGAGGCAGAAGCAACTCCACCAGGCAATTCGGTGACGCACAGTGAGCTCAAGCCAAAGCGTTGTTTTATAACACACAGTTTAGCTCCTTAGCAGGTGGCCATCTGAGAGTGTAAGCAAGGGGTCATTGCTGCTCAATATGGCGCTCATTAAACCGGGGGCAGTAAAGTGCTATTTTACTCCACAGATCCCCCTCCCTGCATTACACAGACACTTGCTTGCGGCACTCTGGACAAAGTTCGGCCCCTAAATACACTGGCCATAAGAGGGCAAAAGCCAGAGATAGCAGCTGAACATTTGATAATGTCAGCATCTGCTGTGGGTGTCACTCAGGCTGGGGTTGAGGGCGAGAAAGAGGGAACACAGCCATACGACTGACAGGAGTGAACCATACAGCAAGCGGTGCACAAAAATGGAAAGAGCACAGCCCTACAGAGGACAGACGGGAGTGTCTGACATTCAGAAAAATGGGCCACAAGCTCTCCCAGGCTCCAGTCATGACCAAAAACCCTTACTGTATCTTTGCACACAATTCGTCAATTACATTTTTCCTGGCCTGTAACGTGATTGAGTGGGAGGTTTAAAACGGAAGTGTTTATCGGACAAGAAACTGCAGGTGCGCTCTGACCTTAGTCATCACCACGAATCAAATATTACCTCAACAGATAGATGACCTGGTGCAATGCCAAATGCTTGGAGTAGGTTTGAAGCATTCGAACCCTTAAGCACAACTGTCCTTGATTAGCTTATCCCCTCACACAACTGTTTTCATCACCTGTTGATCAGCTTTAAAGTTCAGCATTGTGTAATGCATTTGTTCTAGTCGGACATTCATTCTACTGTTCGCAGTGGTTGCTATTGTAACCTGCTTTACACCAATAGACCAAAAAATGAAAGAGAACATGCTTGGATGTCCTCTTCTGAAGGCCTCCGTCCACATTTTGTAAAGGACAATTGGAATCAGCTGACAGGCAGACCCCCTCTGATCCTGCATTGTCACTTTTCCATGCTCTAATCTGACTACTCTGTGGTCCAGCAAAGCATTTGGCAAGCCTAGCAAACATGAACAATAGGGGCAGGAACGGGTGGCAGGGTGAAACAGACCACCGTACTATCCCGCAATGTGAGAGAAGCTTCCTTTTAATAGCCGAGCGCTGCTCACCTTTATAGAACTGTTACCTCAGCAGCTTCCTTGTAGCAAGATTACATTTTCAAGATTCAAAAAAGTGAAGTTGTCCCAAACTTACCCTCTCTAGACAAGTTTGAAACTATTTTGGTATAAATGGTTCTGGCGTATGCCGATCCTGCAGTACAGGATCTTGGTTGTAGCTGGCCACAATTCAAAGCCTAAAATGCCGCAAACTCCAATAATGAAAGGAGCTCCTGTTCCTATGGCGATGTCTCAGGCCGTCATTGGATCTTTAAGGTTGCAGTGATTAAACTCATTCCGTCACCAAGAAAGTGGGCCCTACAATCCATTATTTTAATGTTTGTCTACCAGCAGCATGCCAGAATGAACTATCTAGCATGTCAATTGCTGAATTAGGGAGAGGTTGGTGTGGATTGCTGGTGAAGTCACTAAAAGAGCAGCGACTTCTCTCAGAATCCACTGCTGTAGTAAGTTTCTGCACCCCAGTTACAAAATTCATCACACTTTCTCCATGTACCAAAATTCAGTGATGCAAAGTTTATAAACTGAGGATCAGTGCCTGACCAAGAATACATACTTCTTTACATTCCATAGCTGTTATATGTTCATATGGGCACATAAAGAAGTATGTACACCAAGTAGGCAGCCCCCGACACAGCTGAGTTTCCTTACCTTTTCTGATTTGATGTTTGGTTAGCGCAGCCCTTATTAAAACCAAAAGCATAGTTAATCACCGTCGGTAGATTTAACCATTCTGCAGAATGTAGTGGATTAGCATTATACATAACGTCACTCTCACAGTTTCTTTAGGTCATGCTTTCTTTTGCCCCATCCCAACACTGTGTTACCAGTATGCATTACACATATTGGGGTTCTCACAGTATTGTATCTTCTGTTGACCTTGGCTGCCCTCTGAGAGTGTGGGGTATCCGTAGGGAAGTTGGAAAAGAACAGTGCCATAGGTTTCTTTTGGGAAAAAAGTTTAGTCTTTTTCTGTAATTGGTAAAACGGTGTTGTTGAAAAATGAGGTAACTTGTCCTCTTCCATCCTTGTAGCCTGGATTTTTCTTTTGTTGTCCATGAAAGTTCAAAGGACATTTTTAAAAAGTTGCATTTCTAATGTGACACTGTCCTCAACACAGTATGTATCTCCTTTCTGCCTGTTTCCGTCTGGTTGTCCGTTCTTTAACCACATTCTCAGTTGTATGTCAGACTGGTTGCTGAGGTCCAAAAATGAGGTTGATCCAAGTGGAACAGGAAGCTATTGTGAGCAGGATTTGGGCTTTAGCCACACAGACCAGGCCAGAGGTCACATGCAAGAGCTAATGCCCACTCAGCAATAGTGATTTGGAACTAGTGTGCTGATTCTTCTTTCCTTTTTCTTCTCTTTTTAACCTCTTCTTTTCTTTCCTGCGACCACCCTCCATACCTTTTTCCCCCTGAGTTGACCTGGGTCTGTTTGTTCTAGAAGCTTCTCTAGAGCTCTAATGCTATGTGCTAGAGATCAATAACTGTTTGCATGGCAGCATGAAATGTTCAGTAGCTCTCTAATGAATCTTTGCTCCAGCTCCACACATTCCACAAGTCAACACCGCCCTGTCTCATCCCCCTCCTCTCAGGAGCCTATCCAATACCAGGCCAAAAGGAGAGGCGCATGGGTGGAAATATAACAGAACACTTAGACGGGCTATTCTGAGCAGGGGTGGAAATCCTGGGTGAGTTTGGTGCTTGACGGGGTTAGATATGATGGCGAGGTATGGCTGGACTCTTGTGGCGCCACAGTGTTAGTAAAGATTTAGGGATGAGTGTGTTGAGAGGGGGAGATGGCACTGCAGCACTACAGCCCTGCCCCTGCCTAATGATTGGAAAGCATGCAGAGAGAAATTGGGTTACTACCCTTGGTGTTGTGGGTTCACTCACTGACACACATATCAGCAGCCCTCCCCGAAGAATTAATATGCCAGCACATCTGTTTTTTTTCATCAATCCGATTCACTCCCCACCTGGCCTGAAACTTGCGTCTCACCGTGACACCAATGTCCCTTCATGGCTGGCGTACACCTGTCCCCCTGTAGTTACAGAAGTCTTGAATCACCAAACGTGGTTCCAGTAATTTGAGCTGACCAGTTGAAAAATGAGTGTTGGCGAAGTGTGTAACCATCCCGACAGTCGTATTCCATACGAAAGTGCCTCAGAGTGAAAAGATCCAAGATAAATGCTGCATGTTTCACGAGCAGTGAGTTTCGGTTACTGAGTTCGTCTTTTCGATGTCTTCCGTGCTGCAGCCACGAGGAGGTAATGAACCAGAGAGTGCTGTGCTGCAGCAGCCTGACCAGCACTAGAAAAGCAAGAGACACGGAGAGAGTGAGGTAGGGCACAAGAGCAAACGAGTGAGCAAGTGACAGTATTCTAGCGAGCAAAGCAAGCAAATCCATGCAGAGGACAGCAACTTTCCCCCCGTTCCACCTACACCTGTCTGTCGGGCTGTTTCACACATCCCTGCCGTTTTGCTTGTGAAGGGGGGGTAGCACTTACGTTTCCTGCTATGTGTGGTGTTCCCAGAGAAGTAGTTTTTCCTCTTGCTGCTGCAGAGCTGTAAATTCCACTCCCTCTCACCAACCACGGCTGACCGGCCACGCGCTTAACCCCCAGTGCATCCGAAACGGAGAAGAAAAAGCAGAGACGCCAGTGCGGACCAGCCGGCATGGGGGGCGAACTCCCGTCCGGAGGGAGGAAGGCACATGGAGCATATATTACCTGTCAGCTCAGTTTCCTCTTCTCTCTGCTCCTCCCTCTTTCTTCTCTTCTGTGTGTGAAGAGCCATAATGACCTCCAGAGTTCTCCAGCTGCTGCAGCCATCGCATGCCTGACTCGCTGATTCAGCTTCTCTGACAGGGGGTTGGGGAGGGAGGGGGGGGGGAAGGGGGGGTGTACTGAATGTGTGTTGTGGAGAAGAAACAAGAGTGGTAAAGCGGGAGGGGTGGAGCCGGGTGAAGAAAGCATACTCACGGCTTACATTTAGGCAGGGATAGACATCATGCTGACACGAGGAGCTGTCGTTGCTGCTCTAAAAACGGACAGAAAAAAAACTGCAGCACTTTCACCCCCTCCTCCCTCCCATCTCTAGCATGTGCATTCTCAGTGAATTCTGTGAAGATGTGCATGACTGCTGGAGCTCTCTCTCTAGCGCTTTAGTGTTTTGGCTAGTTTATTCCTGCTCTACATTTTGAAACGGCAGTTTTATACTCAAGCCACTGCCTTCTATATTTCCTTTTTTTCATTTCATAAGCAAATTTATAAAGTGGAAAAGTAGCTGTTCTAATTTGGAAACAAATGTACGTCAACAATCCACCAAGTATGCAGATCGTCGCCTCTCTGAAGCTTGTAGATACCTTTTTTTATTCTAAACCATTTTTACCCTTTTCTTAGTAAACCTTATCTAAGGTGACTAGAGGTGATTATGTTGCTTTCAGAAGCTCTCCATGATGTTCTTGAAGGTGAACGAAGAGCCACTAGTCACAAAAGGAGCCAGCTTTTGCACCTCGAAGTCATTAGCACTTTTTACCATGGGAAGAGTTTGAAAACCAGCTCCTCTTTAGTATCTTGTTCATCTCCCTGTGACCATATTTAGTCAGCCAGTGCAAAAAATAACCCCCCTCCTCGCACCGAGGCAGCTGTCCCCCTACAAGCTCTGGGAAGTATCCTGTCCAGCGTTCCACCTATCGATTGTGCATTCAGCAAGGCAAGTAGCTAGCCTGCGTTAGCGCAGCACGGCTTTGCTGGCCTGCTATTCGCTGTGTTATTTTTAGTAGCACCAAATAAAGTGGTCTCTCATGGTTCCACTTATGTTTCCCTCACTCCTTTCCCCTCCCCTGCTTTTCTAACACCCAGCCTCTCCTCCCCTTACTCTCTCCATCTAAACACTTCGTACTCTCGGTTCTCTTTTAAATAGTGCCGGAACATGCTGCATATGGTAGATCTTGCCTCTCCTCGAAACTATACTTAGTAACATACGCAGTTCGGTGTGAGATAAGATATGTTATGTTTATGAAAAGTCTATAGAGTACTAGTGTAATTTGGATCAAACCTGTTACAGCGTTTTAAAAGGACACTAGCTTATCTGCAGCTGTCGAACTTGTATTGAGCATATGATTTAACTTGGTTCTGGGACATGCCAGGATTTCCCATTATTTAGTGTGATGTCTCTGTTAAATAATTTAAATCTTTAGCTGTAAATTGTCCTGAGGCTTCTCCTCTCCCACCTTCCATAGCTTACAGCAGTGTTGGGCAAGTCTTTGAGGATAAGAGTTTTTAACATTTCAGTAAATCACTAAAAACGTATCTCTGGATAAAAAGTAAAAAAATAATAATAGTCAATCCTCAAGATTGTATAATGCTTGCAGAACATTTTCTTAATCAAGTCTTTTTTTTAAATTATGAAATACTATTCAATTAATTCACAGTCTGACGTATTGGCATTCAAATGCTGTCTGTATTTATGGGTGTTATGGAAATTGACTATTTGCCAGGTGTAATGCACTCTGAGTAATACATCAGCTTGAGGCCGAACCCTCAGCCAAACAGCACAATTGAAAAAGACAAAATTTATAGTTCATGGGACTACTTGCAACTAGGGAACCACAAAACATCACCCAAGGGCTGGGACCT
This sequence comes from Rhinichthys osculus, assembly GCA_029959095.1. Lineage (NCBI taxonomy): Eukaryota > Metazoa > Chordata > Actinopteri > Cypriniformes > Leuciscidae > Rhinichthys > Rhinichthys osculus. The sequence goes on along the minus strand of JARWKJ010000007.1, from coordinate 33,557,447 downwards.
CGAAAAAATTAATCTTCAAAGAAAGTCACCCCTCATTGAAATGTCAAAAAAAAAAAGAAAAAAAAAAGAATAGGGCAGTTTTAGCTTAAATAGCCCCTATTATGCTATTTTAAAGTTTCCTGATGTTGTTTTGGAGTCTCCTACAACAGGTTTACATGCATCAAAGTAGAGCCCTGCGCAGGCTCCATTTACCATTTACCATCACGCCCGCTCCCGCAACGTATGTGTTACACTCCCGCCGGCTCCCGCAATATGTATGTCCACTCCTGCCTGCACCCGCAAAACTCTGAGAATTTATTCCGGCACAATAATAGAGATGCATTGATTCTCCCATCCCGCAGGAAAAAACATGTATTTGTATTGCTATTATTAAAGAGATTCATGGGGTTGTTTGTTTCGTTTCCCTGGACTGCATGTATTCTGACGCACTGATCAGGAAGATGAATAGTAGCCTGGCTAGGCTATCGGGGACATCTAAAACGTTTAGGCTACCGCGATTTTCTTTTCTTTTTGCCGCAACAAAGTTCAAGCCGCCAGCTCCCGCGAGATTTACATCGACTCAATCCCAATGCAGCCCTCTACTTCAAAGGTCAAAAAACGGTTTCATTTCCCCATAATATACATTTGCACATCACCACATTTTCAATGATTCTCAAACGACTCGTCAGATGAATCAATCTCTCTAAATCCCTCCTTTCCGCGAGCTACTCTGCTGTGATTGGCCAGACGGCTCAGTGATTGGCCAGACACCGTAAACTAAACATAGTAACTAGTTATTCAACCAGAACCTCCATCGCAAGGACAACTCGAGCAGGATGTTTCTCAGTGATACACTACTCAGTTTGAGGTACATTTATGAGATGTTGCAACTGTAATTCCTCACCATCAGCATTAAAAAGTCCATGTCCATCAACAAACCGATTATTTTACTTGCACTAATTTATTTACAGAGTATTTTTCTAATATGTTGCGGTGAACACGTGGAAACTGTATCAATTACAGTGCATGTATGCAATGTATACATTAGCTGAGCTCTAGCGTGAATGACTGATGTAACATAAACGTTGGTAAAAACAAATCGTGCTCCATGCTTAATCTCTCCTCAAAGTAGTGAGAACGATAGACGATCTGCATTAATAGACACAGTTAATAGTGGCCCACAACTGATTAGCAGAAGTATTTCAGTAAGACATAATAATAATAATAATAATAATAATGTGAGTTAACCAGTTAGCAGGAGACCTACTCAATATAAAACTCAAAACAAAGTATTTTGAACACCATCTTTCAAGAGCAAGCGGTTTGCGAATCCTCCATCGAACTCCGAGATTTGAGAAGCAGTCGTCAGTAAAATAAAGGGAACACACCAAAAGTTTAGGATTTTACTCCTGTGATATCGAATTTTATCCACTGATTGTTTTTATATCCATTTTTATATCGTTTTGACAATGGTGTCGTCTGTAGGAGAAACGTTTTAAACATATCGTTGTCGTGTAAGTACACCCTAAGTTTCAATAGTGAGAGGTTGATAAGCTTTGCAGTGACAAACATAAGGATGAATACCTAGGCCTAATGCCTCCATCAGTGAGGTGATCTATTGGTCTAGTCAGCCGTTTTTCAAGTCAATAGTCTCTCTTGAGTTAAATTCCACTTACTCTGGGATAGAGGAAGCATACTATGCATATACTGTATAAATGTGTGCCATCTAGTTTCCTCCTTTCAGTCATAAATTGTGAAAATATAGTTGAATAGGTTATCGATCAGAGAAAGCAGGGCCACTAATTGATGACTTCTTGTATTCTACTTCTCATCTGCAGTTTAAGACAAATTGTTCTACATTGAACAGTGGCGGAAATACTGCTGTGCCTGTGTCCGTTGTAGAGATACTGGTTCAACCTTCTGGATTACAGTTCAAGTGGTTGTGAAAATGTAGATTGATTAATTGATTGAGTGAATCTCATAAAATGTATTGCTCATATTTTCACCTAGTTAAGTCTATTTGTTTAGGAAAGGTGGCCTAAATAAGTTGCTGAACTAAAGTCAGTCATTTTAAATGCTAGAGGTAAATAGACTTCACCACATCATGAGGTACAGTATAAAAAAATTGTATTCATTTTGTGTATTCAAAAATTACATTTATAATTGAGAAAATTGAGAAATGAGAACCTTTTTTGTTAAACCCATTCAAATCGAATGTATAGAGCCATACTGGAATTGTTGATGTGTGCTTACATTTGCTATAGTTCACTGCAAATGCGGCACAGTTAAGATTTCCAGCCACGATCTGAGAACTTTGACTCAGCTTCACTCTGACAGTCAGTGTTTTGACCGAATGTACCACCCATGGGTAATTCTCTGTAGTTTTGAAAGCTGTCCCGGAAGTGCTGAGATCGGGGACCTCTGTAACAAGAGATCTCATCAATCACACTATTACCTGACAGGCTGAATGGTGATAAGTATTGAGTTAAGCAGGGCTTTTAATTACTATGGGCCTTGGAGTCTGCACAAAAAGACAAATTACTTTTCTAATGTTATTTGTCTGATTCATTTTGGCACAGCTCTTAAGTCTAAATGCGACTGATTACCAACAACGGATCTGTTTGATTTCTTATTTGGCATTGTACATCAACTAAAAGGTAGGTGGATGAGTCAAAACATTTGGTTTTAATCGTTCAGGATCAAAGACACCTTCACTTCGCTGTATCATCTTGTGCTTCTGCCTTAACACGCCTTCCGTATTCAGTGTACTTAAAACACCATCCTCCAGCCTCTCCCTCGTTCCTCAGTCCTTTAAGCATTCCATCATGGAGTGGGTAAAGCTGCTGAGCGGCAGACGGCATAAAAGTGATTTATGGAGGGCCGACCTGAGTGCTGTCGGGGGGAAGCCTGTGGCAGCCGGTCTCTCAGCTCCTCACCATTGTTCCACTCAGCCCCACTGCGGCTGTACCACTGCTCGACTCTGATCTCACACCTCAGCGCCAAACCCCCCTCCACAATTACTGTAAGACCCAACAGTAGAGAAACAGCACAGTATGAGCAACATTGGGTCTGAGAATATTGCAAACAGAGTTACCAGTCCGATACCAGTTTTTTTTTTAATCTTAAATGTACATTTTTTTTAGGTGAATCAATTGAGCAAATACAAAAGAAAATCTATTTGTTGGAGCTAATAGCCTCATTAGCAATGCTTCGGACGAACAGATGCTTCTTTCCCCTTCTTTCTTTCGTTTTTTTGCGTGGTTACGTCACATCCGTAAACACAGAGATAGTCTAGAAGAGTTTGGTTCCAAAACGCGATAAACGCCATTTAAAAAAAAAAAATAGTTACTACAAAAATCAGTATTGTATCTGGTTGGTATTGAAAAGTCGATGTTTAATTTCAAGTAAAATGCGATATCCGCCGTGTTATTCTGTCATTTTTTCTCCCTTTCTTTCCAAACCGCGACAAACGCCAGTCTCCCTTCTCTGCAGAATGCGATATATCCGCTCTCAACCAATCACAACGCACCATTCCACGCAATGTAAACAGTAACGGCAGCGCCTTAAATACACCCGGCTTCCTAGTTTTTCTTATCTATTTTGTACTTTTCGATCAACAAACAAACAAAAAAAAAAGAATCATTTTGACGGCATTGATGAACCTGTGGTTGTTTCTGCGGTGGGTAAGAAACGTAAGGCATCGAAATCGAATCATTTACGTGAGGAGATTAAGAAGATGAGGCACTCAGGAGGAGGAAAAATGTTTTCAATCTTCTTTACAGTTCTTAATAAAAATATTATACTAATAAACTTACGTTGTTGTGTATTTTCAACAGTTTCAATATATATAAAAAAACTTTTATATTGATTCAATGGATTAATTGCATTTTGATTTTTTTTTTTTAAATGGATTTATTGCATTTTAGGGGAAAAAATTATCCGTTTTTATTATAAATCTTTGAAAATCAAAACCTGGATTTTTTTGTTGTTGTTGTTATTATGACCTACAAATGCTATGTGAAAGTTTGAAACAGAAAATAGTGGTTTTCATCTTTCCACTTTCTTGGTAAAGAAAACACACTTTTACTCAAATTAATCTAAATGGATTTATTGCGTTTTGGAACCAAACTCTTCATATTATAGCGGAAAACAGCAGAAACTACCTACAGTCAAACCAAAAATTATTCAGACACCAGATATCATTTTTTATATATTTTTTTTACTAGTGGGTGCAGGACACTAGTTCATTTAAGTGAGGATAGCAAAATAAAGTAAACCGTGACATATTATACCCAAAAATTCTTCATAAAGTGGACTACCAGTAAAATTTATAAAAATTTGGAACCAAAAATTATGCCGACACTTTGACCTGACCATGTTTTGCTTAAGTGTTTTTTTTTTTTTTTTTTAATTGCTAATGCGACCTTTTTACAGCACAAACTGAACAAAATTAAGCATTGCTTGGTGATTGGTTGAGCTAAGTTTATATTATCTAATTGTGTAGTTAAATTTAACAGCTGACAGCTTTTCAACCTAATTCAGTTGACAGTGTAACAGAAGGACGGGCAAAACCAGTGACATATCAACTGATTTGACAACTCTGAAATCTTGTCATATTTTATTACCATTTTCTAAACTATAGCGAATAAACTGTGTTGATGTGAGAAATGTAGAAGGTGTCTGAATAAATGTTGGTTTGACTGTACAAGCTGTTCTAGTTGTGTACACCAGAACAATCACAAGCTTGGAACAATGACTGCATCATTTGTGTTATTTCATCTTAATAAATCAAGAGTGGTGGCTGGCTAGCTAGCTAGCTGTCCCATATTAATACCTTAAAATGTCTGGGTGGGTTTCAAAGTTTCTAAATCTTACATTTCACATTTCCACAAATCACCAACAAGATGTTCTACCCGTGTCATTGCAACCAAAGAACGGAAAACTATTTGGACAATGCACATTTCAACCTTTCCCCCACATGCATATGTCCACCTCAACTGGGGTAAAGGACTGTAATCAATCAAAGCAGACTCTGTCCAAGGACAAACTGACACAAGCCAAACTGCCTTTTGCCCAATCAAAGTGCTTGTTCTTGTTGTGTGGGTTGGCCAAGTTGTGATTCTGAGCCAATAGTGGTCGTAGTAAGTGTCGTAATGAATGTGGATGATATCATGAGTAGCAATGATATCAAGTCAAGCACTAATAATACTTAAATTAATTTGACTTTGTCATGCTCATCAAAGAAGAGTGTGACATTTTAGAGCATTTAAATATGAATGTAGTTTGTGTTTGCTTTGTAAATGCTATTGCATCAAGAACAAATGTATTTCTAATAGTAGCTTATAGCCCAGTTCCACAAGGATTTATCTTTTTACAATGGTCCTTTTGTAGACAACACTAGATATTCAGCTCACCTTCAATTGCTTCAAATCCCTCCCATTAATGAATCAACATTTATTGAAGCACAAATTGAAAAAGCTTCACCTAAACTGTGATCCAAACTGAACTGCATAAGTAATGTTTACATTTACAGTTTGCATACTGACCCATGTTAATAACTGACCCATGCTCAAGTGTTGAATAATTCATACATGGTTGCCATAGAAACCCATATGGTCACTTGGAGGTCACTGTATCTACTTAACTCAAACCAGCAGGTAAGATAATGATGGAGAAGTTGAGCATTGATGGCCTCATGATTCAGCCATTATCTCCACTTTCTATGTCCAGAAAGAAATAGTTTCTATGCATGGTATTTTATCCAGCATCCACTTTAAAGATGACTTACTTGTACATAACACTTTTTTGTATTGATCTACAAAAATCTATCATTTGAATTTTATTAGATTTTTTTATTCATTTGAGGTTGCATTTCCATTACAAATGACCATTTTGCTAAATACAGTTCCAGTAATATAAAATCCTTCATACTGTGATGTAAGGTTTTGGTCATACTGCCGACTCCTTGCTTATACTATTCGCCTTTGGCTAAGCCACACCCTAGAATGTAGATTGACCAATCACAGCGCAGCCAAGAACGAGCTCCCACAGAGGTCCGACACTTTTTCACAGCGCTCCATTGACTTTAACACAGGCGTCTCATATTTTTGGTCTCGGCAGGCTATTACCGTCGTAGTTTTATCAAAAATATGGTTAAACGTTGTGCCTGGAGCATTTGTAACACCGATACGCGTTTCCCAGAGAGGTTGGAGGGGGGTGTGCGTTTTTTTCCCTTCCCAAAACGGAAGTCAAATCCTGACAAGTGTCGTCTAGCACACGCTGCTAATAATACAACGTTATTATCGCGTAGTCCGTTTGCTTTGTAATAACGATTATAGAAGTGAATAGAGACCTACCCAGCTTTGCATGAACAGTGTTGCTCCTTGATAGTGTTAGTCCCAGCCTCCGTCTCGATTAGTAGGATACGCGGTGGTTCATTTTTTGACTGTGTTAGGGTATGCTTTTGCCTCTATTTGGATGCCTTGTTGTTCCTTGCGTTTCACCTGTATGTCGTGAATATAGCCTTCGAACGTATATTGCAGCCCCTTTTGCCTACTTCTATCGGACACTTTATTTGCTGCTTTATAAAAGTTTGATAAAATTTCAGCAGGAAGAGCTGTCACAGCAAAAGCCATGTTGATACCAGAGCCCAGATGAAGTTTGTTTGTCGGACATAGCAACAGTAACTAAGGGGGGCGGGGCTTAGCCAAAGGCGAATTAATACTCTTTCCTTGGCAAGACCCAAACATGTATTATAAATGCATTTTCTGACTGTAATGCATGAGCAAGCTGTAAATAGAACCCCAATGCGGATCATTAAATCAACCTTTCAGCAATGCATCATACTGCTGTTAATGGGCATCTGAATGCAAGTACACCCAACTGTATCCTTAATACAAACTTATCAGACATGTGTCTGCTGGCTTGTTAGTCTAGTGTTTCTTTTCTGCTTGTGTCTGAGAACTTGAAAATCAGCTGAGCTACTTTGTTGGATTGAATTTTCCCACCTCTAGTAAAGAGTTTAGGGTTGGAGTGATTTAAAGCTTAAGATTTATAACACTGATGTCTTCCTCTCTCCCATAAGTGACTCAGCCACCAATCGAAGAATTTTCCATCATTACACAAGGAAAATAATTATCAGCGTTAACTCGTTGTCAAATGACTTTCCTCCAATCTAGAATAAGACAGAAAAATGTTTAAAGTCCCCCTGTAGTCAATCATTATATGCCTTAGAACTCATCTTTGATCACCAAAATGACACATTTAAATGTTCTTTCCTTGAAAGAAATTCGTCATGCCTTAAAATAGCTTGAATGTAACTCTACACCCTTGCCTCATTTATTTTACGCTGTTCTATGAATATGCTCAGAGATTCACTCGTTGACGATCACAAGTTGACGTGATTGGTTACAAGATAGTTTGTGACGTCAGAAACACCAGCGATTTCAAACTGCATTTTTGAGACTGTCTTTGGTTTCCTGCAGTTTTAAAGAGGAAATACTCAGCATTAGTGTTGACTTAAGAATTTGCATTTGGTTTGTGTTAAAGCATATTAAAAACACCACATAGACATATAAACAACATTAGAAGGGCGACTTTAAATCAATTGTGCTTACATGAATTAGTATTTATTATGCTTTTAAGATCACTGGAGGACTTATTTGAGGTATTTTCAATTGAATGTTTCTTGACACTCAATGTGCAGCAAAGCATATATGCATAGTATAAGTGAAATATAGATTTCACTTTTAAATACCATATTTTTTTTAATCAGTATGCCACAAGTAACAGTATAGATAATTAGGTCATGGATATTACTGTGCCGTTGGGTCCCTCGTTGACTACGTGAGACAGACATATCTGTAAAAGTAAGCGATTATGGTTTGTAATGCTGTGCAATACCTTCTTCAAACATTTTCACTAAATGATTGACTATATCCGAGTCATCAGTAACAACCAGTGTAAAAATTCAGTTTTTGACCACACTTTTAATGCTAATGGGTTTTATTACAGTTGCACAGCCGTATGTCCAATAAAGAGCAAGTTGGCAGGAAGTCACTTTAAAGAGGGCATTATGAAAGCTGCACTTAATAACAAACTCCTCTTCACTCAGCAGAAATTCTGAGATGCAGATCCACTTTCCCTCTTGATTATTCTTAATTGTTCCAATTACTCTCATTTCAGCCATTGCTCTTTTTCTTTCTTTCTTTTTTCGGCATTAGTATAGGTGTTAGGCTGTTATTTGTGATCTGGTGCTTGACATGGCTTACGAAAACATGAAGAAAAAAGCTACCACTCCAATGGCACAGCACACACATTTATATGAACTTAGTGTCTCACCCACAGTGTTTGCCAAGAGATGGTGCCAGCAAACCATCACAACTTTATAGTCTTGAGGTCTTGATCATAAAAATTGGTGCTTATTCCAGTGTAACCAGAGTTAACTGGTTCACCTTATCCAGGCCCTCATATAATTGGGGTGGGGGGGCGGGCGGTGGACCAGAACCAGGGTTGGGAACCACTTTACTACAGTAAGGTAGCGTTAGCCATTTCCCTTCCTAGTAACAGTAAGCTCCAGGTCTATGACAAATTACCATGAGGCTACCGGAGACAACAGGCCCTGTTGGCGTACTCCTGAGGGATCTTCGTATCTCACAGGATGACCCAGTTCCATCGTGCTTTTCCTTCACCTTACTTCTCATCTTGCTTTTTCCTTCACCTTACTTCTCATCTTGCTTTTTCCACTTTCTTTCAGTTCTACATTTGCCCCCATGTTCATTTTGGCGTTCAGACTGCTACTTCAGTCACGTTGTGTCCTCTGAGCCTTGTTCTTTAGCTCTTAAATGGCAACTGTTTACCTACCTCAGGTCGATATCAAATCCCTATAAAGGTTTGCCACCAAAAACAAGCCATTCATCATCTGCATTTTCCTTTGCTCACAGTAGAGCAAATCAGTTCCAGGAAGGAATTGCAAGGGGTTTGTGCCATAGACTGCATATGTTTAGTGTTCTTTGAACTCCTCCTCAAAAAAAAGTTGACTGCAATGCAGTAGTGCCAGCAAGCTGCATTAATATTAATGCCTGCCCATTTCTACCACCGTGGCAGGCAGCCTGTCAATCTAATGCCGCATCTGCTCACCACTCACAATGCCAGCACCTTATTGGCACCAATCCTTATTATTGCTACCAACACAGGAGTGCACCAGTGCCAGGCCATTTCCTGTACCTTTCTGAAGGTAGGAGTCCATCACCAATTCTTGTCTTGCACCAGAATGCATCTATTGTTGTACGACTTGATGCACTCAAAACATTGGTTTTCCTTACTTTCCTCACTGTGCCGACAATCAAATTGACTTGAACTTATGCACAAGATGATCAGTAACTTAAGGAGCATGTCCACAGACTCCAACCCCCCATGAGCATTGCAGGTGTAAAGATGTTTCTGGGCTGTGTGTATGTGCATGCTGTGTACACTGCAGTACAGCTGCTTTGCTGCACAGCGCTCCAAATGTGTACTGAGCTGATGCTCTCTCTCTCTCCGCACTACCTAAGAAACTAGATACCAGCTTTGGATTTACCAGAATTCACCCTGCAGCAAAAATCAGCACTCCAGAGGCTTCCACAAATCCACCTCATCTCTGAAATTACATTCATCAATTTCTTTCTTTTTTTCCATTCTCTCTTCTTTTAGAAGCCTCTTCACTTATTTCTGCTCATGACATCCCACCAATGACACCTCAAGAACAACCTTAACATTTAAAGACATTTGAGAATACTAACCCCGCATTTGTTCTTGAGTACTGTGAATAACCAGATGAGCAATGAATAAAGTGATTCGCAATTTCCTTGATTTTGTCAGTCTTTCGGAGGTTTGATAGGGTTGGATGGATGGCATGACCTCTATAGTGGCTGTTTTATCTGTATTACGTATTTGTTTCCTTTTATTTTACATTCATATGCATTTACTAGGGATGCTATTCAAGTACTGGACAGATAAATCAGACATTATGTGGCACATTAATCAATGTACTGTTTTTTTTTTTTTTTTTTTATTAGACATTTTTAAGATGTTTTAAATAGCTTACCTTGACCAAATGTTATTAAGTTGAAAAAGCACTCAGTGGTTTTCATGATGGATCATTACTGTAACTTCCAAGTATGTATGTTTCTACTATTTACATATTTAAGTATCACCAAATACAAGAAAATTATATTCTTCCTCATAATAATCATTGCACTATTACCCCTCATTACCCTTTAGTAGTTTATTACTGCAACCCATTACTTGCCCCTTCCTCTCTTCTCGCACACTGTCATCATTCTGCCTGTATTCCAGCTAGTCTGTGGCGGTCATATATTCTCTACCCTAGTTTTCTAGTTTACTCGTTTTTTGACGTTGAACGCCAGTTTCTCCAGGACAGGCAACTATCTTATTGCTGGTGCTGCATCAACTCTTGATCAGCTTTCTGTTTTAACCTCTGCGTTATGGATGTATGCTGTGCTCTTACCTGCTGATCTGAAAAGCTGGTAGAAAACGGTTTGTCGTTCCCTGTTGATTTGTGGTTTGCTTTCAGTTTTTATTGTTATGGTTATGTTCCTGACTTCAGTTGCCTTTATGCGCCCTTCAGTCTAACCACATCCAAGGAAGCCGTCGCACTAATTACATGTTTATTAGTTCATCTTTTCAAATGCTAAGATTTGTATTCTCATCTTTGTTTTGCAGTGCTATGCGGGTGCTGCTGTCCAAATTGCCACGGCCATGGATAGTGGATGAGAAAAAGGATGATGGTTACACTGCGCTTCACCTGGCCGCCCTCAACAACCACGTGGAGGTGGCAGAGCTTCTAGTCCACCAGGTCAGCAGTTCTAACATGCACACGCACACATTGCACTGTACGAAAGGACCCATCCTGGAGACCCTGTACTGTATCCTGCAGGTTATGATTCAGGTGGATAATTGATGCAGTTAATGTCATTGGGGGTGCAGAAGAGCTGAGAAAGTTCACTTGTTACCCAGCTCTCATTGAAGTAGGTCAGTCATAATTAGGGATGCACCGATCATGATTTTTCATGGCCGAATCAAATTGCCTTTTTTCTTTTTAAGCAAATGGGCCGATTCTGATACAGGTTGTCCCCATTTTTATTTGTATTTTTGCTCTATTACAGCTTAAACTGTCAGCTAAACCGCCAGCAGCCATATCACCCTGTAGCCCAAGACTGGTTGCCCACTGAAGCTAAGCAGGGCTGAGCCTGGTTAGTACCTGGATGGGAGACCTTCTGAGAAAACCAGGTTGCTGCTGGAAGAGGTGTTAGTGAGGCCAGCAGGGGGCGCTCACCCTGTGGTCTGTGTGGGTCCTAACGCCCCAGTATAGTGACGGGGACACTATACTGTCAAAGAGCACCATCCTTCGGATGAGACGTTAAACCGAGGTCCTGACTCTCTGTGGTCGTTAAAAATCCCAGGATGTCTTTCGAAAGAGTAGGGGTGTAACCCCGGCATCATGGCCAAATTTGCCCAGTGGCCTCTGTCCATCATGGCCTCCTAATCATCCCCATATATATATACACAATGATTGGCTTCATCACTCTGTCTCCTCTCCACCAGTAAGCTGGTGTGTGGTGGGCGTTCTGGCGCACTATGGCTGCCGTCGCATCATCCAAGTGGATGCTGCACATTGGTGATGGTTGAGGAGATTCCCCCTTCCATGTGAAGCGCTTTGAGTGCCTAGAAAAGCGTTATATAAATGTAATGAATTATTATTATTAAACTGGTCATAAACAAAATAATATCTGTAAACATTTGAAATTAGAGGCAACCACTGCATTTTACCCATGATCCAAACAAAGATGCTACACACATGCAACATAACCAGTTGTTTTTTATTTGAATTAGATTGTATAATTTGCACGGAAGTCCCCCTGTGGTGAAAATCAAGTTTTTAAAGTTGTTTATATGTCTGTGTGGTGTTTTTAATATGCTTTAAGACGCATCATGTGCAAAGTCATAAGTCAACACCATTACTAAATATTTTCTCCTTAAAACTGCAGTGAACCAAAGATTTTAAATCGCTGGTGTTTCTGACGTCACAAACCACCTTGTAACCATTCAGGTCAATGTGCGGGCGGGCTTTAGCATATCATTAACAGCGAAGCAGGGGAGTCTCGAGAGATGTCAGGGTATTCCGCTATATTTTTCAGTTGATATGAAAAATCGTGTACATTTAGCATTATAGCGGATGAATTTTGTATATAATGTATGTAACGATGTTATGATGAACTATGCCTTTCTCCACTGACGTTTTGAGTTGTTCAAAGCATTTCTAAGGATACTGATTTTTAGAAGGCAGACTGAGATAGCGAACAGGAACATGGTTTGTGTAACAGTAGCTACACATTATTAGCGGTTTGATAACGCAGTCAAGCAAAAGGCTAATTTATTAATTACTGTTGTGTGTCCGACGTTGTAAAGCGCGATACCATTGGGCAGCGTTTACTACAGTAAAGTTGACCGAGTGGATCTCTGAGCTGGAGATCCGGGCATACTAAATGAAGCAAGGGTGTAGTGTTACATTGTAGCTATTTTACGGTATGAAGAAATTCTTTTCACAGGAATTGTTTTTTAAATGTCATTTTGGTGATTAAAGATGATATTTAAGGGATACAATTATTGACTAAAGGGGGACTTTAAAGCAAAAACAGTATGGTCTGACTTTAGCTTTGTGTAATTATGCTACATAAAACATACCTGCTCAATGAAAAGGTAAATTCACTCTCTGACAGATGGTGGCGCTTAGAGTTACCGCTGTAAACGAAAGCAGCTGCACTTCTAAACACTTCTTTAATGGGCAATGGCATTATACAGAAGCAAAAGGAAAAGAAAATGCCATCAACTTTCCTGAAGACAGGTAGTTCCCTTCAGAGTTATATTATTCATATAAATCTCCTCCCCCCAATTCAATATTTATATTTTTCTTCCAATATTTTGAGCAGCACAAACTTGCTGGTGCAGTATCTGTGCTCTCCTCTCCTCTTTGCGTCGGTCTTCAGCGTATCTCGTCTCTGGCCTGTTAACGTCCTGTTTACAGACCTCGTAATATTTCCACACAAATGACATTTTGGCCTATTATTGCAATGCAGTTTGTGTGCAAGTCCGAAATAAAACAAGAAACTGGTTTCGATCATGTTTATTGCAAAGACCGTCCGGTTCTGATTTATGGCTGGTCGACCAGTGCACCTCTTGTCATAATGAGTTAATGACTCTTAAAAACAGAAGTTATGATAGTCTTTTTGTCCCTATTGTGAGGTATATCCAAGTAAAACAGCATCTCGAACAAGAAAAAAAAAAGTAGGCTTGAACTTGTTTTTTTCCCAACGGAAATTGATTGGATTGTTGGATCGTTGCCATTTGCATTAGCTATGATCTCATGCGAGTGGCAGGTTTCCCTTTAAAACCCTTTCAAATTTGCAAGCTCAAAATCATCAGATGTAATTATGAAGTTATTAATGACAATTGTTTTTAATGCTAATTAAATTCTTGAATTGAAGAACACTGGTCTCCAGTTGACCTGTCCCTAAACTTGCATCACTGTCTTAAAAATGCAGGATTCTCCATAGCTCCTTACCTCCTACGCCACAGTGCAGCGTGACACTGTGGCTCAGCGTTATGCCGCGACACAGTAACAACGTTATTGCAACATTCCAGCAGTGTTATTAGACTGCTGTGCTGGCTCAGTGCAGCCCTTTGTCAACTACCTGCCATGAGGGAAGAGAGGGAGAGACAAAGAAAAGGTTCACACCAGTGACTTAAGCCTCAGCCTGCGAACCACAGTAGAGCTGCACTGCAGTAATGCAGAGAGATGCTGCTACGGGGGTTCAGTCAGGGAATATCTGAATACCAATCACCATTAGCTCACATCTTAACACAACCTATGGGACTCGAAGGCATCCTCATGAGCACAGATTTATCTTCAGTGGATGAGAAGTGAAACGGACACTGACTGTTATTGAACATTTAAAAAAAGTGGAATGTAAATGTACAAATACGCACAATCACTTTGTTTTGCTTTGTAAGGCATCTTATCTAATAGCATCTATATAAATGCGTATATCATAGTTGTTCAAGTTTAAACCATTTATATTTCTCAGAGGTCAACCGATTGATTTGCTCTTTCTCTCTCCATAGGGAAATGCTAATTTGGACGTACAGAACGTTAACCAGCAGACGGCATTGCACCTTGCGGTCGAGCGTCAGCACACCCAGATAGTGCGAGTAAGTGGCTCTGTCTTCCTCCTGTTCTGTTCTCTTCATTTGCCTTCAATGTTTGATGTCTGCACCCCTCACCCAGCGATCTGGCGTCCCACTCAACACAAACGCATTGATGAAGCAATGTAGCTAAGTGCCCCGGCTTAAGATTTAAATGCAGGGAGTTCTGCTGCAGATTTATCCCCTTCATTTAGTCCCGAGCAATCTGGACTATGCCAGGAGAGGTACAGGGAGCGGGGGTGGTGAAGGAGGAATCAATAGAATCGAAAGCGCCATCGTGTGGTCATATAAGAGCAGTGCAACTCTCCTCTTATCAAAACGTCTGTAATGGCATGGTCTGTTGAGAAATATTTCACTTAATGATGTTTTTTTGTCTCAAACATTACACTTTTTCTATTTCAAGCCTTATTTTTGTCATATACATGCATGATGAAATTTGACACCTGTGCTTCAGATGTCATTGTTGTCTTGTTTCGTCCGCATCGATTAACATGAGCATAATTAAATCTACCATGACTGAGAACACACTGGTTACATTTAGTCTCGGTGTTTGTGTCCAGCTCTTGGTGCGAGCCGAGGCGAAGTTAGACGTGCAAGACAAGGACGGAGACACGCCGCTGCACGAGGCCCTGCGTCACCACACTCTGTCCCAGCTGCGACAACTTCAGGACATGCAGGACGTCAGCAAAGTGGAACCCTGGGAGCCTTCCAAAAACACAGTATGTACAGAGAACTATATAAACTGTACAGGTGCTCTCAATAAAAGCTTCCGATTAACAGAACGTGATGTAGTACACATTTTCAGTTTTTCTGAATTTATCCACAAGTAATAATTGGTATTTTAAAATAATTCTGTTTATTAAAAAAACATACACATATTAAAGATTACTTATATTGGGCCCTATAAAATCTGTTTAAATATTCCCAAATTCCATTTGTACCATTTAAAATTGTCTGGATTTTCCATTTTAATGGTTAAATTCAATTTTAGTCATCAAAAAGCATGTTGAATTAATTGCAATAATAAAAAGTATACATTTTTACACTTAAGTTTAGGGCAGAACATACAGACTTCATATTTAAACAGCAGTTTTTTTTACACTTTAATATTCATAGACACTAGTCCGTATCACGATTAGATTAAGTATACAGCCCTTTTAATTTTTCATCAAAAATTGGCCAATTCCATGACATTCTGTGATATACTGTAAATTCCAGTTTTATGATTGGATTCTGCAAATCTGTACACATTTTCCGCATGGCTAAAATCATAGGGCCCTACAGATACATTCTGTCTTATTGCAGTATGCATCTCAGAGGCTTAAAAAACACAAATGTGTGCTTTACCAATGTGGTGTCTGTGCAAACTCACACAGGGGCCTTCAGAAATGTTTAATAGTCAAGGACAGAATGAACAATTGTAGCATCTTAAAAAAAAAAACTTTAAAAAAAACGGCACCATGAACCATCAAACACACTTTACTTGGACATGTAAGTATGACCAGGAGCTACCATATCCAAAATCACCTTGAACCACAATTTCCAAATGTGGAAAGCTACTTTCATACCATCCAAACTAACTGAACGCTTACATCAAGACTCATGTCTCTAAAAAGAGCCCTAAGATCAGTACTAAACACTGAGGCAGTGTAGATACTCTCAGGCTTTTCCCTGTGTTAACAATGATAGATCGCACTCTGCTATAAGAACCATTTCCCTGCTGTCACATGAGTTACTGGCCCAATGAGCCACAGTTCCACTGCTGTACGACGTCCCGTACACCACACGATCCTTCAGGTGAGACATTCTCCCCTGATTATCCCTTCCCCTTCTGTGGGATTGCATATATTTGTGTGAAATTGAGTGGGTGGAGAGGAAGCAGAAAGAAGACAGCTTTAGGAGACAGCACTCTCCGTAATGCATTGGCACAACGATGGCAATCAAATTACCAAGCCTATGGGCTCTATCAGGGCCGATTTAAAATGCAATGAATACTGCGGTCTCAGGTAAATGGTCCTGAATGTGACAGTATAGAGAGTAAGCACTTCATACAGACCACCAGTGAGCGAAACCTGCCATGTCTTGACATGATGTCACACTGTCAGCTAACAACTCATTACAGCTTTCCTGCTCGTACAGTTATATTTAATGGTATACTGTCTGCAGGTTTTGAGACACTGCCCTTAAATGGGGTAGTTCATCTGTAACTGAAAATGGTCAGTTACTTGCCAATTACCTGAAAAGGTTTCAAAAGAACAGTTAGTTCACAAAGTTTCAGTGAATAGTTACTTAAATTTCTGTCTATTCTTCACACAAAGCTATTGTATGACTTAAGACGACTAGCAATATATGGCGCTTTTCCATTACAAGTACCAGCTTGACTCGACTCGCTTCGATTGGCTCGCTTTTCGCTCCGTTTTCCATTGCAGAAAGTACCGCCACAAATAGTACCCAGTCGTCATAGCGACGCCTTTCGTTCCTCGTTGCCCCATCAAGCTCTCGCTGGATCCTCTCTTCGGCAACCAAACAAAGGAATGTCTGCACCTCCTCATTTGACCACGGCGTATTCTTCCGAGTTGCCATAATAATAGTAGTAAGTTTAGTAACTCTCTGGGCAAACTATTTAAAAATGGCGGGGTTATTCTGGATACTCCATCTGGCGCGTGCAGTGATGACGCAGTGAATAGTGACGATTCTCGCTGACCAATCAGCAGTCGGCATTGTTTTCACGTCACATTTTAGTATCGCCTCAGCTCGCTTAGAACCTCGCCGGAGGTGGTACGAAAAAAAGTACCCGAAAGCAGGTACAGGTACAGGTACAACTTTTACACAGTGGAAAACCAAACAAAGGCGAGTCGAGTCGAGCCGAGCCGAGCCGAGGCAAGCTGGTACTGTGTAGTGGAAAAGCGCCAATAGTTAACAATTAGGGCCCTATCATACACTCGTCGCAATGCAGCGCCAAGCGCGACGCAAGTGTTTTTTGATAGTTTCAGCCCAACGCAGTTATCATTTTCACGTCCTGTGCCACATTGTTTAAATAGCAAATGCATTTGCGCCCATTTGCGTGCTGGTCTGAAAACGAGGTGTGTTCAGGCGCATTATTGGTGCGTTGCTATTTTGAGGCAACTGAAATAGACTGCGCCATTGACCAGCTGAAACCTGGTGTAAAGTCAATGACGCAATATATTTTTTGTTATTTTAAAGGGCGCATTAGTAAAATGCGCCTGTAGGCGGGTCCACAACGCACATACACTTTGTCCCGTAGATGTTCTGCTTGCACGCTTTAACCTCTCGCGCGCTCGCTAGAGAAGCGTTCAGTCTTTCCGCTTGCACGTTACGCCCAAAACACACCCATTACTCATTAAGAGAATAGGGACAACCCTTTTAGACCATGCGCCGGGTGCGCAGACCATTTTTCCCGTTGTAAAAATGGCAAAAGTGGATTCGGACTTGGTTGTGGATTTAGTTTTTGGCTGTTTATTTTGGTAGACAAAAAAAGAGGGCGGGGCTTATTTGGGACAGCTGATAGATCACATCACAACTGATCTGCATGTTTTCTCTCGGGTGCTGCTGCTGTAAATCTCCCATCAGTGCCATTGTTTCTCAGGCATCCCACAGCACTTATCGGTGACCTCCCATCCCGCAGCGTTTCTTTATCTTCATTAACACATTATGCTATCAATACACACTGGATCAACTGTCAGAAAGTCCAACCATAACGTCTGACACCAGACAGACTGACGATGCCGGTCCCGTGCACCCTATCTGTTACTGCCTTTGTAGTTCTTCTTACGCCTGACCCCAGCCCCGCCAGTTCACATCATCGTCACCCCCACGGCTGTCGTAAATCAAGCGTTGTGTGACAGGAGGCTGCTTCCAGGCCAGCAGTCTGCCATTTATTAACACAAACAGTGTGACAAATCTCTCTCCCTATCAAACCATCACACTTACCGCATGCAGCAGATGGAGAGTCGAGCCATCCATTTAAAACACTCCACTGAGGCCATCAGTATGCAGAAGTCTGCCCACTTTCATCTCAATATGGTCCATAGCTTTTCATCACTTCAGTTGAATCTGTTGAACCAACATTCAACATTACATCATGGACATGAGTGGGGCTCTTGTGTTTCTTTAAGCAAAAGTCAATTGCTAATCTTTTATTGCCGTTTAAGACGAGCATCACTGAGAGTTTTGCTTATGTTGCTTAACAGTGATGTCAGTTAAGTGAATTTATTATTATTATTATTTAATTTTTTTTACCTAGTGAATGATAACATTGATAAAATCTTGCATTGAAGAAGGAACCCGAGCCATATCTAGAAACTTCGGTGTTTGACACTTGACTTGGCCAGTAAGAAAAAAACTCCAAACAATTGTATAGCAACATCTCTAAAGAAAAAGAAATAAAAAGCCCAGAACAGCTTGCCGTTTCTACATCCTAGTAACCACCCACAACATAACATTTCATTAAAAACTCCTATTTAATGCACTAAATGTCTACTGATGTGTTCTTCTCTGGTATTAGGACAAATACCCAACTTTGTTTGCCTTAAAGGTTTAGCTTACCCAAAAATTTTAATTGTCTTCAATTACTCATCCTTATTTCGTTCCAAACCCATAAGACTTTTATCCATCTTTGAAACACAAATGGAAGATATTTTTAATGAAACCTGAGTGATTTCCGTCGTGATGTAACCGTATGAATTGAACTGTTTAATCCAGGCCTTCTGAAGCGGCACAATCGCTTTTGAGCTCGAACGCTTAAAAATGTCTGCTTGACGCACGAGGACCAATTCCTTATGTTTGGCAAGCTTGTCTGAGGCACGTCAAGCAAGTATGGCTTAGCTTCCATTTATCATATTCTGTGTGACTGTTAGTGGAGCGGCTAAGTGATATAATCGTTCAGTTTATGATACAAGCGTGAAAATTGGCATGAGCAGTCTCCATAGGTCACTTGACAAGAAAATTGTCCGAGCCACTTGAAATTTCAAGATGGCCGACATTTTTCAAGATGGCCGACACCTTAGTGGAGCAGTTGGTTTATTTGGTGATACAAGCATGAAAATTGGCATGAGCAGTCTCTGATGGTCACTAGACAATAAGCCACCCACAGCTACTTGAAATTTCAAGATGGTGGCCATTTTTCAAGATGGGCCACCACCTTAGTGGAGCAAGTAGGCTTAAGAAATCATTTAGTTGGTGATTCAAGCATGAAAATTGCTATGAGCTGTCTCAAAGGGTCATTTGACAAGAAACCGCCCACAGCAACATAAAATTTCAAGATGGCGGCAATTTTTCAGGATTACTGCCGCCCGCCATGTGGATCTTTAAATGATACATGTTCTCATAGAAATGTATTGGGTTCCTCAAGAGACTCTGTCAAGAGAGGTAGTTTGACTGTGTTTTGTCTGACTCCTCACCCATGACCTGTCCAGGTTGGTAAAGCCTGGAGTTGCCTCCCACCGGCATAGCTCTCAGGGTTCATTGAGGTACACAAGCTCCCTTACCACGACAAGGTTACAGTCACAAGGGAGTTTTTTGTTTTTTTAACTAACAGTTATTAAACATGTCAAATTAACACGGAGAGGTGGGGAAACAAAAGTAAGATTAATAAATTAGCACAGTTGTGGTGCTGAACGGACAGTGCACCAAACAAAAAATTGAGCAATGACTAATACTGAATGTCAATAGGAACAGATCCAGAGGCAACAGCGACTCTGGCTGACACAGCCATGGAACCATGACAAACAGAAAGCATCTATGAGAAAATGTATCATTTAAAGATCCACATGGCGGGCGGCAGTAATCCTGAAAAATTGCTGCCATCTTGAAATTTTATGTTGAAATTTCAAGTGGCTCGGACAATTTTCTTGTCAAGTGACCCATGGAGACAGCTCATGCCAATTTTCACGCTTGTATCATAAACTGAACGATTTTGCCAAACATAAGCGCTTAGCCGCTCCACTATGTGTGTTGATCAATGTTTAATGATCTAAATTACATCTGTTCATCATATGAAGCGATTATGCTTCTTCAGAAGACTTGCATTACACCACTCAATTCATACAGATTATGGCTATAAGTAACTTTTTGAAGCTTCCAGGTTTTGGTTGCATGGGCTTGCGATGGAGGAACATAAATCTCTCAGGTTTCATTAAAAATGAAGGGAAGATGAACAGAATAGGTTTGGAACGACATGACGGAGAGTAAATTAGGAGGCCTAATGGTAAGAGAATCAGACTGGTAACCTGAAGGTGTGTGTGTTCACTGCTCCTAATGTGTGTGCACTAACTTGGATGGGTTAAATGAAGAGGACAAATTCACGTCATGTCACCTAGTTTTTAGTACCTAGTTCTCTGCACTATTCTCATTTTAAAAGCATAGTGTAATTATTCAAACTTCATGAGTAATTGTGAGTTTCTCTAACAGATAACCTATATTAATCTATAGTGTTTGACACTGTGGTTGCATCTTCACAGTTGATCATGGGACTGGGCACTCAGGGGGCTGAGAAGAAGAGCGCAGCTTCTATCGCTTGTTTTTTGGCGGCCAACGGAGCTGACCTCACCATCCGAAACAAGAAGGGCCAGTCTCCTCTGGACCTGTGCCCTGACCCCAGCCTCTGCAAGGCTCTAGCTAAATGCCACAAAGAGAAGACCAGGTATGAACGTCTGTTCCCAACCAGTAGGGGATCCATTGAAGCTTAGTTGAATTTGGCTCCATGTTGTGTTTCCCTGCTATGTGTAACGGCTTTTCTCCATCTGCACTTTATATATTTGTATCTCGATCAATATTTTGTTCTCTCTCCCACTTACTCTCTTGCTCTCAGTGGGCAGGTTGGCTCCCGCAGCCCGTCTCTTAACAGTAATAATGAGACTCTCGAGGAATGCATGGTGTGCTCGGATATGAAAAGGGACACGCTTTTCGGCCCCTGCGGTCATATCGCCACATGCTCTCTCTGCTCGCCTCGTGTCAAGAAGTGTCTCATTTGCAAAGAACAGGTCCAGTCTAGAACCAAGGTATAGAAACCTTCCTCGCTAATTTCTTTTGTCCATGCACGTGTTCTTATGTGCCATAGTGAAGATGTGTTTTCTTTTTCTTCACCCACAGATTGAGGAGTGTGTGGTTTGCTCTGATAAAAAGGCAGCCGTCCTCTTCCAGCCCTGCGGTCACATGTGCGCTTGTGAGAGTAAGTCAGCTTTCTCTCTCTCTCCTCCCACACCACACCTCTTCTTTCATCACCCCGTGTGATTTGTCTCTCATCCAGCTAAAAAAGCTCGTTCTGTCATCTGACTTGTCAGAACGTCACATCACACATAACATGACTATGATACAGATAAAGGCATCTTGGTGTGCACACATAAGTTATGGGTGAATATGGAGTCATTTTTCACTCCATAATCAGAAGAAAATTAGCATTTTAGGACCATTTTATTAAATGTGACTATATTTGATGGCATTTAAACCCAAAATTACCATTATTGTAATGCAGTTTTATTACTTAAAAATAAGTTATTTTCAGTTATTTATTTATTTTTTAAGTAAAACGTCTGCATTACAGTAATGGCAGCTTGGTGTCAAAATGCATTTATGAGTGTCACAATGCAACAAAAAAAAAACCGTAATACTAAAGCAGGCTTTTTCAGTATGTAAATGGCTTTTAAGTTAGGTTGAATCTAAGTGAATTGTCTGCTCTCAGCTTACATCTCTCCTACCTGATCCCCTGAGTTTCATTCTCTCTAAATACATTCATCACATGTCAGCTAGACCTTCATTTTCAGTTTGGTGTTATTGCCAGTAATGTTGCAGCCTGTTCTGTTCAATGGGCATTTACTTTACTTTCTGAAGGTTTACAAGGTAGCTTAATCTTGTAAAGCCTTACATGAAAATTAAATAATGGCCAGAAATCTATTCTTTGAAATGGAACAGTTTTTAGAAGAAAAAAAAAAATGTTTTTTTGTTGAGTTTCATTTTTGATACATCAAGTTTTTATGGCTCATATACTATAATAAGGAGATATGGACCCTGAGGAAGTAAAAAAAAAAACAGCTCAATTTTATTCAGTTGCCCAAACTGAGCCAAAATATGCAATATTGTCTATTTGCTAATATTTATATTGCCGAAAAGACAAAATTGCTATATGCTTGTAAAATCATAGCAAGATGTAGACTACTTTCATAAAATGCATATAAATATTCTCATAGTTCTCAATCTGTATCTCCTAATACAATTTCTTAGTAAGAAGATATTTCAATGCTTAGTTTTATGATAAAAAGTTATTTTCATATAATGGAATAGAGGGTTGTCGCAGTACCAACATTTCAATATTTGATACCAATACCTGTTCAATTTCTTGGTTCTCAGTACTAATTTTGGTACCAGAGCAAAAACAAACCAAATGTTGTCTCGTCTGTTGGTTATCAATGTCAATGATTGCAGTTTCTGATTCAATCGTGCATTTAAATAGGGTTGTCAATCCAGAAAGAAGAGCCTTCCCTTATGATCACTACGGCTGACAATCTCTAAAGCACAATGTCACTGAAAACTCTTTTTTTTTAAATCGCTAGGACACATTTCTCAATACTTGGGTCACTTTTTCAAAACTCTTCACACGGTTCTCCTAAACAATTTTCATTTTCGCACAGCAGTTCCATTTCACATTCAAAATGCACTAATTCTATCAAAACACTTAATTCATGTCTCAAATCAAGTCACTCTCCCAGAACACTAGCAAAGGTTTTCGCCCAACAAACACACTTTGTCCGTCATAAAACAACAACCTAAAAACATTGTCAACAGGAACATTATACAATGTTTTCTTTATGAAAATGATCTATTGTTTATAATTCACTGCACATGTTTCAAATGTTCCCAAGTTTCCCCTTTCGAATGGATGGTAATGAATTTGAAAGGCTAACATCTGTGTAGGTGTTCAGCTACAACTAATTGCTTTGATAGTTTTACAGTTTTTAGATATATTTTTAATATGGTATTATTGTAGAACTGTAGCAAATGGCTGTCTTATTCCGTTTTGTATTGTGTTAGGTTTTGAACTTAAGTTTAACATTTTTGAAAAGGTATGTAAACGTAATGGCGCTTTTCCACTGCATGGTACGGTACAGCACGGTTCTGTACGGCACGCTTTGGCGCTTTTCCACTGCATGGTACGGTACGGCTCGGCTCGGCTCACTTGTGGCGCTTTTCCACTGCACGGTACGGCTCGCTTCGGCTCGCTTTAAATGGTACCCCCTCTATGGAGGTTCCAAGTGTACCGTACCGATACTAAAATGTGACGCGAAAACACTGCAGATCACTGATTGGTCAGACAGAATCGTCACTACCAGAGTCGTTGTATTTGCGAGACATCAAACCCGCTAGATTTAAATAGCCAGAAACAGCCACCGCTGTTTTTCACAAAGAACTGGCAAAAGTAATGATTATGAATATGTAAAATATAGCAAGGATATATTTTAATTGTTTATTAATAAACAAGTGTTTTCTTTGTCGGCTAAGATAAAGTTGACGATGCTGACTCACGATCTTCAGTAGCCTAGTGAACGTGCCTGAGAGAAATGCACATTTCATAAGGATTACATAAGCAGAGAGCAGTCTGTAGTCTGTTTTCTTTCGTTTTGAATTGTTCTGTTTAAAAGTAGACATGTGAGGCAAGTAGGCTACCTTATATGCTGATTTTCGGTTCATTTATGTGTCGAGCTCCAGTTCACGCGCCGGCGCCTCCGTTTCCTATCTATCGTCTGCTATATTTACATCTTATTTATCAAATCCAGGCAATTGGTTGATGAAACATTGATTAAAATTAAGATACAATTAATACAAAACGAAATTCAGGTTAAAGAAAGGTTTTGTGCTTTCTGTTTGATGTCTCTGTGAAAGTTTTAAAGCATCTTAGTGCCGCTTTCGGAGCGCTCACGTCCGTAACGGAGAACACGTCCATAACATTGTTTTTTCCTCATAAATGCGAACACGAAAAATCGAATAAAATAAAATGAATATTTCATATAGGCTACTGTGGAGACTGAGAGCCAAGCCTTCTTCATCCGGTGGGTAGTATTACTTTGATTTGCGCAGTGTAATTCACATAATCACTAAAAAATATTTTGCCTCCAAGTTTTTTTTTTTTAAGCAATCAGAAATCTAGGGCACTGCTATAATCCCACCCACTTTGAAACGGTACTAACTGCAGTGGAAAAGCAAACCGAGCTAAAGCGAACCGAGCCGTGCTGTGCTGAGCCGAGTCGTACCACGCAGTGGAAAAGTGAAGCGAGCCGAACCGTACTGAGCCGTACCAGCAGTGGAAAAGCTCCATAAACGTGCGAATTGGCCTGTAGGTGCATAGAGTTTGGTGGAATTTGTGTCTGTGTAAGAAGTGCATTCATGCAAATTGAAAGTAGTCATTGGAAGGGTTTAATGCTAAAGCAATAATAACTGATCCACAGTTTAGCCCTCATAAACTGCTGTTGTGTTAACTTTTGACTTACTTACTACATGCTAAAAGTATTAAACAATCAATGATCCAGTTGGCTTAATAGGATTAAGAAGCAAACCCACTTTGTGTGTGTCTGCGCATTTGTGTGTGTTCCCGCAGACTGCGCCAGCCTGATGAAAAAGTGTGTACAGTGTCGGGCCGTGGTGGAGCGCCGCACTCCCTTCGTTTCGTGCTGTGGAGGGAAAGGTATGGAGGATGCCACTGATGATGAGGACCTTAGTGAGTGAACTTCCACACGTTCCCGTTTTTTTATTTCTCTTTCCTCTCTCTCTTCCTACGTTCTCATGTCTCTCATGTTTGATATTTACGTTGGCTTGGGTTGGTGCTTCTCTGTTTCTATATCCACTCATTTCTCTCTCTCCATTGTTATGACTAATCTGTTATTTCCCAAATGTGTTTTCATGACTCCAATCAGACGCGTAGCCCCTCATCTTAATGTTTAATATCAACACCCTGGAATGAGCTTCGTAACTGCTCTGGAATGTCTTCGTAACATGCGCTGCAAGTTTCTAAGGATTTTTAGGAAGCCACTCCAAGCAGACGACTGAAAATGCATTCATTTTTCACAGAAAGCATAGAATATTTCTATAATTGGACACGCCAAAGGGGCTATGCAAGATTTATTTTAGTCCCATCTTTTTTTTCCCTTTTTTTTGTTGTGATTCACTACTATATGTTAAAACATCATTCCTTTGTATGTGATCATGACACTGCCCATGTGTTTTTTTATGTTGGTTTAGTTTGAGTTCAAAGGGATACTGGTGTAAGTTCACTTTTTTTCTTAGTGTTTATTTATAGAGAGGAGGATCTGTTTCTTTTTAGCCTCGCTTAGATGTCCAACACATTCATCCACGCTGACATCTCTGCTGACCCTCAGACATGCTGATCCACAAACACACACACACACACAGTCCAGTCAGCAGAGGAATGTAGCCTTTAGCTCTTATCTTGGTCTGTCTTTAGTGCCTGAGCTCTGTTTGTTGTAAGGCGCCACTTTTCCACACACACACACACACACACACACAAGACCGAAGCAGCATCTCATATAGACCTAACACAGTCCGCCCCCCCCTCCATGTAGACGAAGCAATGAGAGAGAAATGCCACCATAGATGGGATTCTCTCCTGCTTCAGTCACTTTGAAGACTAAAGCACTTCAATCCCCACATACAAGAGGCTCCTCGCTCTAAAAGTGGCCGCGATAAACTGGCATCTGAAGGCTGTGGCCAATTACATGCCTAGAACTTTAATTTCTACCGAAGGGAACTTGAATATGAACGCCGGAAACATCCACTAATCATGCTGTTAGACAGATTCTACATCATTTTTGGAGAGTAAGAGTGGGGGGGACTGTGAAATGATCCAGTGTTGTTAGCCGACCCCTGAAGCCAAGAAATGTTTCTCACTATGCCACCATTAATTTCCCATTTAGCGAATATCCATCTAATTTTTTCCAACTTGTCAGGCTCAAAATTAACCAGTCTGTCTTCTTTCACACTAATCCATCATAAAAATCTCCCTTTCAGGCCTCTCAACGCCCATGGTCTCTAAAATCTTTGCTTTAAATGTTTTTCCACTGAATGGAAACCTTAAAATTAGGGATGCACGATACCATATTACTATTATTAGAAATGTTTAAATTTCAATATTGTGTGTGTATATATATATATATAATTTCGGACGATGTTAGAGTTTTAAATGTGCATGCTCATATCCCCCTAATAACTTAATCTTCAGCAAATCTCTAAATGAGTATTTTACCTGATTCAGATCATCAGCTCTTTAGGTGAGAGCTTCATGAACTGAGTGTGTCAGATAAGAGAGACATGTGAACTGTGCAGAACGGTGGGTCCCCAGGACCAGGATTGGACCACTGGTGTAGAATTTTCCATTTATTGATTATGATTTGATCTTATTCTCTCACCCTCTTGCAGTCCCAGATGTATTTGACTTCTGTGGAACACAAAGATTGGTCCTACTTTTTATTGAGTGTCTACTAACATTTGTTACTAACATGTACTAACATTTAAATAAAATAAAAAAACACTATTTTACAGTGTCCTTTTTACATAGTAATAACAGTAAATTATGCATAATTACAACCAATAATAATATAACATTCAACCAAACCCTAATCCTACCCTAACCCTATAGTAAGTACATGTAGTTGCTTAATATTACTCTGTACTTAAATATGTAATTACACTGTAACAATGACACCTTAAAATAGTGTAACTAAAGATTTTATCCAATATTCTTGTTGTTGTTTCAAGCATGTTGTTACATTGTTATATTTTAAAAATGCCTGCATGCAGTTACATCTGTGATTACATCTATAATTACAATGTTAACATATCCCACCTCAATAGCAGCACATTTGTTTTGCAATACATTTTGGTTACACTTTATTTTAATTTGTCCTTGTTAATGTAATTATACATTTAAGTACTGAGTAATATTCATTAACTACATGTACCTTTCTAAAGGGGAAGGTTTGTTACTTAACTTAATATAATACAGTAAGTACAATGTAAAATAGTGTTACCTTTTTATATAAAGTACATAGTTGTTAAAGACCCCTAATATAAAGTGTGACCCAAAGGTTTTTAGAAAAATAATCCATCTCTTGAGTCCATATAATACAAGTAAATGGGACCGTCAATGTTGACGCTTCAAAAATGATACAAAACAAACACAATGGTAACCCATAGGATCCCAGTGGCTGAATCAATGTCTTCTGAAGCAAAATGATAGGTGGGCGTGAGAAAAATACTAATATTAATATTTGAAACTTTTTAAACCATAAACCATCGCTTCTGGCCAACTGTCCTCTACGCTTCTTGCGTAACTTCTCCTGCGAGCTTGGCCGGAAGTGATTGTTTAAAGTTTAAAATATTCGAATTTTCCGATACACCTTTTTTTGCTTTAGAAAGCATTGATTCATCCACTAGGGTCGTGTTCGATATTGGTGTTTTTAAAGCTGTCCCATCCACTTGCATTATAAGAACTCACAGAGATGGATTATTTTCCTAAACATCTTTGTATCCATCTTGCGTAATGAACGTCATATACATCTGGGATAGCATGAGGGTAAGCAAATAAGATCATTTTCATTTTTGTGTAGTATCCTTTTAACATGGAAGTAATTATCGACTATCAGGCCGAATTTTAATATCAGTGCATCCCTACTTAAAAGCTTTCTTTAATGATAGTGATTTTCGTCACTTCTTCAGAATTGCTGTGGAGGATAGTCCTGCAGCCATAATTGGATAGCTTGATGAACAAGCCCTCCCATGTGTCAAATACTTGCGTTAACTTGCTCTTCCCTTTGCTCCCTCTAATGAATATTTATAACTAGCGTATACCACAGGCCAGGCTGAATTGGCCCCTGAGCCAACAGCAGGGGTACGTGCAATACGTAACACTGTGGCTGGTTGCTTCTCAGCAGGGAGCTCTAACTCATTGGCAGGGGGGTCGCAGGATCTTCTCCAGCCCAACAATCTGGCACTAAGTTGGTGTAAGTATTCTATTAATCACCCCCAAGTTCTTCCTGCCTCAACTTCTGCCTGCTCCTTTGGGCTCAAAGTCCCTATCTCCACCCCAGCATACGCCATTCTCGCTGGCCCACACTTTACGAATTAAAGTAGCCGTCAAGTGGGACCATAAGCCTGCTTGCGGCCTGCTGCGATTCAGTGCTATGGGCTGATTTCACACCACAGTGCCCCATATACGCCATGTAAAGTATTAGAACAGGCACAAAACTTCTAGAATCAAGCTATTCCTCTGTAAAATTTGCCTATTTAGAAGACTCTGCGGGCTGCCAATGCTAAGGCCCAGGGGTCCACTTTCACCCACTTCATGATTAACTGTTGACCCGCTGAAACTTTTCTCAATGGCCCCTGCTTTGCTTTTCAGCCAGTGGAAATATCCCAGCCATGCAGAGGGACAAAGACAACACTAATGTCAATGCAGATGTGCAGAAGTTACAGCAGCAACTGCAGGATATCAAAGAGCAGGTGAGCGTTGCAGTTTGAAGCGATTCACTCGTTTCCTTGATGCATCAAGAACAAACCCTGCCGATCTTTAGTTGTCAAAAAGTACTGACTTCGGTAGCAAGTCGGTTCTGGAATCTTAAAAATGTGACGATACCAGCATTTCCCTCTAGCATTTTGAGCGCTGTTGAACGGATTCTTAAACATCTCTGATTGGTCATTGTGTTGACGTGCTCAACATACATGTCTGTGATTGGCCATTGTGTTGACGTGCTCAACATACATGTCTGTGATTGGCTGTTGTGTTGACGTGCTCAACATACAGTCTGTGATTGGCCATTGTGTTTGGCGTGCTCAACATACAGTCTGTGATTGGCCATTGTGTTGACGTGCTCAACATACATGTCTGTGATTGGCCGTTGTGTTGACGTGCTCAACATACAGTCTGTGATTGGCCATTGTGTTGACGTGCTCAACATACAGTCTGTGATTGGCCGTTGTGTTGACGTGCTCAACATACATGTCTGTGATTGGCCGTTGTGTTGACGTGCTCAACATACATGTCTGTGATTGGCCGTTGTGTTGACGTGCTCAACATACATGTCTGTGATTGGCCGTTGTGTTGACGTGCTCAACATACATGTCTGTGATTGGCCGTTGTGTTGACGTGCTCAACATAAATGTCTGTGATTGGCCGTTGTCTTGACGTGCTCAACATACATGTCTGTGATTGGCCGTTGTGTTGACGTGCTCAACATACATGTCTGTGATTGGCCATTGTGTTGACGTGCTCAACATACATGTCTGTGATTGGCCATTGTGTTGACGTGCTCAACATACATGTCTGTGATTGGCCATTGTGTTGACGTGCTCAACATATATGCCTGTGATTGGCTACAATGATCATCAATGACATCTTTGACACTCTTCACAGAGCGCTTACACAGATACACATGGGAACGTTTAAAAGCAGCGCACCCGCTGATAGACGCAGCTTTCAAACGCTCCCGTGTGTATCTGTGTAAAGCACAATGGCCAATCACAGACATATATGTTGAACGCATCAACACAATGGCCAGTCAGAGACATATATGTTGAGCGCGTGAACACATTGGCCAATCACAGACACATATGTTGAACGCATCAACAAAATGGCCAGTCAGAGACATATATGTTGAGCGCGTGAACACATTGGCCAATCACAGACACGTATGTTAAGCACGTCAACACAATGGCCAATCAGAGGTGTTTAAGAATCCGTTCAACAGCGCTCAAAATGCTAGAGGGAAACACTGGTATCGACACATTTTTAAAATTACAGTACTGACTTGGTACCAAAGTCGGTACTTTTGACAACTCTACTTTTGAATCGTGAATTGTTTGTCGGTCAATAATCGGTTTAAAATTCCAACATTTAATGATCGCAATCCTGTATCATTCAGTTTTTTTAAATATATGAACATTACATTAGTTAGACATGCCAATTAACAGACTTCACGCTCGTTCACGCTCTAATACGCACAGAATTTTAAAAATCCGCCTTTGACAAGTTTTCACATTCCCACAGTCTATGTCTTAAGTGAGCGTAAACGTGTGTTAGGTCTTAAAGTGACAGCAGCCTAATTCTGTCTGTATTCTTAATGTTAATCAAACAACAAAAGAAAAACGGAATAACTGCTCTTGACTGAACAACTTTTGTAGCTTTCTGTAAGTTCAATTAACACAGTGAGGACTATGCAGGGTTTTATTTTGCATTTGATTTATTCAATTTCAATTGTAAAATTTCACTGGCATCTAAAGTTACAACGTATCAACTTTTTTCCAGCCAAAAAAAAAAATTCACTAATTTAACATGTTTGCCTTCCACTTAGACCATGTGCCCCGTGTGTCTGGATCGCCTAAAAAACATGATCTTCATGTGCGGTCACGGCACTTGTCAGCTTTGCGGAGACCGAATGAGCGAGTGCCCCATCTGCCGCAAGGCCATCGAACGTCGCATCCTGCTTTACTAGAGCGCCAGGCCAGCGCAACCTCCCTGTTTCTCAGCCACAAGTCTGTGCTGCTGCTCTCATAAGCACCTTTCCTGTATCCGCAAGGCTCTCCGTGTCTCACGCTAAGCTAAGAGACATCAGTGTTACGCCATCCATCTTTATTTGATCTTTTAGCCTGTCCGGTTTACTTCAGTTTTCTGTTTGCTTGGATTATGTTCACCACGAGGAGGAAGAAACTTGCTTAACTACTCCCATCTTGCCATTTTATTCATGCAGGTGCCCGCATTTTTCTGCCGCGAGTAGCTCAGCTCCACCTACAAGACATGAACTGACACTGTCAGGGTCTGCTAATGTTTTATGTTTTTTATTATGTCAGTGTATTATGCTTATATATCCTGATGCAAACAGTTGAATCTACAGTATCTGCGGTGAATTTAGGACACGACTGAACTCTAAGAGTCCTACTGAAGCTTTGGAAATTCATTTTGAAATCTCATTTTTGTGTGACGTAGCGTTCAGTTCCAAATAACGTGTAAGAGCATCTGCATTTACTTGTCCTGTCCGAACAGTGGAATAAAAAAAAAAAAAATTCACCTTTTTAGCAGTACTGTTAGTATAACATTGCATGTTCCTCTCTTGAATTGCTGCTGTACTACAGTATATACACAGAGTATTATTGTCAAACCCATGGTGGTGATTGGCTCGTCATCCGATCAATAGGGGAAAGTGCATGCTTTCCATGCAACTGATCCCTGTCGTCTTTAAAAGGATGTTCATTTGCTTAACAAGCATCATTATTGGATTGTTCTCCAGCAGTCTTGCTTTATGCACCATATTGTCTCGCTAGATATTTAACACAGAAAGGATTCGAAAAGAAACCGCCGGTCTCGTGCCATTGTTCCAAAAACGTGAAGACGTTTCATTACCTTTTGGGAATAAGATGCTGTTATACCAGTTAATTTATGTATTTTTACCTTTTTCCACTGAATCTCGATGACTTGGAATATACTATAGAATATCCACGCAAGCTATACATGTTAAATGGGGCCTTACTTTAATTAGGCCACAAGAAAGCCTGATCAAAAATGATTTGTAGCCGAGGACTGTTCATCAAAATAGTCTTTCATTGACAATTTGGCATCTTTCTGTGCTTGTCAAAATATGTTTTGAAGACCTGTATTTCCCCCCTGTTTCCTGTTCCCATCACGGAGGTCTAAAGTTACTTCTACTGTTGTTTGATGGCATGTTTCATTACAGTGTGACTCAACACAGTTTTACTGGAAGCAAAAGTAGTTTCATACTTTACCTTTTAAAGAGTTGTATCATTTTTCACATATTTCGTGTTCTTTTTTTTTCAGTCTCTTTGTGTCATTTTAACACTAAAAAGTAGATGCACTAATATACCTTAATGGTAGAATGGTTTTGTCATGGTATTTTGTACCTTATTTTCAGTACACAAAAAACTGCCCTGGTTTGAACAAAACATTCTTTTTTTTTGAATGAACGAATGAATGTTTAATGTATGATGTACAACATTTATCATAGGAGAAATTCCTTTTGCCCTGTATTGAAATTTGCTTTGAATATGCATTGCCGAATAAAGATCTAACAAAATGGAGCACGGTACTTTGCTAAAGATATTGCACTTTCATCTTTAATTTTGACTTCCACATGACTCTAAATGTCGCTTCAGTTGTCACAGTCACATTTGAATTTAATGGTACACAATATAACTTTTTTTTTTTTTCAAAATTTAAATACATCAATCCTTCTTCCAAAACGTGTCTTTTTCTTGCCCTGATTCACTTTATAAGTGTTTATATTTTAGACCTGTCGGGATGGTTTTCGCGGGAAATTGCATTCATAACCATAAGATCTACTTTACAGCACAACGGTAACCATAAAAACATAAAATTCTTTTAAATGTCGAACGTAAGACACGAAACGAGCGGTTTGTGTGAGAAAACGAACAGTTTTTACATTGTTTTTACCTCTTGTAACGCACAGACCGAAGCGCCGGCGCCATCAGATCACTTGGACGTGGCTGTGTTTACATGAGGTAAAAACGATATAAATACTGTTCGTTTTCTCACACAATCCGCTCGTTTCGTGTCTTAGGCCATCAATGTGTACTTACATTTACGCGTCATTAAATCATGTTTAATTTGGACTTCTCTGTGCATGCTCTTTGAGGAAGTTACCATAGACCTGCATTATATGACTGACAGACAAGAACGGTTTGACCTAAAAATATCAAAATTAAAACTACTGCGGAAACAAAGACACCTACATCTTGGATGCCCTTGAGGTAAGCTAAAACATATCAAAAATTAATTTCAAAGTGAACTATCCCTTTAACAGGGCTTTCCCTTCACTCAAAAACACACAATTAATAGGTACACAACATTTACTCTCCTGATCCTGGCATATGCAAAGCATGCTGGGAACTAAAAATCCCCCCCCCATTTTCAGTCAATGCAACAAAAATCATTCACGGAATCCTAAAACAAATGGATTGAGTACACTTCTGTTTGAAATGTATTGGATTGAACACAATGAAATTAAGTTAGGACAAAATGTATAGCAATTGTGTTGCTGTAGCTCATTTTTATTAAGTAATTTGAACGAGCAGCACAAATAAATGTTTTCCAGTGCAGGTGAGTAAGGTATTTTATTGAACATATAAGTTGCAATATGTAGCTCTCTAAGAGGTTCATTGTAAACATTATGGGTTGTGAAGGGTCGTTTCATAATGGCTGTTAGCGCTGCACTGGAATTTATTTTCAAGGAAGTGTCGTGTCTATTATTGGGTATAGCTTCAGTATCTTCAGATCCCTCTTCTGAAAACCCGCCGATCCTCGATTCTGGCATAGTACGTTAATAGTGATTTAGTGATAACATCTGAAATGTCATCTTCTTGTTAATATCCCACATGCCGCACAAGTGTTTTGAGATTGGATTGAGAAAAGAGCTTAATGGAGCTGATTATAGAAATGGGCGTCAGTGGGGTGTGCTGACATGTAGTTGGCCATCCTTCATCCTGACTGTGGCCTTTGCACCACAGAGTGTCTGTTTTGTTTAGGATGTGGAATGTTGTATTGACACCTCTGATTTAATCTGATCATACACTATGTACAAAAGTCTTTAGTGTGCGAAAAGTTTTTTTTTTAATGTTTCTGAAAGAAGCCTCTTATGCTCACCAAAGCTGCATTTCTTTGATCAAAATACAGAAAAAAAACAGTAATATTATGAAATTTGAAATAACTTTTTAAATATATTTTTAAATATAATGTATTCCTGTGATCAAAGCTGAATTTCCAGCATCATTACTCCAGTCTTGTGTTGCAGTATCGCAACACATTCTCATCCCAAGGCGTCATCTAACTGACACTTTTGACCATGCGTCAACATGCCGACACACATGGTACCCTTTAAGCGTCAATATGAGACGCTCATCGTCGGGCGTCAGTTGTGCTTTTGACCATGCGTCTAAATCCGACGCACATGGCACCCTTGACCCCCAATTTCCACCAACTGCGGAACGGCTGCGGATCCGCTCCGGAACGGCGGCGGAGTCAATAGGTTTCCATTCAAGTCAATGTGTGTATTTTCACTGACTGCGGAACGGCTGCGTTCCGACTCCGTCCCAGCTCCGGCGACCGCAGCCCTCCGGAGCAGATACGCAAAGTTTCTATTTTTGCCGGATGCCGGAGAGCGCCGCAGGAAGTCGATAAACAGATACAGAACACAGAAACTAAATAAAACATCCGGTAATTTCCAAAATAAAAATATAGTTTTCCCTTTTCCAACAAGAACAATAGTTAACTTTATTTACACAGCCTACTACTTTCCCAATACATTCAAAAAGGAACCCAAATAAACATTTAGCATTTTATAAGTTGATTATATTTAATTATAAATATAGTATTAGAATCACAATAATCTCCACAAAAAAGGGAGATCAGCAGGTCAGCACAGAGTTGTTTCCCCTGTACTCCTCTGGATGGAAACAAACTGTTGCTGGTTTTGTGGTTCTGTTTATAGAAACTAAATCCTGTTATATCGCGCGATCAAATGTAAATTCGCGAGATATCGTGTGTCCTCGTGACTTCAGCTGTCAGTCATGGCCGCAGCCGTTCCGCAACAAATCCGTATCTGGTAGGTATTGAAGGACGGCGGAGCACGGATCCGACACGCAGCGGAGCCAATCCTCAGCCGTTCTGCAGTTGGTGGAAATCCGGGGTTAGCGTCAGTTAGAGGTTTAGGTCTGGGGTAGGGTTAGGGTTAGACCACTAGGAGGCGCGTCTCATATTGACGCTTAAGGGGTGCCATGTGCGTCGGCATGTTGACGCATGGTCAAAAGCGTCCGTTAGATGACGCCTTGGGATGAGAACAGGCTGATCAAATGATCCTTCAGAAATCATTCTAATATGCAGATTTGGTGTTAATCAGTTATTGTTGGTGCTCAAGTTTATAACAATGGTTCTTATCAATGTTAAAAACATTGTTTTCTGATGCTTAATATTTTTGTGTAAACCATGATAGCTTTTTCAGGATACTTTGATGAATTGGAAGTTCAATGAACAGCATTTATTTGAAATAGAAATGTGTAGCCTATATCATGAATTCTATACTGTCACTTTTGATCAATTTAGATCATCTTTGCTGAATAAAAGTATTCTTGGAATTAATGTTATTTTAAATCTTATATCAGACTTTTGAATGGCAGTGCTTAAATGTTAAGCACCAAACTTTTTTTTTTTTAACATTGGTAATAAGAATTGTTACACTGAAGACTTAGAGTAATAACATCACAACATTTATTTCCATCAAGAGGTGCATATATATTTTTGCTCCAGATTTTGTATTGCCAATGCAAGAGTCCAGCACTCTGTAAAGTCTCCTCCAGCAGATCCCAAAGACTTTCAGTGAATTTAAGGTCTGGACTCAGAGGTGCAAATTAATTTGTAAAAATGATTCTTCATGCTCCTCCCAATCATTTTTTTCATAGTTTCAGCCTGATGAATCATGACATTGTCATCCTGGAATATGGCCGTGATGTGTTTCGCTACATGGTTGTTAAAGAAATTAAAATTTCTGAATGGATGGATATTGTGTAAAGGTTCCTGAGATTACATGGGCGGCACATATTTCTCCACTCTTCCCTACATCTCAGTGTTGTGTGTTAGCAGAGACAGTGTAGATTAGGAGATTTAGGAAGCAATTATCTTCTCAGCGGTCACAGGCCTTCAGCTTGTGAGAGAGGGAGACGGAGTGAACGCCGGGTATCAGACACAGACGGAGTCTCCCGCTGAGAGTGACTGACACCAGGCTGTGGGGTACGAGAGCCAGATAGATGACTGCTTTATCTTTACAGAGATCACACCTCTGCTAGAGACAGCTAGCACAGAGAGAGGTGTTGCTGTGATTGATTGTGATCCCAAAGTGAAAGTGTGAGAAACCACCACAAGGGGGCAGTGCCTGCTCTTGACACACGCCAGAGCTGTGCCTGAGGAGATTGGCACTGTCCTAAAACATGTAGGATGAATCCGAAATACTCTCTCGAGTTACTTGTTTTCAACAAGTAATTGCATTGCGACCGCTAAACTAGCATGTTCTGTATAGTATGAGTGTGTGTGTGTGAATGTAATCTGGACACACTACGTCCGCCATGTTGTCATTATCATGTGACCTTCCAGCGTCAGTTGCGTCGCTTCATCTTCATTTACAAATCCTCTTCTGTGGCCTCATGGGATAGTAAAGTGTCCATCATATGCACACTTCAGAATCTCTCCGGAAGTAGTTGATCACCTGGATACTTTTTGCATATAGCCTACTTTATGATTACTGTGAATTCTGTCATACTTCGTTTGTCACATACTGTTTTTCGCTTATACTACAAGGCTATATGTGATTTCGGATGCAGCCATTGTAGTTTGATACAACTTCAAGATGAAAATCTTTATTTCAGCTGCCTAATATGATTTTGGTGCTTAAGAAACATTTCTTATTATCAATGTTGAAAACAGTTGTGCTGCTAAATATTTCGGTGGAAACATACTTTTTTTTCAGGATTTTGTTTTTTGATGAAAGATTTTTTTTTGTATATATATATAAATGTCTTTACTGTTACTTTCGATCAATATAATGCATCATTGCTGAGTGAAAATGTATTTATTAATTTAAGAAATACATACTGACCCCAAACTCTTAAAAATAAACATTATTTATCAGCACCAGTCGTTCCATGGAGAACCTTTACCATGCCTTTCCATTGGACAAAAGGTTCTCTAGATTATTAAAATATACTTCACAACCAAAAAAAACACTGAAAAGTTATTTTTGGAGACCAAAATGTTTTTTATGTCCCTTTTACGAACCTGTTTTAACTGAAAGCAACTTATTAAAATATGTCAGTGCCATTGTTTTGTCTCAAGATTCACACCAGTAATGTGTTTTTCTAAATAAATAAAAAAAAATCATGATTTTAACAGTAAAAGACTGAATGCTACGGTGAAAAATTCATTGGTTAACAGAGAGATTCTGTACTATATACGGTGAATAACTAGATCTAACCGTACATTTCATTTTAATTTAAAATTTACATTTTGGAAGTAAAAAAAAAAGAAGAACATTTTACAATGTCATTGTAAAATTTACAGTGACAAACCATAATTTGACATTCCCACAATTCCCTGTGTGACACTTAACATTTGATGTATTTTTGTTGAAATAACTTCATGGCTTCATGTTCTTCAATATTTTATTTTTTTTCTAATCAGTTATGTACATTAAAGTTTTATGTTACATGTAATGTTGTTAAATTGTTTATTGCATTTAAAAAAAATGGCATGTGTGTTCTGATGGTGTTGTGTTTGTGTGAATGACACTTTCTTGTGGAAAAGCTACTTGTGATGAGCTTTGAATCATGTGACTCATCACCACCATTATTGGTGACTCTCAGTGTATAACAATGGTACAAAACACAGTGTTTTGTTTCTTTTGTTTGTTCTTTTTACAGTGTAGGCCTATAAAAGCTCCCTAAAGATGTACAAACTATCCAGGAAAATGTAATGTAATGTAAAACATTTTTTTTATGATAGGCCTACCGTTGAATTCCTGACAGAGAAACCAAAGTTTATAAAACGATCCTTATTTGGACTGAACCAATACATCAGCGTTCAATAAACTCGTCCACCTTTACGTCAAGCACACGTTTCAGATGCCACACCTGCTATGAGTTGGAAGACACTGATCCTCGTGTCTGAAGGTCCTCACACGTCACCTCGCTCACGGCAGCGAGCGGGGGATATTTACGGCCTGGCGTTAATGACAGGCACGGGCAAAGGCCGCTCGGTCTGGACAGGCTCTTCTGGGAGTGCTGAGAGCGTGTAGGACACAGGGCTCTGGAGTTCGGACCCTACAGACGCCACACAAAGTCATAAAGAGGCCATGTTTTCTCCTCCCTTCGCCATCTCAGCTCTATGATTCTGCCATGTTGTGTAGATACAGGTCTGCTCAAGACACGCTGCAGAAAACGACGATAGTCAGTGATAAACAAGCTGTATAGTAGCACTGCAGGGCCGTTTGCGTAAACATAGCCGCTAACTGAAGAACTAATCTGACCAACCAGCGGTTCATTAGATGACTAACCTGTAAGAGTAGTCTATGCAACTGGCCAGCGTTCCCCATTCACTGGATTTCTCCCACATGCACAAGCACAACAAACACCGTCGACTGATGCGCTCGTGCCAGACTTCCAGGAAGGACGGCTCTTCAATTCGTCCAACATTTCTTTGAAAGTGTACATCTCGTCTTGTTCATATTTTAACACGTAGCCTAGCCTACTTTTTGCGTCTTTTTCTTTTTTTTGTCATTGAGATTAATGTATTTGGATTATTATTATTATTTTAATGCAATGCTTGCCTTGCTGTCTTTTGGTGCGTTCACGTGCTTTGGTAATTATGGTAAATACCAAAAGCCGACATGGAAAATGCACATGAACACCCCCTCATGTATTTTCCACTGGGCAACTCGTAGAATATTTTGATGCACGAGTTGCCGAGATGAGATTACCTTTGAACTTTTCAAAATGGCGGAGAGCAACGCGAGAGTTGGTAATTGGTAAAAAATATGTACTATTCATGATCTAGAAAATATACAGCATATTATTTACCGTTTGATAAATCATTTTCTTGCTGTAGCAGATGACTTAAGCAATCTAAAATAGTTTTAGCTAAATAACAGGTCTGGATCTCCATCTTTTTACCACATTACGACAACAAAAGCACTTGAACGCAACACACTGGCAAATACCAGTTCACAAGTGGAAAATATCATCTTTTCCATAGCACGTGAACGCACCATTTATCTTAATTACAGGGTTCGTACAAGGTGCTTAAAGTAGAAGTGGGCCTACTTGAATTTTACTTTTTGAAATTTAAGGCCTGGAAAACCCTTGAAAACAGCCATATTTATGAGGAGGTACTTGACTTATTTAAATAGCCTACAATATACAGTCAAACCAAAATTTATTCAGACTCCTTCAACATTTCTCACATCACAGTTTATTCGCTATAGCCTAGCCTACTTTATAAAATTGTAATAAAATATGACAAGAACTAACAAGTTATCAAATCAGCTGGTTTTGGCCATCCTTCTGTTACTGTCTCACAAATGTATTAGGTTGAATAGCTGTCAGCTGTTAAATTTAAGTACACGATTACATAATACCAATTCAGGTCAACACATTTTTCCCCCGCAGTAGCATTTTGATGCAATGCTCGCTAACTTGAGCCAAATAATATCAGCATAATGTTAATATTTTAGTATCTTTACTGGTAAATAGGAATAGTGCTATTTCTTTTTCACTTGTCATACTGTAATTAAATGAATAACTTTTAAATAGTGCTGTGCAACAATTAATCACATCTACAATAAAAGTTTGTTTTTACATATGTGTATGTACTGTGTATAATTATTTTCTATATATAAATACACACATATGCATGTAGGCTATATATTTAAGAAATGCGTGCATGCACTGTATATACATTTATATTAAATTTATATATATAAATATTTTACATATAAATAACACGTTTTTCTTAAATATATAAATGCATGTGTATATATATATATATATATATATATACAGTACACACACATATATTATGTGTAAACAAACTTTTATTTTGGATGCTATTTATCGTTGCCCAGCACTACTTTAAAATAATTATTTGCATAAATATAACATTTACCTTTTTTTCAAGATCTGTAAATTAATCATTCGGTTCAAAATTATTTAGATAAGGACCACGTGGAACAATGACCGTTTTAGCTTATCTTTATTTCTTCAGGAGTTTGAATCAACCTGTCCAAAAAGTATTTTGAGAAGGCTTGCTTTATTTGACCTCAGCAAGTAAAATCTGCAATGTAAAAATATTTGGTATTACTCATGTAAAAGCTCTATATTGGCCCCATTTTTTGTTCCTATTCCATCTGAAGGTTTCATTTGTGCCGTCTCAGATAACGGCTCAATTCAGTAGTGTGAGGTTGAGGGAGGCGAGGGGAAGTAGTGTTTGTTCATGCAGCACATTCACAAATTCTGCCCACATCTGAGGTCAGCGGGAGTGTGTTACATACTTCTTTGCTTCTATGGAATATGACTATCCCAATAACTAGCCAGAAAGCTTACAAATTAACTCTACTCAATCATTTGCATATTTTTTAAATGACTTTCCCTCTGTCTCATAAGTATTTGTTTGCAAAAATTAGTCACTCCCCACACCCATAACCTAATAAAATACAAAATCTATATTTTTTTCAAACACTTTAAAAGCACTACCATTATTATTAATTATCGGGGGCCAATATACAGTCAAACCTAAATTTATTCAGACACCTTCCACATTTCTCACATTATCACAGTTTATATAGAACGCTAAAATGGTAATAAAATATGACAAGAACAAGTTGATATGTCACTGGTTTTGGCCACTGTCAACTGGTTGAATAGCTGTCAGCTGTTAAATTTAACTACACAATTAGATAATATAAACTTAGCTCAACCAATCACCAAGCAATGCTTCATTTAGTTCAGTCTGTGGTGTAAATAGGTCGCATTACCAACTAAAGCAAAAACACTTAAGCAAAACATGGCCAGGTCAAAGTGTCTGAATACGTTTTGGTCCCAAATTTGTTTACATTTTATTGGTAGTCCACTTTATGAAGAATTTTTGGGTATGATATGTCACAGTTTACTTTATTTTGCTATCCTCACTTACATAAATGAACTAGAGTGTCCTGCACCCACTAGTAAAAATGACATCTGGTGTCTGAATAATTGGTTTAACTGTACTAGAACAAATATTCTGTGGAACCTCCAAAAAAAAAAAAAGCATTTCAGTGTATTAGTGTTTTTGCCATGGAATTGCCTTTGCAGAATCCCGAGCAACGGCAGAATCCCAGATTGAACCGAGTAGACGAGGATTGGATGTCGGTGTCGCCGGGGATGCCGTGAGGAATCGAGCTAGTCCGCTTATCAACAGGCCTCGACTGGAGCCGGAGCCTCCGGGACACATTTACAGTGCAAATGTTATCGTTCCAGTGACACTTTAAACAGTCTTTATCAATATATAGTCATTCAAGGTTTATGAGCTTTGATAAAAAATACCACTAGCTTTAGCAGGGTCATGCTAACCCTTCCTCGGTTCCACTGTGGTCCCCGTGAGCTTCTGATGCTCGCCATGAATAAAGACAAAATTCGCCCGGCAGACATAACATTCGCTGATTCTGTGGAAGAAAAAGGAAAAACAAAAGCAAAACAAAGAACAACATATTGACTTTCTGACGCGAGGGGGTGAGCGATAATGCTCCTCTTGCAGAATCTTATCGTTCTATTATCTTTAAAACGCTGGGTTATCATAATTGCTTACTTAATAATTCTATAAAACCTCCTTGAGCTCAACCTTTGACTGGGTAGTAAACTGGTGGAAGTACTTGATTTCTAGATTGGAGACGATAGTTGTTTGTTCACCAAACAGCATGCCATTCATCAAAACTTCCTCTCAACTCTCCTCCGTTTTTTTGGCTCCCTGCACATAGGCCTACTGTAATCACGTAGATGATACTTTAGTCAGTGATAAGCTGTGATAGTAGTGACTCAATAAGATATATTTAGCGTCCATCACATGCTCTGTGCACTAGCAAATGCTTTAACACTCTTGTGACATCTCGCAGACTTGGGTATTTATGGATTTGGGGTTGTTTGGGAATGTTTTTCCATAACGATTAGATTTTTAAGGGATTTTTTACAATGGTCGAGAAGTGCAAAACAAATACAACAAAATAAGAGATATCATTTTGTCTAAAAACAAAATAACAATTCAGAAAACAAAACGAAATATATTAAAAAAAAAACTAAATAGCAAGTCAAAAAACACAACAACAACAAGTCAGAAAAAACGGAAAAGGTAGGCCTATATTTTGTGAATGGAATGCTTAGCGTTGATTGGACGAGACATCTGTCAATCAAGACATGCAGAAAGCAGGCTGCGAGAAAGTCGATTCTCATGTGCACGTGTAAGTAGCCTATTAGAGATGTATCGTCTACGATAACAATTGTTGTTTTAACAATGTGCAAGCTGACGTTATTGAGTTTGAAATCCTTTGCACAAAAAAAAGCTCGCCTTGAGACGCTCTCTCTGAATGATGTAGAATGCAGTTAACCCTTGTGTTATGTTGCGGGTCAATTTGACCCGTTTCGATTTTCAAGTTGTTGGAAATACTGGTTAACCTTTGTTTTTTTTCTTGATATTTTGTGACTTTTTCTCATTTATCATGATGAACATGCATGCAAAGTTTCAACATGCTGATGTGTTTTGACATATACAAACAAAATTACTGTTACGTTCGTGATGTTCGCGGGTCGATTTGACCCTCATAGACAGCCATTCAAAAGCAACTGTACAGACACAAAATAAAAACATTTATTTTCTGTATGTCAGGGCACTTCAACTCCAGTTCTAACGTGCAAGTGCATCTAAAAGTGCTCTAACCCTAACCAAACACACTTGAAAAAGATAAAATTACAGTGTTCAGAATTATTTGCAAATTACAAATGAAAATCTTTGTCAGACACAGATAGTAAAATAAGCTCTCATTTCAATATTCAAAATATCTAAAATACCTAGCTTTTAACCAAAACTTTTATGTAGGATTTTCAAAGGCAGATTCACAGAGCCAAAAAATAAATAAAAAACATTTATTTGATGTATGTTTTTGTGAGTTTGGTTTCTCACTTCCCAGTGAGTGAATAATGAAACTAGGAAAATAGGTCTTAGGAAACTAGGGAAAGTTAACTTAGGAAAATGAAAAATTTTCATTTTACAGCAATTTTTTTTTGTTCAGTTACGATGTTCAAAGCATAAAATGTAAAAAAAAAATATATATATATATGCAAAAAATCAGTATACTGTTTATTTTCCAATTTTGTCAAAACAAAACTGTTTTAAAAAATGTTTTAAAAACATTTTCATAAATCATATTTTCAGATATAATTTTTTTGTAATCTTTGACAAATGCTGATATTAAAAGTTTACAGTTTGTATCTAAATCTTTGTTGTTTTTCATAGTGTGATTTTTGAGGAATTGTATTGAATCCAATTAGGGTCAATTTGACCCGCTCCATAAGGGGTGTACACAGAATTCGAACAGAACACAAGGGTTAAATGCTAATGCTTAATCTTATATAGTGCACACAAGCAAGAGTGCTTTTCCCCCCTGAATATCAGCTCGAGTGATATTGATTTTATACAGTTCAATAAACAAGAAGTTAATATTGTTATATCTTTCTGTACTTTCTGCATGTCTTGATTGACAGATGTCTCGTCCAATCAGCGGTAAGTATTCAGTTCGCAAAATATACCCACCTTTTCCGTTTTGTCAGACTTGTCGATGTGTTTTGTTTTCTGACTTATTTCGTTTTTAGAATTGCCATTGCGTTTATAATTGGTTATTTTTGCATTTGTTATTTCATAATTGATTTGTTTTGTACTTTTCAGTCACCGTAGATTTAATTTGCAAAGATATCATCTTTTCCCTGTTTTATTTTATTTAGTGAAAAATTGAGTAAAGGTGAAATGTGAGTTTTGCAGGGATGACATCAAAACCCAGAAGTCTAATTCGCTACTGGTTCTCTCGAGATTTTCCTATAGGGTTTTATAATTGGGTTTTTCAATGTATGAGTAGGCCTAAGGGCAAGTTTAAAAGACAACGATGTAGCTACTAAAAACTGAAAAGTTTTTCCTTTGTGTTTTTCACGACGACAATGTTGTCAAAATGATCCTCGTTCACACGGATCCACGACACCGACTAAAACACTGTAATATTTAATTCATGCCAGGCCAGTAGGTGGCGATGCCAC
Organism: Rhinichthys osculus; assembly: GCA_029959095.1. Taxonomy (NCBI): domain Eukaryota; kingdom Metazoa; phylum Chordata; class Actinopteri; order Cypriniformes; family Leuciscidae; genus Rhinichthys; species Rhinichthys osculus. Next base: position 33,513,290 of record JARWKJ010000007.1, on the reverse strand, counting down.
TTTGTTAAGAAACACTATAGAGTGAACACATAATACGCATGCGCATGACGTCACTGTTTTCACAAATTAACGCTTTTGGAGTTTACACAGAGACGATAACTTATCGTTTTCAAAACTTGCACTTTGAAACCCCGTTTTCAAAAGTTTGTGTTTTCAGGCCCCCAAAATGCCGTTGCTGTGTAAATGAATGGCCAAAACGCATAAAATTTTACCATTTTTAGTTGAAAACAGTGTTGTGTAAATGGCCCCTAAAATAAGTTCTATGGTAAACATAATATACTTGAACGTTTTGAACACCAATATTGAAAACACGATTTTTGAGGCTGTTATTGTTATTAAAAAAAAAAAAACACGTTTCTAATAAGTAACTAGATAAGAACGTGTGTGAATGTGTGTAATTTACGTAATGAACAAAACGTTCAAGTATGGTCAAATTATGTTTTACACAGACCTTATTTTTTAAGAGGAAATCTCGAGGGAACCAGAGGCCGATTATTCTCCCAGGTTTATTGCACGTCATCCCTGCACCAATTTATTATTGCAGCATATTCATAGCAGAATTACAAAACATAGCAAAATTGTACGATCTAAAATGTGGTGAGAGCATGAACAATGCTGAGCGCTGGAATATTTGTGCATCATCTATTGATTTGGGGTTCAACCCCGGGCTGTAAAGATAGATAACGCAGTTAGCCATTAACTTCTGTCAGGGGTCACTCTGCAAGTTTCACATAGGTCCACAAAAAAAGAAGAGGAAAAAAAATGGATGGACTCTGGAATATTGATTTCTACTCTACCCATTCTCTCACCCTCAGAGAGAAGAAAATAAGAAGAGTTGGCTTTAAGTTGTACTTGTGCTGGGAGAGATAATGCCCCTGCATTCCGGTCGACTCCCTTCAAGGTTGCTGGCGTTTGGCGCGCAACACCTGACAGATGCAGTCTTGTTTTTGTTCTCGTCTAAAGGCTCTTTGTTTTCTTTTTGAACCCTCTTTTGTGCAAAGAGACCTTGTACAGAGTATCTTCTAAAAGTTTAACAACTTAATGTTTCAAGTGGGAGAATATTATGTAGAGCTGAGGTCAACGCATTTAGCCTGTGTCACTTCAGCCATTAAAGGAAGTAACTAATACTTTATTTTTAGGCATAAAAATAAAGGATTAGGCCTACCATATAAATTGAAGTAAAGTAAAATAGGCGTAACATATACATTTTTTAATTATAATTAATAAGGTAATTATAATTAATAAAGGGGCGGAGTTACTTTTTACAGAAGAAGCTCCAGCTCACAGGAAACTAGTTAAAGCTGCAGTCCGTAGCTTTTTTGGGGTTAAAAATGATCCAAAATACATATTTGAGAAAATCCATAACCAGCCAGTGTTCAAAACCATCTGCTTGCCTTAGCTCGATTCAAAGCGGTAAGCTTGTAATAATGTTTTTAATTCCAGTGGTACTGGTGGATTTCCGCGGGAGATTCGAGCATGTCTTTGCGTCATTACGTCACATCTGTACACATAAAGAAGAGTCTCGGCTAGTAGGCTATATTGCGTGAGGATGTTGGAGGTGGAGATTTATAGCCTTTTCTCACAGCACTTGATAATTAAACTTATCAATTTGATGGCGGATCCAGAAAGGTTCAAACGACAATCACCAGTGACAACTGGAGACTCACCCGCTGTAAAATGCAAAAGAATAGTGGCTACAGAAAAAAAAAAGACTGCAACCGGCCCATGCGAAAACAAGGGTACATATCGGAAGGACATTACATGTAGTCACGCAATGCTGACGTTGTTAACATTAACAATTTGAGAACAAAGTATAATTTGCACAGTTTTGCGTGATATGATAAGCGATTTTTAGATTTAATCAGCGCGATTTACTGCAATGTCAGAACCAGAACAAAAGTTGGATGTTTCTTACTAGTTCAGATGACATTTTCCGGTGAAAATTCTTATGTTAGTCATACTTCCAAAAAGAATAATCTGTGATTCTGAATGCCAGTATCCACACCGGCGCGAGACTGACAGCCTCCCAGTCTCCTCAAACATTGTGTTCATCCGCGCTGTGCCGTGTCGAGGGTGTCGAGGTACAACTCACGTAAAGTTGATAATTCCACGAATGACTGCAATTGCAGATTTCGAACAGAGATGGCGACAAAGAGGAAAAACTGCGGACTGCAGCTTTAACTTGTTGCTGTATGAGTGTTTCTGTGTAAGCTTGTTTCCGCCACAGAATAAAACATTTTAAAAGATAATTGCGACTTTTTCTCGCGCAATTGTGTTTATATCTCGCAATTCTGACTAAATAACACGCGATTGTGACTTTATATCTCGCAATTCTGACTTTAAATCTCCCAATTGCATGTTATAAAGTTAGAATTACGAGATATAAACATGCAATTCTGAGAAAAAAGTCACTTTTTTTCTGAAAGTCAGAATTGCGAGATGTAAACTTACAATTGTTAAGATAGATGCAATAGATTAAAAGTCGCAATTAGGCTTCTTTTTTTATTTTTTTATTCTTTGGCGGAAACAAGCCTCCATATTTCTAATACAACGACTAATGGAGTGATGGCAAATGTGACATCTTTCTTGACCAATATTTTTGTTACTCTTTTGTAATTCATAAAGCGCTGTTTGTTTTTGTTTTGCTATCAGAGCAAATGGGAACGTGAAAATGATATTTATTGTATTTTCCATTCACCATTATAGAAGTTTACCAAACTGTCAACATCTGCTTCTGAGAACCGTGAAAGGGTCAGGGTCTTCTGTAGAGCTGCTTTACGGCTGAAATTGAATTTTGTTTCATAATTTATTAATTTTGCAACATGAACACTGTTGTTGAAGCTGCTTTTACACAATCTGAATTGTGTAAAGCGCTATATAAATAAATGCGACTTGACTTGACTTAAATGAAATATCTGGAATTACAAGATATTGGTTTCTCTCGCTGTCAGCTATCATTTCTTTCTTTCTTTCTTTCTTTCTTTCTTTCTTTCTTTCTTTCTTTCTTTCTTTCTTTCTTTCTTTCTAAAGAAGAGTGTAGTGGTAAATGTAGTTCATTGGTGATTCATGAGAAGGTTAGGAAACTCTGTGCTAACGTCAAGGTTATTGCCCAGCCTGGGAATGAAACACCTGGTCTCCGAGTTTCTGGTTACACTGTTGCCCGACAGGACAGGAAAATGGGTGAGAATCCAGCTGTCATCTACGCCTGTTGCTCTCCGCTCCTTTCTGTTACTTTAACAAATCTGTCCTTCAGAAACACACAATCCATTCCATTCAAGGAAAGAAACCATATGTAGATTGAATTAGCCTTGCGTTGCTTTCTACTAGTTTGTGTTAACACTGTGGCGTGTGTTAGTGTTGAACAGTGATATTTTGTGTTTGACAGCAGATATATGTAAATCGAACGAACTGCTGAAACTGTAACCGTAATTCCTGACCTTACTGTGTTTGAGCTCATGATAGCTGATAAGGAAATGAAGCTACTGCATTGGCTGTGTGTGTGTGTGCGCGCGCGCGCGTGTGTGTGTACCTACTTAACTATATTTTGGGGACAAATTTGTCCCCAGAAATGACCAAAACCTGACAAAATCTCCAAAATCCTTCCTAGTTAGGGATGTCCTCATTTGTAAATCTGGTATAAAACTAAAGTAATTCGAGTTTTTTTGAAAATGTAGAAATGCAGGAAGTTTTCTGTGATGGGTTGGTTTAGGGATAAGGTAAGGGGAGAGATATACAGTTTGTACAGGATAAAAACCGTTACGTCTATGGAATGTCCCCATTTAGATAGCAAAGTAAACGTGTGTGTGTGTGTGTGTGTGTGTACCTCTGAAGACAATGAAACTGCTGCTCAGATAATGTGATTATATGTGACCTAATAGGGACCTAATGTGACATAAAGACAGTCCCTTCTGAAGGTTGAGGAAAACCACATCTCAGATTAGACAATGAAACGTTCAGCACTGTGAATCTATAAGATTTTATTTCTTAAGCATTTTGTGTGACATGAGGTTAATTTACCTCAACTTTCAACTTGTCATCAACTTCTTTCAAAATTTACTGTTTCTTGACTTAGTAGCTTTGTATTTATTGTTATTATTTAAATATGTAATTAGCTAATTAGTTATATATGTACCACCCACAAAAAAAATACACACATATAATCCACATTTTTCAGTCTCATGAACACTTTTATGTAATTTCTAACAAAGTGGATTTGAGCACATTCTTGTGCGTCCTGCTCAACTGAACCGACTCTGTGTTTGATACACGTCCAAGTGAGCGCGGCATTGTGATTCTGTATTACCAGTTTATGTATTGTGTACTTAACTTTATAGGCTTTTGTCATAGTTTTCCAGACACAATATACAATTTAATCAGAGCTTAATGTTTAATCTTTAACAATTCTGCTGTTGGCTTGAATATTATCTCTCCCCTTTATGCAATTCACAAAATTGTTGCATTGTTTGGCCAATGTCAATTTACACATATTCAGTTTTTTAAGATGAACTTTGGATCGGTGTAAGTTTAAAGAGATTTAAAGCAGCCTAAGATATCAATAATCATGTATTGCTGAAGACAGTTACTCCGTCCCCATGATGCAGTCCTGCAGTTTAAGGGATCTGTTCATATATGAGTCCCGACACTTCTAAGCTGCATGTTGCCATTATATTCAGACTCGTTATTTTACAGATTTACAGAATCCAACTTTTTGGGGGGATAGTTCACCCTCACCGTCACCCTCATTCTCACCCTCATGTCACTCCAAAACTGTTTGCCTGTCTTTGTTCTGCACGCAATAAAACACAATATCACAATAAAAAGGTATTTTGAAGAAATTTCCAAATGTGTTCGTTCACACAATGAAAAGGCAGTTAGGTTCAATATTGTTTTGGACCCCATATCGCTGTATGGACGAGACGGAAGAAAGTCAACCACACATTGAAAAAAATGTTGAATAATTGAAAAATGTAGTTATGTGAACTTGACACCTCCACATACCTTAATTTTTTTCAATTACTCATGGTTTATTTACTTAATCATGTTAAGGTTTCCTCACTTTTTAAAGGTAAGTCAGCTGATCAGTTTTTGGCAAACTTATCCCTTTAAAAACTGTAACGAATTAAAATGATACATAATTATAATCAAGCGCTAGCAAAATTCATCCCCGCTAACAAAACGGTGTTCTAAGCATGTTTCTCTGAGGACCCCAGTTATGAAAATGTTATTTCATGTTCTAAGAACAGTCAAAGAGTCTGGGTTTATTCTACTTTTTGCCCAGTTTCCCAGACGAGGCCTAGTCCCAGACTTACCTGAGCTGTTTGAGCTGTATGAACTAAAAGCAACTTGCTCTGACGTATCTTCAAATATGTCAGTGCCAAATTTTTGTCTCAAGATGCACACCAGTAATGTTTTTCTATTGCGTGTTTATAAAAGCTACTTAAATGTCCTAATTTAACTCAGACCAAGTCCCTGTCTGTGAAACCAGGCCAAAACTGGTTATGTGAACGCTAGAGAAAACATTACGGGAACATCATGTTTGAATGTTCTCTGAAAGTAACGTTTAAAAAAACATCAGACTAGCCAAAATGTTTCAGGGGACTGTTCCAAGAACACAACAAAACTTTTTAATTAAAGACCGTATAACTTTGAACGAAAGTTCTGTTAATTTTACCGAAAGAAAATGTGTTGGAGCCTTCCCAGAATGCCATCCACAGCTTGTTAACCGGGATCGTCCAACAATTAGCGACCCCACAGAGGAATGTTTAAAGTGCTCCTCTGTTGAATTGAGAACGTTGATAAGGACAGTGAAGTGGCTCGTCAGGTAGAGATGACCTGGTCAGCTGTGTGTGTGTGTGTGTCACAACAGGAGACGGAGCCTTTGGGTCATCAGGAGGTTATCCTGACCCATGTTTGAGCCCCGCTGGCAGTGTTTATCAAAGCAGCGAGGCAGGAGTCACACAGACAGGCAGGCAGGGGGGCACGAGGCTGTTGGTAGGGGGGTGAAAGAGCTTACTGAAGGTGTCTGTCAAGGATGGCGCTGCTCACCCTCTGCCTGGAGCCACAAGGCCATTATGGGGGAGCGGGGGGAGATAGATAGTCCTTAATCATGTTCCTCTGACCCTGGCGAGGGAGGGAGGGAGGCGTTGCAAGCGTTCGTGAGTTTTGAGCGAACGAATGAGTTTTAGATGACAGTCGTTGCAGGGGTGGCGTAGCTTTTGGCTAAACGAGCAGCAGTTGAAGCCGAATTCTCGTAAAAGCCTTATATAAAATCTCCACTCCCTGTCTGAAAATTTCATATCCGTTGTCGTCAAACATCCCCGCCCTCAACAAACTCAGATTCACTCGACGTTTATGTGTTTACCTTTATGTATATATATATTTTTTTAGTTTTCTGATAGACCACTCGGCAATCACCACCAGCAGGTCCGTGTCAGTTTTACTCTGTAAGGGGCCGCAAATCTGGGGTCTGTGTTAACTATTAACAAGCCCATATAACCACGTTACTGATTGACACCTCATGTTCTTGAGAGACGCATGGCGACCCAGGCCTTGTCCTCTACAGGTGTTGTCTTATCCGTAGGGAATTTTTCAAAATGTCTTGAGAGCATCCGTTGTGACTCCTTTAAACTCTTGACTCGGCGCAGCCTCTTCACAGCTGTGTGTCTTCCTCCGCGTCCTACAAAATATCATGTACCGTTGGATTTCATTTTGATATTAGATGCAAAAGGGCATTTTGATGGGTTGTCAGCGCATTGCTAGTGTTGTAGATCGTTTCTAAAAAAAAAGGTATCTATAGTTGGCAGAAATTCAGGTATTATGGGATGGCATCATGTATTTTACAACTTATTACCATATATTAAATATAGCAAAATCTGCTTTTGCCCTAAAATGTACTGATAACCACCATAATAATACAGGTGGCAAAATAGAAATCCACATGATGAATTCATCATAAATATTAATAGACATTAACTAAACACTATTAAATGTAACACAAAACACCCGCAGTACATCACAGATAACAAAAAAAGCTAAATTATATCAAATATAATCATATTCAATGTGTCATGCTAGCAGTTCTTCTTTTGACTGTAAATTAGATGCTAATTTTTAACTTAATTGACCGTATTTTAGCATAAGGAAATTCTGCAACGCTGTTACCCATGTACTTACTATGTACTTATTATAGTAACTATAATTACTGGGTAATAACTAGGTACTAACCCTGAACCTACCCCTAACCCATGTACTTACCTTATATTAGCCAGTACTTTCTAGGTAAGTACACTGTAAGTAGGCTACACGTACTGTAAAAGGATGCGTTACCGGACATTCAACATAAGTTTAGGGTACAAATCTCTCACCAAGTATGAGCATTAGTGACACTTTGTGAAGAACTTAAGCTTTTTGGTTCCAATTCCATAAATGTGTTTGATTTGAGGGTCCTTCAAACATGACCGGTTTCAACGTACGCACTGAAAGACTGTGGCAGCAACACATATTGTTTTCTCAGGTTGCTTGGGGTGAGCATTGCATCTGCTTATCCAGTGAGGCCTTTGTCTTGTAAAAGGGGGGGGGCTTTACACAATGGTAACAGGGAGAGTGAGAGAGTGAGCACTCCACCGCTCGTGCCCTTTGAATTCCACTGTTGGCTTGGCTCGCAGACCAAAGGTAAACACAGGTACGCGGAACTACTGCGCGCTACAAGCAGGCCAATTGTTCCTATAGAGATGATGTTTGAAGTGAGCAAGGTGAGAATGGCTGTTCAATGCTGTTTTTCTTTGTCAACCGCTTAGAACAATTCAGCTCTGTCAACTAAGGGAGAACAGGATTATGTGATCCATCTTTGATGATAAAAGAGAAGCACTGAGGTCATTAGGGTTCTTACTCATGGACTATTTTGGTTCAGATGATATCATGACTATGAAAGTCGATGGAAATAACGGTTTATACCAAAACGTTGGAGCTGTGGGATAGACCATTCAGCTATGGTGCTCATGTGGGTGACGCAAGTTCGATTCTGACTAGTTAGATTTCCTAATCCTGTTTTCCCTCTCATATACATCACTACTCTCATATCATTTCTTGTCCTTCTTTCACTGTCTGTATAAATACTAGCAAATAGAAAATCAGTATTTTCCTCATCTTTTCATCAGTTTAAGGAATGGCATAAAATGCTTTTGAGAGCTTGACATGTCCTGTGTGACCTAAATTAGTACATCTAAACCTATAAACCTAAATTTCTACTAAATTCACTACTAAAATTAATCAATCACCACAGGACTATGTAAAATAAACCTCAGCAAAAACCTACATTTTTCCTTACACTTTCAAACACATTTTAACTTATAACCTTGTTGACAAAGTTGACGAGCATATTATAATGATAGACGGCAGACACTGAGCGTTTTTGCATATGTAACAGTCATCCTATGTGACCCTATCCGTGTGCTTTAATATATCCTATTTTAAAAAGTCTAAATCATATCCAAACATGATTAGATTAGTGTCCAAGATGACGTATAATCTTTTTTTTTAGCATCTCCATTTGAATCAGCGCGACCAGTGCAGGTCACAACAAAGTAGATGAGACGCCTTGTCTCCTACATTATCAATGCATATCTTGTTTTTGAAATCTCTTTATCGGAGGTTTAGAGAACCCCTGCTTCTCTCCGGACTCCTTATTCGGGTTTGCATCTTGTTGTGCTCTCTTGTTCTCTCCAAACATGAATCTCCAATGCGACCATGTCTTACTGCTATGCATCAGCCTATCAAAACAATTAGGCCTCAAAGGCTGGGAAGGGGGAGTAATGGGGGGAGTTTAGAGGATAGAGAGGTTTAGGGCACTAGGGGGTCAGTGATGGGGTGGGTGGAGCAGATCATGCTGGTTCCTCATTACCTCTTCAGCACTTAGGGGACTTTGATTGACAGCAATCATGATACAGATCATACAGAAGAAGTCACCACTGCTGTCCAATACAAAAAATATCGAAATAGGAATTTAATGATTAATGTTATTACTACTATATGAAAAGGCCTCAATATACCATGCAGGGCTGTAACCAAACCATTGAGGAGGACAAGTCCCCTCCAATAATTAGAAATGGCCAAAAATTAGTCTGACTGAGATGGCCAGTTTTACCGGTTTTTTTTTTACTGTTTTTTCGAGGGGACATAGACGCCGCGTCATGGTGTGAGTCGCGTGTAGTAAGCCAGGCCATTGGCCAAGGATGATGTCAGGTCATATTTTGAGGTGAATCTAGTTAAAAAGTTTATGAATATTTGAAACATTTACCAACAATGTCCAGTTTTGTGAGTCATCTGAAAGCCCACAGACAGAGGTTAGTTGAAATTGATATGGTTCAGTATTTAACTTATCAGGTTAGCTACTTGGTTACTGTGGACAATGGACATCAACTACAGTTTTTGTGGGAATTATTTGGCATATTCATCAGTCCCGATTCGTTAAAAACACTGGATCGTTTACAAAAGAAACAGTGGATGTGAACTAAATAATCCATTCAAGCTTACGATTCGTTTACAAACTCTGATTTATTCCTAAACCAAACACCACTAATTATGTCTTTATAATTATACTTACTATATACTTTTAATGACTGAAATGAAATATTCTAATAAACTGTTAAATTGCCAGGGGCAATACAGGCCTACAGATGATAGATAAAACGTTAATTGGGTAAGGAGAAACATGAAATGAAGGGGAAAATTATATATATATATATATTAGTATACATTTACTACTGAGACACTAATTTGGGCCAAGAGCACTAATGACTTGTTTAAGACTTGAAGCTTAAAGTTGAGGACTTGCAACTTGGCTTGTAATTGTCTGTCTTGACTCGTGACTTGAATCCAAAGACTTACTTGTGACTTGCAAAACAATGACTTGGTCCGACCTCTGGTAAAAATTCCGTTATCATTTATTATTACTCATCATTTAATTTTTCATATTTTAATGATAAATAAAATAACAGAGAGCCTTCAGATTTTTCTGTCACTGCTAATTCAGTCAATGAGGGAAAATATTTGGTTAACGCTTCTGGGCAAAGGGGACACTGAGCGTGTTCCCTTCCACGGACATATCAAAAAAGGTATAAGGTTGAATCACAAGAAAAGCGTGCTGTCTCCAAGTTGGGGTGGTTTAGGATTAGACATAACATACCATGACATACATTAAAACTGTCATGTGGTTGGTTTTGACATTATAAGGCCATTATAACTGTGTCATGAATATTCTTCTTGACCTCAACTACAGTGGTACAAATTGAATTTGTCATTAAAATGTTATAATGGCCTCATGACAGCCAATGTCAAAACCAACCACATGATAGTTTAATGTAATGTTAACCCAGTGGTTTCTTAAGTTTGATAATTAATCTGCTATGTAATGTTTATGACATATTTATGACATGTTGTGTTGTCTTAGTAATGTCAATTTGTCATGACAAAGATGACAGGTTATGATGTATTGGTTTATGTCAAGTTGTCATAACAAAGACATCTCAAACAATGTCATATTTGCATTAAAAATGTCATACTTGAGCGAATGACACTTAATGACAGTTGTCATAAACATGCATAAAACCTCCTTCATATTCATGACATGTGTCATGTCATGATTATGAAGGTGTCATGTCAGTCTTATGCACACCCCTTCAAGTAAAGTGTTACCAGAAAGGGTAAAAATTCTGTCATCATTATAACTTCAAGCACCAAGTTTTGTAAATGATTGAGATCCTAGAGCTATGGCAGATTTTCACTGAATGATGATTTTTGATCTGTTCATCAAACAAAACTATCATGTGGCTATCATCTTATAAAATATATAACAAGTATACCTGTATTGTGTGGAAAAGAACAGTGTGAACATTCTGTTCAACTTCTCCTTTTGTGTTCTACAGCCATATAAGTTCAGAAAGACATGAGAGTGAGTAAATTAGTTCCTTCATGGGTGAACTATCCCTTTAAATGTTTTTTTTTTCCACTTTGAAATCTGCTCTTTCTCAAGCTGTGTACGTGCTAGAATCAAGGTATTGATTCTTTTAAAAAAAAACACCACCCTGTTTAAAAGAATGACAGTTCTGACAGTCTGCATACGTGCTGTAGAGACATTACATGGAAGTGCTGTATATCTGTGTGCAGCGCAGAACTCTGATCTCCCACGCCTATCAGAACCACTTCACAATGTTAGCATTATACATACAGAAGATCTGCCTGATACGACTCCCTTTCTGGAGTTCCGCTTCTCCGAGTCCTTGGATCCCTGTGCAAAAACAAACCCAAACCCAATCGTATGGCAGCCTGGTCACTTCTATTGAAATATGACTGAAAAAGCACCGCACATGACTGAGCAGAAGAAACAAAAGTTAAAAAACAATTTTTTTTAATAGTATTACATCTCTCATTCTCTCTTTATCTTTTCCAAAGCAGGGAGCAGATCCAGATTCACTAATTTCCCTCCATCAGCAAACGCAAACATAATCGAGAAGGTAGAATGCATATGTATTTTCTGCTTAAACAAACCCTGGTCATGCCACAGAAACTGAACTCAACAACCCTATTCAGTGTATTGAGTCTTCAAACAAGTGGAGCATGTTTAAGTTCATAGCTCTTACGGTAAGTAGGCAATTCCAGGATTTTGTGTTGTGTGTGTGTGTGTACAAGGAGGTCATGAGGACAAGATGAATTTGTACAGTTATAAAGGACAAGAGGAAACGGTGCCATATCCATGTTTCTTGGGACATCACTCCATTGGAGCAGACTGAGATCTTATCGTAACTAAAGTGCACGGCTTTGTTTGCCAGACAAAGAAATGGAAATGGAAAGAAAACGGTCTGAGGCATGACCATATTTTTTCCATGTAGAGGTGAAGAGTACTGTCAGTACAAAAAGCCAAAGGACTCAAAGCCATTATCGTGAACTAAAACCAAATCTTTTAAAAACACTTTTTTAAATTAAGCTGAAATAAAATATAAATATAAGAGGACTCACTGACGACTGCCGCACACATAAACAAATCATAACATAACTGTCCAGGCCTGGTCCTCTCTCATCCTTCGCTGTCGTCGCTCATCCTTTTATGCTTCCGGAGCTCCTCCGTGAGAGCTCCTCGCCCCTCTCTCACAGCTCTCGGCCTCGTCCTCCTTACCACAAGGGGCTTCCCAAAGACCCAGGGTCCATGGCAGCACCCCGACCCATGAGTGAGGTGTCCATAGCCCTTATAGACCTTATGCACCAGAGAAACTTGGGCGCCGTCATCTTTAGAATATTGTCTTTGAACTTCCGTTTTTGCGGTCGCTCTGTATATTTCTATGGCATCGCTGTCCAGGAGTAATTAGCTGGTGAAGTGGATTTACTTATTGTAGAGTTAACAAAAGTTATCATGAGCATTGTAATGTTTATCATAAGCATTGTAAAGCAGATGTCTTAACAAATGTCGACCGGGAATTTTTTTACGAGCAGTTTATTCATACCTGCAAGATCGCTGTGAAAATACAGACCGGAAGTCAAAAGACAACGAGGGCAGCGCTGAAAAGGGGCGGGGCTACATAAGGTCTATAGGGACCCGAGGTTAGAAACCGGGGACTCCTCCAGAAATGTTGCCATGGAAACTAACCGGAAATAAAATAAAAATACTACTGAAAATGTACACTCGATTTAAAATGAAAACTCCAAATATACAAATTAAACACTTATTTAAAATATTAATCAAAACTACAAGAAAGGGATAATTCATGCATTCAATTATTTTAATGCACTATGTGGTGTGCATTCAGATATTTTAATGCAGAGCTAGCTGCTTTTGCAGTGTTCATTTGTCTGCATTAAAGCACAACTTTTTATTGATGTTTGCAGTGCAATATTTGACCGGAAGGGTAAAAATGACAGATGTTTTTGTCAGTTATGGCCAGTCCGTAAAATTACATCTGTTTGAAATTGCATAGAAATGTAACGTAGCGATTCAGTAGCGAAGCTATTTTATTAATAAAAGTCGCTGGGCAGTGTTGATATGTTTGCGCGCACAGCGCAATCTCCAATCTCTATGTGTGTGTGTGTATGTGAGTGTGTGTGAGTGATACAATGAAAACAGTGCATCAATATAGAACGGTGATTAAACTGATCTGGAACTAACTGTGCATTAAACGGTTGTCTGCACACCTTCCAGCCAATCAGAATCAAGTATTCGGACAGACCATGGTATATAAATAACACTGTTTCAAACCTGAATGACTTCCATGTGCTTGTCTATGCACTTACAATGAATGGGGACTAGAACTTTAAAGCTTAAAAAAAAAAAAAAAACATAAAAGTATTATGCTTTATTGATGAAAAACAAGTAGTTATTCACTAAACAATATTTTTAGTGTGCTCTCCTTGGTGGGTTCATACTAAGAATTCAATGGCTGACTATTGAATAAATAGTTATTTTAAGTAAAAAAAAAAAAAAAAAAGATTTTGGCGACAGAACATTTGCGTTTGGAAAAGTGCTCTGAATGATTCGTTCATGAATAACAACTTTAATTTTGGTCTTTCCATCAGGCAAAGCTATTATTTGGCTTCAGAAGAATTTAAATACGGTGGACCATTTAAATTATACTGTCATTTCCATAGAACAGAGAGACCAGCATTATATGCAGATTAATGGATGGGTTTGGATTCCAGAAATGTCCTCCTCGGATGAACTGTTCTTTTAATGATATTTAAATCTAAAGGTGAAGTGTCTGAGAAGATAATGAGGTTATTTGCCACACTGCCTTTGACATACCATGCAAAACAATACTGAGTATGAAGCTATTTTAGAATATAATGTCAATGTTCCCCTGCCTATCCATGAGATATCAGTCAGTCTCACACACACACATGCACTGCCGCCCAAATCTGGGGTCCGAGTGATGTAACACGAGTCAGAATAGACAGCAGATAGCATCCACTGGCGCTGAAACAGCTGATTCAGAGAAAGCCACAGTCTGACCTCCCCCCTAGACAAAACACAGGCACAGCCTGACAGGATGGAGGCTGATTGGATGGTGTATGGAAAAAACAACATGGCCCAAAGAACGTTAGCTTCACCGCGTTTTATTTTTGGAGGGCAGTGGTTGTAGTGGATTCAGACACACAGTGGCTAAACGATATTGATTTCCCTCTGAGGTCTGAACTCATGAAGGGTTCAAAGGTGAAGCACACACTGAAATGTTGGGCAGTGTGTATAGTGTGATCACATCTCGGCCGTACCAAAAGGGCACGATGCACCAGAACCCCCTCAGTTTGAGTTCACTGCAAGTAATCATGTTTAAAAAGCTAGAAATCGAATGCAATGCAATGTTTGTAATGGTACTTAGCTTGGATATTTATGTAAATAATTAATACATGCACCCAAAATGAACCAGTATCAAAATCATTTGTCAACAGACCTCTTCCTGGACACAGTCATCATTATATCTGGTGTATATAGAGAATAGACAGACTCGAACAACTATCATGTGCGGCGCTAATAGTTTCTTAAACACTTGAATGAAATGACTAATGATGGGACTCTTATCTGTAATCCTAGCTCATCTTTCATAGGTCATCTAATGTGCTTGACTGCTCTTGGCTCTTCACTGCCTAATAGCCCATGGAAAACGGTTTGGATTTTTTTTTTTTTTTTTTTTGTCTTAATGTGTACAACCACCAGTCCTGTTCTTACAGATGGAACTACACTAACATATATTTTCAAAACATGTTTGTATCCACCATATATAACTGAGCTCTTATACCTGTGATTCCAGCCAGAGAAAAAAAACAATAAAGCCTATAAACAATATATATATATATATATTTTTTTTTTGCTATTTCAAAGGAAGGAACAAATGGCAGTGTGGGGAATCTCACAGAGCGCCTAATAGTTCAAAGTCCATGTACACATTTGCCTTGTTAATAACTATATTTTCATACAAAGTGGCCTCAAAATTAGGTGGCAACCTTTTAATTTAATATAAATGATCATACTGTAACAATTAATTTTCAAAAACTATGTGTGTATAGAAGAAATGTATATATATATATTTGTTATTTATATTTTTTATATATAATATTTTTTTTTAATTCATTTGAACATAAATTATATAGTAACATTTTTTAATAAGGTTCATTAGTTAACATGCTAGCGTGAATTAACAATGATCAATGCATTTGTTACAGTGTTTATTCATCTTTGTTAATGTTATAATAAAAATACATCGGCTCATTGTTTGTTCATGTTAGTTCGCAGTGCATTAACTAATAATACAACCTTTGATTTAAATAAAGTATTAGTAAATCTTGAAATTAATATTAACTGAGATTAATAAATGCTGAAGAAATATTGTTCATTATAGTTCATGTTAACTTAGGTAGTTTGTTAATTATTGAAATCTTATTGTGAAGTGAATATTGTATGTAACAAATAAAGTGTGTGTGTGTATATATGTATATATACAACCTATAAACATACACTCTAAAAAATGCTGGGTTGTTTCAACCCAAATTTTGGTCAAATATGGACAAACCCAAATGTTGGGTTAAAAAATGTAATTTAAAATTTTAACCCAACTTTCACTTTCAACTGTACATTTTTTAATTACATTTTTAACCCAACATTTGGGTTAGTCCATATTTGACCCAAACAGTCCGAATATTTGAAACAACCCAGCATTTTTTAGAGTGTACTTTAAAGTTATTTCATTATTTACACATCCATACACCAACAGTACTGACAAATGATTCAAAAGTTCTTCTTTTAAACTTCCTCTGCAGTGCTTCTGTATTTCCACTGAATGAGAGAAACGCAGTGGTCACAGTGGAGAATCGCATGACTCCAGCAGGGTGTGACCAGAGATCTGTAAGAAGGTTGTTAACACGTTTACTATCCAAGGCCTCTCCCACACGCCCCCATATATAAACTCACACACACACACACACACACACACACACACACACACACACACACACACACACACACACAAAGGTTGCTTTTACACCTTCTTGTTTAATCATCTACTATTGCAAACAGCAGCATATATGCCTCGAACTGTCCCTCTCTACAGAGTCTCTGACTTTTAGTTCAACTGGAGAAGGCAGTGCCAGGCATAAAAACATAACATCTGTCATAAACCATAAGTAAATAGGTCAAATTTTAATGCAATGGGAAGGAGAGGGAATTACTCAAAATGTAGGAAGTAACACAAATGTTACGTTCTGTAGAAAACGGTTTTAGTCTGTGTCAGCCTGACAGTCTTGAACGCTTTTAATAGCTAATAAATAGCATACAAATGGAGAGTGATATTTTAAAGTTTGTAAGGATATAGATTTGTATGTGTTTTGTGTGGTGATTTAATGTCCACAATGAGTGTTCTTGCAGGGAAAGGCCAACACCCTGCCTTACAATATGTCACTTGGTAATGAGTATTTGATCGCTTCATCATCATTCATCCGGCAACAACTTCAGTGATGTACAACACAAAGCAAACGAATCTAGCGATGATTGGTCTAGAAACATTGTTTGAAACAGCCCGATGAACCATGAGCAAATATCTAATATGACTCTGACCAATGGCAAACATGCTTCCTCTACTGTGTTAAAGCTGTCTAATCAAATGGAGATAATCTGATGGCACAGTTGAATTACGAGTTTTTTTAGATAGAAAGCAAACTAGATCAATTAGTATATTATGGTAAAACTTAATTTTACAGTGACCTTATTACACGTTACTGTCGTATTAATATATCGCCTATAATGCATAATTATTACATGCAACTAACCATGAAACCAACCGCTAACCCTAACCCTATAGTAAGTATACATGTAGCTAAGTTAATCAATATTACTCAGTAGCCTAATTAAATGTATAATTTCACTGTAACACAAACATCTTACAATAAAGTGTAATTATCAAATAAATATGACAACTGTGAAAACGATACAAAGCTTTGCCCAAGAAATAAGAACATTATAAGCAATACCTACAACAAAAACACAAATGCCTAATAATAATAATAATAATCAAATAATGTAATAAAATATTGTCGCTAATAGCATAAGAGACTATTGGCACAGACATTGTGTCTCTATTGTGTTCGTTGAATTGGTTTTACATTGTGGGGTCAAAGTACGCGGAGACAGCCTGATAAAGACTCTCTTTGTAGTGGCCTAGAATGTCATAAATTGGCTAGTATATATGAAATTTCATATAGGCTACAGCCGCCTGTAGGAAAGCACCCATTCCCGTAAATAATTGTAAGGCTGTGATTTCGATTTTGAACTTGTTTATTTCGATTGATGGTGATGTTGAATTTGCTTCAATTCAATAAACAGCAGTGTATAGAGATAATAACTGTGATATGCCTAATGTTTGTGACAACCGCGCACTATCCTGAAATCTCTCATGCTCGCAATATTAGTCCTACATGCATAAATGCAAAAGATTTGTCGCTTAAGTTCACTTTAGTGCAAGATATTATATAGGCTACATATTTAGGCTACTATAAATATAGGCCTGATTTTGCGTCTTTGTGTCTAATGAAAATAATAGCTAATAAAAATAATAAGCATAATTATTATTCCCATAATTGTAGGCCTATTATTATTATAGCCTAACTATTGTTTGTTAGTGCGATTTGTTCATAAGACTAGGCTACTATCTGTTTTAACCATTTTAAAACGTTTGTTGTCAGCGCTGCAGGCAGAGGAATTTGTTTGATTAGTTCAGATCACAGATGCAATTCTATATCAGCAATTTCGTTTTCCTCCTGAAAAGAGTTAGTTTCGGTCGATCTAAAAGAAAAGCCAGCAGACGATCCGATCGCAGTGCGTCTTTGATGATTCCTCGTTTATTCGGAGACAGACACACATCATGTCAGACAGCAGATCATCTATTCACACGTGCTCTTATGAATCTGTCTGGAAGCCATAGACAAACACTAAAATCGCAAGTGACTATGCAGAAATCTTTTTATTTATTTTTTTATAGCACGTGCGCATTTGTTTTTTTTTTATATACGCAGACGAGAGTAATATTTAGGCTATTTAAATAGTATTGACTAATCATCCCTTTGCGTATAATAAATGCATATCGGAAATACATAAAACAATTTTTTTAATTGTTGAAGAGTCAATAAAATGGCTTCAGGTTCTTGTTTTTGGGCGTATTACTATTAAAAAATTATGTATCAATATATCAACTATTGTTAATAATATATCAATATATAGGCTCAGTTGTGTTGCAAATAATACAATAATTCAGTGTTGGTTATCGAATAAACTGCCCAACAAAAGAGTCAGAGACCCTCTCGACTTCTGAATGATTAATCCAATTGGCGTCCTCCAATACCTGATCAGGTCACAATACAATGTATATTCTGCCTGAATGAATTATCATCTGTTCAAAGTGAAGCACTCAGTAGTGCCTATTGCCCGCTGGGTGTTTGTGTAGGATCCTTTACTATCCTAAATGATGCCCCATCGTCTTAGATGAACTAATTAGCAACGAGCCCAATTTGCATGGCATAGAAAAGGCTCAACATCAAAACAAATAGAAAAGTGATTTCATCATTCTGTTTGCGTGATTTCCCTCACAGTATATAGGCTACTATAATATTCCATAAAACACAATTATATATACAACTATAAAATATTATTCATTAGTTGCGTTAACTGCGTATTAAAAGTTTTTTTTATACTTTTTTTCCCTCTTAAATACTTTGACTATATCCTAACTTAAAGTCACTTATAGCTATAATCGGTTTAATGCGAATTGGAAAACTAAGTCTGCTTACCTCGTCTGCTAGTTGGCCAAACTAGTTATTTTCTTAACATAAGTTTATTCAACTGGTACCAAGTTTAAATAAAGATTTTAATGATCGAAAATGTATTTTGCTGCTCGCTCACATTTTTAGACTGCAATTATTAGCCTAGCATAGGCTATATGTTTGGAAGTAGCCTATACGCTAATTATTATTATTATTGTTATTATTATTAACGAACTGTTTTAAATTACACCGATATTTCATGTTGGCAAATTTATGAATTTAATACATTTAACTAACTCTAACCCTAACCCTAACCCTAACCCTAACCATTTCAGGGAAATTTTATATAAAAATATATAGTTTGCTTGTCCGCTAAAGCAATTAAACACGTCCCTTCCCTTTGTGAAAATGTAGTTAGATTAATACGACTTGCATTTTCCATTCGATATCAAGGACATGCACACTAAGTAAGGTGTAAAGTGAAGCGCAGCACCCCTATCGAGCAGATGTGTTTGCTCAAGCTGGAGTCCAATCATGGCTCGGAGCGCTCGAGGCGCCTCCTCTCTTAAACATCGTCACGAGTGAACAGAAAACTTTCATTCCTAATAGTTCTCCAAGTCCTGCAACCACAGAACCGCTGGATCCTGCGAACACCAACTTATGGCAAACCACCAATAGGTCAGTGGTGTCTTTTTCTTCCCTTATCCGAGTCTTGATTATAAATTTCCTTCCCAGCTCTTGCCTTGGTGCTGAGTTCGGTGCCAGCCGAGGAGTCTAAATCATTTTGGGATTATTTTTATCCTGCCTCTCTCTCTCTCTCTCTCTCTCTCTCTCTCTCTCTCTCTCTCTCTCTCTCTCTCTCTCTCTCTCTCTCTCTTATCTGTTGTGGGTCTTATCAAGTGGTTATCTCTTTTCTGCAAAGACATATTACGTTTTGTTTCCTATCTGTTTTTTTTTTTTTTTTTTTGGTTTTTTTTGTAATTATGATGAGGCTTCATCAACAGGGAGGACGGATTTGCGACACGGATGGATTCAGATGTTCAGTGTAATGCCCTGTATGGGGTGTGTATGTGCGCGCGCGTTTGTTTTCCTGGAATTAAGTGAAGTTGTGTGTTCGGTCATTCATGTCATGCAGCTCAACTTTTAATTTTAGAATACTACGAGATGTCACAATAATCATGAATGATTTGAGTAAGTTTGTAGCTGGACCAATGTGTGCTTTCTGAAGTGAAACTGTCTCCGCGGTAAAAGAAAAAGTGAACATAGTCTTTATCATAATTCATATTTTAAGTGCTAAATAGCAATACACAGTCAGATGAACTTTAACAGTTGGCTAAGTTTATTTAAGATATGCTTTGAGCTCCTCTTAAATGATCTGACATTATAGTGATATATATATATATATATATCACTATAATATATATCGTTCTCGCAACCTTTATTTGTGTCTTTTTTTGAAGACCATTTCCCATTACGCTCTATATTCTAACATTTTTATGTTCTCATTTTCAGTGCACTTTTGCCTCTCCATTTTCCACACACTGTGAGATATAAAAGGGATCCTGGATGGACCTGGGTGATAACAGCTGGTCCATGGTCAAGCGCGAAGTGTCCAGCAGCAGCAGCCCAGGGTCTCCGGCTGAGCAGAGCTACCTGAACACTGACCGGAGGGACCGGCTGAGATCCCCGACGCCGACGCACCTGGACGCGGTGGGAACCCGTCGCGCCGAGGCCAGGCCCCTACACTCCTACGTTCACTTTGGACATCCCAACAACGCCCTGCCCAATTCTGACGACGTTACACTCTTCACGGATTTAGACCAGGGCAACAAACTCATCATCTCAGGTGGACACACCAGGGAGACGCATAAGGGAGGCCTAATTGTGGACCCTACCGACATGTATCAGACACTGGCCATCGCCGCGGCCCAGAGTCAGGCCGGTTATACCGACTCTCCATCGGCCAGTTACATGCACTCCAACCCTAATTCTCCCGTTTATGTGCCGACGTCTCGCGTTGGAACGATGATACCGAGTTTGTCCTACCTACAATCCGGGGTGTCTTCCCAGCCGAGCCACGCGGTAAGCAGTCATTCGGTTTGGTCACAGTCCGCACCGGAGAGCCCGTCCTACAGCACTGGAAGCCCGCATACCTCCAACCGTTTCCACTACTCCCCTAGTCCGCCTATGAATAACGGCACATCGAGGGATAACAACTATACTAACCCTCTGAATGTAAACGCTCGAGAGCAGTACCTTTCACGACCAATAAGTGGATCTTACACAAGCCCGTACCCTCCTTATGTGGCCCCGCAGCTCTCACAGTTACCGGCGGCATGGCCCGCGGGGCCCTTCGAGAACTCCATGCTGCACTCCTTGCAGTCAAGAAGCGCGCCGCTGTCCATCCGGGGGCCCAACGGGGGTAAGCTATGGCCATTCATTCATATTTATATCAAAATGTATTTTCTGGCTGTGAAATTCAAAACTCACGTTTCCCTCACATTTCTGGCAGTCTGTGAATAATCCATTTTTTTTCTTCATTATTTTAAATGTTAAGGCGCATTTGTAGCTAATATGGCGCCAGTCTCACAGGTAGATCTTTATTTTTAAACATTAACCCTATATTTGTGATATTTAAATCTATAATATTGTTTTATATAATACCAGTACTTGTGTTCGTTAGCATCTGTTTGGGCGACAGGTGAAAATACGAGCATTACGAGAATTTAACTTCCATCATTACAGAAACGTTTGAAACACCATGTTGAACCTTTTAGCTATTGGCTACTCATGTGTAAAAATATTAACTTTTATTAAGACCTTCCAAAGTTTTGAGGGGTAGCCTACATATCAAAATATGTAATAGCTAATTTATGGAAGAAAAAAAAAGAAAAAAGGAATGGACAAATTTACTAATTCTAACGTTTCAAATAACAACGTAATAAAACAACAGTGGTAGATAATTGTGTAATATTCCTTATATAACTGCGTAAGTGTGCAAAGTGTGCAAATGTTAATATAATTAATTGTAATTATAATAAAAATGTGCAGGCAATTACAAGCAGCTCCGAAAATAAAGTGCTTATAGGCTATTCCAGATTTCGTGCATGTGTACATTTGGAGATCAGTTAAAACGAGAAAAGAGGGTTACACTTTATTTTAAAGTTTCATTGTTACAGTGTAATTATATATTTAAGTAGGCTACTGAGTAATATTGATTAACTACACGTAGGCCTATACTTAACACTATAGGGTTAGGGTAGGATTAGAATTTGGTTGAGGGTTAGTTGCATGTAATTATGCATAATTTACTGTTCTTGCTACGGTAAGTGTTACAGAAAAAAACAATAGTCACACCTGTCATTAATGCTATTAGTCTGTTGCAATGTGTCAAGTCTGCGCAATTCATTTGGCGCACATTGAAGTTGATGGTGAATAGTGATGTTGACTGACGGGGCGACCTGTCTGTGTGTTTAGATTTGCTGGACGACATGATGGAGAGCCGGGAGTGCGTCAACTGCGGCTCCATTTCCACCCCGCTGTGGAGACGCGACGGCACGGGTCACTTTCTCTGCAACGCCTGCGGTCTCTACAGCAAAATGAATGGACTCAGCCGACCATTAATTAAACCTCAGAAGCGTATGGTGAGCATCGTCTTGATGAGCTACTTAACCACTCAATTTCCTGCCTATTTATTTCAAACAATAGCCAGAGGTTATCTGGGAACATCTTCACAGGTCTACTCCCATAATAAACGCTATTTTTATTGGCTAGACAGGTTTGCAGGCATTAAACGTTAAGTGTTTAGGCTACAAAAATACAGTGTGTAAATGTTTTTTAAATTATATAGCCTATATATTTAATATTTGTCTAATTGAAGGCGAAGCCCCTTTTCATTTGAATTGTTTATGCAATGAAATTGACTTAATATTGCGCATAGGTTGAATATCTGAAGCATTAAATTAACAGCAGAAATTAATAACATAGATTTTTTTTATTAATAAATATGAGAGGCTTGATCTTTATTATGATCAATTAATGACTTTCTGAATGGCTTTTGTTTTGTCTCAGTCGTCTTCGAGGCGGATCGGCCTGTCATGCGCAAACTGCCAGACGAGCACGACGACACTGTGGCGCAGAAACGCGGACGGCGAGCCCGTGTGCAACGCCTGCGGACTTTACACAAAGTTACATGGGGTAGGCTATAATAGATTTTCCGTCTAAACAAGATCGGATACAATTGAAATACAACAATTTGATACAATTAAAATTTACGCGACGCTACATATGTGGCAGCCTATTATCAGTAGGCTACAGTATTTTACAATCTGGAATCATGTTTTTTTTTTTTAGGTGCCTAGACCCCTTGCCATGAAGAAAGAAGGCATTCAGACAAGGAAAAGAAAACCTAAAACCCTGAACAAAACAAAGGGATCGTCTGGTATGTTAAGTGATACAAAATCCAATGTGTTATTCCACCATGCAAGTGTGCAGGTCAACTAACTTGTTGAAATAATTCACAGGAAGTAGTTCTGTTCCCATGACTCCAACATCTTCATCGTCTTCTAATTCAGAGGAGTGCACTAAGAACAGTCCTTCATCTACGCAGGTGCCTGTAACATCAGTAAGTTCATGCACCCTTATTTTTCCTTTTCAAAGGCTGCATTTGTGTTGTAAAAATGCAGCATTACAATGTTACAAACCATATTTCGATAGTCCACTTTAGACATTCAACTAACTATAAATAACTTTGCAACTACATGTCAACTAGCAGTCATTAGAGTGTCTGCTTAAAGGGACAGTTCACCCAAAAATGAAAATGATCCCATAATTTACTCGCCCTCAAGCCATATGACTCTCTTCTTTCAGCCGAATACAATCGGAGTTATATTAAATCATATCCTGGCTCTTCCAAGCTTTATAATGGGAGTGAATAGTAACTTGGAGTTTGAAGCCCAGTGACACATCGCTTCGCTTCAGAAGGCCTTTATTAACCCCTGGAGCCGAATGGATTACTTTTATGATGGATGGATGCACTTTTTTGGGCTTCAAAATCCAAGTAACCATTCACTCCCATTATAAAGCTTGGAAGAGCCAGGATATTTCTTAATATAACTCTGATTGTGTTCGGCTGAAAGAAGAAAGTCATATACACCTAAAATGGCTTGAGGGTGAGTAGTAAATTATGGGATGATTTTCATTTTTGGGTGGCTTAACCCTTTAATATCTGCTAACACTTTATTTTGATGCTCCCCAACAGACATTTGACTGACTATGAGTAACTTTGCATCTACATGTTAACTTATTCTACTAACCCCAACCCCTTACGGTCTACTAATACTGTAATGAGAGTTAGTTGACATGTAGTTGCAAATAAACGAGAGTCAGTGGAATGTCTAAAGTGGACTATCATTCTGGTGTTTGATAAATGATTCCTCTGCGTTACTCATAAAACTTGCAACATTTTGTGCGTTCAAGGCATTGTTCAAATAGACCATTTGAGTGCAGCAACATGGTTGGCCTTTTATTCGTCATGCTAACGTTCACTGGTTTGATCCAGGTCAACTCTTCGACGCTGCTGGGCCAAGTCGATGTCCAATGCACGACCGGCTCCATGGTGAAGTACCCCGGCCAGGAGAGCCTGTACACGAATGTAGGCCTGACGTCCACAGCTGACGTGGCAACCTCCGTGAGAGGGGACACTTGGTGCCCCATGGCCTTGGCCTAAACCCTGGCATTATGGGACGGGAGCCATTTGCTGTCCTTCAGCTCTCTAGAACATCGCTTTCGGCGTTGTACTTAAAATCTGGCAGGGTGTGGGGGTTGTCATCTGTTTTCGGTCTGTGTTCGTGATCTTGAGCAGAGGCCTTATCTGTTCCAAATACTCCAGTTTTTGATTCACCCCGTGGAATACTGGACGTCCATGATGGAGATTATCTATGAGGACAACACTTGAGAGAGAGAGAGAGTCGTCTTTAACATGCCTTTGGTACTTTCAGAGCACACCCTGCACCGTGAATGTTGCTTGGAGGAGTAAGTGGATCAAAAATCTTTTTTTTTTTTTAAAGTAGATTTGTACATATTAATGCCAACGGATACTTCGCCCATCTGGAAAGACAAGGTTGTTGGTTGGATTGTGGTGATCTGATGAAAGAGAGAGAGAGAGAGAAAAGGTTGATCTTTCTGAAACTGGAATTGAAGATTAAGTGTCAAGGTGTTCTTATTGACAAATGCCAACATATTTATGAAGCTACCGTTGTTCAAATAATGCATAATTTGTCAATAAAGATAATGTCAAATAGAGTAGGACTGAAGCCTTGCCCTTCCTTTTAAATCTTTTTTGTTTGTTGCAGTGGACGTCGCTCACAAATCTGCACACCTTCTATGTGAATTTTAAAAGAAAATGAGACAAAAAAAAATAAAGCTCTTATAAGATTGAACTGATTTGTGATGGTTTAACACAGGGTATCAACGATCGCAGGAACTCGCACGAGACTTGCTCAGTTCGACGTTTTTTTTCTAGAGATCGCTATCAAATTAATGCAAGGTCTAATCAAACAAAAATAGTTTTCGCGTAAACTGTTTCGGAAGTGTGAAGAAATCTGAACGTAAATCATCAGCAAAGCATAAATATAATGACCGTTATATATCTCTGTTTGAACAAACAGCACTCAGGATTTATTTTCTGATGTGTTTTTTTTTTTTTTTTGTTACAACACAAAACTGCAAAAAAAGGTTTTGCTGCAGTGATTTTGGATGTATAAGACTACCTAACGGCATTGATGTGAAATATCAATGCATATTTCTGTTTTTTTATTATTATTATTTTTTCACTTTCAGTGATACACCTCTGTGGTCACTACTTTAGCTGATGAAGGGACAATGTTCAATCTGGATCTTGCTTTCACAATTTATTGAATGTTTTAGAGAGAGTAATGTGTGCCAGAATCAACCAGTAGTGAAGGTTTCTTGTGAGTCGCCATCTGACATCATGACAGTAATTAATGAGTTGAATTCACTCGTGAAAGAGTTCAGTCTCGAGTGCTTTTGATTTACGGCCTCTGATCTGTTAAACAGTTACCCAACTACAAGTTTCCCGTGTAAACATCTTATGGCTTTGAAATTGGGGATTAAAGGGGTACCGGAAGAGCCTTTCTTCACACGATGATGAGTGAATCCGTGACATTTTCGGACAAGCTTTTTTTTTTTTGCGTCATAGCGATGCCGTGTGAACGACACAAGAAACATTTCGCTATCGTTGTGATTCGCCACCTTTACAACCTCTACAGTTATTTATTTCTGTAATGTAGTGTGTTTGTAAAAGGTGTATTGTATTTTAATTAACATAGTTGTATTTTTTTTCAATTCCAAATTATTCTGATTAATCTGTTAAACACAGATTTATTGTTTTGGTTTTGTCTTGAAAATATCCAAAGCATTTGTTGATAAATTGTGTTTTATCTCTTTTTAAAAAATTTTTTTTTGAGGTTCAGACCTTCCATTTGTTATGAAATGGTTTTTCACATGAACCACTGGAACCACATAGTTTTGATAAATTTAATCAAAATGATTTTCCTTTTTTTTTATTGTCATCACCAGTCATAAAGCAAATAGTAAAATGTTCTTAAACCGATTGACTCTCCCTTCTGTTTTCCAGTGTACAGAGTATTAAGAAGGATGTCATTGTTAATTTTTCTTTCTTTCTCAGATTAGTTCATTAACACTGGAACAATAAATAAGAGCCATGACTAAAGATGTTTTTTCCCTTCCCTTATTTTTCTTTGAATTGTTTTAATTTAATGAAGTATTAATCCATATTGTCAAAACAACAACGCTTATTTTGCATTGATTTTCGAGTCATGTACTCAATTGTACTCATAGGCCAGATGTTTGCTCATGGGTCACGGATGTTTTTGTTTTGTTTTGTTGGTACACTGAAGCGAATTAAAAACTTGAAGTTTGTATTTCAACAATAGTAACTTTTCACGAATGTGTTTATTTATTTCGTTTGTTTTTTGTTTCATTACAATTACCTTAATTGCATTTCGTAAATGATAAGCATTATCAAAAATGGATTTGGGTCAACATGAACATCACAGATAAAGTTGTGCGTTTAACATTTGGAAGACTGGTTTAAACCAGAGCCCGGCCCAAATGAAGAATTGGTTTATGTGAACTTTGACATTTGAATGTGCTGATCTTTGCCTCAAGGTTGGACTTTGATTTACGACCGATTGATGACGTCTCGGCCCCAATAGATTGGAGGTCTCTGATGTAATTCCCTGTGATGCTGGTGAAACAAACATGTTTTTGCAAGAAAGCATTGAAAGGAATCCCAGAACCAGTTGTTGTATTGTTTCTTTGTCATAAATGTCTCTTTTTTTTTGTAGTACATTCAATATAAATGTTCCTCTCATTTGTTTGAAATCTTTCTTTGCATTGTTCACGTTTTGGTTTCGTCTAAACCCATAAAATCTCTTTTAGACCTGTAACTACTTTTTAGAACGAGTTCCTTTTCCCATGTGTTGTTCTTCCTTTATCTGTTTGTCAATTGCGACACTATCACACCAGCCCAGACTAGCATTTCCACAGAGCAAAAGTTGCTCCCTGCTGCCCTTTTGAACTACGTTTGCCCTCTTTGCTTCAGAGAGAAGTACCAGCCACAACATAAAGCTCAATAACTCAGAAACACACACCATTAATAACAGCTTTGGCACGGCCCAACAGAATTCACTTAGACTGCGCTAACGTCACATTACATTCCAGCTCTCCTCTCCTGTCACCTACCGTTCCAGTGTTGATTAAGATTTATCCTGATGCATTCTGGTTATCTGCCCTGGGTGTATGACATACTGCTATGAGGTTTATTGGGGGGCTGGGATCTGTGAAGGATTTCAGCAAATTCTTCTCTTAGTGATTTAAGGCAGGGAGTGGCAATCTTTGCCAAGACGCTCCACGCAAGCGCAGTTCTATTGGTACAAGGTGTTATTGCATATATGACTGTTTAAAAAAAAAAAAAAAAAAAAATTATGTGTGAGCTACACAGCAGAGGTGAGACCCATAGTGCCAGAACACTGCTTTGCAGAACAAAACTATTCTTTATGAGCCCCCCCCCCCCCCGCCAAGTTTTGTCTAAAGTTTCCAGTTTAAATATCTAAAAAGATAAATTTACCGAAAAAGCAACACTTCTTTCTCCTGCAAGGATCTCCTACAAGTATGTTTTGTCTATCATTCTGTACCGGCAGATTTTTTCACTTGTTGTAAAACAAGTTAAAGTGAAAAGTCTGCCAGTGCAGATAGACAAAATAAACATAGATTTGAGGCGCCGTCTATGAAAACCTTATATAATAAGCAATAAGTAAATGTGTGCGGTTTTAAGAATTTTTTGATATTTTTACTGGAAAGCAAGTCAAAGAGTTTTGTTGTAATGTTTATTGGTTTATTGTTGTAAACACTTTATTTCGATGGTCCACAACTTTGCAACTACATGTCAACTGACTCTCATTAGAGTATTAGTAGACTTTACTAGACTGTTAGGTTGGGGTTAGGTGTTAGGATTCGGGTTAGTAAGTTGACATGTAGTTGCAAAGTTACAGTCAGAAATTTGTCCTCTGGCGGACCTTTAAAAAGAAAAAGTTAGCAGATATTTATTAAGCAAACAGTCTACGTATACTCTAATGAGAGTTAGTTGACATGTAGTTGCAAAGTTACTTATAGTTAGAATGTCTACAGTGCACCTCTGAAATAAAGTGTTACAGTTTATATTATTTAACAGCTTTGTTATTCGTGGAATGATGCTTCGGACACTTTGCGGGGTGATTTGATTACAATTTGGTTCAGGCTGAATGTTAAAGGCCCACTGAAGTGTAGCTTTGGATTATGCGTTGACGTAATTTCCACTGAAACAGGAAGCTACGGCGGGACATGTTGAATGGCTCCTCCCCCTTTTCAAATAGCCAATAGTGCTAATGAGCGTCACCTGCGCGACACACCGGTCTCGAGTCTAATGGAGGAGCTCCGGAAGGATAAAAGGAGGAGTGACAACAGTGAAGGATGAGAGAGGACCAGGCCTGGACTTTGCGATGTGTTTTGTTTATGTTTGTGCAGCAGTCGTCTGTGAGGGGCTGCCGCTTTACTTTTGTTTTGTAGTTTGCTTATTTTTTGATGTTACATTATCATTGTGTATCAGACATTGCCACCTTGTGGAATAAAGGTAAATTGCATTTATATTTATACATATAAAATATACTGACACTGTTACACCCCTCGGGTCATTAGTGACCCTATACAAAAAATGAATGGGAAAACAGGCATTCTTTTATAATTGTATAATTTTTTTTTGTTATATTGTTTATAGTGAATTGATTAAAGAATACTAAGAATGTTGTTGTCTAAATCTAAAAAAATTCACGAGGAAGAGTGTAGTGAATGACGTCCCGGGTCACTTAAGACCCGAGGTATGCCTTTAAGGGTTAATGTTTATCGCATTATTTATAGTGTGTTTTCCCATGATGGTGTGTTGTGTTTGTGTGTACGACGTTGTAGTAGTGCTTTCAATATATCAATCCCAAAGAATATTTCTACTCCAACCCACAGCTGAGGACAGCTTCACAATACCAAACATGCTCAGAATGTTTCTTGGTCTGTGACGTTTGGGACAAGACACTGAATTCCTAGAAATATATCCACTAACTTTAATAAAAGAGACAAATCACACAACTGAGACAATCACCATCTTTTGAGTACTAACAGAAGAATAAGAAATATGCTGAGAATATGTTCCATGTATATTTGTATGTGTATGCCGCTTTAGGCAAAACTGGCTTTGTCCAATTGTTTTATGATAGGTTATTTTTCATATGTTACCCGGGGAACCAAATTTGAATTGAATTCAAACCTGAAAATGACATGATCTATTGCATTTTATATTGCACTCTACTGCAGATATGCAAAATATAATATTGATAGGCTTTCATCTAAATCCATAGTGAGTTTGGCTTTAGTTCCACAGCCTGTGATGTCCAGCACTGAACTCTGTATTTGGACAGTGAGTAAAAGGGTCAGTGTCACCCTCTCCTCTCTGGGGTGGAGTTGAAAGTCCAGCTTGTGCCAGAGTAAACATGGAGGAGGTCCCGGGACTAAGAGCTGGGAGCCTGAGGCTGTTTGAAAATGGGTAAAGAATGGTTTTCCCCCAGGGGGAGTCACCCAACGGATCTCAGTGAGGCACTGTCTGCGCCTACGGCCTCCGGAAGAGATGGGATCACTGAGGATTTCTAGTCAAATTCAGACCAATTTCGAACTGATCTTTCCCTAAACAAACAGGCCTGACATTCTGGAAAAGGAAATCCTGAGGATATTTCCTCAGGAATATGTGTAACAACAAATATCTGACATTACGAAGAAATGAAAGAAATGGAAGACTCTAAGTTGCGCATTTTGTATATGAAGCCACGAAAAGGAATTTCATAACAGAACCTCTTTAAGCCACATCATTTTCAGCAATATTATTGATTCGACTGCACTGGCTCCATTGGACGAGGACTGATGTCATCACTGTTTTCTCCAGAGCTGCTTTATAGATTAATTGAACTCATTCCATAATTGAGGAACTATACAGTTATTGAACTGAACTGAATCAACACTGAACTGATTTAAACTGAACACCATTGTCTTTCTATAGCTGCTTTTCAGGAGAATTGAATTCTGTTTGAATCATTGATCATTATTTAACACTGTAAAGCTGCTTTGAAACAAACTTATTGTATAAAGCAGTATATGAATAAAGACAACACATTCTCATCCCAAGGCGTCATCTAACTGACACTTTTGACCATGCGTCAACATGCCAACGCACATGGTACCCTTTAAGCGTCAATATGAGACGCTCATCCTCGGGCGTCATCTAACTGACGCTTTTGACCATGCGTCTAAATCCGACGCACATGGCACCCTTTAGCGTCAGTTAGATGACGCTTCCGTTATGGGTAGGTTTAGGTCTGGGGTAGGGTTAGGGTTAGACCACTAGGAGGCGCGTCTCATATTGACGCTTAAGGGGTGCCATGTGCGTCGGCATGTTGACGCATGGTCAAAAGCGTCAGTTAGATGACGCCTTGGGATGAGAACGGGCTGGCTTAAGGGATAGTTCATTTACTCACCCTCATTTCATTTTAAACCTGTAGGTGCTTTCTTTCTTACACAAAATAAGATATTTTTATCTCAATGTTTTGCAATGGGGTCTAATGTTGTTTTGGACCCCATTGACTGCCTTTTTATATGCAAAAATATTGTCTTGTGCTCTGCAAAAGAAAAAGTCAACATTGTGTGAGACTAAGGAAGATATTTCTTATCATAGACTCCTACACATGAATGGAATGTGAAATACATTTTAAAAGGAAAATAATTAGGCTATATGAAGAACGAATATAGTCAAAATTCTGAAGAAAAAAAAAAAGAATAAACCAAATCTTCCCCTTTTGAATGTGAAGTTGAAAGTAAAAATGGAGGCCTCCGGGTGAGGGATTCCTGAGCCAGCCGAGCAACTGCTATTAAAATGTTGTTGCTGACAGATTAGAGATTTCTCCGTGTACTTTGGACGTCCTTGGTTATACCTACCAAATCTGATTTTCTTGGTAATGAAGAAGCTTGATGAAACATATGGAAGCAGAAGAGTGAGTGTTTGAAGAAGGCGCAGGAAGCCGAGGCATTAGATCTGTTTTTGTTTTTGCTGCTCCTCTCCAAATGAGGAATATGAGGAAGTCAAGGGGAAGGGGGAATTCGGATTAGCGTATAGAAAGAGCTACGTACTACTGTGAAACATGAGGGAAGGGCAAAAGTACAGGTCCTTCGGAAACGTGTGCATTAGTCATAACTGACAACTGACTCCTGCATGGCCTCCAATAATGATCTGGAGGATATGACACTCGCACTTCCACAAGCTCTGTTTGCGAGGGCAATTGCGTATAGAATTCGTCCCATGAGGGACAGGCTAACCTTTCTGAAAAGCTCTTAATTTTAGAAAGTCACTCCTTTAATAAAAAACAGAGCTTTTTTTGTAGTACTTTTCATTTTTTCTCACCAGGGTGGGGTTAATGTTGACAAACCCAAACTGCTGCCGTGGTCATTTTTATTCTACATGATAAGTTGCTGCTCATATTACAACTGAACTGTTGAGAATATTGGAGGGTGACACGGTCCCCCCATGCTTCATTCATATTTTTAATATATAATGGTTCGATTTTGGACAGTTTATTAAGTTAATTGCCAGCAATGTGGGTCTTGTTTAGATCTATAATCTAAAAGGTTTTTCAGTTAGTCTTTTGTCATCCACTATGGGAAAATTAACACCAAAATATTTGTCAATAGCTTAACCCCTTCAGACCTGAATTATGTTTTAAGTTTCTGAAAAATATAAAAGTACATTTTCCCAGCTCCTGAGGCTTAAATGAGATAAAAAAATAAAATAAAAATAATTGTTGGCTTTAATTGTAATTTTTTTTGTCCATTTTAATGGACGTCAGGTCAAAACAGGTGTACTTCCCAAAAATGTACCAACATGAAATAAATTAATAAACATAAAAATTGTTGGTCGATAGCCTACTTTAAGCTTTAAGAAATTTCAGCAGTATACCATTTCAACTTTAATTTTGAGGTTTTTGTTTTACAGATTGCACATTGTTTGTAACAAACTAAATATATTCAAATCAATCAATATGGTCATATTAGAGTCATTTTGTGTGTGCATCGTTCTTTTTTTAGATCAAAAACTTGAACATTATAACATTTCAACTTCAATTGTAAGGTTTTTGCTTCATAGATCGCACATTTGTTTATTCATAACAAAATGAACCTAGGAAGCAATCAATGCATTCACGTTAGAGTCATTTCCTGTGTGCATCTTTGAAACAATTTCTCTGTTAACGGTGTTCTTGTATTTTTACAGTAGGCTACATTACTGGCAGCACGGTTGCCAGCAAGTTACTGTATTTCGATTTCCAGTAAGTAACTGTAGTGTAATTCACTTTACAGTGCACAAGATCAGTACTGTAAACTACAAAATAGTACTTTACCGTATTTTTACTGTATTTCGTAATTTGGTCTGGTTCTGCTGTAATTAATTATACGGTATTGTACTGTAATATCTATATTGATACATTACTGCTAAATATTATTGTAATTTTCAAAATAATTAATAATAATGATAATATTATATTATAATAATATAATATGTAGTTATTAGGAAAATATATAGTAGGAAAAAAAGTCACTGATACATACTGTCAACTGTCTTGTTACCGACATTCTTTAAAATAGCCTATCTTATTTTGTGTTCAGCAGAATAAAGAAACTCATACAGGTTTGGAACAACATGAGGGTGAGTAAGTGATGACAAATATCATTTTTGGGTGAACTATACCTTTAAAGGGATAGTTCACCAAAAATGTAAATTAGCCAATGATTTACTCACCCTCAAGCCATAGGTGTATGTGACATTCTTCTTTCGAATACAATCAGAGTTATTTTTAAAAATGTCCTGGCTCTTCCAAGCTTTATAATGGCAGTGAATGGTTGTTTCTGTTTTGAAAGTCCATAAAAGTGCATCTATCCATCATAAAAGTGCATCTATCCATCATAAAAGTGCATCTATCCGTGATAAAAGTGTTCCACACTACTCTGGGGGGTTAATAAAGGCCTTCTGAAGTGAAGCGATGCGTTTGTGTAAAAAAATTTATAATATTCAAGTTGCGCTTTAATATTTTGTTTAAACCTTCAAATCCCAAAATACATATTCACAAAACACAAAACATTCACAATTTAAATTAGTAAAATCAATGCAAAATGTTTTTTTTATTATAATTATGGACAATATAAATATATTTGAATGAAAATATATGTAAAAATTGTCAAAAAAATATTTAAGGACATATTAGAAACTTGCCAAATATATTATATTTTAAAACCTATATGAGCAATTTGTATATAAAAATATTTGTATTTTTTGAAATATATTTAGCTTGAAAATATATCAAAATAATCTTCTAGTAGCTTCGGAAAGAACTTTATTGACTTGTTTTCTTTGAAGATTGCCTGTTGCAAAGAAAACAGGGGTACGTTTTTCCCCCTCTGCATTGTGCCAAACTAATCAATCTATTTCCAAGAGTAAACATGAATCATGAATCATAGATTACGGTAATTTTTGACTTGTTTTGAAGTCTTTGGCCACTTTCAGATTAAAAAAAGCACTCACAGGCCAAAGTACAGCAGTTTTGATAGTCAGATTCTAGCGGCTACGTTAGCATTCTCTTATAGCGGTCCTCTACTGTTATTTTCCCAGTTTCCTTTTCACCTATTTTCCTCTATTTCAGAACCGTGTCTGTGAGCCGCCCCCACTAAATCATGAAGCTCATTTAAGTATTTTCTCCGAATACTCCAGACATAATCCAAGTTTTTGCAGGAGTTCACAGCGAGGTCACTGCTATCTCTCCTCTCCCACTAGCTCAACAGTCATCTCACATCCAAGAGGCTTGGAGCTGAGTTCAACACATCGGTCTATGGGAAACTGTGCTCGCCGCCAATTGCAATACTTCCCGGCGTATTTCTGTCAAAGCTCAAGCCTTTTAAAAACAACACAATCACTGAACTCATTGGAGCCCCATTTGAATCAATTACCTATGTGTCAACAAACCAAATTTGAATCATTCTTAACAGGGGGAAGGGACTGTTGTCGTATGCAAGCCATGAAAGAGCAGCAGAAAATGAGATAAATTCATCAATTGAAATTACTTTTCACGTGTGATCATTAAATGCTGGCTACTGTACTAATCATAGCATTCAATCATGATGTTCAATGTGTTCTTGTTTTCTTCAATATGATCTTGTCTGTTTTTGTCTGTCACTAAACGGAGCAGCACCTGAGGGTTTGTTTTAGTGACCAATGTTCAAATAGCTTACCTGATCTATCTCAGCTGTTCAGTGAACCCAAACAAACAGATGAACTAGAGGAAATGACTAGCAGTTTGAGTACCATTTTCACTAGTACATTAGATATTGTTGCTCCAATTAGATTAAAAAAGGCTAAAGAGAAAACTAAAGCACCCTGGTACAACAGTGTTACGCATGATATCAAGAGAGAAACTCGTAACCTAGAGCGTAAATGGAAACAAACTAATTTAGAGGTCTTTAGAATCGCGTGGAAAGACAGTATGTCACGTTATAAAAAGGCTCTAAAAACAGCCAGGGCTGAGCACCTCCGCAAACTAATAGAAAATAACCAAAATAATCCAAGGTTCTTATTTAACACCGTGGCTAGACTAACAAATAAACAGACATCACCAGAGCAAAATATACCGTTACAGTTTAGTAGTAATGATTTTATGAATTATTTCAATGAGAAAATAGAAAGCATTCGAAACACAATTATAAATGTACAATCCTCTATGGTCTCTTATGCTTCAACCTCAATTATGGCCCCTCTAGAACAACTACACCACTTTACAACGATAGGACAGGAAGAGCTAAATAAACTTATTATTGCATCTAAACCAACAACATGCTCATTAGATCCAATACCCACTAAACTACTGAAAGAAGTGTTACCTGTAGTGGAAGAGCCTCTTCTCAATATTATTAACTCGTCTTTATTCTTAGGTCATGTTCCAAGAATATTCAAGTTGGCAGTAATAAAACCTCTCATTAAGAAACCGCAACTAGATCCAAATAACCTAGCTAATTACAGACCCATTTCAAATCTTCCATTTATGTCCAAAATACTAGAAAAAGTTGTATCCGCTCAACTGTGCTCTTTTTTGCAAGAAAATGATATCTATGAAAAATTCCAGTCAGGATTCAGACCGCATCATAGTACAGAAACTGCGCTAGTTAAAATTACAAATGATCTACTCTTAGCTTCGGATCAAGGCTGTATCTCAATACTTGTCCTACTTGATCTTAGCGCCGCGTTCGACACTATAGATCATAAAATACTCTTGGATCGACTACAAAACTACACTGGTGTTCAGGGACAGGCATTAAGCTGGTTTAGATCGTACTTATCTGACCGTTATCATTTTGTCTCTTTACACGGGGGAAAATCAAAGTTAACGTCAGTAGACTACGGAGTACCGCAAGGATCGGTGCTAGGCCCTCTGCTATTCTCAATATATATGCTGCCACTTGGTAATATTATAAGAAAACATGGAATTAATTTCCACTGTTATGCTGACGACACTCAATTATATATTTCATCACGACCAGATGAAAACATTACCTCATCTAAATTGACAGAATGTCTCAAAGATATAAAATGCTGGATGACGCGTAATTTCCTGCTATTAAACTCAGATAAAACGGAGGTATTACTTATTGGTCCAAAAAACTACACACAAAACCTCTTACAATACGACTTTAATATAGAAGGATGTCCTGTTACTTTTTCCACTACAGTAAAAGACCTGGGTGTTATACTAGACCGCAACTTGTCTTTCGAAAATCATATTTCATCTGTTACAAGAACAGCCTTTTTCCACCTTAGAAACATTGCTAAATTACGTAACATGCTATCTGTTTCTGATGCAGAAAAGTTAGTTCATGCATTCATGACCTCGAGACTATTACTGTAATGCTTTATTAGCTGGTTGTCCTGCATCCTCAATAAACAAGCTACAGTTAGTGCAAAATGCAGCCGCTAGAGTTCTTACTAGATCAAGAAAATATGATCATATAACACCGATTTTATCATCTCTGCACTGGTTACCTATTAAGTTCCGTATCAATTACAAAGTACTACTACTGACCTATAAAGCCCTTAATGGTTTAGCTCCTATGTACTTAACGGACCTACAATCCACCGCGTTCTCTAAGATCACTAAATTCAAGGCTTCTGGTCATTCCTAGGATATCGAAGTCCACGAAAGGAGGGAGGGCATTCTCGCATTTAGCTCCAAAACTCTGGAATAGCCTTCCCGATACGGTCCGATGCTCTGACTCGCTGACACAGTTTAAAACTAGACTAAAGACGTGTCTCTTTAGTCAAGCATTCACATAATGCTTACCTTTTAGTCCTCTGCTATGCCATACGGAACCGTTTGCCACTGAAACTGCTTAACGCACCAGTGGGGCTCGACAGCCTTATAGACAAACGGGTCGGTCCGTATGGTTGCGGTTGGGTTGCGGAGAGTTTGGGTTGCGGAGAGTTGTGAGATTATGGTTTTCTAACACCTACTCCCGTGTAATGGAAATCATTATGAACATCAGCTATGCTAATTATTTCCCATCTGCCTTTCTGCTGTTATCTCGGGACGCTTGTCCCGAGAAAAATGGCGTTCGTAGGCTCCAGTTTTGTATCCTGCCTCTCACGGGGATTTTGGATGCCCCAACGCCTGTGATGAGAAGACCAACGCCTGTGAAGAGACGACTCAACGCCGGCGATATGTTATCCCCTTAATATTACATGATTAACTAAATGTATTTTTTCTAGATACTTCTGATATGCACTTACTGTAAAGCTTCTTTAAAACCCTATGATTGTTAGCCAGAGGAGAACTGGCCCCTGACTAGCCTGGGTTCTCCCAAGGTTTTTTTCTCCATCCAATCTGATGGAGTTTTGGTTCCTTGCCACTGTCGCCTTGCTTTTGGCTTGCTTAGTTGGGGATATTTAATATTCAACAATATTATTGAACTGTGTTGTACTACTTTCATGTTATCACTGTGAAGCTGCTTTGATGCAATCTGTATTGTGAAAAGCGCTATATAAATAAATGTGACTTGACTCAATGGTGTGTAGGTTAAGAAGGTTTTTTGTTTGTTAAATCATGACAACTCTCGCCTCTCTGAATAGTTTTAGCATATTGATGTAAGATCTGCTGCTGCTGCATGAATAGTCACACACACATCCCGTAGCAGATCTAGGCAGGTGGAGCTGGGGAGGTGGAGGGTTTCAGAGGAACTGTGAGAGCTGCTGCACGACCATCTAAAAGCGAGCACTGAACCAGACTATTTAAATGTTTAGCAAGCAATCTCATTGGCTGCAGAATAAGCAGAGGCCAATCAGCTTGTGCCATGTAGCAAATGATGTGATTGCCAGAAGCTTGCATGTAAAGGACCCATCAGCTGACGCCATCTAGAGTTTCATGAATGAACTAGATATATCTTAATTTTGCCCTGCATATTTGGGCTATTAGTTCACCCAAAAATAAATAATGATGTCATTAATCATTGTTGCACTTAATCCATGGAACAGAAAAGAGGATCTTTTTAACCAGTCAGTTTTTTTTAACTCTTAGTATAGGGTCCAATGTTGGTTTGGATTCCATTCACTTTCATCATGGATTTTTTTAATATTCATTTTTAGGTGAATCACTGATTGTTCCTAACTACCCTTACAAAAATTAACCATGGTTTTATTATAGCAAAAATGTAGCAATCATGTTTATTTTACCATGGTTAATTTGTGGTTACCATAATTTAACTAAAACCAATTATTTATTTTTTTTTATTTTTATTTTTTTTAGTTAATTTTCATAAGGGTAGTGTTGGGTATCGAGAATCAGTTCCATTTTAGAACCGCTTCCAAATGTCCAAGAACCATGGATTCGATAAGATGCGCATGTGTAACAGTATATTAGATCCGTGCAGCTCTTAAAGTGACAGCAGCCTAATATTCCTGCGGCTGCACGTGTCATTAATGTAAAGTACAAAAGAAAAAGAAAATCACTCTCTGATCTTGACTTGAATAACTTTTGTAACATTAATAAGGATGAATCTATATTTTATTTATAAAAAGAAAACTTTGCAGTGATATTTTACATTTGATTGTAATTGTTCAGTTGTATGTATTTGTGCTATTGCTAATATGTTTATTTGTTCTTTTTTATATTACGGACTCTTTACTCGTCTTTAATAATGTTTGAAATTTATAGTCTAGTTGTTTTTGCTGTGCTATTTTTTTGTTAAAACCAGGCAAATGTTCCTCTTGTGTTCTTTGATCTGAGGATTTTTGCTAATGGTATTCAGCTGCAAAGAAAAGTTTTCCAAAAATACACAGGGTAAATATGTTTGATCTCTAAATGCTGACTTTTTTTTTACCGTATTGGAATTGAAACAGGGAATCGATAAGCAGAATAGTTCTCGCTAAAATTCTAGCGATAGCCAAACCCTATTCCTAACTGCTTTAAGAGATGTTAAACTCATCTACATAAATGAATAACAAGAAGTTGTAACACATAAGGCACATTTATCACACTGCCAATTACACAAAGAGCAGCTTTGGTTATTTGTGGCTCTTGGATAGGGTGATCTCTCTGTGTGTGTGTGTGTGAGTTGTTCTGGGACTGCCCTTCTTAACTATCAGCAGTCCCCCGGGAGCCAATAATAAACTGATAACAAGACAAGAAACCAGAGTAAATCAGGGATGACGTAAGACAGGATACAGCTCAGAGAGACACTTCAGGGACTATAGTAAGATACAGACAACAGACAACCTGTGTGCTATAGAGCAACCCCCCACATTTACAGCAAATCTTTTTTTTTTCTTCAAATCTTAGATTTTATGACACAAGCATGCATATTAAGAGTGTTTTGTATTTCAGCAATGTTTCTGTTTTGAAGATGTGCAGATGCCGGTTTATATCAACAAAATGTACAATGTCGGACAAAAATACAGCCTTTTCCTGGATCTTTACAGAGAGTGACCATGCAGACCTCTCGGCCAAGGCTGCCTATTAATTACCCACAGGACTTTAAAATTTCCTGTTTTCCCCTCCTTAATTAAGCTAATCTGCCCTGAACTTTAAAGAGAGGAAATACCTAGAAATAGTTCCCAATTTTCAGCACATTCAATTACTTTGTGCCGAGTATTGCAGATTGCATCGAATCGTGTCAACGCCAGAGATCAACAGTGCTTGATCGTGTGGGGGAAATTATGTCTGTCATTTCTTCCTTTGCCATGAAGGGTAATGTGGGAATTTTTCGGAGGGAACAGTGCCTGCTGTGGGCATGGCCAGTGCCCGTGCCGTACGTGCTCAAGGTCAGGGCCATCCAACATCAATCTCTGACCATTGTGTTTATTATCATTACTTGCACTTACTCACCGAGCGTAAGAATTGTTGACTTACGCTCCCTGTTACTTTTCCTCCCTTCTCCGCAATGTCTCACACTTCCAATAAAAGTTCAGCATATGAGAAGGGTGACGAGTTAAGAGGGACTTTCTAGTGAAAAAGAGGGAATTCCTTCTGTCAAAACAAACACTCTGGCTTTCTCGACATCGAAGGCAACAAGGACGTTTCTCCAAGTATTTCCTCCCAAAAGCACCTGCCCGATTGAGTATTGTAGTTTTCATATTTTTAATGTGGCAATAAAACGCTGTTGCACATAACGGCGAATTGATTCATATGCGGCTTTGTTGTTGATGACAGCAAAGCAATTCACAACTACAGTAATTCGCATCAGTATTCTTTTGCAAAAAACAATTAAAGAGCACAAGATAACATACCGTATGCCTATAATATTGACATCAAACAGAAATATTTTGAGGTAGCCACCTAATATAAATCGTAAACTGCTAACTGTGATATGAATGGTTTTAAATGGGTCAT
This sequence comes from Rhinichthys osculus, assembly GCA_029959095.1. Classification (NCBI taxonomy): domain Eukaryota; kingdom Metazoa; phylum Chordata; class Actinopteri; order Cypriniformes; family Leuciscidae; genus Rhinichthys; species Rhinichthys osculus. The sequence continues at coordinate 33,472,917 of JARWKJ010000007.1, read as the reverse complement.
GAATTGAGAAATCTAATTTTCGTTGATCTTTTGACATGCAAGAGGTCATTATACTATAAAAACATTGTGTTTGTTTCAGAACATAAAACTTCCAAATTAGTCCTTTTTTAAAAACCAAGCTCAAAAAAAGATTCGGATTATGTCATATTATTACGTAATAGTACTGGTACGTTAGTGAGATGAGGAGAAAAGAGAGCAGAATCTCTGGACAATTTTTTTTTTTTTTTGTCTAAACCGGCCAAAAGCAAATAGAACCCATTATAATCAGTCAAGTCACCTTCATTTATATACCTTTTTTAACAATATAGATTGTTTCAAAGCAGCTTTACAGTGATAATAGGAAATTACAGTAACAGAGATTGTTTTGTCTTTACAGCAGCTCTAGAATAAAGTTATTGTCCAGCTAAAGTTAGTTTTGATTGATTCACTTCCGTTGCAAAGATCATTAGATATTTACTTAGGGGCCGCTAACACGACACCATTCTAACAGAAAAAACTCTTAACACAGTCCGGCCGCTCATCTGCACAACAACAGCGCCTGGCGGCTCGAGAACGCAAACCTTGAAACCGGTTCTAAGCCAAGTCTTGAAAATGTTTGAAAAAAGGTTATCTCTGCGCAAACCTGTGAAAACGCTGACGGTGTGCACATGCGCACCACGTGTTCAGTCTATAGGTGCGCAGGCGTGTAGTCCTTCTTTACAAATTGACCTCAACAAACTACTTGTCTGACCTTAAAAAATTATAATACAGAATTATTTATCACTTCCGCGTAGCCATGTGAACCGGAATTATGCCGACAACGTTTTATCTGTACAGAGGTAAAGGGAAGGAGGCCTTCACAGGGGAGAGACTAGTTGACACTTCAGGACTGCGTTGTCGTCGTGTCCAGGCGATGGTCCTTTATCAGATCCGGATACGGCCTGGATCCGGCGGACAACGGTAAACCTCGGGATAAACAGAGAGACTAATATTAGCGTAGATGCCATCCTTCTTATTATGTACCAAGTACATCTGGATTTAAGGGAAGTGTTCCCGGTTCCGGCTGATCTAAACTATGCAGCCTAACATTGAATTATAGAAGTCTATAATGTATTATGTGTATGCTAGGCCAAAGAAATGTGTTTTTAGTCTAGATTTAAACTGACAGAGTGTGTCTGCTTCCTGGACAATGGTAGGAAGACTGTTCCAAAGTTTTGGTGCTAAATAGGAAATGGATCTACCGCCAGCAGTCGATTTTGATATTCTAGGTATTATCAACTGGCCGGAATTTTGAGATCGCAATAGACGTGAAGGACTTTAATGCATTAAAAGCTCACTCAAGTCACCCGCAGGTTTCTGAATTGCATTTTTGAAGCCCAAAGTAGGCGGAGCCGGCCGTCGCCATCTTGGTAGCGCGTCACGGCGCTAACAGACAGCAGACAAATGACTAGAAGTGACAGCAGCGACAATCCACCTGTCACTCAAGTGGCCACGCCCTTAATTATGCATATCTTTAAGCCTTAATATAAAATTTAAGATATGAAAAATGTCACCCCCCTCACAGTTGTCATGAAGTGCAAAATTAGCCATAGACCAAAACCACTTTTTGTACCAGGCTGTAAACGTTTTTTTTTTTCTGCAGTAAAGTTTAACATGGGGTGTGTACGAGATTGACTCTCTTTTGGAGCCCGTCTCTAGCGGCCAGTCGATGAATAGCAGTTTAAGTCACTTCCGTGTTGGATTCAAGAGAGACCGGAAGGTTGCTGCTTGGTTCAAATCAGAGGGCTAAAATCAGGCTATGCTTTTTATTCTTAAATTAAGACTTTTTATGTAAAAATCATACTAACATTATACGTGCACCTCAGGAAACATAAAAAAATAAAATAATGGGAAAAAAAATCAGTTCATGACCCTTTTAAGTATAGCTGAAATTACAGTAATTCTGAAAATTTGGGGATCTAACTCTAGATTACATCTTCAGAGGTATGAATCTAAATTCTATTCTCAGAAATACAAAACAAAAATGACTGTCAGAATGTAAACGGTGATGGCGGTGGGTATGTCTTGTGGGGAAATCTGGGACATTGTTAAACTGCGTCTCTGCATCACAACTATGTAAGCCTGCCTGCCCCCTACAGAAAACAGGCGGGTTATCACACCACTAACATTTATTTAACCTTTTTCTCCTGTGGAGAGCTAAAGAGGAGGGTGCCGTCGGGGCTGGCTTCTCTTCTCAGAGACATTACCATATTTCCTGACCATTAGGCGCTACAGTCCTCCTAAAACTGTCCCATTCAATAAAGCCCCTAAACAATGAAGCTCACTCTAGCAGGTTCATGTTTGAGTGAGCAAAATCCAAACGTGTACGCATGTACTCACGAATGTGCAGTAGCCCAACATAACATAAACATTATTGTAAATCTGTTTGAACACGAGAACACATGGCTTTGCTGCCCTGTCCCAAACAGCCATTTCACATTTAATTCCTCGCTCTCCGCTGGGAGTCATGAAACAGGAGGATGATTTCGCCACAGTGGAGGATTCTCATGTGCATTTTGGAATTAAAGGCAAAACTCCCCACTCCCACATATCCCAAGCTGGGACATTTCTTTCTCTGATTCATCACTCACAAGCAAAAAAAATGTTTTTAAAAAATAAAGTCGATACCAAAATAAATAGTGGGTGTTTTAAGTAGACATAATTTCATTACTTTTAAATACTTATATGGATAAAAATGAGGACCGTTATCTATGTCCATGGTGTGACTCAAGTATTCTGTAGAACTGTTGTTTGCAGTCCTAAAAGTCCCAACACACATATTCAATCCATGGGTTCCTTCTGGAATTTCAAATGGGTCTGTAGAATCGCTTTTTTATTATTATTGTACAGTTGTTTTCACCATTCTAACATCTCATTACAGAGGAAATGCAAAATAGCCTTCCGGGTTAACCTACACATTTACAAGATTGAGCTTGGATCATCTTGTAAACACTATAGTGGTCTATTAGATATGAAGAAGAAAGCCTTCACAAAATGAACTTTTAGTAGAGGTACACATTTAAAGTTGCAATGAGACGTGACCTACATCCGAGTGGAACAGATTGTCGAAACAAATGTAGGGTGGGACCTTGGTTCAATCCATCGGTTGTTGATTGGCTGGAGGCAGATAGGAATTTCGAGTTTGCAGTCGATTGTAAGAAAGAGGCAGGGTTTCGGCAGACTAAATGACTGGAAAAGTTGTGTACATTTAGCAATATAGCGGGTGAATTCTGTATATGATGTATATTACGATGTTACGATGAACTATATGCCTTTCTAAGGATACTGATTTTCAGCTGTCTGACTTTGAGGTGGCGAAAGAGAACATGGTTTGTGCAACATTAGCAACAATGCAGCGTTGTGCAGCTTTTACCTCTGGATCTTGTAAAGTTGACCAAATGGATCCCTGAGCTGGTTTGAGTGAGCGGAGATGGGGCTAATTTACATATAAATGAGTCCACGTATACTAAATAAAGCACGGGTGTAGTGTTACATTCAAGCTATTAAAACGTTTTCGTTCAAACGAAAATTACGTCCAAATTTCGTTCAAATTTGGAAAAATTAACCATATCGAATGAAACATTCACAATAAGATCGATCGAGTGTGAATTTTCATTCCATGGCAACTTTAAAATTCTCTTATGGCAAAACGGACCACCAATATTGATGACTCATCTTGCACTACACAAATCTTTATCCAACCAAATGCTCTCTAAAAATAAGCCCGAGCTGACAGTTTCCATAAAAAAGTAATTTCATGGGATCTTCAAGTGAGAAGATAGTCTACATTCAGTGATTTTAAAATTGCTCTTTTGCACATTCCCAAATGACCCAGCAAGAAGCACAACTAATTCGTGCATCTTCACTATTCTTGCTTCTTTTATTGTAGAACTAACCTCTCTCAAAAGTTTTCGCTCTCAATCAGAAATCAAGCCCCACGAGTCTTCTCAGTGTCAGTGTCTGGCTAAGACACTCACCTCTCATGCCTTTCACTATGCATCCTCTTGTCTTTGTTTGGCTCTGCTCCTAAACACCTGTCACTCTGCTGTAGCACTGCGGTCCCCGTGTGAGGTCCCCTTCCACAGTCTATTGAACACTCTCTCAAGCAGAACACTTCAGCAGAGCCATCCTTCATGGCTCAGTTCCAGGCTTTTACTGCAGGCTGCCCAGGTCCCTAAAACATCAATGATTTGTTTATAATTAGCCCTGGCACCTCTTCGCTACTTAGAGAGTACTTGCTTTTCAAAAAAGGCCAGGGGGGTCGGTTGACGGATGGGTTGAAGGTGGTTGTGCAGAACCCAAGTGAGAAGGTCTTGGGCTGCGGCGCAGTCGGTCACATTCCTCGCAAGCCGCCCGGAGTCGTAGCTGACAGGGCGATAACGATAATAACCTAGTAGAGATAGTCTTCGGGGGCTGCTTAACTGGGCCCTGCATTCAGTCACTCAGTTAGTATGCAGGAGAAGAGGACCTGAAGGGAAACATGGTGCCCAAGCCTGGCAGTCAGGGCCGTTTATGCTCGCTGGATGCTCAATTAATAAACACTGCTGTATATATCAAGATGTGTGAGGTATAAATACACTTTGTGTGGTCCCTGAAGTTTACATGGCTGATGGGGTAAAGTACATCTTTGCACCCTCCTCTGATTGTTTACCAGCAAGGACAATATCCATGGGAACATTACACACAACCCGTCAGCTTTGTAAATGAGCCCCACCTCTGGGCAATTAATCATTGAGTATTTGGGACGTTTAACAGGATGATGTTTGGAGGACGTCACCTGAGATGGTAAATGCTTTTAAATACATCATATGATATTTACATAGCTCAACGCAGTGCTCACTTTGTAATTGTGTCATATTGCATTGTGAAGGCGATGGAGACATGAAACCATTATTTAAAAATGAACTAGCTAAGCTACAAACTGCTCCATAGAAAATGAGCTAAGATAAGATGAAATGTACCAGAATATAGATAGCAACACTAAAAGCTATATTTAAAATATAGCTTGCTGTTTTTTTTTGTTTTTTTTACTTGTTGTTAATGGTTATTTGTGATCAGCCAACATTAAAAGTAAACTGTAATTTGTTAAAATGCCTGTAATTAAAAAAAAACATTATATTATAGCCTGGTTTTGAAAGACTTAGATGAAGCCAGGATTAGGCCTTAGTTCAATTAGGACATTTAAGTAGCTTTTATAAATGTGCCTTAGAAAAACACATTACTGGTGCGGATCTTGAGACAAAACAATGGACCTGACATATTTGAAGATAAGTCATTGCAAGTTGTTTTCACTTAAAACAGCTCAATAATGCATTTTAGTCTGTGACTAGTCTTAAACTTTGTCTGTGAAACTGGGGGAATATAATATTATATTCACACAACCCAAAGACATGAAAGATGCTGTAAGGGAATTGGAGAGACAAAAATTGCCCATAGGTATGAGTGTGGATCTGTCAAGGGATGAGGCGAGGACTCACTTGTGCAGAGTTAATGGGCTTTTTTATATATATAAATAAAACAAAAACAACAAAAACTACCCCGTGGGGAAAAAAACATGACTGTCAGCAGGCCAGGACAAGGCAGGACAGGAACAGACAAGGCACACTGGCAACACATGACAGGAAACATTAGACAACAAAATGGCACAGGACTGAAAACACGAGATTACTCCAGGGAGCAAACAAGGCAGGTAACAAGGGAGGACAGGTGGGGCAAATTAACCAATAATCAGAACAGATGGGCAGGGTTAAGACAATAGACAGGAGAAGCTTGTTCGAATCGATACAGCGCTGCGCAGACCGATCGGCGGCTGACTTGACGTAGTGCTTGCTGGTTAGAAATTCTGTCCGACTTGAGACCGCGCCGACGCCACGTGACTGTTGGTGCGTTCACGTGCTATGGAAAAGATGATATTTTCCACTTGTGAACTGGTATTTGCCAGTGTGTTGCGTTCAAGTGCTTTTGTTGTCGTGATGTGGTAAAAAGATGGAGATCCAGACCTGTTATTTTGCTAAATCTATTTTAGATTGCTTAAGTCATCTGCTACAGCAAGAAGATGATTTAACAAAACTCAAACGGTAAATAATATGCTGTATATTTTCTAGATCATGAATAGTACACATTTTTACCATTCACGACTCTCGCGTTGTTCTCCGCCATTTTGAAAAGGTCAAAGGTTATCTCATCTCGGCAACTCGTGCATCAAAATATTCTACGAGCTTCCCAGTGGAAAATACCACTGTCATGGCGGGTCACAGAACACTGGAAGCAATAGCAAGTAAACTCAGTTTAATGACAGAATTGAGACAAACAATGACACGAGGCGTGGAACGATGGCGCAGGGACTTCGATGGTCAGTGGTGAAGACAGGAACCGTGAAGAGGTGAACACTGACGACGGAATCCACACAACCCAAACGATAATCCACAGACGATGACGAACCCACGAAGAAACACGAACACCGGACGAGCGGGATGACAAGACTGGAACACCGACACAGGAGACATCAAACAACGATCTGACAAAGAGGACAAAAACCAGTGAGTATAAATAGGGTGAGGAAATGGACTGCAGCTGGCGGTGATAATGATGATCAGCTGGAGCGGATCAGGTAATGTCACAACACTCACGCCCACTACGCACGTGCATTCACACAACAACATAAACACGAGACAAGAAGGAACCAGAGAATAGTATACCGTGACAGTACCCCTCCTCCTAAGAACGCCTCCTGGCGTTCTCAGAACTCCTTACCTGTCGATTGTAAACATCGATAAGGGAGTGATCCAGGATGTCTCTAGCAGGTACCCAACTTCTCTCCTCCGGACCGTAACCTTCCCAGTCCACCAAGTACTGGAATCCGCGTCCCCTCCGCCTAGAGTCCAGAATACGGTTGACCGAATAAGTGGTCTCCCCATCTACGAGTCGCGGCGGGGGGGGGAACCGGGGCTGGCGGATTAATGTGCGAATGAAACACGGGCTTAATTTTGGATACGTGGAAGACGGGATGAACTCTCCTGTACGCCGGAGGTAAATTGAGGCAGACTGCCACCGGACTAATGATCTTGGTGACAGTGAACGGGCCAATGAATTTGGGAGCAAGCTTATTGGAGACGGAGCGGAGAGGAATGTTTCTGGTAGAAAGCCACACTTTTTGACCGACGATGTATACGGGAGGCCTTGACCGGTGGCGATCGGCCTTGGCCTTGGTGCGCGCCCCCACCTGGAGTAGAGTCTCACGGGCTCTAGTCCAGGTACGGTGACACCTCTGGACGAAGGCGTGAGCAGAGGGGACCGCGACCTCGGATTCCAGACTAGGAAAAATAGGTGGCTGGTAACCTAAACTAGCCTCAAACGGAGAAAGGCCCGTGGACGACACCGGTAACGTGTTGTGGGCGTACTCCACCATGGATAGTTGTTGGCTCCATGAGGAAGGATTCTTGGAAACCACGCACCGTAACGCCCTTTCCAGATCTTGGTTGGCTCTCTCAGTTTGGCCATTGCTCTGGGGATGGAACCCTGAGGACAGACTAACCGTCGCACCCAGTAATCTACAAAACTCTCGCCAAAATTTGGACACAAACTGGGGTCCCCTGTCGGAGACCACGTCCACCGGGAGGCCATGTAACCGAAAGACGTGATCTACGACAGTCAACGCTGTCTCCTTAGCTGAGGGTAATTTGGGTAAGGGAATAAAGTGAGCCGCCTTCGAGAACCGGTCCACCACGGTCAAAACGACTGTGTTACCCTGGGAGGACGGGAGGGCGGTAATAAAATCTAGCGCGATGTGGGACCAGGGTCTCGAAGGGACTGGCAGCGGTTGGAGTAACCCATCTGGGGGTCGATTAGAAGTCTTACCAGTGGCACAAACTGAGCAAGCCAAGACAAAGTTGTGGACGTCACGAGCCATAAGTGGCCACCAAAATCGTTGCTTAACCAAGAAGCCGGTTCGGTTGACTCCTGGATGACAAGCCACGTTGGAGCAATGACCCCACTGAATGACGTCGGACCGTAATCCCTCCGGCACAAATAAACGATTCGGTGGGCAACCGGGCGGAGGCGTTACCCCTTCTAAGGCCGACTTGACCTTCGATTCGACCTCCCATGTGAGTGTGGAAACAAATATGGTTTCGGGTAAAATGCACTCGGGAGTAGACGGGCGTTCGGAAGGCTCAAAAATACGAGATAATGAATCGGGTTTGATGTTTTTAGAACCCGGGCGGTACGAGAGAGTAAAGTCAAAACGGCCGAAAAAAAGTGCCCACCGAGCCTGCCTGGAGTTCAGTCTTTTAGCCGTTCTAATGTATTCTAGATTCTTATGATCAGTCCAGACGATAAAAGGTACCCCCGACCCTTCTAACCAGTGACGCCACTCCTCCAACGCTACTTTGACTGCCAACAACTCCCTGTTACCGATGTCGTAATTACGTTTGGCTGGGGACAAGCGATGAGACAAAAACGCGCAGGGATGCATCTTGTCGTCTGTAGGAGAGCGTTGGGATAGCACTGCACCTACCCCCACCTCTGACGCATCGACCTCCACCACGAACTGACGTGAAGAATCAGGGGCAATAAGGATGGGGGCTGAAACAAAGCGGCCTTTCAGTTTGGCAAACACAGCTTCCGCTGTGTCTGTCCACCTGAACGCAGTTCTGGGGGAGGTCAAGGCAGTCAGAGGCGCGGCTAGTTGGCTGAAATTACGAATAAAACGCCGGTAGAAATTGGCGAAGCCCAGAAACCTCTGTAGGGCCTTACGGGAATCTGGGCTTGGCCACTCGACCACAGCCTTAACCTTTTCAGGATCCATACGCACTCCTTCAGACGAAATGATGTGCCCTAGGAAAGGAACAGACTGTGCATGAAATTCGCATTTCTCCGCCTTGACAAAAAGCCCATTCTCTAGCAACCTCTGAAGCACTCGTCGGACGTGCTGCACGTGTTCCTGGAGAGAAGATGAAAAAATCAATATGTCATCCAGGTAAACATATATGGACTGATCTATCATATCTCGCAGCACGTCATTGACGAGTGCCTGGAAGACCGCGGGGGAGTTGGACAGCCCGAACGGCATAACCAAATATTCAAAGTGCCCCCTGGGGGTGTTAAACGCAGTCTTCCACTCATCCCCCTCCCTAATGCGAACCAAATGATATGCGTTACGTAAGTCCAATTTCGTGAAGACGGAAGCTCCCTGCAACCTCTCGAAGGCTGAAGACATCAACGGCAAAGGATAAGTATTCTTTACCGTGATGTTGTTCAACCCCCGGTAATCGATACAAGGTCGCAGAGAACCATCCTTTTTCCCCACAAAAAAGAACCCCGCCCCCGCTGGAGAAGAGGAAGGGCGAATGAACTTGGTTGCTAGAGAATCAGAAATATATTTCTCCATGGCCTCCCTCTCCGGAACAGACAGTGAGTATAACTTGCCCTTAGGCGGAGACTTACCTGGCAGTAGATCTATGGCACAGTCATAGGGACGATGCGGAGGAAGAGAAGCAGCACGAGACTTACTAAACACTTCCTTCAGGTCCAGGTACTCCCTGGGCACGTTAGACAAATCCCCCGCTTCCTCCTGAAACACAAAAACAGGAACAGACGAACAAGCAGACACAAGACAGGACTTATGACATTCCTTGCTCCACTCCAGCACAGTTCTTTGCTGCCAGTCTATTCGGGGATTGTGGTGGATGAGCCAGGGGTGTCCAAGAACAAGAGGTGCGAGGGGTGAATCCAGTATGTAAAAAAAAATAGTCTCAGTGTGGTTGCCAGATGTGATGAGGGTGATGTCTTCAGTCGTGAATGAAATAGTGGGAAGTTCTTGACCATTAAGTGCATGTACTGCAATCCTGTGAGTGAGGGGCTTGAGGGGAATCTGAAACTTGAGTGCAAATGATTTGTCCATGAAATTACCTTCCGCCCCGGAGTCCAAAAGTGCTCTACAGTCGTGCTGGTGGACTGACCATCTTAGTCTTACCGGGAGGAGGGTAGATGTGGATGAGGTCTTCATGGCGGAGATCCCACCCGATAGTAGCCTCATACTTACTATCGGGCTTGACCTTTTACCGGGCAGTTGTATGCGAAATGTCCCGTGCCACCGCAGTAGAGGCAAAGGCCCTGGGACCTCCGCCTTTCCCTCTCCTCCCGGGAAAGCCGAGCTCGCCCCACCTGCATGGGTTCGTGATCGTAGACGGGACTGACCGCGTCCCTGCCGCTGGACCATGGACCCTCGGCTCCTTCCGGTGTGCGGGTGAACGCCCCTCTTCGCCCGACTCGTGAGAGTCGAGCGTCCACCCGCAGTGCTAACTCGATCAGCCCATTTAAAGATGTGGGGAGGTCCAGGGCGTAGATCTCCCTCTGGACGCGGTCAGCCAACCCATGCAGGAACATGTCCCACTGCGCCTCCTCGTTCCATTGGCATTCGGCCGCCAGGGTCCGGAACTCGATGGAAAAATCCGCGACCGACCTCTCTCCCTGATGCAGGTCGGCCAAAACCCTGGCGGCCTCTCTCCCCGCGACGGCGCGATCGAAGACTCGTCGGATTTCGGTGGAGAGTGCGTGGAACGAGGCGCAGCATAGGTCTTGGTTCTCCCACACCGCCGTTCCCCATAGCGCCGCCTTTCCCGTCAGGAGAGTCAGGACGAACGCTACCTTTGCCTGTTCAGTCTGAAAGGTTCTGGGTTGCAAAGCAAAATGCATCGAGCATCGTGTCAGGAAAGCTCTGCAGTACTTTGAGTCCCCGGAATAAGCCTCCGGAGCCGGTAGGCGGGGCTCAGACTGATGCTGGACCTCTGGTGGTGTGGGGGGAACGGCTGGTGCGGGTGGCGCAGTGGGAGCTCGTAGTTGTTGGATCTGTTGGGTAAGCTCGGACACCTGCGCCACCAAAGATTGTACCGCACGACCCGTGTCATTCAAATTCCTCTCCTGGGAATCCATCCTTCGTATGCTGTGCCGAATGAACTCCTCCAACGAAGACGATGGCACACTCGCTGCTTCCATGGTTTGGTCAGATCGTTCTGTCATGGCGGGTCACAGAACACTGGAAGCAATAGCAAGTAAACTCAGTTTAATGACAGAATTGAGACAAACAATGACACGAGGCGTGGAACGATGGCGCAGGGACTTCGATGGTCAGTGGTGAAGACAGGAACCGTGAAGAGGTGAACACTGACGACGGAATCCACACAACCCAAACGATAATCCACAGACGATGACGAACCCACGAAGAAACACGAACACCGGACGAGCGGGATGACAAGACTGGAACACCGACACAGGAGACATCAAACAACGATCTGACAAAGAGGACAAAAACCAGTGAGTATAAATAGGGTGAGGAAATGGACTGCAGCTGGCGGTGATAATGATGATCAGCTGGAGCGGATCAGGTAATGTCACAACACTCACGCCCACTACGCACGTGCATTCACACAACAACATAAACACGAGACAAGAAGGAACCAGAGAATAGTATACCGTGACAACCACATGAGGGGGTGTTCATGTGCATTTTCCACGTCGGCTTTTGGTATTTACCATACTTACCATAGCACGTGAACGCACCATGTGACATATGCCATTAAAGTACCGCGCGAGCGATTCGAGAGCAGCCGGAGGACACAGCCGGAGCGGCTGCACGAGCTATGATGACGACACCGCTGTTCCACGATTGGCCGAATTCACCGCATGACAACAACTATCACGTGTGTTTCGTGTTTATTCTCACACCTTCAGTTCCACTTATGCTCACAAATCTGTTTTTTATAACAGTAAAATCTCTTTTCATTGAGTCGTGATGTAATATTGTGTCATCAAAATAAAACTGATAAAAAGAACTTAGACCCCACTTTATTGATAGTAGGCTATAGGCTTATGTTGAACTTTATTCTTGTACAAACAGACGCTGTATTTTAGCAGTATACAGTATTGAATGAAAATGTCTCTGAAAAGTCTGTGCATTTGACCAATATGGTAACACTTTACAATACGGGTGCACTAATAAGCATTAATTCATGCTTAACTAATGCACAGATAATACTGAATTAATGTGTAACTAATGATTATCTAAGCTATTAATTAATGATTACCACATTAGGAACTAATTAAGAGTCTGTATGGTTAATGTATTAGTTCATACATGAATTGTTATTAATTAAATATGTAATTGGAAATTAATTCCCTAATAACTAATTTTTTTAACTAATAGTGTTAATTAATATGTTAATTACCAGAATGAGCCAAAGCCTTGTATTTCAACTTCCAGATAATACAGGTACACTAATATGCATTAATACGTGATTAATTACTTCATTGCTTGTGCAAATTCATGTGTAAATCACTACAATTACTAAATGACTAGTTAATAATGATGTGCCTCAACAAGTAAAGTCATAACATAATGATACCTTTGCAAATCATTAGCTAATCAAGTCTGTTGTGTAGGACTAGATGTTGATATCCCTCAATACATGCATACTTGAGGCACCGATTGGACTCCATGGGATGATCAAATGAGTGATGTCACCCTTTGGGTTATCAAGTGGGCGCCCTCCTTCTTTGGTGTTTCGCTGACTGGCCCACAACACCTCCAGAGGGTTCAGCAGTGAATCCCAGCGTCCTAGGTTCACTCCCTAGGTGCCATCAATTCATTTGAAGACCCAGACGGAGTCCTTTCTCTTCATCCACAGCCACTGGCTTCCCTTTTCAGCAGCCCTGGAGAGGTCTCTGACTGCCTGCCGATGGGCCTTCCCTCGCACTCCCATCTCCCTGAGTAGCCTGGATGTTGAGGTGGCTACGAACCCTCTGCAGCCTACTTCCACTGGGCGTATGTTTGCCTTCCAGCCTTGTTGTTGCGCATCGGCTGCAAGTTCAGCGTACCTCAGCCTTTTCCTTTCATAAGCCTCCTCCACTGCACCCTCCCAGGGCACGGTGAGCTCGATGATGTAAACAAGCTTGAGTGAGGCTGACCACAGAACAAGGTCTGGTCGCTGATTTGTAGCTGCGATCTCAGATGGGAAGCAGAGTTTCTTGCCCAAGTCTGCCAGCAGCTTCCAGTCCCGTGCTCTCCCCAGCTGACCAGTGTCTGGTCTTGTGGCGGTAAGGCTGGCTTGACCCTCGCCCTCTCGAACAAATGGTATCAGCTGCCCCCGGGATGACGGGAGTGGAAGGGCATTCACACTTGCCCGTTGACTTTCTAGCACTGCTGCAAGACTCTTTAGCACCTGGTTGTGCCGCCAGGTAAAACGACCTTGGGCGAGGCTGGTCTTGCATCCCACTAAGATGTGCTTCAGTGTTGCCAGACTTGGACATAGAGGGCACGTGGGGTCTTCGGCATACCACTGACTTAGGTTTGCAGGGGAAGGCAGGACATCGTAGGCAGCCCTGATTGTAAAACTTGCCCTGAATGCCTCCATCTCCCACAACTCTTTCCAGGAGATTTTCCTCTTCTCCACTCCTTTCCATGCCATCCACTGCCCTTGTTTTGCCTGCGCCACAGCTTGGGCGCACCTTCCTGCTTCCTCCTCCCGACGTATCTCCTGGACCACCAGCTTGCGTCTCTGAGATGTAGAGGCCTTGCTCCACGCTGGCGTACTGACCCCGAGGCCTAGACCACTCCTCCCCTCCTGAACTCGGCCCACGATGTCCTTGTGTCTGAGTGCTGCCTTTGCCTGCTCAGTAGCAGCCAATGGGGTCCACTTCCTCCCGGTGGCCAGGATGGGGGCCGCTAGGGCTACAAATGGATCACTCGAATCCAGCAGCATCATCTCCAGTCTGACTTTGGCGCATTTGTACTCCTCTGTCAGACTGGATATGGGCAGTTGTAACATCCCCTTGCCATAGAGCCCAATTGTGCTGAGGCACCTGGGAAGGCCAAGCCACTTCCTTATGTATGACCTGACCAGTCTCTCCAGCTTCTCCACTTTTGAGAGCGGGACTTCATAAAGAGTTAGCGGCCACAGGAGACGTGGAAGTAGACCATACTGCATGCACCAGAGCTTGAGCTTGCCAGGAAGCATGGTTTTGTCAATGTTCTCCAGGCCGGTGGCTACTTCCCTCCTGAGCTGCTCTACTTGCTCTTTGTCTTTGAGGGAGGCATCATACCAACGACCTAGGCTTTTCACTGGCTTCTCGGAAACTGTTGGAATGGGTTCCTCACCAATGTGAAAACGGTGGTCTGACAGCTTCCCCTTGATAATAGAGATGCTTCTGGATTTGCTCGGCTTGATCTTCATGCGAGCCCGCTCAATGTTTTCCTGGAGCTTTCTTAGTAGCCGCACAGTGCAAACCTTAGTCGTGGTGAGAGTTGTGAGGTCGTCCATGTAGGCTCTAAGCGGTGGTAGCCTCAGCCCTGGTCTTACACGCTGTCCACCAACCGTCCATCGAGAGGCCCGGATGATGACTTCCATGGCCAGGGTGAAGGCCAGCGGGGAGATGGTGCAGCCGGCCATGATTCCCACTTCCAGGTGTTGCCATGCTGTTGTATATTCTGCTGTTGTCAAGCAGAGTTGGACATCCTTGAAGTAGGCCTTGACAAGGTTTGTGAGAGCTGTTGGGACCCTGAAGTAGTCAAAGGCTGTCCACAAGAGGTTGTGAGGGACTGAGCCAAAGGCATTTGCGAGATCCAGGAACACCACATGAAGATCTGTTCCCTCTTTTTTGGCGACCTGAATCTGATGCCAGATGACACTGGCGTGTTCTACACAACCGGAGAAGCCTGAGATGCCTGCTTTCTGGATTGACGTGTCAATCAGGTTGTTCCTTTGCAGGTATCCTGCCAACCTGTGAGCGACTACGCTGAAGAAGATTTTTCCCTCGACATTTAGAAGACTGATCTGGCGGAACTGCCCGATCTCTGAGGAGTCCTTTTCCTTGGGGATTAGGATCCCTCCAGCTCTCCGCCAGGACGTTGGTATCTCCTTCTTTTGCCACACAACCCTCATCAGTTTCCAGAGGAATCGTAGGACATCTGGTGCGTTTTTGTAAAGCCTGTATGGGACTCCGTTGGGACCTGGAGATGATGCGGCCCTTGCTCTACGCACGGTCTGTTCTACCTCACTCCATCTGGGTAGACTGATATCCAGTTCGTGCTCTGGTGGATTGACTGGTGGCATGTCAGGAGGGAGCACAACTTCTTCCTGGTGTCGGTCATCTGTGCAGGAATTTTTCAGATGTTCCTCCAGGTCGGCCTTTGAAACTGAGAGACTTCCGCTCTTCTCCTTTGTAAAGAGACTCTTCACAAATTTGAATGGATCTTTGTAGAAGCGTGACCTTGTTTGGACCTTCCTTCTGCGCTTCCTCAGAAGATTTTCAGCTCTCCTTAGTGTTGCAAGCCTGCTCAGAATCTCGTCCTGTAACAGGTTTATACCTTCCTGCTCCTCCTCTGTGCCCTTCCTCCATTGCTTCTTCAGCTGCCTCCTCTCTTTGACTAGGCGGTCTATTTCTATCTGCCTTCTGGATTTGGTGGGGATTAACGGAGTAGTTCGTTTGCCTTCGATCACTCCGAACCGTTCCACCCCATAGGCATAGATAAGATCACCCATTCTATCAAGCTTCTTCATGGTTGTACCTCTGACCCCTTCCAGTATGTTGCAGAGATCGGTGTTGGCTTCCTTCCACCGCGTCCTGTCGCAGGCTTTTGGCCACTTGACTAATGGCCTTCGCCCCTGGATCTTCTTCTCTGCTGTTGGTCTTGATGGTTTGGGTTCAGGTTGCTCTCCTGTGCCTTGCTCTTCCTCCTCTCGGACAGGGATATTGATGTCCTGCAGACTGTGGTGTGTGTCCTGCTGCTGAACTTCTGTCGACTGACTCGGACTGCTTCTCAGAAAGTAGCTGTCGATGCGACTTCCCTGTTGACCCTTCCTTAGGCACCCTTTCTTGCCCTGGTGTATTTTCAGGCCTTGGGTGGAAGTAACCTTTGTCCATCCACAAATGCAGTGCTGGAGCTTACGTCCTGCTTTAGCTGTCAGAGCCTCAGGTAAGCTGATCATCAATCTCGTAGTCTGTTCCGTTCCTGTGTTCGTTACCGGGTTGTCTGCCGATGAGCCATCTTCCGCCCCCGCTCTCGCTGGCCTCAGGGGGTATTTTTTCCTTAGAAATTTTCGTAGCTGTGTGTGGGTGGGAACCATACACCGCAAGTGCTGGATCCCGCCGCCACGGGAAGCTAGCCCATGGCAGCCCCGTTGGGGTCTATTCCCTCCTACCAGCTGTCTTTCCATGCTGCCACAAGGTCTTTCCCTTGTTGTCAGCTGCTCTTTCACAGCAGTCACTGGTTCACCAGATGATCAAGTCTGTTGTGTAGGACTAGATGTTGATATCGCTCAATACATGCATACTTGAGGCACCGATTGGACTCCATGGGATGATCAAATGAGTGATGTCACCCTTTGGGTTATCAAGTGGGCGCCCTCCTTCTAATGATTAATTAAAGCAGACAGCTGGAAGTTGAAGTGCATAGCTTTGACTAATTGTGGTAATTAACACATTAATTTACACTATTAGTTAATAAAATATGTTATTAAGGAATGAATACACAATGACACATTGAATAGCAATTCATGAATTACTTAATCTATTAATCATATAGACTCTTTATTAGTTGCTGATGCAGTAATCATTAATTAATGGTTTAGTTCTTCATGAATCATACATTAACTCATGATTATCTATGCATTAGTTAAACATGAATTAATGCATATTAGTGCACCCGTATTGTAAAGTGTTACCACAAATATTGCATTTATTTCACTTCAGCTGTGATAAAGTGTGCAAACACAGAACACAACAACACATGTGGACAGAAGAGCAAACAGCCTAAGCGAACTTGAAATCGCACGCTCACACATCAAGACACGAGCGAACGCTCTTCCCATGCACTCACAAACACGGACCATGTATGCCCGAACCCCGACACAGAACTGAAACCAAACTGGGGTTGTCTGTGGTTAACACAAGCTATTTTCACGTTTTATAAAGACTGAAAGAGTTGTCAGAAGCTTAGTGTCCCTGGGCTGGGATAGTAACATTCGAGAGTGAGGAGTTGGGATGCTGGGAAACTGTCGTGGAACTCGTGCTTAATGGATAGATTATCTAAACGTGCTCCTCACTAACTTTGTTAATAAAACATCAACTTCTGCCTTTGTATTAAGGCTTTAAAGACTTGTTTATTTGTAAAGATTATCATGATGAACAAAACATGTAAGCTATAATAATAACGTTTGTTGGTCACAGAGCTTATTTTCAGCAATAATCCAAAAGCCAATAGATTTATTTATTTTTTTATTATTTTTCCGAGGGAACCAGGGTTATGCTAACTTCCAGATTGGCCTACAAAAATATGTCATTACTGCAGCGCTCCATTGGACTGTTTTCGCTATTCATGTTTGGGACTGACAACATTTACATACAGGTGTGAGTGTTGGAATGTCGAAGTGCCCTGTTTACACAGTCACTTACAATAGCAGCTCAACTACTGTCTGTATGAACATGCAATGGAAGTCAATATCCTATTCGTGATTATCGCCTGTAAACACAGCAATGTGACTAAAGTAAAACTAGAAAGTCTTAACCGACAGCAGCTTTTTTTTTTTACCTGAGTGACTAAATCTAAAATCTTCAGATAAGATTCAGCTCATATATGCTACTTAAGATACCAAAACCACACATAAAAAACCTACAACAATAAAGCATTTGAATAACAACGTTATTTGATGTACTGTGGTTAAATTATTACACAGATTCATTTTGAAGTTAATAGTTTTGCCATGGAAAATAGCACAGGTTGTCATCTAGTAATTATGGTAATTATAACATGGCTTGAAAACAGCATATTGCACTGTATGATGTGACAAACAACTAGTTCATACAGCACATAGACGGAAATGCGGTTGTGTCCTGAAAATATACGGGTGTGATTCCAGCTATAGAATGTGGTTGTCACTCCCATAAATTGCCAAACTGCGTGTGAGCGTGACCAAATGAAGAACTGAAATACAGGACTGACAACAATATAGACCTTACTCAGGTTAGCACCATATAAAAATGATTCTCAGGAGTGAAAACAAGGCTGTGAGGGATAGAAGTACACTGTGTTTAATGAATTGATGTTTAACAACAGAAGCTTCTGATTGCTCAGTTGACGAAACGTCTTTGTGAAAAAGATTTCAGTAGATAAAAACAGTTTTAAAAATATCAGCAAAAACCCCAGTGTCCTCATAGTTTGACTCCACACTCAAGAGTGTTCAAATAAACTGTTAGTGGTAATGGGATAATTAAGTGATTAATTAAGTGATTATTGAGCATTAGTGAAGACACCTGGTATTAACAAGTGGAATCACTGAAGGAAAGAGTCACCATAGCAAGTCACCATTATGGTGATCAGTGTTTGCTTTAGTTGGCCTCTTGACCCTTCATTTCATAATATTAGATTTTGTCTGGCTGCTTTGTGTGTTTATAAAACAAAGAAAGCACAGAGAAAATGTGTTCAGGTGTTGATTATGCTTGATAGTAATTTAATCATCATGTTGTTACGATACGTGGTGGTAGGAATCCCGAGGAAGATGACGATGAACAGGAAACAGGAATTTATTCAACAGAACTCAGAAACCACAAAACACGCTATACAATAAACGAGAGCGGACCAAGAATGAGGGAGAACACAGGGTATAAATACACAGGCAAACAAAGGAACATAAACAGGTAATGAACACGACACAGGTGAATGGAATGACTAATTAAACTGACTGGGGAAAACGAGGTCACAGGACTGAACT
This sequence comes from Rhinichthys osculus, assembly GCA_029959095.1. Lineage (NCBI taxonomy): Eukaryota > Metazoa > Chordata > Actinopteri > Cypriniformes > Leuciscidae > Rhinichthys > Rhinichthys osculus. The sequence continues at coordinate 33,454,135 of JARWKJ010000007.1, read as the reverse complement.
AAAAACATAATGAAGGGGGAAACACAGGACATACATGTAACACATGTAGTGACCTGATGAATTGGTATAATTCTAATTAAATAGGTGATGTGTTGATTTTACATTATTGATTACAGGAGTGTGGTCGTCGAGAATAGTCAGAGGGAAATATTCACCTATGCGCACCTATACCTATGGTATAAATATGCACATATTAAATACGGTAAAACAACCCCGTATTTTTGAGAAACCTCATAACTTGATTTTTAACACTTTTAGATAAATCTCCAAAGAGATTAACTAAAGTAAGCGCTTTCCCTTCTTTATATATGACTGATGTTAAACAACTACGCTCTTTCATATAATTATTGCACTCTATTAGGACATGCTCAGCTGTTTCTGGCTGACCACAATAATCACATGCTCCTGTCTGATGTTTCCCTATCCGGAACGAAGATCTATTGAGACCTGAATGGCCAATCCTCAAACGTGTCAGCACTGCCTCTTCTCTCCGTCTTCCATCCCTAGACCTACCCCCTCGCACATTTCTTTGCACACAGTAAAGATGTCTGCCAGTGTCATTACTATCCCACTGCTCTTGCCACATCCCAATCACTTTATTCTGAATAATAGATTTCACTTCAGCTTTGCACAGAGGGACATTGATGTTAACCACATTCAATTTCAAGGCCTGTTTAGCTAGAATATCCACCTCTTCATTTCCATCAACACCTACATGGGGAGGGACCCAAACAAACTGAACACAAACCTCTTTACTATGCAGCTGAAAAAATATGGTATATTTTGTATAATAGATCTAGTCTGCATGCCTTTCCTTTTTTTATGCTCAATAATGCAGCTTGACTGTCTGAGGCAACTACAGCTCTGTTTATGCCTCCAATGCAATTCATAAGCAGCCAATTAAGAGCTAAAGCAATGGCAGTGAGTTCAACAGTATACACTACAAGATAATCAGAAGTTCTTCTTTTAATTTTGATGTTGTATTGTGGAATACTCACTGCCATTCCTGTTCTGCCATTGTTGGGATCTTTAGACCCATCAGTATACATTACACGGTGCTCCTCAAACTGCTCAAAATACTTTTGAACAACAAGCCATTCTGGGGTATCCCTACTTTTCTTTTTCAATGCCAGTTGTAGCTGCAAGTACTGGCATAACAAACAACCATGGAGGTATAGATGAACATGGTACAGTCGAACTGAACTTAAACTGTGTCAGGCCTACATTCTGAGCTTTAATATCCCCAATCCACCCAAAGCTATAGTAGACAGACTCCTGATGTTCCCAACAATCCTGCAACACAGCTTTTGCTGGGTGAACACAGCTATGACTCGTAGATTGACCCAGTACGCATACATTAGCTTAACTCTCCTTAACCACATCGGAAGTTCTCCAGACTCAACCTGCAAAGCAGCAACAGGAGACGATCTAAAAGCTCCGCAACAAATACGCAACCCTTGTGATTGTTCTCTGTCCAACCTAATCAAATGACTTTCAGCAGCTCCCATATATGCTAAACATCCATAATCAAGGGAAGACCTCATGAGAGTCTGGTAAATCCTCAACAATGCTCCTCTTGCAGCTCCCCAGTCCTGACCAGACAAACACCTCAACAAATAATTAACTTTTTTACACTTGATTTGAACATACTCTATGTGCTGTTTCCAGGTAAGTTTCTCGTCAAATATAACTCCCAAAAACCTTACCGCACTCACTTGTTCCAACTTTTCACCCAGAATACACTGCATCATGCATCCTCAAAAAGGAAGGCCAATGTTGTTGTCATGCTGATTCTTCTTCTTCTTCTTCTTCTTTGGGGTTTTACGGCAGCTTGCATCCAATTTGTTGCATAGTGTTTATTAACATCAGGTGTCTTCACTAAAGGGCGAGTTCATTTTAACGCTCTTGAGTGTGGAGTCAAATAAACTCTGAGGAGAGTTAATTTAACACTGGGGTTTTTGGCTGTGTACGTGATCGCTTACCTTTATACAGTGTGTGTTATTGTAAAGACTGTAAGTGACTCACAGCTTCATTTTCAACTGTGTTAAATTCAATAATGTGTCTAACCTGACTAAGGTCTATTCATTTCATACAACTGGCAAAGTATGGACATGGCTGACCCACTGTCCTGACACGGTAATGCGGGAGAGCTCGGAGGGTTTGGGTACGACTGCTTGAATGTACAAAGAGCTTATCTGACGTTTGGAGGAACTACCCAACCGATTCAGTGACTGAGTGAGTCATTTTCGCTGGAACTGCTCCAATAAATTCAACTTATACAGTAGTTGTGTCCAAATGACGCACTAAACACTATGCATTTATATGTACTTATCTGTACATGTACTCATACATGTAGTGTACAAATTTTATAAGGTTTTTTTTTTTAACATCGTCTGAAAGCCCCTGCCCCTCCGCTATACATAAGGAAAGCTGCAAGGTTAAGTGCAAAGTGCACTTGTTGGGGAATTTTCAGATGTATTTTTTGTATTTAGACTACAAAAGAGTAGAGGAGTGCACAAGTATGCGAATTGGAATGCACATTATGACCTCAATGATTCGTATCGGTTCGACTGATTCCTTGAAAAGTACACGTTCAAAAAACCCATTCATTCCCAAATCGCTCTGATTGTCAACAGCCAGTCTACAGTACATCTTTATATGAAATATTGTCTAGAAGAGTATCACAACTCTGCCTAATTAGATTTGCTATTAAAATGCACAATTCTATGATCTTGCTTCTGAGAAATGCTACTTTTAAGTCATTCACACAAGCAATACACATAAAAAAACAACAACCAATGACTCATTTATTGTTTCTCAGCATTCTCATAAAAGAACATGACACAGTTTGGGTATTGTGTAGTTTACTATGTCTGAATCAATATGCGCCAAAAGCTGATGGCAAGATGATGAATTTGATACCTAATGGCACCAGTTTGAAGCCTGTGTCTACAAATTCAGGAAGATGGAAGATAATCTTGCCTGGGCAACTCCTTAGTGTATCACTTAGGTTGTGTTGCCATTTGATCAGCTTTCTTGTTTGTTTAGCAGTATATCATGAGGCAAGAGGCTCTCTTTGATTCAATTGATAAAATATTTTTTTTCATCTTCAGTTCAAGCTGAAATGACCACTTTTTAAGGGTTACTTCCTTTTCCATTCCATTTCCTTCATTCCCATGGCAGCTAAACGGACATCTCGCGCTTCACCTGTCGCTGACCTCTTACCTGTGGATGCCCTCTCACTCTCCTTCATCTAACAAGACCGTGTGTGTACAGTAGAGGTCACATTCACAGACGCTCACACCCTCACACCTTTCAATGTGACGTAATCTTGAATACAATAGTCTATTTGCCTGTGTTGTCTCACGCTTAATCAGGGATTAAACATTAAAGTGCAGCAAGTGTGAGGTAAATACGTTCAGGCTATATTTGAACACTTCTAAGCTGCGGATATTAGTGTCAATACTGGCCTTTTTCAGCCTGGCACAGAATGTTTGCCCTTTTCTAAGAAATGAGTGCAGTGGGAGGCCAGACAGACTCACTATAATGTGTCAGTAATGTCAGGAGCAGGGCACGGTAGGAGGCGGAAGGTTGTAAATCAGAATAGTGCTAATTCTGAGTGAGTGAGAGACATTAGACATTCCAACGCTATCTCACGACTAGTGATTAAAAGGTGGCTAATTCGTACGAATTCATACGACCTCACTCGTACGAATTCGTACGATTTGTCTAAACCCACGTGATGGGTAGGTTTAGGGGCGGGGTCAGGGGTAGGTCATTCGTACGAATTCATACGAATTTGGTAACTCGTAAAATATGTACGAAATAGCACAAATCGTACGAATTTGTACGAGTGAGGTCGTATGAATTAGTAAGAATTAGCCACCTCGTAAAATTCGTACGAATTGCCGTGAGATCGGGCTGGACATTCTGTTGACTAGAAGTAACTTTGCAACTACATGTCAACTACACTCTAAACAATGCTGGGTTGTTTTAACCCAGATTTGGGTCAAATATGGACAAACCCAAATGTTGGGTTAAAAATGTCATTTAAAATTTTAACCCAACTTCAACTTTCACTTTCAACTGTAAATTTTTTTTATTACATTTTTAACCCAACATTTGGGTTTGTCCATATTTGACCCAAATTTGGGTTGAAACAACCCAGCATTGTTTAGAGTGTAGTTGACATGTAGTTGCAAAGTTACTTCTAGTCAACAGAATGTCCAGCCCGATCTCACGGCAATTCGTACGAATTTTACGAGGTGGCTAATTCGTACTAATTCATACGACCTCACTCGTACAAATTCGTACGATTTGTGCTAACTCGTACATATTTTACGAGTTACCAAATTCGTATGAATTCGTACGAATGACCTACGTACGAATGGTACCAGTCGAGTACGAGTGTACCAGTCATTAGAGTATTAGTAGACTGTCTGCTTAATATCTGCTAACTCTTTATTGTGATGGTCCCCCAAAAGACATTCTACTGACTATTAGTAACTTATTTAATCCTAGACCGCAACATCTGGTACATGTGGATTCAACGCGTACTAGATGTGGGCCGGATCTGGGCCAACACCATGTTGCTGTCTGGGTAACTTTGCAACTATGTCAACTTATGTCTACTAACCCTAATCCAACCGCAAAAAGTCTACTGATACTCAACTAATACTCTAATGAGAGATAGTTGACATGTATTGTCAACTGAATGTCTAAAGTGGACCATCAAAATAAAGTGTAACCAGGATTTTCTCTAGGCAATTTTCAGAGTGTGTTCATCAGTTTTGATTTATCTTGTGCAACTATAGCACTGTTAGGTAAATATCAGCTAATGTAATTAAATAATAGCGTGAGGGAAGGAAAAGTATGTTTTGTTGATATTCAGTCCAACACTGATCCGTAATGGTACAATCCAAAAAGAGCAAAATGCACGATGAAGACACTTTTAATGAACTAAAGAGAACCAAACTAAAACACAAAGAAACTAAATACATAGAATTTAGGAGTAAGAAATGACAGTGACCTTAAACGTAAATCCACTTTATGTGATTTCATTAGAAAACCACATCAACTCAAAGAGCTCCATTTATCAATGACTTCTTGCGACTCCTACAACATTTTGTTTTGGCTTTCTTTTGGGGTTTTAAACCTTTGGTGCACAATGTAAGTTAATTGGCATGTTGAGTATCCAGATGGCGTACATAGTGGGAAAATAACCAGGACATTTTTTTTTCTTACTACTCTGAACAGGCTTGGGAAAAGAGGCACATATCTTGATTTTAATTTTTCTCTTCATAATGGCCTCTAGTATTGTAAAGTCAGTTTTATTCCAAAAGATTTTGTTTCAAAATGTTCATGTTGATAGATTCAAGAGAGAGAAGTTGAAAAATTCCCATAACATTTTGGGAATCGAGTTTCTGGTGTGCTGCTAATGTAGTGTAAACTTCAACAGAACACCCTCACAGGAGCATTGTAATTCATTATCAAAACTGGAGATGAAACATGAGTTGGTTCATTTGCAGAAAATTGTCCTTTAAGAGCATCCATTTGTCACAATGACAATTACAAAATTAAAGCAGTTGTGTCACATTAAAGTAAAAAGAACAAATACAAAATATATGTACCATTACAGAGCCTTCTGACACTATTTCTGCTTAAGCATCAAGACACAAGTTTGAGTCTGGTGTGCTTCATAGGCAGAACCTGATTGGACCTGAAGTCCAACAATGTTCCTGGATAAACATCTTTGTTGATCCTGGAACAACATTTCAATCAACCAATCAGATTTGAAGTTTACATAAGTTTATGTAAAGTTTAGGCTTACAACCAGGGTTAGGTGCTTCTACATCAGCATCCTTCATTTCCCTCTGATTTAATGGATACACTGTAAAAAATGATCGTGACTTTAACGGTAAAAGACTGTAAAAACAGAAAGTTTCCTTACTATATACGGTAAATAACTGTGATAGATCTAACGGTACATTTAATGTAATTTTACTGTAAAATACCGTTAAATTTACAGTTTTTGAAAGTGAAAAAGAACAACTCATTGTATAATTTACAGTGAAAAACTGTAAATTGACATTTCCACAATTCCCTGCGTGACACTTCACATTTGATGTATTTTTGTTGAAATATGTTTCTTCTTAGTTTTCTTAGTTCTTTCAGTTATGTACATTAGAGTTTTATGTTACATTTAATGTTGTTAAATTAATGTTTATTGCATTTTTTAAATTTCATGTGTACCATGATGGTGTTTAATGTTTGTGTGAATGACACTGTGCAGCTTCTTTATATTAGTATTAACTTTCTTGTGGAAGAGCTACTTGTGATGAGCTTTGATTTATCATGTGACTTTCACCACTGCTGTGATGATTGTTGTTTTTCAGTGTATTACAATGGTACAAAACAGATATTAATACATAAATAGGTTGGTAAATTAATATTATATCAGATAATGAAATATGGTTTATTACTGTAAATTTTAAGTTAAGTCTGTAAAACCAATAACGTCTGTACCATATTTTTGACGGTAAAGTTCGGGCAACCACTGCTGCCGGTATTTTACCGTAAAAATGGCATTTTATTTTTTACAGTGTACGTTTTAGATAGGGTTAGGTTTAGGGATATGGTTATGAATTGCATTTTCAGACAGGAATGTTGTCAAAATATGTTGACCCAGGACATGAGTCTAACTCTGTAAAATCAGAACGTGCTTCCATGTATCCCATTATCTTTTTTTTTTCGTGATTTTTCTGTGATGTTTCACTCTCTCCCTAAAATAAAAAGTCGAAAAACTGCTTTTTTTTTAGCAGAAATTCAGCTACTTTTGAATTGTGGAAAAAGTAGTGGCTTACAAATAGCAGAAGACAATAACATCACATAATAGATGCAGTTATGAAATCATGGGCCACTGAAGCTGTTTATTTGGTGTCTTTTCTCAGCTAATTTGGATACATTAATAAGATTGTGATACATGTTATGGATTAATCTGCATATAATTGAGTTCACATTTTTGAATGATTGACACCCATAATAAATATACATACAATTTAAAATCATCTTATAAATCATCTCCCATGTTTGTATTTTGTATTTTGCAGATTTGCTCTCTTCTCTGGGGGCAGATTGCATTGAGTTCTTGCTCATTATACATTTTCACTGCCTGTTTCGAGACGGTAACACAGGATAAATGACTCTGTTGATGGTGTTAAGCAACAATGGTAGGTTTACTCTTGTGGACTCTAAACACTTTAGGGTTGTGTGTCATTTGTCAAATGTTTGGAGAATGTTGCTGAAGCAACACTGCTTTACCATTACCATGAGGAGGGGGTGCAACAAATTATCCAGATCTATTATCCGTATCTAAACATATCACATTCGCTAGTTTTCATGGTTAAATAATTAGCACAGAGAGGAGAAGGAAGTCAAAATGTGGTGTACAGCCTGTGATGGAGGAGAGAGTCCAGACCCAGCTTGGCTCTGAGACCCTCCCTTTTCCCGGGGCAACAGTAAGTCTGGATTTTTGGATGCTGTAAGAATTATTAGTAGTGAGGTAAGCAGCTGTCATGCATCTATTGTGTTGCAATTGGCCACAACATGCTTTTTCAATGACTCCGCAAGTCTTAGTATTACACAGGCTTCATAAAAGTTTGTTAGATTCATCCTGTCCTAAGAACGATCTTTGATAAATTGAGTTAAATGCTAACCAAGCCAAAATTTTATCAAATTATAATAAATGATTTTAGCAAATGACACCATCATGAAAAGTTGAAGGAATGGACAAGTAATTGAGGTAGTGGCTATACTGTGCAGTGAGAAATGTGCATATATGGCCCTGTTCACACCTGGTACTAAGATGTGTTTTGGTCGATCGGATCACAAGTAGACGTGGGAGACCCATTCCTGTTTACACCTGGTGTTTTAATCCGTCTCTTTTGTCCACTTTCAACCACTTCTGTCCTGATTTCTTCGAGGGGAGGGTCTATGGGTGGAAAAATTTATGTTTTTTTTTACAGATCTTTTGATCTAATGGACAAAATAAGCCTGCATAAATAACATACTGTATGAACGCGCCCGAAGACGACAGAAAAAACATACGGAAGCATCAGCTTTAATTTCTGCTCTGATGGACGCAAGATCACTCGAACTGTGTTAGAAATCAGGAATGGTGAGTGAACATTGTGTTTGGTATGTTTTTTGTCTTCAAACCAAATTTAGGCCTTCAGCTGACAAAGTTTAAATCCCATAATGGTTATGCATTCAGTCAGTAGGCAGAGAGCAGGCGGTCTTTTGAGGCTGTTCGGACGATTCGACCACATAAGCGACTACAGTATGAAAGCAATCCGGTCGAATATGTTTTCGGCCCTGTTAACACCTGATATTAAGATGCGTTTTCATCAATCCAATCACAAGTGGACGACACTAAATACAGGTGTAAATGGGATTTTGAGCTTGTCCACTTTTGACGACTCCCAGAGGTAGTCGAAAACGCATTGACCGGATTGCGTTCATAGTGTAAACGCTCATGCGATTGAATGCGTTCGAACAGCCACAAAAGACCGTCTACTCTTAATGTGTAAACAGTATGGGAAGCCCACTAGCCAGACAATTTACACTTTATCGTCTAAAGACCCGAGTGGGGTTTGAAGATAAAAAATGTACCAAGCCCGATGTTCACTCACCATTCCTGATTTCTAACACACACTCACAGTGTTCGGTGTGATCTTGCGGCTATCAGAGCAGAAACAGAAGTGGTTGAAAGTGGACAAAAGAGACGGATTAAAACACCAGGTGTAAACGGGAATGTGTCTCCCTCGTCTACTTGCGATCCGATCGACTTAATACCAGGTGTAAACAGGGCCTTCGACTACCTCTAGAAGTTGTCAAAAGTCCCAGTTTACACCTCTGATTAGATCAGATTGATGAAAATGCATTTTAATACCAGCTGTAAACAGGGCCTAAGGGTAAAACGGCTATTAGTATTTACGTTGCTCTTTATTTTCTATCCTTTGCGAGTTTTCCGATAAGTCTGAACAACATTTATGGGGGAGGCTTGCTCAAGTAATCGCATAAAGTAAAAATGTAAAGCAAAAACATAAATTAAGGAAATGAAATGACCCCTGCACACCCTCATGACTGTCTGTCAAGATCAAGAAGTCTTTTAAAATACCAGGTTATATACACTTTGGCTAAAAAAGCTTTTGCCGTGAGTTATATTACAGCAAAGCCATAAAAATAGTTGACTGTAAGTTTCTATGATGTTCTGTGTCCCTGCAAAGACTATACTTTGTCTTTCGTGTTGCTTTTAGAAATGCTGTTGGACTTCTGGGACCTCTTTAAAAAATAATACCCACACCCCGGTACTGAGAGTGCACAGTACAACATTTCCAAAAACTGTCAAAGCTGTCACATTGCCAAATGGTGATTTGTTCTCTTGTTGGACCTTCTCATTTAATTTCAGCTTGTTAATTTCCCACATTCTTCAAAATACTCTGCAATCATTAGGGACAAGTCAATCATCTCCCCCAGAACACAGTTCAGCTCACATATAACATTAAGGACTAAACTATTACAAGGCTCTTTCTTCTTGTTATCACTTGTTGAATAAGACTTTATTCCATGTGGTCAAAAGAGCATGTAAAATACAGCCACCTCCAATAAAGCTACTATTTTAGTCCCACTGTTTTCTTGGAATGCACATTTTCTGGCTTCAAGATGAACTCCCTTTTGAGCTAAATCCCTTTTGAAAGGCAAGGTAAGATACAGTCCAGTCAGAAGAGCTCCATTGCATTGTGACTCATTCCACAGTGCTTTAAATAAACTCTATCAAGCAGATGTAACTGCTGAAAGCCCAATTAGGTTCACTTCAAAGCAGTGTTTTCAATACTTCCCGTTGGCATATCAAGTTGTGCCAGTGCTTTCATCTTGTCCTGTGTGCCCAACTGATCTCAGCTCATAGACAGAGTCAGGAAGTCATCGGGAACGCCTGTCGCATGAATGTTCCAGTGATGGAGTGAATGTGCTTAGTATCTCAGTAGCCTGGGAAGAGGATCCAAAGACCCCCAAATCTCAGATAAGCCCACTAAAGTCAAACCTGGTCTCATGAGAAATTGCATGAGGTGGTGATCTCATATGAATTCGTATGATGTGATTTAAAGTCCCCCTGTAGTCAATGATTGTATCCCTTAAAACTCATTTTTGATCACCAAAATGACACATTAAAAAAAATTTTTTTGTCATGCCTTAAAATAGCTTGAATGTAACTCTATTCACCCTTGCCTCATTTAGTATATGTGGTTCTTTGAATATGCAAATTAGCCCCGCCTCCACTCACTCACACCAGCTCAGAGATCCACCCGTTGACGATCACGTTGACCTGATTGGTCAAAAGAGCGATTTCAAACAGTGTTTTTGAGACTGTCTTTGGTTCACTGCAGTTTTAAGGAGAAAAAACACCACATAGACATAAACAACATTAAAAACGTTATTTTAACCACAGGGTGACTTTAAGTAAACGTAGAATATTTAGAAAAATAAAAAGCATGAAGATCCACTTCTCTCCCAATCTCTAAACCTAATCGTCAGTAGGGCATAAACCCAGAAAAGCATGAATGAGATTGTATGAATTCATACAAATTAGCCACTATGAGAGTGTGTTGAAAAGTCTTTATTATTGAAAACAAAAGGCTTATATGAACCTTTAAATGAAGCACAAATAGAAGCTTAGTTTATTTTACATGAAAAAAATGTGATCAAATGTTTCAAAAAGTGGCCACCCCTTTCCCAAAGTATGATTTTAGGTATCAAAAAAACAGTTTGCATGTTTTAAGAAAACGAACAATTGAAACATGATATCGCTTCTATTTCCAGACATGAGTTTTTAACGCAAAAGCTTCCTTGGGTTACTTCAGGAGTAAAAGCCATGAGAAACTGCTGATGGAGTGTTTTCGTACTCCGCCGTCGCCGTCGCACGTCTCCGTCCATTAGTCGGGGCAGGGAGAGGGGAAATGATGCGGCCCGTCATTGTGTGTCGGCAGAGCCCGAGAGAGATTGCGGGGTCGGAGGAGGTGTTAGGGAGCCTCGCGGTGCTGCCGTAAAGGAAAGCGCCGTCTCCACAGGGGGTTCCCTCCTCCCCACGGGGCCGCGATAGGCTGGGTGGCAGGAGGGCCGTAGCTTCGGGAGGGGGGGGGGGGGGGGAGGGTCCCTTCTGCCCTCTCGCTGACAGGATCTGGTCAGTGTCCTGCCGCTGAGGGTCACGGCCCAGCTTAGGAACACAAACTTATCTTCCGTGCATCTGCCGGGCCGCCTGCGCAGTCAGTCTGTCTCCTGCGCTCTCTTTCCTGCAGGGGGAGGTTGGGGGATACTTCGCTTGAGGAGAGTGACAGAGAGAGGGAGAGGGGGGACAGAATGGGAAAAACCAAGGATCTAGACCCTGCCAAGTCGCTGAGCTACATGGAAAACACGAGCTGCCTCCAGGGTAACAGGCCCACTTCTGAATTTCGACAAACAAAAATAACTCTGGCGACTGGATACGGCCATTCCTCAAGCGGAGTGCACTTTTTTCCCCCCGATCTGTCAGCCAGAATTCCCACAAGTTGAGCAAACTCATTCTGGAACCTGGACTGTCTTTGAGGACTGCTAATTTGCTCTACTGTTACAAGCGAGGAAGAAACTTAATAATACTGTTTTGCCCCAGTTATTTATCATTCCTCTCTCCACAGATGGAGATGACCTTTGAGTGACCAATGGTGAAGCTCAACCCTGGCCCTTTCGGTGACTTATTTCATCATTTGAGCGGCGTATGATTAAATTCTCATGACCTAATGCATTGTAGAATGCCTTGGAACTGAAGTTAATGTTTTCTTCTTTCTCTTTCTTTCTTTTTTATTCAACTCCCACCCTTTCCTCAGCAGAGCAAGGGAACGCTGGCTGCGTCTGCCCAGGAGAAAATGACAACTTCATTAGAAGGGCTTGGATTGAGCGGAGAGTGAGAAAACAAATGATTGTAAGAGTTGTTGATGGAGTGCAGTGAGTTCTACCTGCCAAAACCTAGTCTGCCTAACCTGAACCCAGATGAGAGAATTAGGAGATGATGTATGGCCAAGAGCGCGCTATCTGATGGGAGGAGCGCTGTGAAAGGCATGGTTTGGGTCTCTTCTTTTTTAGGAAGCGGTTTTGGTTCAAACTGCTGGTTTTTGGGGTGAGTTTTCAACACATACAATGTAAGATGCATAAGCCAGTGACATAATGCAAAAGTACATCTATACATATTTTTCATTAATTTTCACTGAGAGAGAGTAACAGAGAGAGAGAACAGAAAGAACCGTAGGTTGTGATGAAGAACACTGAAAAAGCTGAAAATATAAATTCTTCTTTATAAATGATTTTTATTTGATGATTTGATTAGCTAATTATGAATTGCTAATGATACCTGCTGAGCCAAACTAAGAACACAAGTGGGGTTGGGTTATCGTTTGAATTTTAACGATTATGATTCTGCTTATCGATTCCGATTCTTATGGATCCCTAAAACTTAGATCATCATTCACATTGATTCTTTCTTATTGCGAAACATTTCATTGTAGCTGCCACTTACACAAGGAACAAAAATCCACTTACACAAGGAACTTTTGCCTTTGGTTTAAAAATACCATAGCAAAAACAACTAGCCTAACTAATTATTAAAGACACGTAAACACTCAGTAATTAAAAAGAACAAATAAACAAATCAGCAATCGCACAAATAAATACAACTGAACAAAGATGAAATAAACAGTCTTTTAAGATTTTCAGGTACAGAAGCTGTAATCAAATAAACCCATGTACTTACTATGTACTTATTATAGTAATTATAATTACTGGGTAGGTACTAACCCTGAACCTACCCCTAACCCATGTACTTACCTTATATTAGCCAGTACTTTCTAGGTAAGAAGTACACGTAAGTACTGTACTGTAAAAGGAAGCGTTACCGAAATATCTGCCCATTCTCATCCCTAGGCGTCATGAAACTGACGCCTTGGGAATCATTTTGACCATGCTTCAATATTGGACGCTTTAGGCACCCTTTAGCGTCAGTTACATGACGCGATCCTAGGGCGTCATCTTACTGACGCTTTACCTTTAACGTCAGTTAGATGACGCTATCTAATCCTAACCCTACCCCAGACCTAAACCTACCCGCGTCATCTAACTGACGCTTAGGTAAAGCGTCAGTAAGATGACGCCCTAGGATCGCGTCATGTAACTGACGCTAAAGGGTGCCTAAAGCGTCGAATATTGAAGCATGGTCAAAATTGTCATTTTAGTGACGCCTTGGGGTGAGAATGCGTTGGAAATATATACATTACAAATATAGTTACAAAAGATATTCAGTCAAGAACAGCAAGTGGATTCTCTCTATTTCTTTTGTTGTTTGATTAACATTAGACGGTAGCAGGATTATTAGGCTGCTGTCACTTTAAGAGCTGCACGGATCCAATATACTGTCACACATGCGTTTTTTTGTCAGCTGTTTACATTCACTTTTACACAAGTGTAAAAACACACGGAAGAGAACTTTGTTCAAAACAGCGCACTATAGAGTATGTTTGTGTTACACATTACACATTAAAACATCCTTTCTGTGTGCGTACTTTGGGTGTGTGTACAGCACAGAAAACAGCACTGGTCTTCTTGCGCTTGAATGGTTTAAAATCAAAATAAAATACAAAGGAATCAATAAGAGGAACCGAAATTTTAATTTATTAATAAATATCTGATTCCTGACCTTAAGTATTCAAATGAAGAATTGGAAGAAATGGTAGAAATTTTAATGTTTCTCAAACCCTTCAGCTTCAATATTTAATGTGTTCTGACTAAACTAGGGAAATTCCTGTGCATGTCAACAGTAAGTAATGATTTGTTTTGAGTTTTCCAAGAAATAATTACGCTGGTACAACCAGGAAACACTGCAATTAAATTTTAAGAGGGAAACCTGTCATTAAAATGTAAACCGGTAAACCTCTTCTTTGGAAACTGACACCGCATGTTTCAGTTGAGGCGTATCTTCACAGTATCACCAAATGCTACTTGTACTAATCTATAGTTTAATAGAATTGAGTAATGTCTTAACTGGACCATTGAAATAAAAAAGTAACCAAGTATTTAACCATTTTCAGCATCACATGCAGTGCACTGTCCTTGTCACCTGATGTCTGATCATATGGTGCATCATAAATGTTTTTAGCTGTCTAAAACTAGAGCGCACAGACTAACTGGTTAGTTTATGAGACCCATTGAAGTAAAAAACAAAGCAGAGCAGATGTTTTTTTTTTTGTGGTGTTCAGTCATAAGAAGGGTTAATAGTGTACAGTGGATGAGCAGTGAGTGATGTGCTACAGCTTTAACAGTGTCTTGTCAGAGGGGCTTTAGGAAATGTGGGGCAGTCTGTGGTTAGTGGTCTTTTTTGACACAGGTTGATCCTCTGCCATATCCAACTTGTATTTCACATCGTGAAACATGAAACAAATGACCTTTTCTACCCTGTTTGTGTCATTCCTGAGCCTCACAGACTCAAATCCAGCTTAATCACCCTCCAAATGTTTAATCAGTGTCATATATCATCAGGAGAGATATTATCAAATGTGTAGTTTTGTAAAATTAGACAATCATGTTCAAATGTTACGTGTGGACTTCAAGGAAAGAAAGTGGAATAGAAGTCAAAATAAAAAATGAAAACGCGGCAAAAATGGACAGAAATGCATTTTCAACCATAGAAATGATTAGAGATGATGTTAGTTAACCTTCGCTAATATCTAAGTTCAATTATTTAAATCAATCCAATAGTATGATTTAATATCACTGTTTACGTTCACTTATGACATAACCGACTGTGTTTACAAGAATATTTTGACATTTTTTAGTGTATTTGTCCATTCAAGTGCAAAAGTAACATATCTTATTACGCCATTGAAAGTATTTTTTAAGGGTTGGATCAGGTATAAATAACTTCTTAAGGTAACAATTGCCTTTTAATACTTTTAACTTTTAATACTTTTCATATAAAAGGTGATATAAGAGTTGATATAACCCCTGATATAAAAGGTGATAATAAGTAATTTACAAATACATGTCAATTAACTCTCATTACTTTGCACACTCTTCATATCCCAGTCCTGCAAAAAAATTCTCGCAACTGCTGTCCTGCAGCAAAACATGAGAGCGGTTGCGTTTTAGACCAAACATATAGAGACGGAGTGAGAATTAATTTAGATATTTTGCTAAAATGATCCTGCCAGAAGAATGGCATGAGAACTTTGTCTGTCTGTTTCATCTGTATCCTCTCAGTGAGCTTTTATGAGGTTTTACGCATGCGCAGTCGGGTGAATTTAGCGACGTTTCAGTGTTAATGAGAAACTTTTGGAAAATGCAATCCCTACCCCGAAACCTAACCCTACCCATAACTTTTCCCTAAAATCATAGGGTAATGATAGGTGAATAACACTGATGTTTAAGTACTTCACCCTGGTTCTAAGCCTAAACTTGACATAAACTGTAAACTTGTCCCTCAAATCTGATTGGTTGATTGGAAAGTTGATCCAGGAACATGTGGTACTTGGTGAAATCACGTTCACCGTGCAGACAGAGAGCGTTTTGAAATGAAAACACAGTGTTCAAATGTATCCGGATTAATGTAGAATAGATGTAGCCTAGGGCATCACAAATGAGTTCAGCCTTAGCATGATGCTAAGCTAACAATGTGCTATATGTTCATGCTTATTAGATTATTGCAAACACATCAGGCAAAATAAAGCATTTTTAATTAAAGCACTTAGCACTATTTTATGCTTTTCAGTTTTGAGTAGAGTATTTTTGTCACTGCCTTTTAACATCTATCAGCTTTATAGCCAACATGCTAAAAACAACTCAGAAGTAAGTCCCTGGCATGTCTTAAAAAACACATTGGGCCCTATTTTAACGATCTAAGCACATGGTCAAAAGCGCACGGGATTCGGCGTGTCCGAATCCACTTTTGCTAATTTAATGACGCGGCGCATGGTCTAAAAGGGTTGTCCCTATTCTCTTAATGAGTAATGGGTGTGTTTTGGGCGTAACGTGCAATAAACCAATCAGAGTCTCATCTCCCATTCCCTTTAAAAGCCAGTTGCGCTCACGCCATGGCGGATTCGCTATTTACATGGCAGGATTTTGCAATCGAAAAAACTGAACGCTTCTCCAGAGAGGAAACGGATCAGCTCGTGCGCGAGGTTAAAGCGCGCAAGCAGAACATCTACGGGACAAAGTGTACGTACGCGTTGTGGACCCGCCTATAGGCGCAGCCGCATATTACTAACTCGCTCTTTAAATAACAAAAAAAATATCGCGCCATTGACTTTAGACCAGGTTTCAGTTGGTCAATGGTGCAGTCTATTTCAGTTGCCTCAAAATAGCAACGCGCCAACAATGCGCTTGAACACACCTCCTTTTCAGACCAGAACGCCCATGGGCGCACAGATGGGCGCAAATGCATTTGCTATTTAAACAACGTGGTACAGGACGTGAAAATGATAACTGCGTCGGGCTGAAACTGTCAAGAAACACTTGCGTCGCGCCTGGCGCTGCATTGCGAAAGGTGTACGATAGGGCCCAATATATCACTTACAATTTCAATGAAATGCATTATTATTCCTTTTACAGTACTTTAAAGCAGAGTATTATCTGATGTGAATCCTTGGGGTCTGCTAATGAAATGCCCCATACTTTCTACAACCCTTTTTCTACAGAGAGCCTCTGCGGTTTAGTGGATACACTTCCATCAGCTCACCATGTTAATCTCGCTGTGTTTGTGCACATGTATGCATTTACCGCAAACGCTGATAAACAGGAATGTGAGGCTCCAGCCCATTACAGCTCAGGAGGAGGTATCTGGAGGAGGAGAGGATCCATCACGGGCTGGCTGAGGGCGTCCTGGGTCAGCGCTGCAGGACTGAAGCCTCTCACCGTGCCTGGCACCTGCTTGAACGGACAGGGGTGGAAACCGCGCAGCACACGCCCCAACTAGCCTTGAGAGAGGCAGCCAGGACAGAATGTACGCTGAGCTCGAGCACCCCCTATTTCATCTGAGCCTCTCCCCCAGATCACGATGCTTAGAAGCAGTGTTTAGGGAATGCATTCTGGAAACACTTTAGTTTAATAGTCCACTTTAGATATTCCACTGACTATAAGTAACTTTGAGACTACATGGGTAGTTGCAAAGTTACTTATAATCAGTATAAGTCTGTAGGGGAGCATCACAATAAAGAGTTAGCAGAAATTAAGCAGACAGTCTACTAATACTCTAATGAGAGTTAGTTGACATGTAGTTGCAAAGTTACCTAGAGTTAGTAGAATGTCTAAAGTGGACTATCGAAAAAAGTGTGCTTTGTTTTTGAGATATTTTTTGAAATGTTAGCAAGTTTACAAGGAGTCCTAGCCTACAAGTTCAAGGTGTGAGTGGAGTTATAGATCATTACAATGACTCATAAATCGTGAAGTGGTTTGACGTTTTTATTAAAGCTTCCCCATATTAGATCAAGCCGTGTTTAACGGCCACAATAATTCATGAAACACACTGATGCGGTGAGCGAACAATGTGAGATCTGTTAAACTGAATTTTTGTTGATGTTACTGTGAAAATACTTTTTTATTATGGCTTTGTTTCCATGGAACCATCATAAAACTTAGCAGATACAGTACATGCAGGAAAAGTATTCTGAATCAGTAGTGCACTTTAGACATTCTTCTAACTAAAAGTAACTTCCAACATGTCAACTAACTCTCATTAGAGTCTTAGTCGACTGTTTGCGTAATATCTGCTAACACTTTATTTTGATGCTCCTCAACAGACAGTTCTACAGTCTATTAGTAACTTCGAACTAGATGTCAACTTCGTTCAACTGACTCGAACCCTATCAGTCTGGCACAATCTAGCCTACTAATACTAACATATCTTTAGCAACGGTGTGAAAGTGAATAGCACATAACAGGAACAATAGCGGTCAAAACATATCTATCGGTTCAATTAGCGTCACATGACTAAACATGCGGCATCGTTTTCAAATCCCTCAGTTTTCACAGTCCACACTACAATGCGAAAACGCCGTTGTCAAATTTATCCACTTGGGAAAGCGTTTTCAAAAAGCTCAGTTTTCGCAGGACAAAAATGCATCTGAGTCTGGACGGGAGACAAAAACGGAAAGAAAAAGAAATGTTTTCAAATGTAGTGTGGACAAGGCCTTATAGTCGCTGCTTATGTTAGAGCGTTCAATATCGATCAGTTATGGGTCATTGACATGGTGCTCATGTTTTATCATATCTGTTAATTGATTAAAAAAATAGGCTACATTACACATACAAAGACTTGAATACACCTCTTATATAATAAGCACTGCAACATTTTTAATAAAGTGCAACACACTCTAAAGACAATTTTACGATTTGCCAAATCTGTATGAATTTGTACAACCTGCTAATGTTCAGTGTTGGGGAGTTATTTTTTTATTTTAAAAAAAATTAGATACAATGTACTTAACGTGTTCATATTGTATTGCAAAACACTTTTGCTGCTGTTGTGGTGGGATACGGGTAAGGTTAGGAACATTATATTGTGATAAATGACGTGATGAATGATTTACCCGACAAGGCAAGATTAGTTCAGGTCGTAAAATGTTGTGGTGCATTATTATGAATTAATAATTCACGTGTTAAAAAAAAAAAAAAATTTTTAAAATTATATTCAAGAAATAAGATTAAGATATGCACACTCGGAGTGTAATAAAATATGTTTTTCGTTTTAAATTGCACAAATAAGTGATATTAATTACAGTAAGTACATGTACTTACTATAGGGTAAAGGTTAGAGTTTCATGTTAGTTACTTATAATTAAGCTAATGTACTGTTATTACTACATAAAGTGTCACTAGAAACAGATATCATGTACGTCCATAGCATAAGCAGGACAGGTTAAAAAGTTTGAGCATTAAAAATGATGCATTAATAATGATGCTTACCTTAGAAATCAGCTCACGTTAGTGTCAAAGGACAGGTAACAGGTAAAGGACGGGGGCGTTTACGATCAAACAGCTTTCAACAGAGATTTGGAGTGAATGAATCATTGATCATTCACAGATTGTATTTGAGGGGAAAAGGTCATCATGGCATAAAAGTCAATGGAACGTATTGCTTGGATTTCTACAGAGCACATATTTTAAGGCACTAAACCAACATGTTTGACACAGTTCTACACACACACACACACAGTACAGTCATCCCCGTGGCCGAGGAATGCACAGGTCTTCTTCCTCTCTACTTGCTGACTCATAATAAGCTCCTTCCTCTTGTATTGAAGGACTGCTGTTCTTGCATGGGATTTTCCTCACGGTTGTAGCTGCGGTTACAGTAAACTTGGAGTCGATACACTGACCTTCCCAATGAATCAGCTGCTACTGTTTTCACCTCAAACTTCCCCCATAAATCCTCCACCATGTTTCCTCTCAGCCACCCAAACGTGGCCCCATTCGTGGCCCTTTATTGTTTCATCCAGTGTCCCTATCCTGCCGTGCTTCATTTTACCTGAAATCAAAATATTCTCCAAATCATTATTCTACTAAGGCTGGGTTGTGATCTTTTCCTTCAGAATGGGGGTCAGTGTGAGGTGTTTTTACTCTACAAGTCTAGAAGTCTCTTGAAGGCAGACGCCAGAATGTCTCTTCTAAATGCGATGTCTTGAATAAACAGCCAATATGAAAACTGAAGTGGAGCGAGTGATATTAATGGAGCAGGCTTGTGGAACCACACGTGTACAAAGGGGTTTTCAATATTTTAGATGCCGTGAATCATAGGCGCCGATTGGTCGAGCAACCACAGAAAAACACGAAATAATCACCATTCATTTTAACCAATCAAAACAACCGATTTAGATTCTGGAACCTCTCTGATTGGTGGATCCTCACTGGGTCGTAATACAAGTCAAGTCACCTTCATTTATATAGCGCTTTGAACAAAATAGATTGCGTGTGTGATAATAGGAAATTACAGTAACAGTTTGGGCTTTACAGCAGCTCTAGAATAAAGTTATTGTCCAGTTAAAGTTAGTTTTGAGTGATTCACTTCCGTTGCGAAGATCATTAGTCATTAACTTCAGCCTTCTTATGATGTAACGAGTACATCAGGATTTATGGGAAGTGTTCCCGGTTCCGGCTGACCTAATTTATATAATACACACAGTTCTACCATTATACTTAGCGTTACAACACAACAACCTGACAGAAAAGCTTGTGCTTTCTGTAAGTAATTATTATTATTATTTATATCAGTCTTTATCACTTATTCATTTATTATTTGAATCTTGTTTTTCTGTAAACTTTCCACACACTCCCTTGCAAGCTTTCTTTGAGGTCGCTTGATGGTCATGAAGACAGTCGCCTATGTAGGCAACCCGACACCTCACTAGGTTTCGGAACAATTGGCAACTTCAGTGTCTCCCACCAAACCCCGTCCTGCTCGTTCTCTTCAAATGAGTACAAATGAATGTTTTCATTTTGAGCTGAACAGTAAAGTATGTTATCACAGGCCCGCTCTCCTCCATACAAGAGAAGAGAAAACAAATACAGATTCAAACCGTTTTCAAAAAATGCCGTCCCATTATGACTAAATTGTTTGAATGTTCTAGTTGTGTGCAAGAGTGACGGTGTGATTAATTTGGTCAGCTCTCATCTGACAGCTTTATGACGTGCCTCGGTTACCGTCATTTCAAGAGGTCACAACCTGATCATTAGGCTACTAACTTACATCATGGGGAAATGATTGTTTCATTTATTCTGATGAATTATATTTTAACTCAGCTCCACTGCTAAAATATTTTTCTGTAATGTTCTGGATGCTGATTTTT
The DNA here is from genome assembly GCA_029959095.1 of Rhinichthys osculus. Classification (NCBI taxonomy): domain Eukaryota; kingdom Metazoa; phylum Chordata; class Actinopteri; order Cypriniformes; family Leuciscidae; genus Rhinichthys; species Rhinichthys osculus. Next base: position 33,433,217 of record JARWKJ010000007.1, on the reverse strand, counting down.
ATTTTTCTTTTTGTCCATTTTTTGATGTATTGTCTAAGGAATGATCTGTAGTGTTTATATTATTGACTCGTGTGTGTGTGTGTGTGTGATCTGAAAGCACTGTTTGATTTTGAGTACAGGTGAAATGGTTTTGAGGCAATTGTTTGAGTTTGCCAGAAGAGAAATGTGTCTTAGCAATTGTGGAAAAAATAGGTCTAATATGGAATTATTAAATTCCAGAAGCTTTTGTTGCACAACCTCCTCGAGCTGTGAAGTTTTGCTTGCTGTTACACACACTCTGATTGTTATTATTTTCTGTAGGGGGCTTTATAATCAAATAAAAGTACTTCTAAAACTTAATTAAAATATGTTTTAAAGTAAAATATGAATCTTTAGGAGAAACTTGTCAGTTTGATTTTTTTAAATGATCTTAAATTTTTTAAATAATCTAATTTCTGAGGAATTCAGACTCGTGCCAGGAACATGTCAGACTGTGTGTGTGTGTGTGTGTGTGGGGGAGAGAGAGAGTCCCCATAAAGATAGTAAACCAGACTTGTGTGTGTGTTTAAAACGCGTCTGTCAAGTTCTTAGAAAAGTATTCTTCATATATATTCATTCATTCAGTTTCATGTAGTTTTGGGGGAAAAAATATATACCATTGTCAAAAAAACAAAACTGTTTAATAACATGACTGTCATGTGTTGAAGCCATCAAGTAAAATTTACATTTACCTAATGATTTACCTTATTAAGTGTACACAAATTAATTATTATTTTCATAAATGTCTTTTTAAGATAAAATCCACATTTCAAGACAATTTCTAACCTTCACAAGCAGTCATGTGATTCTGCAGGGGTCCTCTTGTCATTTCCTTTTTTTAGTTTTAAAAACTGTATATGAACTGCATTTTTTCTTTTGTGCCGAAACATCATTGACCCATTTATTATTTTAATTTGTCTAGAAAGAGGATTTGCACGCTTGTTCTTCAAATATTTTTCCAATACTTGGTATCCATCAACCCAAATTGTGTGTTCGGCTGAAGTGGGCTGATGTAAATCTCTCCAGTTTGAGGGCCGGGCCTGACCCGTACGGTTGGCCCCCATGAGCCTTTGTTTGGCAGACGCCTCCGCTCCTCCTTTCATCCTCCCTTGAGATAAATCCCTGGCTGGACCTTCATACATCACAGCGGAGCTGCTGCGTTTGATGTGGGGCTGCTGTGGCCCACGGGTGGGCTGGAGATGGACTTCCTCACAGTTCTCGCTCATCAATCCTGCGGTCTGACCGCTCATCTCCACCTCTGCCCTCTTGACCACGGAGAAGCAACAACAAGAACACTCAGCGTCAGACGGTGTGACGTTAGGGCAGAACAGGCTATCCGTCACTCCGATTTGGCTCCTGAAAGTATATAAATCTCCACCTAATTTGGTGACTTCCATTCATTTCCAACAAAACTGACTGACATTATGTGGCTCCTTCAATTATTTTTGTCACACCCAAAAGCTAATTTTGGTAACGCTTTAGGTAACGAACCATGTCCCATGGTTACACTTTATTTTACAGTGTCCTTACACGTTACATTTAGTAATGACTATTAATGATGCATAATTACATGCAACTAACCCTAAACCAAACCTTATAGTAAGTACATGTAGTTAATTATTATAACTTAAATGTATAATTACACTATAACAATGACACCTTAAAATAAAGTGTAACCAGTCCCATTAGTTAATGTTAGTTAATGCCTTACCATAACATTAACTAACAATGAATGATAGATCTGTTACAATATATTAATATCTGTTAATGATATGAATTAAAATATAACTGTTTATTGTTAGTTCGCATCAGCTCAGGTCCATTAAACAATATGATAACACTTTACGGTAACACTTTATTTTATAGTGTCCTTAGCGTTGCATGTTACACATTACTGTAGTAACTACAAATTATGTATAATTATACAAGCAAATAACCCTAATCCTAACCCTATACTTGTAGTTAATTATTATTAGTCAGTACTGTATAATTACGCTGTTACAAGGACACTTTTATTAAGGTTACACTTTATTTTAAGGTGTCATTGTTACAATGTAATTATATATTTAAGTACTGACTAATAATAATTTACAGCATGTACACTCACCTAAAGGATTATTAGGAACACCATACTAATACTGTGTTTGACGCCCTTTCGCCTTCAGAACTGCCTTAATTCTACGTGGCATTGATTCAACAAGGTGCTGAAAGCATTCTTTAGAAATGTTGGCCCATATTGATAGGATAGCATCTTGCAGTTGATGGAGATTTGTGGGATGCACATCCAGGGCACGAAGCTCCCGTTCCACCACATCCCAAAGATGCTCTATTGGGTTGAGATCTGGTGACTGTGGGGGCCATTTTAGTACAGTGAACTAATTGTCATGTTCAAGAAACCAATTTGAAATGATTCGAGCTTTGTGACATGGTGCATTATCCTGCTGGAAGTAGCCATCAGAGAATGGGTACATGGTGGCCATAAAGGGATGGACATGGTCAGAAACAATGTTCAGGTAGGCCGTGGCATTTAAACGATGCCCAATTGGCACTAAGGGGCCTAAAGTGTGCCAAGAAAACATCCCCCACACCATTACACCACCACCACCAGCCTGCACAGTGGTAACAAGGCATGATGGATTCATGTTCTCATTCTGTTTACGCCAAATTCTGACTCTACCATCTGAATGTCTCAACAGAAATCGAGACTCATCAGACCAGGCAACATTTTTCCAGTCTTCAACTGTCCAATTTTGGTGAGCTCTTGCAAATTGTAGCCTCTTTTTCCTATTTGTAGTGGAGATGAGTGGTACCCGGTGGGGTCTTCTGCTGTTGTAGCCCATCCGCCTCAAGGTTGTGCGTGTTGTGGCTTCACAAATGCTTTGCTGCATACCTCGAGTGGTTATTTCAGTCATAGTTGCTCTTCTATCAGCTTGAATCAGTCGGCCCATTCTCCTCTGACCTCTAGCATCAACAAGGTATTTTCGCCCACAGGACTGCCGCATACTGGATGTTTTTCCCTTTTCACACCATTCTTTGTAAACCCTAGAAATGGTTGTGCGTGAAAATCCCAGTAACTGAGCAGATTGTGAAATACTCAGACCGGCCCGTCTGGCACCAACAACCATGCCACGCTCAAAATTGCTTAAATCACCTTTCTTTCCCATTCTGACATTCAGTTTGGAGTTCAGGAGATTGTCTTGACCAGGACCACACCCCTAAATGCATTGGAGCAACTGCCATGTGATTGGTTGATTAGATAATTGCATTAATGAGAAATTGAACAGGTGTTCCTAATAATCCTTTAGGTGAGTGTATTTAGGATTAGGATTTGGTTAAGGGTTAATTGCATGTAATTATGCATAATTTACTGTTATTACTATGGTAAGCACATGTAACATTATGTAACAAGGATACTGTAAAATAAAGTGTTAGCCAAAATAAAGTGTAACACTTTATTTCATAGTGTCCTTGTTACACGTTACATAGTTACTGTAGTAAATACACATTATGCATACTTATATATGCAACTAAACCTAAACCTAACCCTAAATATGTAGTTATTATTACTCAGTACTTAAATGTATAATTACACTGTAACACAGACACCTTTAAATAAAGTGTAACCCACTTTACAATAAGGTTCCGTTTAACATTAGTTAATCTTAGCTATTTGGAACAATTACTTATACATTATTAAAATCAAAAGTTCCATCTGTTAATATTATTTCATTGATATGTGCTACATTTGTTATTAACTATACTGTCAATAAAGATGAATAAATACTGTAATAAATGTATTGCTCATTGTTAGTTAATGCATTAACTAACGTTATGGACCTTATTGTAAAGTGTTACCAATAATATTAACAGATTTGATTTTAATAATGAAATTAAAATGTAAGAAATTAACATTAACTATTATAATAAATGCTTTGGAAGTATTGTTCATTATTAGTTCATGTTAACTAGTGGGTAGTAACTGATTATATGTAATCTGGATTACATAATCAGATTCCTAAAATGAAATGCTTTTTTACTTTTTTTAAACTCGTAATCAGACTATTTACTTTTTTATTTATTACATGATTAATATTCACAAAATAGCAGTAAATTATTCATAATTCAAAGATTCTCCCTAATTCTCCTAAATTTCCTCCCTAAATAGGTTCAGAAAGTCTTCCAGTTTTGATTATTCTATTCAAATCAATGTCATAAACGAGTTAAAAGTAATCAAAAAGTAATCAGATTACATTGCCTAAAATGTGTAATGTGATGGATTACATTACTAACAACAATTTTCCTCATGTCAGCTGTATTCAGTAATGGATTACGATTAGTAAGTAATTACAAATGTTAACAAACAAAACCTTATTGTGAAAAGTAACCCACATTTCATACTTTACGTTTGAATAATAAACCGCAGTCGCATCACATGAGTCACATTAACCCCTCTGATAAGAACAGACACACTCATAGTTCTGATAAAACACTTTCACTTTCCGTTATTCCAGCTTCATATTCCAAAACTATCAACAAAACATTAGTTCCCTTAACGTCTTTCTCATCCAATCAGCGTGAACGAAGCGGTGTCCACACCGTGTGCATCATGACTCACAATGAGGTGCCAAAATCACTCGAGGGGGAGGAAGCCCCACACAAACACAGGAAGTGCTGCATTTCACACACAGGGACAGAGAGTCTGAGGTCTGAGCTCTGCTCCACTGATTTAGGGATGAGATTAACCTGGCTGAGAGTTACTTTATTGTTGCTCGTGACAGCGCAGCCTCAAAACCCGCTGTGAAAAGTCCTGTTATTTTGGTGCATTATGAGACCGAGGAAGTAATAAAACAGCACAGAATGTGCAACCAATTGAGGATCTGTCAAATTAAGAGTGGAAAGCGAAAGTAGCCTGGGTCTTGTTTTATTGATGTTTCATGTAGATCTGTCGAACACAATTAGCCTTTCCGATTTTTCTCGTCCCCTTGAAAAACCGTGTCTGATTTCGCGCCAGGAAGACGTTACTAGACGGCTTCTGTAAGCTTATGTATTTCTTCGCTTGAGTATCTATCATTACCATAACATGGTTAACTCAGCATGTTAGAATAATGTCATTGACCTGAGTGCTTCTGACCGAGGAAGGTTATCAGCGGGGAAGAATTCAGAGCAGACGACAGAGACCACACACACCGATACTGAGCACGGATGTTATTCGCAATCTCATTCCAACATCTCCATTGATTTGGCCAAATTAGCAGCGTGGAAAATTATAGAAACAAGGCAATATGCCAATGTTGTTCTTTGTTAGATTTTTTGACACATTTTTCCTTCATATTATTGCGAAGGTCTCATTAATTGCCTTTTATTTATCTTGTCTGTGGTAGGCTAATCTCTCTCTCTCTCTCTCTCTTTATAAATACACATTATATACACACAACAATATACACACGAGTAGTTGAAAAGTAACATGGACATGAACTTTTGTGTTCTAACATCAAGAATTTAGGGTAAAATGTATATGTGCGATAAGACAATCCAGACAGCAACATAGTGTCGGCCCAGATCCGGCCCACATCTGGTACGTCTTGAGTCCACATGTCCATAATTAACTTTAACTGGAAAATAACTTTATTCTAGAGCTGCCATAAAGCCAAAACAATCTGTCACTTTAATTTCCTATTATCTCTGTAAAGCCACCATGGAACAATCTACATTGTTAAAAGCGCTATATAAATGAAGACGACTTGACTTGACTTGTACCAGATGTGGCCCGGATCTGGGCCGACTCTATGTTGCTGTCCGGGAAATTATTTATAAATCATATTCCATGCAGTCTCCCAATTAATATGAGCTCATAAAACTGTTTAATTAAAACAATTTTGGGTTTAAACTTGCATGATGTCATTCAACTAACCCTAAACCAGATCCAACATAAAAAACGCAGTATTCCCAAACAGCACCACACTATTTTCACCTCATTTCCTCAATAATGTCCTCCTGTGAGCTAGAGGACTGATTGAGTCAGAATTCCAGAGTATCTGTTACAAACGGCAAATGAACTTGAATTTCTAATATTTCATCACTGGTTTATATCACCTCCCTCATTCATTTCATCACTGGAATCTGTCTCAAGGCATTTCCAGGGAGAGATAAATCCTTTTAAGGGCGCTTAGAAGACACTCTGGCGCCACCCAGTGAAGACCTTGAAGAAATTATCAGAATTAATAAGCCAGCTAGAACTGAAAAAGCAAAAACCTCTGTAACGCAACGTCATACACTACATTTTTAATTTATTTTGTTTGTTGTGTTTGTTTTTCATCCACTAAATATGAATGCCATTTTTATCATGCAATATGCACATGCCAATTTATTAGGTAGGCCTACACTTTGCTAGTACACTGGAGACATTCCTCAGAGATTTTGGCTCATATTGTCATGAAAGCGTCACACAGTTGCTGCAGATTCATCGACTGCACATCTATAATGTGAATCTCCCGTTCCTTCACATCTCAGAGCTGCTCTACTGGATTGAGATCTGGTGAATGTGGAGGCCATTTGAGTTTAGTGACTCACTGTCATGTTCAAGAAACCAGTTTGACATGATTTGAGCTTTGCAACATAGTGTGTTTATCCTGCTGGAAGTAACCGTCAGATGATGGGAACACTCATAAAGAGATGGAGATGGTCAGCAACAATACTCAGGTCGGCTGCTCATTTAAAACAATGCTCAATTGGTACTACTGGCCCAAAGTGTGCCGAGAAAATATCCTCCACACCATTACACCAGCAGCCTGAACAACAAGGCAGGACGGATCCATGCTTTCATGTTTTTGTTTACGCCGAATTCTGACCCGACCATCTGAATGTCCCAGCAGAAATCAAGACTCATCAGTTTCCTGTTCTCAGCTGACAGGAGTGACACTGTGTCTTCTGCTGCTGTTGCTCTTCTGCTTCAAAAATGGACATGTTGTTCGTTCAGAGATGCTCTTCGGAAGACCTCGGTTGTAACAAATGCTTATTTGAGTTACTGTTGCCTTTCTCTGGCATCATCAGGGCATTTTCACCCACAGAACTGCCGCTCTCTGGATATTTTCTCTTTACCATTCTCTGTAAACCTTATTGATGGTTGTGTGTGAAAATCCCAGTAGATCAGCGGTTTCTGAAATACTCAGACCAGCCCGTCCGACACCAACAACCATGCCACGTTTAAAGTCACTTAAATCACCTTTCTTCTCCATTCTGATGCTCAGCTTGAACTTCACCAGATCATCTTGACCATGGCTGTGTCTGAAATCGCATACTCTCATGATGAGTAGGTACTTATTTTGAATAAGTAATTACTTCATGGCCATTAAAAAAGTATGTTGGCTATGAATGTGTGTGTTATGAATGTAATCTGTACACACTACATTCGCCATGTTGTCATTATCATGTGAACTGTCAGTTATGTCACTTCACTGTCATTCATAAATCTTATCCTGTGGCCTCTTGGGATATTAATGCATCTATCATATGCGCACTTCAGAATCTCACTGGATGAAGTAGGTCGTCTGGGTACTTTTTGCCAACTCTTTTATGAGCACTGTGAATTCAGACATACTTCTTTTGTCACATACTGTTTTTCTCCTAGTAGAATATAGGGAAGTATGCAATTTCAGGCCTATATGCACTGAGTTGCTGCCATGTGATTGGATGCTTAGACATGGTATGGAATTAGTATGTAAAAAAAAAAAAACTATGGAGGTCAATGGGGTCTGGTTACCGACACTCTTCAAAATATCTTATTTTGTGTTTAGCAGAAGAAAGAAATTCATTAGGTTTGGAACAACTTGAGGGTGAGTAAATGATGTCAGAATTTAATTTTTTGGGTGAAGGATCCCTTTAATGACCAGTTGAACAGGTGTACCTAATAAAGTGGACGGTGAGTGTATAACCAGACATTTAACTTGATCAACACTAGATGGTGCTGGGATGTTGAAAATAACTGTTTTCAGTCTTTCAGTGCAGAAGTCAGTCAGTAAAAGTTTGTTCTTGATATAAATGTTGCCATCATGTGAAGTTTAGGTAGTTCATTTGGGTTGAAGAGAAATAAAAAACTGGAGTTGGAGCTAAACTGTGCAGGACAGTGGCCCTCGAGTTTGGACATCCCTGGTCAGATTTTACAAGCTTACACTTGTGAAAAAGAAGTGTACTTAGTTGTATTGAATATGCATTTGTAAGTCTAGCCTATTCAAGTCTTAAAGTATAAAACATTTTTAAAGCCTCTATTCCAAGATCATATAATATTAATAAAATAAAGGCCACTTAAGAGTACTTAAAGAGTGTAGCCTAGACGTTCACAATATTTTTTATTAACACACTTCAGTACATTTTTAAACAGTGCATTATGTAATAATGTCAAATGAAATGCTTCAAGTATATTGTAAACTATTTAATAATCAGCTTTGCCTTTACTCTTATGATGTCTTGCCTTTTAGTTATATAGTAGTGTGATATTTTATATTACACTTAAAGTCAATATATTTTAAATGTAGGCTATAAATTGCAAAATCATCATCATAAATGTGTAATGACAAAGTATATTTTAGTTTACAATGAATGCTAGTCAGTACATAGATAAATACATATCCAGGTACACTTAAGTGGGGAAATCCCAACTAATTACTTTTCATATGAATTTAAACTATAATACATTTCATTCAATAACAAGCAGCTCAATGTTCAAAACAATATTATATTCAGTTTGCACATTCTGTTGAAATATATTATTTGCGTAATAAGTTAAAAGTATGCTAAAGTGTACTTCTTTTTCCAAAGTGGCCAGCTAATATTCAGAGCTAAAACACAGCTACATTTTTCCAGCAGATTATAATGTAAATAAATTATGTAAAGAATACCCAAGTTAAAATTTAATATGATTAGCTAAAAGTTTTAATAATGGAGCAGGTCTTTTGCCCGTTGTTTTGGTCTATGAACTAGAACCTCACACATGAACCAGTGCAACACACTTGAAGGGGGAATTGAAATGTTAGGCTATTTAAACGCACAATAACGACATTTAAAGAGCATCAAAGATATCGTGCTAATTCGGGGTTGTGCCTGAAATATTTACGTCTATGTCATTTTTATTTTTTAATGTCCTGTCCAAGTAGCCCAATAGGGTGGAGCAAAAAATGGAAGGCATGGGGGAAAACACGCAGGCGGTGTTTCAAAATGTAGTGAGCCGCCTAACTTAGGCAACATTTTATAGCATAGTGGTCGTGCTCAGAATACGCTCGGCTTTAACCTATTTTTTTACAGTCTACGGCTTTAACTAAACGACTGCTGTCTAGAATTTCGATCCGAAAGCGCTAAGAATGCTGTCTAGATAGGCGACTCACGACGTTTTGGAACAACAACCTCGTTCTAATGAATCCCTATTGGTCAGACCAAAGCTCCTGCTGCCACAATACTGCACACACGTGACCCAGCTTTTCTGTACACACACACACACACACACACACAGTAAAACACAGCACAGCAGGCACTTAAAAGCCAACGCCATGGCGTTTTGACCACCAATTTCACCCCACATCCAAACAATCACCATGAACCCTCTCCGTTGACAAACACGCATTATCCCACGCGTAATGGCGAGCGCGCTGCAGATGAAGCCCTCCAGTTTGGAGCACACACGGAAGCGCGCGATAGATCCACGACGGAGACAAGCTGCACTCTCATTCCTCAGCAACATCTCTCTGGACGGACGACCGGTGCAGGATGACGGGGAGAGTCAGACCGAGGACGAGGACAGCTCGAGGACTAGACAGAGCCTGGTTTCTGCAGTGGGCCAGCAGGCATTGGCCGAGGCAGCGAACCAGGCTCTCAGCAGTGCCCGAGCTGCTGGTTTCATGGCTGGGATCCCGGCCTCTGGTGCTCCTCCTCCTCCAGCGTGCGGTGCGGGTGCGGATGGGGATGTGTGCGGTGCTCAGGTGCTCCAGGCCGTGTTCAGCTCCCCTTTCTCAGCTGTCCCACCGGCTACGAGAGGGAGACTCCAGACGTACACTCAGGGAATCCTGCCCGTGTCCTACTCCAGGCAGTCCAGCCAGAACTACGGCTGTCTAGATGGAGGGCAGATTGCCAACTCTGCCCTGGAGCTGCAGAGATCCAGGTAAACTTATGCATTGAGATGCGGGACACGTCATTAATTACAGCAGAATTAACATGCAAGTTGTTCATTTTCAGTACTTTCATATATACCAACTAATCTAATCCAATTTACTGAGCTCACTTGTAGAATGCATTGGTATTGTTGTGCATAAATATTCTGTTATGAAACCAAGTGGCATTTGTGCTGACGTCACTTTTTAGTCATTTTTTACAGATACTTTGTTTTAACCAATTGATGTCCTCAAGTTCACACAGGTGTAGATCCTCACATAAATAAAGTATGAACACGTTCCACGAACCTCTGACTACCACAAAATGAGTATACTGTTTTAAAAAAAATTGGGGGGCATTTTGTATTTTGCATGTGTGAAAAACAAGAGAGTACTATTCTTTCTTTAAAATAAATGTAATTCAGTTTCATATTTAAAGGTATAGTTCCCTCATGTCCAAACTTGTTCCCTTTCCAAACCTGTAAGACTTTCGTTCATCTTCGGAAAACAAATGAAAAACTTTTTGATGAAATCTGAGAGCTTTCTGTCCCTCCGTTGAGGCGCTTCAAAAAGGTGACTATGGCTCTTCAAAAAGTTCATAAAGAGATTGTAAAACTAATCAATATAAGTTGAGTGGTTTAATCCAAATTATCTGTAGAAACTTGATTGCTTTATATGATGATGATGAACAGATTGAATTTAAACATAAGTTGAGTGGTTTAATCCAAATTTTCTGTAGAAACTTGATTGCTTTATATGATGATGATGAACAGATTGAATTTAAACTTTTATTCACATATGTGTGCGGACATTCATCAACTCACACATCAGTTGTGGTAAACAGAAGCTCAATCATGTTCACTTGACGTGCGACAACCAATGAGGTTCATTCTCGTGTTGCGCAGATTGTTTAGCTTCATCAAGAACCAATGAGATTCATTCTCGTGTTACACTGCACGTTTGAGCTTCAGCAAGAACCAATGAGCTTCATTCTCGTGTTGCGCAGATTGTTTAGCTTCATCAAGAACCAATAAGATTCATTCTCGTGTTACACTGCACGTTTGAGCTTCAGCAAGAACCAATGAGATTCATTCTTGTGTTACGCAGCACGTTTGAGCTTCTGCAAGAACCAATGAGGTTCACTCTCGTGTTACGCAGCACGTTTGAGCTTCTGCAAGAACCAATGAGATTCATTCTCATGTTACGCAGCACGTTTGAGCTTCTGCAAGAACCAATGAGGTTCATTCTCATGTTACACTGCACGTTTGAGCTTCTGCAAAAACCAATGAGGTTCATTCTCGTGTTACGCATCACGTTTGAGTTTTAGCAAGAACCAATGAGGTTCATTCTCGTGTTACGCAGCACGTTTGAGCTTCTGCAAGAACCAATGAGGTTCATTCTCGTGTTGCGCAGATTGTTTAGCTTCATCAAGAACCAATGAGATTCATTCTCGTGTTACACTGCACGTTTGAGCTTCAGCAAGAACCAATGAGGTTCACTCTCGTGTTACACAGCACGTTTGAGCTTCTGCAAGAACCAATGAGATTCATTCTCGTGTTACACTGCACGTTTGAGCTTCTGCAAGAACCAATGAGATTCATTCTCGTGTTACGCAGCACGTTTGAGCTTCTGCAAGAACCAATGAGGTTCATTCTCGTGTTACGCAGCACGTTTGAGCTTCAGCAAGAACCAATGAGGTTCATTCTCGCATTACGCAGCACGTTTGAGCTTCTGCAAGAACCAATGAGATTCATTCTCATGTTACGCAGCACGTTTGAGCTTCTGCAAGAACCAATGAGATTCATTCTCGTGTTACGCAGCACGTTTGAGCTTCTGCAAGAACCAATGAGGTTCATTCTCATGTTACGCAGCACGTTTGAGCTTCTGCAAGAACCAATGAGATTCATTCTGGTGTTACGCAGCACGTTTGAGCTTCTGCAAGAACCAATGAGGTTCATTCTCGTGTTGCGCAGATTGTTTAGCTTCTGCAAGAACCAATGAGATTCATTCTCATGTTACGCAGCACGTTTGAGCTTCAGCAAGAACCAATGAGATTCATTCTTGTGTTACACTGCACGTTTGAGCTTCTGCAAGAACCAATGAGATTAATTCTCGTGTTACACTGCACGTTTGAGCTTCTGCAAGAACCAATGAGGTTCATTCTCGCATTACGCAGCACGTTTGAGCTTCTGCAAGAACCAATGAGATTCATTCTCATGTTACGCAGCACGTTTGAGCTTCTGCAAGAACCAATGAGATTCATTCTCGTGTTACGCAGCACGTTTGAGCTTCTGCAAGAACCAATGAGGTTCATTCTCATGTTACGCAGCACGTTTGAGCTTCTGCAAGAACCAATGAGGTTCATTCTCGTGTTGCGCAGATTGTTTAGCTTCTGCAAGAACCAATGAGATTCATTCTCATGTTACGCAGCACGTTTGAGCTTCAGCAAGAACCAATGAGATTCATTCTTGTGTTACACTGCACGTTTGAGCTTCTGCAAGAACCAATGAGATTAATTCTCGTGTTACACTGCACGTTTGAGCTTCTGCAAGAACCAATGAGATTCATTCTCGTGTTACGCAGCACGTTTGAGCTTCTGCAAGAACCAATGAGATTCATTCTCGTGTTACACTGCACGTTTGAGCTTCAACAAATTCAATCTGTTCATTATATAAAGTAATCATGTCTCTTCAGAAAATTTGTACTAAACCAATCAATTCATATGGATTAGTTTTACGATCTCTTTATGAACTTTTTGAACATGACATGATTTTTTGGGTGAACTAGCCTATCCCTTTAATATATTGAATATGATCGTGTTCCTGCATTTGTAAGTGTGGCATAAGTGTCTAAATAGTTTTTGGTGAAAAACACAATTCTATAATAATAATAATAATATTAAATGGTGATAGACATGCAAAGTTCTAACATTTGCACTTGCATTGCAACATGATTCTGTAATGTAAAAAAAAACACACACACACACACAAAAAACAATTACGGTCTATAGTTTTCAAACTTTATGAATGCAGACAATAGATTACATCAAATGTACACCTGTGCAGTTGGTCCCAGTTTAAATCAGGTCTCTTTAACTACTATGTACTTATGTAAAAAATAATAATTGTTTGATACAATGTACTGATTGTGTTGTATTGCAGAAGTGTGTCACTCTGGGATACAGGTATATTCTTAGAGGAATACACATTATAAAAGCTGTGAAGTGAGGGATTACCTAGACTTTATTCAAATAGGAGATTAGTTGCTATTGAACTAATGGCCCCATTAGACACATTAAACACACTCCCTGAAAAAATCAATAAACTCCATTCAGACTTTACTACAGTACATCCTTCATTAATATCCTAAGTGACCTTCATTCTTACAGCTGAAATGACACCATTTGCATGGGTGAATTTTTCACTTCAGCTCTTTCGCAGTGGGACCAAAACATTTAAACAATATATCTTTCAATACAGATTAAATAACTTTTAGTTAATCAGCTGTGGTTTATCTGGTTACATTTATTTCTAATGGCCCTCTAAAAGCACTAGTAGCAGTAATAATCCTCATATTCTGATTCTGAACTATTGAGATGTGAAGATCCCTAATGCTTCTCTTTCGAAATGTCCCCGTTGAAGAAAAAACACACTGCAGCCAGTATCTTTAAAGTCCCGGGATCATATATTTAGCATGGTCATAGTGACAAGTGTGTCTAATCGCAGATGAGCAGGTGGTGACACCGAAGTGTCTGCACGGCACACTACTTTCAGTTCCAACCAGCAAAACCACAACATTTCAATCTCAGCCGAACAGCCACGACGGCGCTACTGTCTTTAGCTCTAACTGTTGCTTCAGAGGCATGAAAAGCACAGCCAAATCGACACTCATTAATGTTCGCGTTACAGGATCGCTTACTTTCTCTTTCTAGCATGCATCACACACACACATCTTCTGCACCTGCTTTGTGTGCTTTAATCTGAACATATCAACATGCTGTAAGCGGAGACTCTAGAGGCCATGCTTGCAAGTTGGGCGTCCTTTGTTCAGTTGTTTTGTTATTGAGCCAGAGAGACAGCAGGGAAGGTTCGTTGTTTGTATAGGAAAGTGGACATACGACATATTACAAAAATTTGATCCAATGCACAACTATTTTTCAGGACAGTAACTGTTTTAGAGCTTCACTGTGGCACTGGACTGACCCGAGACCTAATTCTTGCTTCATTTAATGATTATGTGTGTCCTGTTGGTTTAGTTGTGCAAGGTGGGTCAAAATGCACTTCATGACCTAACATCTACATGAACTGGTTTTACTCCAAACTAATTTAATATGTCTGAATAATTCTGTCTAGGGTTCATCAGTAAAATGTTTAAAGGTCAGATCAGATAGAAAAACCTCTCAAAGGTACACTTATGAAAGTTCTGGCACTCTAGCAGGTAATAAACAAAACTGCCACGTGTCTAATAGAAAAAAAACACTGTAGCCGGAGCTACTTCTCTCTGTTTATATAGTGCGAATATGAACACTTATTATAGGCGTCCCGTAGTTATTCAGGATAAGACAAAAACACAGTTTGAAAGATTGATTCATGTACTAGCTCATTATATACATTTTGGGTTACACTTTATTTTAAGGTGTCAGTATTACAGTGTAATTATACATTTAAGTACATAGTAATATTAATGAAGTGCTTACTATAGGGTTAGGATTTGTTTAGGGTTAGTTGCATGTAATTATGCATTATTTATAGTTATCACGATAGTAAATACATGTAACGTGTAACAAAATACTGTAAAATAAAGTGTTACCAACTTTCTTACAAAATGTTTTACATAGTGTATCTTTAAAGGTATGAGTCACCCAAAAATTTAAATCATTTAAAAAATTTTTTTTAGAACATATTTAGATGTTTTGTGATATTTAGCAGATTATTCACACTGTAAAAACAACAAAACAAAAGGATCATAAAAGTAGTCCACATTACGTGTTATATTCTGTTTTTTACTAGCTTTGTGGTAATTGAATTGCTGTTGTTATAATTTTGACAACTTTTACTTTTAGAAAATGGTAGCACAGCTTATATGCAACTTTTCTCATTTATCTTCAAGATGAAGGTGCCATATTTAAAGTAAGCCATATTTGTTATGAGGACAGTTGCATTTTCACACTCGCCTGCTGATTTCGATAATTCACACAAATGTGTGTACTTTTTCTTAAAGGTGAAGTGTGTAATTTTTGAGCTAGTAAAAACAATGATTGTTTTCAAAAAGGTTTCCTGAAACAATCCCCTCGTTTAACAACTAAACTCATTTCTTCATCTGACCATGTTTACACTTTTACTGTAATTTAACGTTAAAGTACTGGCAACTACATCTTTACCGTAAATTTCACCGTTTTTTGTTTTACTGTCATAGTCGTCTCCTCATATTAAGCTCAGATAGGAGAAAGTATTTTAACTATAACATACTTGAGCTTTAAACAGTGTGGAACTTGTTCTTAATGGGCAGCTGCTGGAAACAAACACTGGTTCCAGGCAGGATGCCCAGTCTCTGCCCCGACTCGGTTCCCCCTCTTCCTCCCTCCACTCCCTGCCTCTGACCTCCACTTCCTCTCCCAGACCCCCTCCTGCATGGGCTGCCACTTTCCGCCAGGAAGAGCGAAACCTTTAGATGCACTGCCAAGAGCAGCCTGTGAAGAGAGACTATGCAGAGTAGTCGTGTCTCTCATGTGCTGGCACATGCCTCCGAAAAACATGTAGGCGCACACACCCTATACCATCCTGTTCTTCAGGGCCTTGTGTCTAAGCTACCAGCCGGTCTGCCTTGATTGGGCGGCCCAGACAAAAGCATTATCAGGTCTCACTGTGTGAAGAGTGTGGTGTTATGTAATTCTTGCGCTCTAATGGGTAGCTATACATCTGTGTAAATGGCCTGTGTCTTTCTGGTGCCAACTAAATCTTGCCTGACGACTGCAATAGTTCTCCAAGACAACAAAGTAAAGCACTCCAAAAATTTGCAAGGGATTAGCAGCCATTTCCAATATTTCTGTATTCGTAGTTTTACTGGGAAATCAATGCAGGACAAGTCTTTTCCTGCCTTAGCAGAACAAATCACTGAAGAAAAAACGGTAACTATGAAGTCAGTTTTTGTTTTACAGTAAAAGTTAGTGTTACAGTACAGAAACTAATATTCAGGAATATCCTGTGAATTTATTTTAGAACCCACAGAGGGACACATTTATGATCTACTTTGTCCTAAAGATCTTTGGTTTTTCTTTTTCCACATATTGTGAAATCTTTTAAGCATTGCACCTAAATTATTCTTAACCAAACATTGACATTTCTTCCAGACTCATTATTGGATGTGTTCCATAACCATTGAAAAAGGCTATGTTTTGGATGGACCGTGTCCTTTTCCTTTCTATTGTGCGGTTAGCTGGCATTGCTGAAAGATTATGCTGACATTTTTTTCCAGTGAAATAAATGGAGTTAGAATAAGGGTTTAAAGCAGTATTGGATGTGGTGGAAATTGCAACCAGGCAAATGTTCGCCAAGACATGATTTAAAAAAACAACATAAAAAACACGTGCTGTCGTGGCTTGTTGCATTGCTTTTTTTCCTGAGAATTTTCAGGAACAAAGGACTTTTACAGGATTAAATCCTGCACTTAAAACAATGAATGGTGCTATTTTAAAGATTGAGTTCAAGGAAATGCTGTTGTGTAATAATGGCAAGCAGATGTGGCAGAAATAAAGGATGGGTTTTCAGTCACTTGTGTGTCAAGTGTACGTTACATTTACATTTACATTTATTCATTTAGCAGACGCTTTTATCCAAAGCGACTTACAAATGAGAACAATAGAAGCAGTTAAACTAACAGTAGGACAACAATACGTAAGTGCTATAACCCCTCTCAGTTCAATTTTAGTGCAGTTTTTTTTTTTTTTTTTTTTTTTAAGAATAGAAGAGAAGAGAAAGTGTTAATTCTACTGAATCAAGTGCTGCCGAAAAAGATATGTCTTGAGCAGTTTCTTGAAAGTGGCTACTGACTCAGAAGCTCTGGTTGAGTTAGGCAGATCATTCCACCAACAGGGAACAGCCATGGTAAAGGTCAGAGAAAGAGATTTTGTGCCTCTTTGAGATGGTACCACAAGACGACATCCGCTAGCAGAGCGCAGGTTTCTGGATGGCACATAAGTCTGAAGTAATGAGTTTAGGTAAGATGGAGCAGTGCCAGTGGTTGTTCTGTAGGCAAACATCAGTGCCTTGAATTTAATGCGAGCGGCAACTGGCAACCAGTGCAATTGTGTGAGGAGGGGAGTGACGTGTGCTCTCTTCGGCTCATTGAAGACTACTCTGGCTGCAGCATTCTGGATCAGTTGTAGAGGTTTAACAGAGCAAGCTGGAAGACCAGCCAGGAGAGCATTACAATAGTCCAGTCTGGATAAAACAAGTGCTTCGACAAGGAGTTGTGTGGCATGCTCTGTAAGGAAGGGCCTGATCCTCCTAATGTTGTGCAAGGCAAATCTGCAGGACCGGGCAGTTCTAGCAATGTGGTCTGTGAATTTCAACTGATCATCAATTACAACCCCAAGGTTCTTAGCTGACCTTGATGGAGTTATGGATGACGAGCCTAGCTGAATGGAGAAGTTGTGATGAAGTGTTGGGTTGGCCGGGACCACAAGTAGCTCTGTCTTCGCAAGGTTTAGTTGAAGGTGGTGGTCCTTCATCCAGCCAGAAATGTCTGTCAGGCAGGCTGAGATACGAGCAGCTACCGTCGGATCGTCAGGCTGGAATGAGAGGTAGAGTTGCGTGTCATCAGCGTAGCAATGATAGGAAAAGCCATGTTTCTGAATCACAGATCCTAGTGATGTCATGTAGATGGAGAAGAGGAGTGGTCCAAGCACCGAGCCCTGAGGCACCCCAGTAGCTAGATGTTGGGTCTTAGATGCCACACCTCTCCACGACACCCTAAAGGACCTACCTGAGAGGTAAGACTCGAACCATTGGAGTGCAGTTCACGAGATGCCCTTCATCTTTAGGATTGACAGGAGGGTCTGGTGGTTAACTGTGTCAAAAGCAGCAGACAGATCCAGCAGGATGAGGACTGAGGATTTGGAAGCTGCTCTTGCCAGTCTCAGAGCTTCAATTACTGAGAGCAGGGCAGTCTCAGTTGAGTGTCCACTTTTGAAACCAGACTGATTGTCGTCCAGGAGGTTGTTCTGTGTAAGAAAGGAGGAGATCTGGTTGAAAACGACTCGTTCAAGTGTTTTCGCGACAAATGGAAGAAGAGATACCGGTCTGTAACTTGTTAGATGTGCTGGATTTAGATTGGGTTTCTTAAGCAGTGGGGTTACTCGAGCCTGCTTAAAAGCTGTGGGAAAGGTACCAGTGTGAAGAGAGGTGTTTATGATGTGCGTGAGTGTGGGTACAACTGAGGAAGAAATGGCTTGAAGTAGATTAGTGGGGATAGGATCAAGCGGACAGGTAGTAGGGCGATTGGAAAGGAGGAGTTTAGAGACTTCCGCCTCTGAAAGTAGAGAGAAGGAGGGTAGAATGTGTGCGTTTGTTGGTAAAATGTGTGTGTCAGTTTGTGGATTGGTAAATTGGCCGCTGATGGTGGTTGTTTTTTCTATGAAGAATGTGGCAAAAAACAACCACCATCAGCGGCCAATACGTTCTCTTAATTTACACAAAAGTACAGCAAGGTTTTTAAATTCTACTTCTAGAAAATAAAGAATGTGCATCAGGTGTGTTTTGCTTTGTTTTTAATATATATATATATATATATATATATATATATATATATTATATTGTTATATAAATGCTATTATACTGTATTTTGTGCTGGCAATTAGCTTATTTTGTTGAAAGTAATAAGCCTAACAATGTCACTTTTACTATCTAAATGTATTTGTATTGAATTCCAACGTGTAAAGACCAGGGGCCTCATTTATAAACGTTGCGTACGCACAAAAGAAGGCGTACGCCGCTCTCTATGCAATAATTGGTATTTATAAAAAGCAAACTTGACGGTAAAATGTGCGGTCCTTCACGCAAGCTCTGACCCAGGCGTACGCACAAAAACGGGTGAAATGAGAAATGGCGACACCGTCGGCAGATGGAAGAAACACCTGAAAGTGTGTGAAACTAGACCGTTGTGTAAAATAAATGGCAATACTGCCTCTCCTAAATAACACGAAGACGTCACAAAGCAAGTCTTACAATTAACAGCCTACACGAACACCCGTTTGATCGATCTGCAACAGAAATGCAAATTAACACATATTTGCAAAAAGAAAAGTGAAATATGTTCTGCAATAATATTGGCATTTTATACAATTCATCCTCATAAATAAGATGGTAAACAGAACGAAATAATGTACAAAACTGATATTCTCGCCAATGTGTCCGTCTGGCGGAGCAGATATAGGCCTAGCTAGATATAGCTATAGTCAGTCAGATAGATAGATAATTAGGGAGAGATAGATAGATAAATAGATAGATGTATTATTTGTCCACTGGGGAAAGTTGTTTTCATAGTAAAAATGTCTTTATCAGCTACGGAATCATGGTATTCATGCATATGCCTTTAGTTTGTTTTATTTTTGATAAAATAACGTATGACGTATGTCTCAACCATTCAGAAAGCTGCAAGAAATTACATTTGCGCTGAACTATTTCCCATTTCCAAGTAGATTATAACCGACATCTGTAGCTTGTCATTCTTTTTTATTTCGGCCACAGTCCGAGGTTGTGAGGCTACAGCATACGGCGTCTGCAACCTTTTGCCACTCAAGTGCCTTTTTGGCATTAGTAGGCTAATGCCCACACTGTGCCCTCCAAACAAAATTTTTTCTCCTCTTTACCACCTCGCCAACGATAACTTCTACTTCACATTGAATGAAGTTATGTTTTTTTGATTTCCTCTCTATGTTTGCCATGATTTCGCAATCGTTGAATATTAACTTGTGGGCGTTTCACGGACTATTTATGGGCAACTATGGGCGTGACATGAAGCCGCAAAAGCTGCGTTACATTTAGAATTGATTGTGATTTATTAAGGGAAAAATGCGTAGGATGTGCGTGCGCACGGTTTTATAAATCGGAAAATTTCTGTGCGTACGCACGTCCTATGTTTCATCCGTACGCCACTTCTGACGCAAATCCTACGCAAAGTTTTATAAATGAGGCCCCAGGGCTCAAAGACAATCCTGATCTTCCCACACGTATTTACTTCATTACAGAGCTGCACGATTCTGGATAAATTGAGAATCATGATTTTATTATTTGTTTCAAATAGAGATCACGATAAATAAAATGTAATTTACTAGAGGTTCTGACAAACTCTATTTAGCAGTCTATTTAATATGTTTAATTAATTGGAATGAATTATTTTTAATAATTCAATGACTCACTCATAAATACTTCACTTGTTTCATTACTGGATGAATCAGCGTTTCTGAACGAAGCTCTTGAATGAATAATAAATTCAGTGACAAATACATTTTTAACAGTGGTGATGTCAAGTCACCTTCATTTATATAGTGCTTTTAACAATATAGACTGTTTCAAAGCTGCTTTACAGTGATAATAGGAAATTACAGTAACAGAGATTGTCTTTACAGCAGCTCTAGAATAAATTTATTCTAAAATTAGTTTTTGAGTGATTCACTTCCGTTGCAAAGATCATTAGATATTAACTTAGGGGCCGCTAACATGACACCATTCTAACAGAAAACCTTAAAGGTGAACTAAGTAACTTTTTTTTTACCTTAACCGAACAGCTTTGGAGTCATTGTAATGTTTATATTACTGATTTCATGTTGAATGGTGGTCGTCTTGCACCCCCTGGTGCCTGTGAGCCGCAAAACCACCCTTGCAACTTTGCGGCGAGCCGCCGGCCTCAGTGTTAGGAAGTATCGTGTGATATCAGGTCTCGCGAGGTAACGAATTGCTTTACGGCAAAAAACAGATCTGATAAAATTCTGATAAAATGAGCATCAAACAGAAATAACCCGGCGGCGTATACATGTGGTGTTGGGCGCGCGCAGCTCTTAAAGGGGCCATACCTTATTTCCACTCGTTACAGCGTCCATCCTACTGAACAGGTACCGGTGTACAGGGGGAGGGGATCCGGCCGTGAGTGCGAGCCATCTCTGCGTGAGTGCTATTCACGACAGTACAAGTACTCCACAGCGACTCTAGGGGTCGCTGTTTGACAAAAATGGAATTCCTACTTAGTGCTGCTTTAACGCGCTCCAGCCGCTCATCCACACAACAGCAGCGCCTGGCGGCTCGAGAACGCAAACCTTAAACCTGGTTCCAAGGTGCAAAAAAAAAAGGTAATCCTTGCGTAAACTCTATTTTGATCGCTTCCATAGACATCAGGGTTTATTTCCGAACTCTAAACTTTTTTTCCAGTCCTTGCGTTATAATTTGAATATTTGTCGCAGATATTTCAACGCAGATTTCAGCGTTCAGTTTAAAGCAACACCAAGTAACTTTTCCTCTGCGGTCGCCCTACAGGTTGGAAGCGGAATTGTCCATTACTGCTGTCGTAAATAATTTAGCCTACCGCATCCTACTGTCGCACGCGCACGCACGCACATGCTCTGTTTATCCAGCACCGGCTTTGGAATCTTGATGACAATTCAAAAGCTACCCGGCTGCTAGGTATCTTACATGTAGTTGTAGTCTACTGTCGAGTACGCTCCACCTATCGGCAATTGTAACGCTTGGCGTATAGCAAGTCAAATTTGTAGTTTTCTTATGTCTCATTCGGACTACAGAAACGCGACCCGATTTGGAAATCTTACATAGCGTGGATATATCAGATAAAGGACCGCAAAGCGGTGGCATAAGTGCATTTCACCATGTCACGACTTGATGAACCACTGAAACGATTTTGAAAACATTATTTTAAGGTAAAAATTCTTACTTAGTGTTGCTTTAATAGACACAGGCGGATTGTTGTCATTTAGGAATGAGATCGGGATAGAGATTGCGTGTTTTTAATTATTAATTTTTTAGGTTAATCGTGCAGCTCTACGACATATGATGGCATTCAGTGCATCCATCTTGTAAATACAATCTTTCCGACATGACTTGAACATCTAACTATGAGTGGATGACGCTTGTAATTCCCTGGTATAAACTGAGCAAAAGTCTTTGTTATAGCCTTGTAGATTGACAAGCCTTTCATAAACATTAGACGTGTTGTGTATTGATGTTTTGACTGAAGTAGTTTAGTTTGGTCTAAGCATTGTTTTTCTTACCATTCCAATGCTGTTAGGCAAATTTAGATGTTCTTAAAGTCATTTGAAAGGGGAGTGAACTTTAGTCTGTGCGATCAACCAAATGTGTTTTTGAGGTAACTAGCTTTCATGCCAACAGTTTACAAACTTTGACTATCTCCCAGAAAGATTTTCTTCGAACTGAAGATCATTCCTTCAAAACAAGGAATGTTTTTTTTTGCTACACTGAAGCATTTGCCATTTTCTTTTTGAAGGACCTGATGTGTAATTTATCTAAAAAAAAGCTGCGACTTAAGTGTCCGTCGTTCCCATTTTTTTGGTTGCACTTGTAGTTGCACCTCACTGTTTTTCAGAACACACTATTCACTCTACATATACTACAAAACAGCGTAGAATAGTTTTGTGAAATATGTGAAATGGGACGCACATACTAGACACTATAATAGCGCACCCTGGCAGCAACGCTGAGAAAGCAGCGTGAAGTGCTGTTGTTTTAAACACTTTTTGGAACACAACAACATACCTTGCATTGCTTTTTAGGACTAGAGTATGTTGTGTTTCCTTGGGAATGTGACCCAACTGACAGTGGTTGAAATTCACTGGAGGGAAGTTTATTTAGATCACCATGTGGAGTAAGTTCGAGGTGGTGTTGTGGGCAGCCTGTGCTGGATTTGGTGCTCTCTGGTGTTATTGCACAAGGCAAGTTGTTCACTGCTGGTGAAGTTCAGTTGCTTTCTACGAACACACCGTGAGAGACATAAACATCTTGTGAGTCAAGGCTCACCTTACATGTTAATGCACCTTTTGCCTTATTCTCTGATGAACGCCAATCACAGACTGATTATTCCACTTGCTATAAGTGTTCATGTAACCGTCATTGCCCAGGGTGACACTAATGTTGCTTTCCATTTACCACGGAAGAGGGATGTCTGTGCTGGGAATGATACGAGTTGACTGTATTCCTGTAAACAGGTTGGAAAACTAAGATAGACTCATTCAGGCAAACCTTTGTTGTGCTTGCTTTTTCAGAATACAAACACATAAAAAGTATCTGAAGTATCATGTCCACAAATAGATGTTGGATATTACCGTGTGCACCACTGAGTTTGAGGGTGTGTTCACACTTGCCATGTTTGGTTCGATTAAAACGAACCCTGGTGCGGTTGCTCTGTTAGTGCAGTTCATTTGAATAAGTGTGAACGCTGCCATCTGAACCCTGGTGCCACCAAACAAGTGGACCGGAACCGCTGAAAAGATGAGTCTCGGTCCGCTTCCAAACCAACTCTGGTGCGGTCCGATTGAAATATGAACGCAACACGGACTAAAGACATGTAAACAAACCAAAAACAGGATATGATGTCACAAGATGCGACCCTAAAAAGGACAGAATGCTCAAGCATACCTGTTTTTTCACAATAATGCCCATTACAGTTCGGTACAGGCATCAGATCCGCATCTTGCTGCAGATCTTCGTTTGTTTTGCCATTTTTTTTATGTTCGGTAAGTTCCGTCGCGAAATAAAACCTGAGCAATCAGGTTGTGAACATATCCCTCTGCCTTTAGGCTTGGAATCTCTTTAGGTTCGGTGTTAAAATGCCAATATGAACGCTAAGCGACAAGACATAATTGTTTTTGTTTTGGTCCAGACCAAACGAACCAAGCAAACCAAACTACAAGTGTGAACACACCCTGGGACAAAGACCAAAACAAGTGCTAATGAACAAAGTACTGCTGTTTTACTACATTTAAAGGTGAACTAAGTAACTTTTTTTACCTTAACCGACCAGCTTTGGAGTCATTGTAATGTTTATATTACTGATTTCGTGTTGCATGGTGGTCGTCTCGCACCCCCCTGGTGCCTGTGAGCCGCAAAACCACCCTTGCAATTTTGGGCCGGCGAGCCGCGAGGTAACGAATTGCTTTACGGCAAAAAAACAGATCTGATAAAATGAGCATCAAACAGAAATAACCCGGCGCCGTATACATGTGGTGTTGGGCGCGCGCAGCTCTTAAAGGGGCCATACCTTATTTCCACTCGTTACAGCGTCCATCCTACTGAACAGGTACCGGTGTACAGGGGGAGGGGATCCGGCCGTGAGTGCGAGCCATCTCTGCGTGAGTGCTATTCACGACAGTACAAGTACTCCACAGCGACTCTAGGGGTCGCTGTTTGACAAATGGAATTCTTACTGAGTGCTGCTTTAATGCACTGAGCAGCCATAATGGATTCTGAAGTCGGGGGTTGTTGCAACTCCAACTTAAGGGGCGTTCCAGTTAAAAGTTCCTACTGGGAACTATTAATTCCCCACTTACGAGCAGAGCAAGTGCATGGAAGTCTCAGGCAACTTACTGCCTACTAGAGGAAGATCTGATGGAGTGTTTGATGAATAGAAAAGTAGAAGAAGAATTTTGGGGGTGTGGAAAGAGCCAGTTTCAAATCGGTTATACATCAAATTGGATTTCTCTGAGATTGTCAGGTCAACAGATGCCTATGTCAGAGTGCAAACATTATGTTCTCAACTTGGTTGCACAATGGAGCAATATTTTCGCAAACCTTCACATTTTTCCTTTGACTTTGGAGTCAGTATGATTTTATAAAAGAAGAAATTACTTTTATTTAGCAAGGATGCGTTAAATTTAAATGTGGAAGTTAATAGAAAGAAGAGTCGAATCAACTCTACATGCAGTGTACTTTCACAGAAGTCACACTCTTATCAGGTGTCTGTTATTGGTCTGAATTCAGAGCTCTTTTGGCAGGAACACAAGCATTCATCAGCCCACGTTTCTACAGATACAGGTCAACAAGGAACTGTTATCTGCCCCTGAAAAGCAAAAATCAAGAACTCAAGCTCAGAGTGTGTAAAAAAACAACTTATGATAATGTCTTGAAATAGAAACAAGTGTTGCTTATTAGGCAGTTTCTCAATCTCCCTGGTGCGTTGTACCTTATCAGCAGACTAATATGTGTCCCTTATTACCTCAGCATGTAAGAGGAATGTGTTATGTGAAAAATGTAACTGAAATCTGTGCTGGAGCTGTGACTTATCCTCTTACAGGGGCTTGTTTCTGGAACATTCTGTGTGTGATCTCATATTACATCAGGGAAAAAAGTCAAACACAAAAGGTTTGGTATTGATGGCGAAACTTTTAACCTGGATTTGAAGTAATGCTCTAATGTGGTTCTCTTAGTCTGGCAGTGTGCTAATTCGTAAGTTGGTTATATGTTTGACTCAATAGGTGGTGTGAGAAAAGCTGTGCTATTTTTGTACATGAGCCTATTGTGTGGCAACAACTGTAATGAATTGATTAATTGTTGAGTGTGTAGGTAGGTCTAATCATGGCATATGTAATGCCTGATTACGAAAATCCTATAAGATCATTACAAATCACACTTGTACGACATGGATCTAATAAACTTGGATACGACATGTATGTAGACTATACGATGATGACACCTATTGAATCGTAGGCTACAACACAAGTTAGTATAGAAGAATAAAACGTCATCCGCCTGCGCTAGTGGTAAACATATAGAGCAAGATGAATCGCAATTGTGGTTTATACGTGTGCGGAAAAAAAGAGGAGGAGAATATATACGCGAACATGGCTAGGGAAAAGAGGCCAACTTGACATGCAAATGGAGCTTGAGGTAAGTAGTTTTAAGTTTTAGAGCCATGTCGCGTTGATCAATACACAATTTCATGTTGCGTTTTTATTGGCTAGTCAATAGACGTGGGTCGTAGGAGCCACGACCACAGAAATCAAAAATCGTACAATCACTAGTTCGAGTCCTGCCTGCAACATTTCCCAATTCCCATTCCATCAAAAGAAGCGAAATGTGCTAACCTTTGTCATTCAAGGAATATATGAAAATGTGAAGTTATTACTATAAGTTTACGTTCATGAGTGTGATTTGAATGAATGGAGCAGAAGAAAATCTCACCGTTGTTGTTAATTTGCAGGCGGAGACTAATATCCCAGCGCTCTTCACTGGAGACTCTTGAGGATATTGAGGAGAACGCCCCTCTACGCAGGTATTACCAGTAGGACCATTAATGTTTTGTGCAGACACTTCTTAACAGTTAGAGACATTACATTCTTTGATTCTGCCAAATTGTGGTTAATTATTGCTAGGGTTACACATCTTATTCCTTCAGTTAACATTAGATAAATCTCTATAAGTGATTTTAGTGCTGTCCAATATGATTTTGAAACATTGCACAAAGTTTATATTTAACACAATTGTTTTATTTAATATTTAACGAGACTGGTTTCTTCAGACAAATTTTGGTTTACTAGAAGTGTTTGGAGGGAGTTACACTAGGAAAATAACGATGTACAATAACAGTTAGTGTAAGAAAAACATAAGGTCATAAGTCAAGTCTAATTTATTTATATAGTGCTTTTCACAATATATATTGCTTTAAAGCAGCTTTACAGAAAATGATGTGTAAATTATATTAATATCTTCATGCCTTAGCAGATTAGAGAAGGGTGATAATATTATATAATGATACTAGTAATCGAGCAGTTGCGATATGCCATGTATTATGTATCGCCCTACGTGAGTATACTGTACATAAGCAGATCGAGTTGGACATACTTATATATCCAACTTTGTATAAAGAGCTGGGCGATAATATAGTTAAATATTGTGACAAAATAAAAAAGTCAGGCAGCCGGAATTTCAGTAGGGATCAGTGATTTTTTAATTTTTTTATTTTATTTTTCATGAACAATGTTGATGTTGCTTTGTTTCATCAAGATGCCGAACTTTATCTGGTTCACCCCGACCAAAGAGTTTCAAGAAGGTCCACTTCATCAAAAACATGAGACAACATGATATGCGCAATGGAAGGTATTCTTACATCTACCCAACAACCCACACACAGACATCTCGCCAAGAGCAGCACCCACACACACCAAGTGTTCGAGAGAAAGACTCCCCCTGAATTTATCCATAGATTTCACAGATTTTATTACAAAATTATTTCCCTTTTTTGATGGCATTTTGTATGCAAACATCATATTTCTTCCAATTTTATAAAGTCGTGTAATTTGGGTCACGGTGATTTCTTCAAGTTATACATGTTCCTGGGTCAACATATTCCTGTCTGAAAAGGTAGTCCTAACCCTATAACCTTATATAACTACCAATAAGTTATCCCTAGAATCAGAGAGAAATGATTGGATGACTAACACTGATGTAGGAGCACCTGACCCCTGTTGTAACCCTAAACTTGACATAAATCCTCAAATCTGAAATGTCCTTCCAGGATCAACAAAGATGTTGATCCAGGAACATGTTGTACTTGGTGAAATCACGTTCACGGTGTGTGTGTGAGTGTGTGAGAGAGAGAGGGTTTTTTTTTTTATCCCTAACTGACCCTCTGTTCTTTTAAGATTCAGGCATTCTCTGAAACCCAAACATTTTAGGCATGTTATTAGTGGGTATTTTATTATTATTATTTGTGTTTAGTGTTTGCCAGATGCTCTCTTTTATCTGAATTTGAATGTGAATGGGTGTGTTGTAAAACAAGAGGTTGTGACCAGCATAGTTTTTCCTTAAGGCTTTTATAAATATCTATCAAATACACACACTTGCAGTCTTTGACTTTTGTTTTGTAAAGCTTAACTGCAGTGTTTGATGCGTGAGAGAGCGGAAAAAATAATGTTTTTTTCCAGCTGTGCTTTGATCCATTATTTAGTTTATTTTGTGCTTCAGATCAGTTATTAGCAGTTCACGAACTTCTGAAGG
Organism: Rhinichthys osculus; assembly: GCA_029959095.1. NCBI lineage: Eukaryota > Metazoa > Chordata > Actinopteri > Cypriniformes > Leuciscidae > Rhinichthys > Rhinichthys osculus. Next base: position 33,405,049 of record JARWKJ010000007.1, on the reverse strand, counting down.
AAATATAAGAACTTGAAAGCCTTGGCATAATATTGCATTCTTAAATCCTTTGTTTGTTTGTAAATATATTCAGTTTCTCAGTGAGGTTTTAGTTTACTTCAAAGAGTGTTTGCCTTTCTTTTTTGTTTTCTTTTTCTTATCTTTGTTGCGTAATTCTTTCATATACATTCCTGCGTAATATATGACATACTATTAAATATAATTGAATTGCTGTGTATCTCTCCATCTTTGCCTGTGGTCCTGACCTCTATATTGACAGAGTTCACTTAAATTAGTTTATGTATCATTTTGTCTTTATAGGATAGTCCTTATCAGTGGCAGAAGATCCTTCTATAGTGTTTTTTCTGTCCTGCCCTATCGAGATTGTAGCCAAACAGGGTATGTATTCCTCAGCATGCAAATCTTCTATTCACCATCAACCTTTTTTTTTATCCCTTCACTTTTCCCATCTTCTCATTTTGATTATTCCCCCCCCCACCCCCCCCCCCCCCCCCCTGGCCATTAAGAATGGGTCCACAATTAAACGTTTAGCATCCTCCTTTTAAATAATCATTTGAAAAGATCATACTTCTCTTAAAGTATGTACGCCGAAAGTGTACCTCAAGTTTTTTCATATATTTTTTCATCTTTTTTTCTCATTATTCAGTAGTTTTTACACTCTATGCATGGATCGTTTGTATTAGTATTTCATAGCTGTCCAGATTTTTGGTAGTAGGTGTTTAATTTCAATTCATAGAGATTGACCAACAAGCTTGGGCATGCTTTACATAGACCTCACCCTTGACTTTCCCGCTTTTTTTTTTTTTTACTTTTTTTTTTCAAGAACAGGCTTTTTAAATGCTGAATCTGCTGCTTTTCAGCTTATTTATTTAAGATTTAATACATCTTGCAATCTGCTTTGATATTTAACTTCTAATGGGTTGTTTTTCTTACCTACATCTTGGCATTGCCTGCTTTCCCATTGTTTTAAGCTGAAGGGTGTAATTTATTGCTGTACAACTCAACAACTCAAGCCATTTATAGGTTTATTTCCTCAAGAAAAGTGAGAGCTCTGTGGTGGTGCGTTAATCTGTTTGTTTGAGTATCCTGACCAATCCAGCACAGCTCAGCCAATGGTGTAAATTTGAGGAGGGACTTTCTGTTTGACTGACCAATCGAAAGTGTTCGGGAAACCTGTCTGAAAACAGTTACTTTTGCACTCACATTTGGTGACGCTAATAATTACACAGTTCATTTTTAAAACCGTTTATGCTTTATAGAGTGTAAGCCTATTTGATTTTCTCTTAACCTGAGTAAAGTTTGAAGAGTTGAACAGTTCATTGAGCATAAGAGTGGAGACGCACGAGTTGTTTTCTATAACTTGAGGGCATCGCAGTCATTGGATTAATTACTATCTGAGATTAGGCTCTGTGGGGGATGGTGTTGATATGACCTTAAGTCAAATTTTATTCACATGCTTTTATTTGATCAATAATGAATAGCGACTGAACGGCTAGATGTTGCACTATTCATCACGATTCTATTAATTACGTAAGAAACCTGTTAATATTAATGATTTTAAAAGATACAATGAGACAAAGAATGCATGCTTTGTGAAACATTGTATTTGAAACTGGTCAAAGGGCAGCGTTAAATCCTTTTAAACCTTCTTTATATGACTACACTTGCTTTTATTGATGTACAGTGGACAATTGATAAAAGCTTAGTAGAGATAAAAGCCTCAGTGTTTTATAATATATGGTGTATGGATAAATTCAGTGTCTTGCAAAAGTCTCAGACCACTATTGAAAATGCATTAGTTTGCATTATGCATTGCAAAGTGTATTATTGACATAACAGTTTAATTGAAACGTTTAATTAAAAATGAACATTAACACCAAGATGACGTTTGGTTAGTCCCTGGTTTGTTTTAATGGCAATAAGAGCAGACGTGAACTCAAACACTTGATATTCTAATCGAAGAAAAGAAATCTGACGTTTTCTACTAAGGGATAACATGGTCAATTGTCATTTATTTTGAGATTTTAGTCCTAGAAATGCAGAATGCTGCTTTGTTTTTCAATGGAGTCCAATACATTTCGACCCCCAAGTATATAGTGTTATATAACTGAAACCACCCAGTTATGCTGTCAATATGATGAATTGCTATATCGAGCATGATTTAGTCCATTGATGTTTTGGCTTGGCGGATTGGCAGTAAAGTGCACAGTATTGACAGAGCAGTCTAAGTGGGGTTTCCTGAATGTAGTGCCAGTTAATGGACATGTTGTGCTTGCATCAGCGCCACCAGTGGCCGAGGAGCGACAGATCCTCCTGTATTCCTGATTGAATGTTAAACTAAAACACACACAAGGTCCATGTCAGCAAGCTGAAGGAACGAGTCAGGTGAACTGATCATTCGGTTATAGGATGGCCAAGAGTGTTTCTTGCACACTGTGGATCTAGAGGTTGCCATGGACTCCTCCTGAAAATCTGGTTTTGTCTTTAAATATTTATTCAAAAACTCTCAAGGGCACCTGTTCATATTAGTTCTTGCCTAATGCTTTTCCATTGACTGAGCTGTTTGTAGGGCTCCTATTACCTATAACTGCTGTCTGTATCCTCACGGGATCTGAGTTTATTGATGCATCACTAAACATCTCACAAATACTGTGCTAACGCCTGTCATCTACTAATATGACTTTGCTTCTAAGTCTGCACATGAATCAATGAGTTCCTCTGCAGTATTTTTGGTTTATTTGGCCATCGCACCTGGTAAGTTGGTCTGTCTCTTAAAGTTTTGTTTCTCTTCTTTAGTTATACTTTATGAGTTGACAAAATGTCAACATTATTTGCAGATGCGCTAGATAATGTAATGTTTCTGCTTCATATCATCACATGTCAGATAATAATCAAATCTTCTAGTGTTTGCCAAACAAAGTCATGATGTTAGTAGAATTTATTTCGATAATTAAGCTTCATCAATGGGAGAAACTTGTTGAATGACTTCAAAGTGACAGTTAGTCTATAACTGTGTCTTCTGGGTGCTTTTTAGACACTCGGTTGTTTTATTTTTTTTCCTTTGAGGCCTTTAGCTATTTAAAGGTAACTGAGCACTAAAGAGTTTGAATTAACCCTCCTGCAGTTATTTTAATAGCATTGATCTATAGCAATACCAATTTCTCCCTGTCATGTCAATGGCTAATAATAGTAATTCTTTTTTTTATTAGTCCTGGACCCTGACAAACAAAATATTTATAAATGTATGTATTATCCATTCATCTTGATCCTTGGGGCATGAAACAATAATGCAATGCAATTGATTTTTTACTTGATTCGTTTTTTGTGGTGACACGGTTTGATTTATATGATTCATTTAATTCAGTAAATAATGACATTTATCAAGTCAAGTCAAGTCATCTTCATTTATATAGCGCTTTTAACAATGGAGATTGTTTCAAAGCAGCTTTACAGAGATAAACATACAATTTACGGTAACAGAGATTGTTTTGGCTTTATAGCGATTTTTGAGTAATGTTATTTCCGGCTAAAGTTGGTTTTGATTGATTCACTTCCAGCAAAATTATCATTTGTTATTACATTAGGGGCCACTAAGACGACGGCGTTCTCTCTAAACAGACTTTAAACGCGGACCTGTGACCGGATGGTGTTCACATGCGCATACACAAAATGATTAAGTGTATAAAATGCTAATAGAATAAACACTGTTTAGTACAAGTGTACAGAATTTGGTTTAAAAACAACACTTATACTATATTGGTTTCTTTCATCCTCTTAAAGCCAACATTTTTAAAAATTTAAAAACCTTTAACCTTAATAAAAGAATCCAGCGGTGCAGGTTATTGTGGCAGATGTAGTGTCAGGTTTGCCAGTACAGACTGATGTGTGTGCGTGAGGCGCTCTGAGCTGTTCTCTTGCCCCAGCAGGGATGTGAAGCCAGAAAGCGGGCGCCAGCGACACCCCTCGGGTGGCATCAGTGCCAAGGAGATGGTGATCGGCCTGGAGGGGGTTGAATTGGGTGCAGATGGCAAGGTTAGTGTACAAATGATTTTTTTTTGTTAAAGGTGAACTAAGTAACTTTTTTACCTTAACCGAACAGCTTTGGAGTCGTTGTAATGTTTATATTACTGATTTTGTGTTGAATGGTGGTCGTCTCGCACCCCCCTGGTGCCTGTGAGCCGCAAAACCACCCTTGCAACTTTGGGCCGGCGAGATCAGGTCTCGCGAGGTAACGAATTGCTTTACGGCAAAAAAACAGATCTGATAAAATGAGCATCAAACAGAAATAACCCGGCGCCGTATACATGTGGTGTTGGGCGCGCGCAGCTCTTAAAGGGGCCATACCTTATTTCCACTCGTTAAAGCGTCCATCCTACTGAACAGGTACCGGTGTACAGGGGGAGGGGATCCGGCCGTGAGTGCGAGCCATCTCTGCGTGAGTGCTATTCACGACAGTACAAGTACTCCACAGCGACTCTAGGGGTCGCTGTTTGACAAAAAACGGAATTCCTACTTAGTGCTGCTTTAAGTGTTATTAAAGGTACACGTTTTTTTTTCTTCCCCTGATCCACTATGGTAAGCCTATTAATAGTGTTTATATTTTAGACCTGTCGGGATGGTTTTCGCAGGAAATTGTGTAAACCGTATATCCGTAAATAGAGAAAAGTTGCTACTTTGACTCGGTTTTGGTGTGAGAGTGAAATATAGGTTAGTTGTCACAACGAGAAAGGTTGAGATGGAGCAGCTAAATCTCGGGAATCACCCGTTTTAAAGAAAAGCCGAACAGAGGGGAGTCTGCTGGCAAAAAGTGAACATGACAGAGCTCGTAATAAAACAAGAATCAACATTGCCTTGGCTTTCGGAAATGGTGAGAACTGAGGGATTTGAAATGTTTTGAATGCGACGCGGATTTTTATTACTCAACAGATAAATTGCCATGTGTAGAGTTCATTGTAAACATTATGGATTGTGAAAGGTCATTTCATTATGGTTGTTTACACTGTGCTAAAATGTATTTTCAAGTACCGTGTCTATTAATGTGTACAGCTACAGTTACGTCTTCAGCTAGTCAGCTTGAGATCCTTTCAATCTAAACTGGTTATGTCTCTTTAGCCTAGTAGTGAATATGTTTTGTGAGCAGTATGATAACCATATTCATCCGCACAGTCACGCAGAGCCGAAGCATAACCAAAAGAATGTTCTTCCACAAAATGCATGCAGTTTTGTTATTTAACCTCTAGAGGGCCAAGAGTCACATAGATTGTCCGAATCTTGAAATAAAAAAATGTAAGGCATGTGGTTGAAGGAACACTGTTTTCATCTTCCCTTGTATAGTCATTTTACGGCCTCTTTTGTGGCTAGTATACATTCTTAATCTTTGATCATATGTTCATTAAGATTAATGACACTGTAAATCTCTTGGCAGACAGTGTCATACACACAGTTCCTGTATCCAACCAATGTCCTGGGTCGCCGAAACACCATCGACTCCACATCGTCTTTCTCTCAGTCTCGCAATGCCAGCCACCGCAGCCTCAGCCTGGCACGTGCCAACAGTAACCAGAGTAGCCTTGATACAGGTGTGTGTGCCAACAGCTTGTCATGGCTCTTTCATTTTCCCTCAAGCTCCCTAATATGTCCCGACAGGAGGCTGCTTGTTCACTTTAATGAGCATTTTGGTAAGACCTTAGTTTAATAATGTGTTGTTTATTTTTTCGAGCAAGGTCATGGACCTTCTTGATTAAAACATATTGAGTGCCCTACCAAAATAGACGTCCTCTGTTCATACGCTTGTATCTGAAATGTTGCTGTTCTAAATGTATTGGCTACATAACTAAGTTGTGTTCTTGTTTAGACTATTATTAAGCAATCTCAGCATATGTATAGTCTGTTTATTTTCCCTCTCTTTTCTCATAGGGAATGAACTGGGAGATTTTAGGGACTATGACCCAAATCTTCTGGATGACCCGCAATGGCCATGTGGAAAGCACAAAAGAGTGCTCATCTTTCCCTCGTACATGGTGAGTTATGTCACGCAATGCAAAACTTGACCGATTCATATGTGATTTTTTTCCAAGTCGGTGTGTATTTAGTGGAAAATTGCTGTTTTGATGCCAAGGGCCCAATAAATGATGATTCTAGCGCTGTCAAATCGATTAATGGCATCTAACATAAACGTTTGTGTGTGTGACAGGGAAAAAAAACCACATGCTGTGTTAATTGCGTTAAATGATTAATCGCATTCGTTAGTGCTGTCAAAATTAACGCGTCAATGCAAAATTCGTTAATTTTTCAGTTTAACGCATTAAAAGTATTTCAGCATTCGTTTTTTTCCGTCATCCTTTGGCTAGCGTTACATTATATGATCACACTCTTATTAATGCAAATGATTTTAAATCATACAAGACACAAAAGAGAATGCATTGCGGTATTGGTGCTCGTCTGTGAAAGACTGTGAAACACACACACACACTCGATCACACAGAAAGCCACTTCAGACAGTGCTTGAATGGACAAAAACACAATTATACCAAAATGCCCGTTTTGTCGAGTATCCTCGCAAGCACAGTCTTAAATGAGTTAAATAAAGTTCAAGTCTTAAATGAATGTAAAGAGTTGAGAAAATGGGATGCGTGTCAGATCCACATCATGTGCGGCAGGTCTTAAAGTGACAGAAGCCTAATAAACCTGCCGGTGTCTGTCATTAAATGGAATAGTTTACTTAAAATTGTAATTGTTGTTTCAATTTTAATTTTGTTTTTCAAGTTGTTTCAAACCTGTATGAATTTCTATTGCCTAAGGATAATCAAAGAAGAAAAAAAAAAGAAAAAAAGAAGATAAAACACACTCACTGCTCTTGACTGAAGGCTGTGAATTGTTTGAGAACTTTCTTAAATTTCTGTATATATCCTACCTGAACATCTTGAAGCACTGTTTACATGGGTCAAAAACAACGAAAACAATATCTTTTTGTGCATTTTGACAGGGTAAGTAAAAATCTGAGCTGGTCTGACAATAGAAAAGTTGAGCCCTGATATATTGAAGGGCCCAGATAAATGTGATATTCATTTTAATGGGTTTGTGTAGATTGTTTCAAGTTTCTACATTAATTTGGAGTTTAAATTATTAAGCAGAAATTATTACAATATAAAAAAAACTTTGTTAGGTGCAATTAATCGCGATTATTTACCGAAAAATATGCGATTTAATTTTTTTAATTGATTTGACCGCACTAGATGATTCTCTTTCCTAAAATAAAAATAGTATACATATGATAATCTATATAATAAAAAGCTTTTTTTATGTAAAAAAGATACTATTATACAGTTTGGGGGGGAAATAACAAGCCATTATGCAGAAAAACATTTAATAGTTTCCAAAATTAAATAATTGGCTGTTATACTGTCATTGTACTAAGGCCAAAGTGAATTATTAAAATATTATCAGAAAGAAAATTGCTGTGCATTAAATTGACAGCATGTCCTTTTTTTTTACATACAATTATTATTATATAACAATATATGCAAAACTTAATTAATGAAGTTTTTAATAAATAAATGTAATAAATATATTTAAGTTAACATGTTAACTTACCCCTATTTTTTTATTTACATCTTTGTTTCAGATGTTTTCTTAATTAGGATAAAAAAGAAACAAATGTTGATATACATTAAGAGTAAAGAAATATCAGAAATATTTGATGTGAAATATTGAAGTCCATATTAGGATGGCTGATGTTTGATCTGAACACAATATCCCGGGGCTGTTTCTCAAGAAAACAAAACAAAAAAAATGTCAGAATCTCAATCTGTTAAACTCACTGCCCTTTATGAGAAACATCTTAGATATAAATGTCATTTGTGATTTTTCTTTCATATGGAGTACTTAAAAAAACAACAACAATACAGGTCATGCTACTAGTGTCACTTTTACTGGTTACCATCACAGGCACATTTGCAGTGTGAACTCGAATCCCTAGTTGGCAGTTAATTAGTAACTTTGTTTAGCAGAAATTCCAGACTGATGACCTTGAATTTTTTTTTTTCCTTCCAAACACTGGATATGAATATGAATATGGGCACCAGCTTCACTGCAGGCTATGCCTTTGCTCGTCTTCATTATTTAATTTTTTTCTTGGCAACTGTTTTTTGTTAAATTTATTTTTTCAAATAGCAGCTAGCGGCTAAAAGTGATTTTTATCACGTTTACGTAACAGAAGACTCAGCTCTGTTTGTGTTTTTGCATTGTATAGTAGACACATACTTTGAACTGGAAAACAGTTCAGGAGACAGCCTTGCCCTTCCTTCTATTGGTTATTCAATGCCTCGTAACAATCGCTATTGTGTTCTATGAAGGAAAGTTTGCAGCAAGAATGTATAAACAGAGTATTTAGCCCTGGACATTTACAATATCATCATCTCATAAGTGTATACAACAATAAACATTCACTAAAGTATAGATGTTATGATTATAGTAAGCATTAAACTGTATCTCTAGGAGGAAAACCTCTAATCTTGAATCTGCAAACTGTTTATAGAACAAAACCAGACCACATGCTTTGAAACTGGGCAAATGTTTCAATGACCCGGTGGAAACTGTCTCTTTCACCCATGTGATGTGTGTGTTCTCTCACATGTCTCAATGAATATCCACACTTCTTTACAGACCACAGTCATTGAGTATGTCAAACCCTCCGATCTCAAGAAGGACATGAACGAGACTTTTAAGGAGAAGTTCCCTCACATTCGTCTAACGCTGAGCAAGATCAGAAGGTAAGGAAGCTGTCGAATTATTGAAGGTATCTAACCATTCTGATGATTGCTCATATTGTACATGCTGAACCTTTCAAGGCAAGTTTACAATTTGGCAATGACAAGAACTGAGCTGTTACTTTCACCTGTTGGACAATTATACTAACATAAATGTATCAAGATGTAGGCAACTAATATTGGTCAGTCGTATCTAGGGATGGGAATCGAAAACCGGTTCCACTCGAGAACCGGTTCTAAATTTTACGATCCATCAATATTGTATGCCCTCGACGTTAACGAGTCCTCTTATCGATGCTCCTGCTCTGAGTCAGCCATTGTATACAGACCACAACTGTCTGAACTCACAACTGTCCCTTTTGTACTTTATCAAGCACCATAGCACCGCGTCCAAAGCTAATCTTTGTCCTGCAAAGTCTTATTTGATCAGTGAGTAAAATTGTCTCTCTCTGGTAATGTAGATGAACCGCTGCGCTTGTGACAGGGCGCATGTTAAACTGATCGAGCAGAAAGAGAGAGAGAGCCCCGGTCGCGCGCACCCACTCTCTGTCTTCGGAGCAAGGCGAAAGTAGGCTTCACCGTCTCAAAACTAAGCGCTGTCTTCCTCTCTCCCTCGCACATATTAATCAAAATAAACGACACGATGGTAAGGTAGGGAGACTAAAGTTTTATGTGGAGCATTCGGAGATTTGTTTTTCCTGAATTGCCGCTGGGTGTGAATTGTGCTAAAATACGTTGCCTTATCTTCTCTGAAAAGTGTTCCGCACATTCAGCTGACATAATCACACTTCAAATAAACGAAAAAAAACGATCCAGTGATGAAATGTTTTCTGTGATGACACACATCATGTGGGATGTCCCAACTGTCGGGATTAGTCCCTGGATATGGGTCAAAAAGTACATTTTTACACAACGTGCACACGTCCGATAATGACACGTCCAATTCGCGAACTAATGACTCATTTGAACCGATTCGTTTTAATGAATGGTTAAAACAACTGATCTTTCCAACACTGAACTCACGGGACGTTTAATCGGTGTATAACTAATCGGTGACACTTTACAATAAGGTTCCATTTATTACATAAAAAGTACAGTTTGCTTAGTCAAGTGTAAGCTTTAAAACAAATAAAACAACTTGTTTTTCCCCCCGAAAAAGACTACTTTTTCCCACACAGTGCAGCGCTATCAGGAATCGAAAAGAGAATCGTTAAAGAATCGGATCGATAAGCAGAATCGTTAGTGGCATTGATATTGATAAAATCTTATCAATTCCCATCCCTAGTCGTATCCGACATAAAAGATCAGCGAATGAAACGGTCATTCACCTAAGTTGATGGTGTTTGTGGTCAGCAATTTGCCTTGACACAAATGACTTTATTTGAATGTTTTATTGATATAACTTGACACTGAGTTGTTAGAAAAGAAATGCTTAGTGTCACAATTGCATAACATCAGGAACCGATTAGATTTTTTTTTTACCAGTTAAATGAAAATATGGAATGCCATCATGTCTGCCAAAATAATAAATAAATAAAAAAAAAAATGTTAAAAAAAAATATTATATATTATTTTATTTGATTATGTATAATGTATTTTTCCACATTTATTTCTGTGTATTTATGTCTACATTGATTTATTTGTACTTTTTATTTAGTTTTTACAGTTCTTTGTCTGTATCGTTACGAAATTTCATTCGTGTTTCCTAATTTTGCATGCACAACGTGACAATTCAAATGCTTAAAATATAAAGCATATTTCACAGATGCTGCTCATAGATACTGATTAATCATACGTCTGAGGCTAAATCATCAATTGGAATTATTCAGGATTGAATTAAACAAAAGGTGCTCATGAAAACGCAGCTAGTGAAACACACATCTCACGCCATACATTGTAGAACAAATGGACCCATTACATTTATTTCCAGGGACAATTTTTTTCTAACCTTATTAAATGATTGCGTCATCATGCATGTCAAATTCTTAAATTTAATCAAGAAATTCAATTCGAATAATAAGGGACTAGGGCTGTTACCAGTAAATTAGCATTTATACTTTTCTTATTAATGTATAATGTATTTTTTTTACATTTCTTTTTGTGTTATATATATATATATATATATAATTTATTGTTATTTTTACATTTCTTTTTGTGTAATATATATATATATATATATATATATATATATACACTACCGTTCAAAAGTTTGGGGTCAGTGAGAATTTTATTTTTATTTTTTGGAGGAAAGAAATCAATACTTTTCTTTATCAAGGACAATAAAGACATTTATAATGTTACAAAAGATTCTATTTCAAACAAATGCTGTTCTTTTGAACTTCCTATTCATCAAAGAATCCTAAAAAAAAAAACACTGTACAACTGACAGACCAACAACTGTTTCAACATTGATAATAACAATAAATGTTTCTTGAGCATCAAATCCTCATATTATACTGATTTGTGAAGGATCATTTGACACTGCTATGTTTCCATCGACACGTTTTTATCCGAATTAAGTGATATCGAATGAAAAATGCCTTATGGAAACAGTAAAATTCGCTTGAATTTCATGAATATCGACTCAAATGAAATACGTTCGGTCTCATCGGATTTTATCTTGATCGATATACGGCTTATGCGATAAACGCTGATGGAAACGTTATTTGCCGAATAAATAATGAATTGCGATTAAGTTTTAGGTCCTTTTATGGTTGCAACACGCCACAAAACATAGAAGAAGAAGTTTGTTCATTTCCGCCCAGTATTTCCGCTCTGTTTGCGGCTTTGCGCACACATGGCCGATGTCAACAAAGACAGATGTAAGTGGACAAAGCACAAAAATGCTTCAACCAAAGGGTTTCCGTGAGGTGTCTCTGAACCACGATCTCCCAGAACTGTTTGGAGCGCTGTCGTTCCCACACCACAGGCATTTACGTGCATCTGCATCATCATAGCAGTGTTGATAGCGTCGTTGTTTTCTTATTATAGCTTGTTATTACATGGCTTGGTTGAATTCTAATGTAGAATGCTTTGTGTTATTTCTTGAAAACAGACAGCTGCTAAGTATAACACACCGTTGCCATGAAAAACATCGTTGCCATGGACGCAGTTCAGAGACGGAACGGACTATTTTCTTTAGCGGAAGGAGTGCAATCGTTTTTAAATCAATAAACTCCTTTTTAAATCAATATTTTGTGTCAAATTATTTATTTATTTGGTAGGTAACGTTAGCCATGTAATAAGCGGGATGTAGACAACCCCCTTCAGGCTAACAACCGCCTCGCTATACATCATCCCTTACATATGTCGCTATCAGCTGGCACTTAAGCACTAGGCTACAACTTGCAATATTGATCATTTGTTGGCAGATGCGCCATCCATTTTGTCTAGCAAAACTTTGTTCGCAAATGTTTGCTTGAATGTTGTGCGATTCAGCGCGAAAATGAATGGAAACACCTTAAAATGTCTCAAATCAATTCGATATACCAATTTGATCGCAAAACAGCATGTGACGTCATTACGCACAGGTTTTTATTCGCTTTAAAGCCGTTGGATGGAAACACACTTTCACCAGCTTAATTCGCATGAGTTTTTTTACCGAACTTCAGATGATTCGATTGACAAGTGGATGGAAACATAGCTGACACTGGTGATGCTGAAAATTCAGCTTTGATCACAGGAATAAATTACACTTTACTATATATTCACACAGAAAACAGCTGATTTACACTGGAATAATATTTAATACTATAACTGATTTTTGTTGTATTTTTAATCAAATAAGCGCAGCCATGGTTAGCAGAAGAGAATTCTTTTAAAAGTATTTAAAATCGTACCGACCCCAAACTTTTGAACAGTAGTGTATATATATATATATATATATATAATTGTTATTTTTTACATTTCTTTGCATTTCGTATGAAAAGAACTAGTTTGCAGAAATGAATTGTACTTCCCATCACTACAGGCAAATAACAAAAAAAAAATTATCTAGTTAATAATATGAAATGTACGCTATCATTTTGAGCTGGAGGCACAAAGAGCCATTTATGGAGAAACATGGTTTTTAGGCCAATTGTCATGTTTTTTTTAGCTTTCAAATGTTGTTGTTCTTTAATGGGGTGTAAGGGAAGTCAATAATATTTTATTTGTAGTCATCAATACAATATTTACAATTATTTAAAGGTGCAGTAAGCGATTTCTGAGAAAGTTGACATTTAAAAAACCACGCCCCTCCCTTCATTGCTCCGCCCCCAACACGCACGAACACGCAATGCAAGAGTGGATGTTTCTTTATCATAGCAGAAGTGAAGGAAAATAAAGCGAAAATGCCAGATGACCGACAAGGAAGAACAAAAATAGTATATATAAGCAAGAGTTTGTTGTTAGTCACAAGCAGCACACACTCAAAACTAATGTTACTCGCGTATAGAGAAACAACCCAACCTCGATTTCTTTTTTTAAGAAATCGCTTACTGCACCTTTTAATGTTTTAAAACTTGGATTTGAATGATTTAATCATTATTTGACATTTTCTCGTTTTTATGACGGCTAGCATTTAAATAATATCTTAGCAGTGCTTTGGTGTAGAATAAAACAGCAGGAACTGGAGCAGGAACATAAACACAAACATTACATCATTTCTACATATTCTACAATATCTGGAACTTTACCAAATCTTACATTGATAATCCTTAGAAAGCATTGAGGAAATGAAATAATTCAGTCATGCAATCAAGATTTAATCCTTAACACAGGGCTTAATTCTTTTCAGAGTTCAGGAAAGGTTGGAAGTAAACCAACCCAATGGCTAAATCATTATTCACGCGCTGCAAGCGTGAATGCACAAAGTCCAAAAACTGCTGCGAGAAAAACTTTAACAAAGCAGGTTATTGTTTTATAAAACATCTCTTCGTTTCTGATGGGCTGCTAAACTGAAAGTGTAGGATCAATTGGGGCATAGGTCTTCAATTCTGCTTCTGGGGACCTAATGTCCTGCAAAGTTTATTCCCAACCTGCTTTATGTGTGTTTTAAAGTGATCCTGAAGAACATGATTACCTCCTTTAGGTGTTAAATTAGAGTTGAAATTAAACCAGGGGTGTCAAACTCAGCTCCTGGAGGACCACCATCCTGCAGAGTTTAGTCCCAGCCCTGCTCCAACACACATCTGTAGTTTTCGAATAAGCCTGAAGGACTTTATTAGCTGGATTAGGTGTGTTTCAGTCTCGGTGTTTGCGATACATATCGTCTAACTAGGGCTGTGCGATTGACGATATATATCGGATGGACGAAATAAAAAGTCTATCGTTTCATATTATGCTCTATTTCGTGGTGTTTAATTCGTAATTTTGTCCTTCTGAGGAACCTGTTACTCGGTAATTTATGGTCATACGGATAACCAAAACTGGTCAAGAAATGATTCAAAACTGGTAAAAGCTTATTGTAAAATACAGGAAACGAGCACAATGCCGTTTTCTGCCGTCTCGGTTTCCTTTCCGTGAACTTTGGCCCCCGTCTCAATGAACGGGGAATGCTCAGCGAAATCTTTCCTTTCGTTTAGTTAATTCGTAAGTTAATTATTTAAGTGAAATAGCCTATATTTCTCGGATAGGCCTATATATTAGTTTTATTCTGTTTTCTCCGTTCACAGAAGCGCTTTAAGTGCGTGATGTGACGTTGTGTGAATCCAAGTTCTACACTATTCTGCAATTTTCGCTGGTTTCAAAACACACAACAAGCTGCATATGACACGCCATTCATATTCACTGAAATGTAGGCTTAATTGTTTGGCAGTTGGTGACATATACAGTATATCCTCGCGAAAACTAACGCCAGTGCATTGCCATTGTGACTTAACTTAACTATGACGACTTGACAGCTGAGCTTGACAGATATTTTCAAAATAAAAGTCAATCAAACACATAGAAAGTTAACCAAACCATGTCTATGCTAAGCTGAGCTTATACCGCACTTCTCACACACGTTTTTAATAGGCTTTGCGTCAATATCACATTTGCACAGTATGTACTATTTGAATTCATGATTGGTAATAATCACATATGAATGAGTACATTTTTAAAGTAGCCTATATACTTTGAAATGTAGAAAAGAAATAGTCTTTTCCACGTTGTCAGAACCTGAAGAATAACAACAACTTTAATAAACCTGCCAAGGTACCAGCACAATAACACACTGTTACTCTAAATATCGTCTAATCATCATCATTTTTTGACATTATCGGACACCCCTAGTTGAAGCTAAGCTCTGCAGGGATGTGGAGCAGGGTTGAAGACCCCTGATTTGGGAGGTATCAAAGTTTCTAAAGTATTGTAAAAGTATTTCCAATCTCACATGACATCTGAGTAACTTGAGTACAGATGAGTATGTGGCCTTCTGTTGTGTGTGTTCTAGCCTGAAGCGAGAGATCCGTAAACTGGCTCAGGAGTGCGGCTATGAGGAGTCCACGGTGGCCATGGCCTTCGTTTACTTCGAGAAGCTGGTGCTCCAAGGGAAACTCCACAAACAGAACCGCAAACTCTGCGCCGGCGCCTGTGTCCTGCTCGCGGCCAAGATCGGAGGAGACCTAAAGAAACACGAAGTCAAACACCTGATCGATGTGAGTTTATCTTTGCCCATTGACTCTTTTAGCTCATTACTTGGCAACTACAGCTACTCAACAGATGTCGTTTACCTAACATTCCTTGTTTGTCTCTTATAACAGACATAGCTATAATGGGGCCTTTGGGATTAAAAATAGACACATGAGCATTCTTTAAATCTGGTTACTGTGCATATTTGGATGTTTCCATGTTGCGTAACGATTGCCATTACATAACGAGAACCCCTGATCTCTTTCCGCCTAGAAACTGGAGGAGAGGTTTAGGGTGAACCGTCGAGAGCTGATCGCCTTCGAGTTCCCCGTTCTGGTGGCCCTAGAGTTCAACCTGCATCTCCCAGAGCATGAGGTCATGCCCCATTATAGACGCCTCCTGCAAAACTCCTAGCGAAAGCCCCCATCAGGGGAGTTCTCCTTCTCTCCTGATCTTCTCACCCCCGAAGCCCCCTACGCACATCCCCAACGTCCACTATCATCTCCAGATGTTGGGAAGAAGACACTATTCCACTGTTCTCTTTTCAGCCAAAGTGACAGCTCTATATCGAACTTTTTTTTTTCGCTCTAAGAAGCTACTTTCTAAAGGGAATAGCTATTCCTAGACTGTTGATTTCTCCGTTCACTAAGTGTTCATTTATTTCCCAACTTACAAGTGTTTTCGTCATTTGCTCAACCCCCGTGTAACTCTAAACTAGTATGCTGTCGTTTTCTCCATGAAACACAATCGGAGAACTTTTGAAGAAGCTTCATGTTTGTCTTTTCCATGCAGTGAGTTTATAGAAACATGCGTCCTTTCAACTTGCGCTCTATTCTAAGGGTGTATTCACACCAGGAAAGTCCGATAGTTCACTTGCTTTGGTCCGGACCAAAAAAAAATAAAAATTTTTTTTTGGTACGGTTCGCTTTCACACTGCTCTTTTTGCAAGTGAACCAAAATTTGTAAACAAAACCACACGTGTTCTAAGGTCGCCCATTCATTGGACAAGGATTCTCAAGTAGGGAAATCAGGAAGTGCAAAAAGGCTTAACGTAAATTAACGCACTATCATCCTTGTATTGTAACTGTTGTTACATTTTATATGAACTGCAAATGCTTTTTTTTTTGCATCTATGCGCGATTAGACTAAAGAAAACGCTCTGTATGTGAATGTCCTGATGCACACACTCATTCATTCATTCCAGTCCAATGATGCACACACGACACGCAGAAAGACGCGCAACAGATGTAATATAGTAGGCTACAACAGATCACTTTCCCATAACGCAACTCCGACTACGGAAGCCTGTTAACTCAAAGGCGCAGTGCTTTCTTGCAGTTGGGTCGGTTCATGTTCACACCGTAAACGAGCCGTACCAGAGTTCGTTTGGAACCGTACCGAGACCACCTCTTCAGCTGGGTCTCGGTTCGGTTGTTTGGTCCGCACCCGAGTTCGATTGCTGTATTCACACCTGTCCAAAAGGTCCGCACCAATGGGGGAAACGAACTAGAGTTCGATTCAATCGAACCAAACAAGGCAGGTGTGAATACACCCTAAGTCTTCTGAAGATTTCAGAGGGATGGTTCACCCAAAAAGGAGAACTATTCCAAACCTGTGTGACCTATGACAGAAGATATTCTGAACTGTTTTTGCCCATACAATGAAAGTCAGTGGGATATGCCATTGACTTACATTGTATGGACAAAAAAAAAAAAAGACGACATTTTTCAAAATATCAGCTTTTGCGTTCCAAAGAGTAAGGGAAGTCATAAAGGTTTAGACTGACATGAGGGCGAGTATAGATGACGACAGAATTTATTTTTGGGTGAACTATCCCCATACACTTTATTTGCTGAAAATCTCTACTGAAATCTTTGTTGTGTTTCATGTAAATAAGAACTGCATACTGGCTGGGATTACATTGAGTAAAACGAGTCGAGGGTGAGTGAATGATGACAGAACTTTCATTTTTAGATGAACTTTTCACAAGAACTGTCTTTTTTTTTTTTTTATGCAGAACCAGTTTGGACTGTTTGATTTTGCATTCTTTCCACAGATTACAGTATTCCTGTATTTTTCCATTCTTCACATCTTCCTTAATCCCAAAGTTTGACACTCTGCCAAATCTGACTAGTTTTGATCGCTCTTGGTTGAAAGCCTTAAAAAAAAGAAAAGTCGAATGATCCTGAACTCGTGCAAGTATGTGACTGTTCTTCGCTGGCGTTTCCTTATGTACTACAAGTGCACTTTTCAGGTCTTGTGTATGGCTTACCTTTATGGCATCTGCAGAAGCTCTAGGTGGAGGGGTCTTCATCTCATTTCTCAGTTAAATTCATTTCAGCCAGCATTCCCCCTGTTCGTGTTACTACCAAGCAAAAATATGTTGCAGTGGCATCTCGAGTGGGGCTTTTATACAGTTCTTAAGGGGTACATTTACGTACCCCTGTCGTTTTTCTACCCTTGTGCATTGACTTTGACAGTTTAGTGGTGTGGCTCGCTGCACTCATGGTTACTGTGTCCGCGCTCTATGTTAGAGTGTATTCTGAGCACATTTGTAGTGCTACACTGTATGAAGCAACATCAGGTCATACCGCTGATAATCAATGCTAACTATTTGGCCTAACTAGGCTCAGCAGTGGCGGGAATGAAATCTGTATGACTAATTTGCTACGGTGTTGACTAATGCATGCACACCAAAGCAGTGTTAAACTTGCGTTTGACTTGTAAACGCTACTTTTAAAAGAGAATGTTTGATTTGATGATTATTTTGAATCCGTTTCCGCTGAACCAGATATTTTCTATCACCATTGGTGGTACAGATGTTTTTGCGTGTAAGCTGAATTTTAGCTACGTTCATAATCCTGTATGTGTGTTATGTTCACTATGCACTACGCAATTCCATAGATCAGTTATAAACTACAGTTTGAAATTGATGCAAAATAAAATCCGTTCTAATCAATTATCTAATAGCAGAAGAAATCGAACACTTTTTTTAGAACAGTAACTTGCATTTAACCACTTAATTGTAAAATGAATAATGCCTAGAATGTGAAGTTGTGTGTGTATATATATATATATAAAAAGAACAAGATTTGGCCTTGTGAAATGCACTTTAGGATTGCTAGCAAGTGACTGGGATGGATGCCTAAAACCGACGAAACATTTGTACGATGCAGATACATTTGTGTAAATATGCTGCTTTGCTTGTTCAATAAAAAGCTACATTTTGAGAGATGCTTTCAGATACTTCATTTTATGTGTGTATGTTCTGAAGAATGCTTCAATATAGCAATATATTGCTGTAATTTTCTTAGGTGCTCAGTTAGACCATTCTGTCATTTTAAATATTTAAACCAGCTTGAAAAGGAGCCTTTGACCCTTTAATTCTGACATTTAACTTTTAGTTTTCGACTACAATTTTTATTTATTTATTTTTTATTATTATTTTGTAATATTGTGAGAAACTTTTGGTTTCTGCATATTTTTTTTTTAGTTAAATGTTTATATGATCCATGTGCCTAATTTAATTCCTTGGTTATAATTAAAGTAATTAAAATAAATTACCCTGTTTATTATTAGAAGCTAGCTTAGGGTAAATGTTCACATCAACTATGTACTAAAATCTGAAAAGTTTTTAGTTCTAGTTTTTCACATACAAATGACAACATTATAATTTCCGCGAAAACAACCAAAAACGCTGTATTATTCATGCCAGACCAGTAGATGGCGATGTCACTTTTTAAAGAAAGTTTTTGTACTTTACACGGAGATAACAGTATAATTTTCAAAAACTTGCACTTTGAATCCCGTTTTTAAAAGTTTGCGTTTTCAGGCCCCCAAAATGCTGTTTTCGTGCAAAACCCATAAGTTTTCAGTATTTAGTTGAAAACGGTGTTGGGTAAACTGCCCCAAAATTAACAGATATTGTAAAATATAGATAGGCCTTAAAACATGAACCATGGTGCAGGGTTCATTTTCATTAAACAAGAAATGCTGTGGAACTCCATTCTTTACTTTCTGACGAAGTTTTGAAAAAAAGGAGAACTACAGAAAAAAAATAAAAATCACCAACATAACCTTCTTAGTAATTTCAACATTCATACTGAAACTTTCAGCTTACATCATCTCACGTCCTTCAACACTCAAGCTTCTGTTTACAACACACTACAGTCTCATTATCTTACAGTTTATCTTGATATGTTCAACTTCTTCCTAATACCACAGTGTGTTCTTCCTCCCTCCTACCAGGGACCACGTTTAGCTCTTTGCCTGCCGATTAAAATTCACCTGCCATAAAACTGTATTTTGCATTATTTCTATGACATTTACAATTATTTATTGTTCAAAGCAACTTACCAATGTGCAACATCACAAGCAATTTGTCAGGTAAAGGTCTTTAGAAAGGTCAACAGAGGTTTTCTTTAATGACTTGTAAACCAAATTTACTTACTAAAGCTATTTTTATGCATTTGATGCTTGTCGAACATAAATTTTTGCCAATGCTTCTAACTTTACGAGAATGTTCCATTACTCTACCCGTTTTCACTTTACTCTGCTTGAATTGACTCCAATTTATCAGCAGATTCCCCAAACTTTCTCAATGAGACTTAATGCCCTCTGTCTCATGGTCTCAAAGCGTTCAGACATGCTAATTCACACTCCACACACAGCGTAAGGAGATACAGTCTGTTCCTCAACTGACCTTCTGTACAAGCCCTACTCCCTCTTCACGTGTATTCGCTACATTCCCTGTGAGTATCTTCAACAATGCTGCACTACTTGCGTTTGGCCACTGCACTTTCTCTCATGTTATACCTCAAATGCACTGCACTAGCAACCAGGAACCTGCCAGAATCAAGTTCAAGACCGTGCCAATGGCATTACCTAATGCTACTTCCAATCCTTCATCAAACCGTACACCTGAGCCAGGTAAATGTACTGGTTATTCTGGGTCGATTCGCAACTCTTTCCCATTTGTCCATGCACGTGACGGGAACTCCTAAGGTGATAACAGAGCACAAGCAACTCACCAGTTACACATTTCACACTCACACTAAAATCAAAACACCCAAGTACGCGACTGCAGACATGAATGCTAGTCCAATGCATTGCAAGTGTGTGGTCCGACTACATAACTTAGTGTTGCAGTAATGGCGCTTTTCCACTGCATAGTACGGTATGGTTCGGTTCGGTACGGCGCGCTTTGGCGCTTTTCCACTGCAAAGTACGGTTCGGTTCGGTACGGCTCACTTGTGGTGCTTTTCCACTGCATGGTACGGTATGGTTCGGTTCGGTACGGCGCGCTTTGGCGCTTTTCCACTGCATAGTACGGTTCGGTTCGGTACGGCTCACTTGTGGTGCTTTTCCACTGCATGGTACGGTACGGTACGGCTCGCTTTAAATGGTACCTGGTCTGTTGAGGTTCCAAGCGTACCGTACCGGTACTAAAATGTGACGTAAAAACACTGCAGATCACTGATTGGTCAGACAGAATCGTCACTACCAGCGTCATTGGATTTGCGACACGAGACACTAAACCCGCTAGATTTAAATAACCAGTAGACAACAGCCAACGCGGTAGCATCTGTTTTTTAAACTTTAAAAAGAAATGGCTGAATCGTGGTCAGTGGACGAGGTGCAGACGTTCCTCTCGTTGGTTGCCGAGGAGCGGATCCAGCGAGAGCTGGATGGGGCAAAACGGAATGAAAAAGTGTTCCAAGAAGTAGCTCAGCTCTTAGCCGCACACGGCTATCACCGGACCTACAAACAGTGTAGGGACAAAATAACGATCAGTCCCAACCACTTTGAAGGGGTACTAACTGCGGTGGAAAAGCAACCGAGCTAAAGCGAACCGTGCCGTACCGAGTCGAGTCGTGCCACGCAGTGGAAAAGCGAAGCGAGCCGAACCGTTCCGCGCCGAGTCGAACCGTACCGAGCCGAACCGAGCCGTACCAGCAGTGGAAAAGCGCCATAACAAACCCTGAGAACTCAATGGAGAGAGATAAAGTTACCTTCAAAAGTATATGCTATGGAGTGTTATTCAGGTATAGTCAAACGTTTAACTTGCTCAACAATATTATCTTTAATATGTTGCTACAACAGTAGTTGATCTTAGAAGATGCATGTGCACTTTAATGGCCTCTTCTATTTTAGGACAAATAAAATGGATCTGTGCGGACATCAACAGACTGAGCTGATGCTGAAAAATTCAGACACACTCTCCTTATAACAGAGCGGAACACAAAGTATACTTTGGACTTAGGATGCACATTTACGTATATTAACATGCACAGTTGTAATCGAGCAATAGCTGGATTTTGCTAAGTTGAGCCACAGTCATCAGTATAAGTCAGGGGTGTCCAATCTTGCTCCTGGGGGGCCAATCTACTGCAGAGAAGCTCCAACCTGCCCCAAAAACACCTGCCTGGAAGTTTCTGGTAATCCTGAAAACCTTGATCAGCTGGTTCTGGTGTTTAATTAAGATTAAAGCTAAGCTCTGCAGGATAGTGGCCCTTCAGTTTGACACCCTCGTCTAAGTAGTCAAATATTTGAAGGAATAAATACACATTGTGTGCCACTTGTAGGCTGTACAATGCCAGCCAATGCCAAGGACACTTGAAGTCTGAGTTAACCTGTATACATGCTGGATGAAGCCCAGCTAGACCCTGTCCCAAATGGCACACTTCAAGTACCATTGTAAGTCCGCAAGACCACAAGTACTGTCGCATACATGTGTCCATGAAGTCCAAAAGACGGTAGGGCAGGGGTCTCCAACCCTGCTTCTGGAGATCTACCTCCCAGCTGACTTCAATCCCAACCCTGCTCTAACACACCTGCTTGCCATTTTCAAGTAACTCTGAACAATGTGATTAGCTGGTTCAGGGGTCTTTGGTTGGGGTTGGAATTGCAGGACTTGGCAGGACGGTAGGTGTCCAGGAGCAGGGTTGGAGATGCCTGCTATAGCGTGTCCTATTTGTCATGTTAAGTTTCAAAAGAGTGCTCATGAGTGCCCTCTTTGTGGCCGTTACATGTCTTCAACCCGACAGTCAAAGCGGAATTACTTATGTGGACTCGGAGGAAGACAACGAGAGATTAGGGTGCCATTTGGGACAGGACCTAAGCCTTTGCAGTCTTCCTCCAAGTCCACACTTTCATGACGCAATGCCACTTGGTTGTCAGGTAGAAGTAGAGCGCAGTCTCGGGAGTACCCCCCAGCCTGCAAGGGGCGATGGGGGTATGTGGCGAGCAGGACGAGGTTGAGGGACGGGAGAGAACGGTGTGAGGCTGGTGGCGTGATTACTGATGAACGGCACCTTGAGACGCACCTTGAGACGCACCGGTCTCGTATCTCTCACGGAGGAGTGGAATGGTAAATGGTAAATGGACTGCATTTATACAGCGCTTTCACAGACCCAATGGCCACCAAAACGCTTTACATTTTGCCTCACTTTCACCCATTCACTCACTCATTCATACACCGACGGCGGTGTCAGCCATACAAGGCGCCATCCAGCTCGTCGGGAGCAGCTGGGGTTAGGTGTCTTGCTCATGGACACCTTGACACTTGGCCAGGTGGAACCGGGGATTGAACCACCAACCTTTGTAGACAACCTACATGAACCACTGAGCCCCCGGAGTGGAAGCATAAAGGAGGAGTGACGACTGTGAAGATCAAGAGAGGAACAGGCCTGTACGTATGTTGTGTTTTGTTTCTGTTTTGTGTGGCCAGCAGTCGATCCGTGAGGGCATTTTGTTGTTGAATTATTTTATTATTAAAGTCTTTGATTGTTCGCCAGTTCCCACCTCCTTCCCACAACAACGAACCGCGTTACACATACATATCCGGACCTCATCTGGGCCAACTATGGCACATATGGCTCAGTTCTGGCAGCGTATCTGGCCCACACACATCAAGCCGGTTTTAGTATGAGTTGTGGCTTGATGTGTGTGGGCCAGATGTGGCCCATGTAACCTTTGCCACTGCCAGAACTGAGCCATACGTGCCATAGCTGGCCCAGATGAGGCACGGATTTGTATGCTATTGCCAGCCACACTCAGGTTGAGTCATCAACGTCATTCCATGCGGTATGTGGGCTAGGAGATGTGGGCCACAACTGGGCCAGATGTCATTTGCTATCTGGACTAGTACATAAAACGGTCCTAGGACTGCGGTTCTGAAACGGCAGCCTCCGGTATATTGCAGGAACACCTTCCTCGTTTTCCTCACTACCAATCCTCTTCCTTCGCCATTTTATCTGCCCTCATTCACTCACAAACTTTAATACAAAACTCCACTTTTGCTTTCCTCAGATTTTTTTTTATATCACAAAATATTTATTTTCCAGAAAGGAAAATATACAAATTTTTAAACCTAGTGCCAGTTTATCACAAGTGGCCAGCTGATGTTGACACATATTGCAGAGATTAGGTCTGTTATTTGACAGGCGAGCAAACACTCCATTGTTTAGTGTTATGGGCCGATTTCATCAGCACTAAATGTCAGCTGACAGCTTTCCTTTCGCCAATAAACTGATGACTACAGCAAAAAGTAAACCATGCACATTAGTCAAAGGTGTTTTGATTTAAAGTATTTCAATATGCCAGAAAGACCAGGCTTATTTCATTTCAATTCATCCAGACACACACTAATAAAATGCTACAAAGCTGTTTCTATTTGTGGCATATCCATCTGAATATTGACCAAAATACAGTTCTTGGTAAAATGCATGTACACAACATTACACGAGTCCCTGACAGTTTGTACAAAGAATCAGGGCAGCAGCCAAACCATCAGACGGGCCCTGAAAATGTTGTTCCCATAGCTCTGATGCAATCGAGAGGAAGGGTTTCAAGCGGAGAGTGAGTTCTGACACATTTCCAAGGTAAACACGGCCCGGTCACACCAGTCTCATGCAGCGATAAAAACAAAGACATGAGCCTGACCGCGGACACGATGTACGTAGCTTAGCCCTCCCCATTCACCAGCTAATTCCCCCTTCAGCCTGCAATAAAAGCCCTTTCCTGATTTGAAATTCCTGAATCTTTCCTGGACACGCATTGGTCACCCTCATTGTGGAGAAATATGTGTAAATAGTCAAGGTATGCGTGCGTGCGTCCCTACGCTTCCTTTTCAAATGGTCGGAATTTGGGCTGAGGTGGCAATTTATCTCCTTCCCGCGGTGACTCAGTTTTACCCTGTTGGTCCCGCTCCATGTGTCGCTCCAAGGCAGTTTGTAAACAAGGAAGTGCTTGAAAGCATTCTCAATGGGCCTAATTGAATGTGGCCCTGTGAAGTTTGGCCAGAGGTGGCTTTTGAATGAAACGACACAGACTCGCTTCACTAAAACGTGCTGCGGTTGTGCCGATGAATCTGATCCCGGCCTCCTGCACTTGAGAAGGCTATTAGTATTGGCTATCCAGTTCCTTTCTCTCCACTCGTGGCCCGTTCTCCCGTCAAACGACCCCAGTAACTGTGAGCCAATGACGCAAAAAGAAGACACTGAATTCCAGACGCTGATTTATTAATGGCGCTGTGAAATCGACTGGCCCCACATTACAGGTGCCTAATTATCTTCAATTCAATTTAAGAACTGGAAAAGGACATGCATGCTTAATTACTGGTTAAAAATAGAGATAAAAGCAAGTACAAATAAATAATGCTGTTTTAAGTGTTAAACCCAATAATTGTGGGTAATATTGTTGGCATTTTTATTCTATATTGGGAAGGTTAATGACTTTTAATGTTATTTTTATGTCTATGTGGTGTTTTTAATATGCTTTTAAGACAAACCATGTGCAAATTCATAAGTCAACACCATTGCTGAGTATTTTCTTTTTACACTGCAGTGAAGTAAAGACGCTGGTGTTTCTGACATCACAAACTTGTAACCAATCAAGTCAACGTGTGATCGTCAACGAGTGAATCTCTTGAGCTGGTGAGGCTAGTGAGTGGAGGCGGGGCTAATTTGTGTATTCATAAAACTGTGTATACTAAATCAAGCAAGGGTGTAATTCAAGCTATTTTTAAGGCATGATGACATTTTTTTTTCAAGGAAAAAAAAACGTTTAAATATGTCATTTTGGTGATCAAAGATGAGTTTTAAAGGTGCAGTCTGTAAGAATAACAGCTAGGCTAGTTGTCGAAATCGGCACTGCAGTCAAAATTCTAAATATTGGAAATTGTTGTTTCCCCCGCCCCCTCTTCCTCAGACTAGACGCTGACGCGGGTTGCCAGTTTGAGGACATGCAACAGGAACGAGCGCAATTGACAATAAGTTGATTTATCCGCTTTTAAATATGCTCGTTCATAGAGATTATTAGATGGATACCGAGGCTTTTTAGGTTGTGTGGAATCTGCAATCTCTGACCCAGTTTGTTTGCTGGCTGCAATACGCGGTGTTTCCTGCCAACTGGCAACCTGTGGTGGCGAAGCTCTATTGGGTGAACTGGCAGTGGGCGAGATCACACAGACCAAAACAAAAACAGACATTCCGACACGGAACACACATTTCAAAGTAAAATAACTGGCTGTAGAAGTGTTTTTTTAGAGAAACGAGTATGTGAACTTAACATCATGTTTGCAGATATTTAGGAAACATGCTATTTTTATGTTTTAGTAGAGTGAAAAAATGACATACAGCACCATGCAGACTACAGGTGGACTTTAATATTTGCAGCTTTCATGCTTTATTATTATTACTATTATTATTATTATTATTATTTTAAAAAAAGAATGACTCAGATTGTTTTAAATTTTGACTTTGTTTCAACCTATAGGGCCTTTGTGACAGAACTGAAACTTAAAATGTTGTTTACTCTGGTGCCGTATTGCGTAAGTTGTGTTCTCTAACGCATAATGTAACACCAATAACCACATTCACAGTGACACTGCATTTATATTTTGCAGAAGAAGAAGATAATGTTGGTTTTGTAAAAATCTTAATCATAGCATAATTCCAGGCATTTTTTTAATGTTGAATTTTCTGATTGGTGTTTTTGATAAACTCCCTTTATCATTTGTTTTGCGGCCTTTCTTGGTTTTGTTTTATATATATTTATCCTGTTGAACAGCACAATTTGCCAACTACTGTTGCTTTAATTGTGCTATATAAATAAAAGTTGATTTGATTTGATCATTGGAAAAAGTGCAATAAAGCAAAGGAAATCAAAATAATGCTGGCTTGAAACTGTAAGGTAAAAAAATTGCCAAGGTCATATAGTGGGAGGCAGATGTAAGATTCCTCATATAATTTTTTTTTTCAATAGATGTTAAAGGGATAGTTCATCCAATTTTTTTTTAATTCTGTCATCATTTACTCACCCTCAAGTTCTTCCAAACCTGTATGAATTTCTTTCTTCTGCTGAACACAAAGGAAGATATTTTGAAGTCAATGGCTACCGTAACTGTTTAAATACCGATATTCTTCAAAATATCTTCTTTTGTGTTCAGCCAAACAAAGAAACTAATATAGATTTGGAACAACTTGAGGGTGAGTAATGACAGATTTTTCATTTTTGGGTGAACTATCCCTTTAACATAAGCTAAACACCTAACTTGTTGGCTAGTGGGAGTCTTAGAAATGACAATCCAAAATGCTTACATAAAAAACGAGAACCCTATCTTTACTGCCAACCTAAACCAGAGGAAATCAATATTTCATTGTCTCTCCACCACATGGGGCAAAAAAGAAACATGTTAATAAATGATGAATTGGCAGCTAGAATAACAACAACTCTAAGGAGACAGTCGGCTCAGGTCAGACACTGCCATAGCTGTTATGCTGGTCTTTTATCAGTATTATCATAATACTTGTGTTTTAACATAGGCCTAATTCTGTTTTCCCAAAGCCATTAATGGTCTCTTGGACTGTGCCCACAACAGATGTAATTTTAGTGTTAAGAAGATAACTAGGGGGGTCGTACTGACTATAGACTGTAAAAAAAAGATGTGACACATTATAAAAGCAATACAAAATGTTAAAAAATGCATTTGTAATGTATCCACATACGTGAGAAGTAGGTCGGTCAGTATGATATTGTGAAGGACACTGATTCATCAGGCCTGTCTCCGTTTGCATACTAAAGAGTATATGGCGCCACCGCACGGTTAGAATAAAAACAACAGGTTTGCCCAAATATAGCTGATAAATCCTTGTCTGATAGTGCCGAACCTGACAATCATTTTTTCTTGATAATATTTTGGAAATTGATCAGATGTTTAGACTCAGACCTAGCAATGCCAGATTCGACCATTCGTGGTCAAACGGCTTTTGAAAACGGTTCATGATTCAGTTTGATTCAGTTCACTCACACACTGATTCGTTACAGCTTTTCTCTCACACAGAAATAGTAACGGGATACTTAAAGAAAACAAAAACAGCGCTGAATGAGGTGGATATTTACCTGCAATTCAGTGTAGAAAACAATGTTTGGCCAATCTCAAGCAGCTCTGCAGTAAACGGCCAGAAACGCCCACTGCCAATCAAATTGACACCTGAAAGAAATGTAATCAACATAAGTGCAAACATTTATTAAAGGTGTTCATTGCATCTATTTTCCCACAGAAACCTTTTTTTTTTATTCCTTAAAAATCACAGATGAGCAATATTTCTTAGTGAAGTTACTCTTGTGAAAAAGTGCGCGCTTAATTTGTTTTGCACACTGTCATGAACTTCAAATTGTAAAAGTAAAATTGTATAGGCTACTTATACGCCTCTTGCTGATATTAATAAAAATAAAAGGCCATTTAAGTATGCTTAATAAGAGTAGGTTGCAAGATATGACTTTGCAAATAATTTCAAATAATTGTTTTGGCATGTTTTAAAGAAGTGTTTTGATGTCTCTAACATAAGCACAAGTTAGGCTACGTACTTGATTAGTTTACCTCTAGTGATTTTTGATATTACAATTAAAGTTACTATAATGTATTTTCAATTGAATCTTGTATGTCATGTATTTAAACATAGGCTACTTTTAAAATAAAGTAAATGCTTGTATGTCAGCACATAAAGTCAGCATGAAATGGAGGTTGTGCTTGTTAGTGCAGGTATCCGGTTGTTAAGTCGTGACGTAACCACTCTCCGATAATACTGTTTCCGGGTCCAAAGGCCGGGTCCTCTCTACCTACCCACCGCTTTCGCCCGAGTTTTAACGTGTTCCCGTGTTGTTTAAATAGATCGGAGTTAAAAAACAAGTGACATTCAACTGTCATTCTACCGCTTTCCCTGTGACGAGAAAGATAAGAGAAAATGGCTGCAGTTGATAAGGTAAGTTACAAATCTTAAACGAATGAAGAAACTTTGGCGCCAGTGGGTGCTATCCCTTAATCCCTAGTAACACCCACTGGCACTGAAGCGAAAAAAGCCCTTAAGAAAAGGGTTTATTTAGTCTAGGATCTGGAGTGGACGAGCGGAGCGCTTGGGCCCGGAAGAGGCTAAACATCACGCGTGACGTCAGACTTAACAACCGAATGACATCACTTTCTAGGCCAAAACACGGAAACGGCTTAGCATTTTAGCATTCCGGTTCCATCTCCCGAGTCAATGGAGTTGTGGTGAACACAAGCTCAAGACACTTTCATGTTTTATTCCGACATAAAACACATCAGTATTACCCCTTATGATTTTTTTTTAAGCTGATATGCATCACATATCTCTCAGGCGGTTTCTAACAAGTGGCTAAATGGGACTACAGAGGCTGTCGGGGACATTAAACGTCATCACGCTGAACGTGTAAACCAAGTCCACTTTTACAGCCTTGTAATTGTGCTCTTATAAACTTTTCTACCTCAAACATTCTTGGAAAATGTTTTTAGTGAGTTATGCTCGGAAGCTAATGATTGTGACATTGAAGTCGAGCGACTGGTGTAGTTCGTTTATAGCCTACCTTTAGCTTTTTACTTCTGGCGACTGCATTATGCTTCAAAATTCCTATAAGTATCATAAACTTTTGTTGATCACAGAGCTTGTTTTTTGCAATAATCCAAAAGCATAAATGCTAAAGCATACTTTTTCACAAGGGTGAATAACAACGAGCTCAAACAAATTAAACAATCTCAATTTATTACAAATTAGTATATACTTTATTTTCAAAAATTCTTCAAATCAAGGACTGTTCCCCATAAAGCACACACTTTAGACAGTTACATTCATGAAGCACACAATCAATCTTTAAAAAAACAAAAACTATGGATAAGTTGTCATAAATTACAATAAGTGGAAATGTTTCTTGGAACATCACATCATACCCACAGTCCACATCAATCTCAACTTATCTTCATAAAAAAATAACCATTTATTAGTACGCCAACACATTTGTGCCTCAGACATACTTTGATTCAATAGTGTTCCCCCAACCACATGTATGAGGTACCAAACCTGTTTAGCAGCTTTTCTGAAGCTACATCGTGTTAGTAACTGAATTAAGCAGGCAAATCCCGAGGAACGCGAGTTTAAACCAAACTGCGATGTCAAAGTGTACACTTGTGCTTTGGTCAAATACACCTCAGTTTAGCCTAGTGGCTCAAGTCACTACATTAATGCTAGCACTCCCTTTCTTAGCATGTCTATGCTAACAACGCAGAACTTTGTAAGTAAACATTTAAAAAAATACAAGTAATGTCTATTATGTACCACTGCAACCCATTTTCCCAACTTAGTAAATTAGCTAAGACTAAAGTCGTTTTACTGCCTGAAAACCACACAGTTCTGGTAGCGCTAGCAGAGTACTGCTAGCCGCTAGTGTAACATGTTCTCGTCATAGCATCACAATACATCAAGAGATTGTCCTTCGTGGCTCATTGTCGACGGTTCTTTCATTATTTGTGAATTTGACAGTAATTAAATGAAATATGCTAACAAAAAATGAAAACGAATTCACACAAATAAATAAAAATGGTTAGTTATACACATTTATACAAACAAACAAAAAAGTTGCCCTCTTGTTACTTTCGTCTCCTTTGTTGTCTTGGTTGGTTAACCACAATGACTGCAGCGTTACATGTGGTTACAGCTTGCTTTGGATGTTTACACACATTTAGGGAAATGACTGGTGTCTCTTCCACATACAGACTCTCAATACTGAAAGGATCTTCCACGTCTGTCCTTCAGTTTCGGTTTATTTGGTGGATGTTGAAAGGGAAAGCTTCTGTACACCCAGAGGAGAGTCCTGAGTTCAGTCTGCCGAAGTGTGTTGCTATGCGTGTAACATGTAAAACGTAAAGCTGTCGTGCAGAGTCCCGGAGCCGCTAGTAGATGAGCCGCTCTCTCTCTGATCCCACTACCCTGTTGCGAGCAGCCATTGCTTTTGCTTTATTTACAGATGGGCCTGTGAAAAGAAATAACCTTTTTAGAATTTCTTTCGTCAAAACAAATGCATTTTCATGTTAATTCCTTTATTCACACAAAGCTTATCATTTGGTTCAGAAGGCTTCAGAAATCTAGGGCCCTATGAATTTTTTTTATTTTTTTTTTATTTTCTAACATTTTATTTGTTCTGGATTCTGCTATTTTTAATTTTTCTCCATTCAGTTTAAATGGTTACATACACTTTGTGTACTTAAAATCATGGAACTTCTACAATTTAACAAATTATTAAAAGACAGTTTTAAAATATCTTTCCCACCTAAATTTGTTACACACACACTTGATTTAAAATTTAACACTTATAATATAGCACTAAGAAATGTTTTATTCCAGAAATGATAGTTTGTTTTAATTGTTCTGCATTTATGATTTAATACCAATGTATTCTCAAAAACGGTGCATACATTACATTTTAAAAGACTAATCAAATTGGCAAAAAATAAAAGGGATTGTAAAATTTTCATTTGATTTAAACAAACAAAGTGCTGCAAAACAGAGGTTTACTGTTACAATTAAAACATGGAAGTTGTGCTTTAATAATTTTATTATCATAATTATTAATATTATTACTACTACTTGAAGAAATTGTGACTATTAATATTGTTACTATTGTACAGAGGAATGTATTTCTACAAGTTAAACAGAACTTTTATTTTGACGGGTTGTCAATATTGGGTGAATGACTCCTTTACGACAAATTGTGAATGTTAAAAGGTTGTGATTTACCTGCATAACTGAGTAACACCGGCAGGAAGATGAGGCCGTGAGTGGCTCCTAGCAGGACTATTGCAAGAAACATGCGGAAGTAGAAAATCTGGAAGATCTGGGACTTGGACAGGGCGAGAATCAGGATCCCACCAAATTTAGTGAGGGTGATGCCGCTAAACACCTGCGGATCCAGATCAGCATGTTAGAAGGTGCTTCGTTGCACTCATTATGTAGTTTGTGTAGCAGTAGGACACATGACTCACAGAGCTGCCCATGTGTGCCAGCGCCTCCTCCGCCCGCTTCACCCTCGAGCTCCTCGTACTGACAGAGAAAGCCCTCACTATATGACTGCAGAACTCCACGGATATGCCACAACTCTGCAAAACACAACAATAGCCCAGACATTTCTCCAGAAATAATTACATGTGCAGAGTTGATGGTATTTGTTGAAAATCAAAACAAGCATTCCAAATTAAGTGCTTCAAATATTGGGTTACACTTGATTTTAAGGTGTCATAGTTACAATGTAATTACACATTTAAGTACTGAGTAATATTAACTAACCACATGCACTTGCTATAGGATTAAGGTTTGGTTGAGGGTTAGTTGCATGTAATTATGCATAATTTACTGTTATTACTATGGCAAGTACATGTAACATATGTAACAAGGACACTGTAAAATAAAGTGTTACCAAATACTGTGTATCATAGTGGGTTCCAGTCACAAAACACTCTTCCTTTGTACACTCACCATGACAAGGTTGACCAATGAGACGGCGTTGAGGCTGATGCTCCACAGCCACATGACTCCGAACATGTTGACCAGGATCATGGCAATGGTTAAGGACACCAGCACTGCCGACCACAGCTCGAAGCCCAAGAGCACCGTAGACACCACAAAGATGGCCAACAGTGACACACCAAGGTTAAAGGCAGTGTCGTGGACGATGGTGAGGTACTGTTCATAGAAGACGTAGAATATACTGTCCATGGGGGGAAAAAAGGAATGTACAAATGAGTCTTTGTCTTTGGTTCACTGCAGTTTGAAGGAGAAAATACTCAGCAATGGTGTTCATGGTTTGTCTTAAAGTCCCCCTGCAGTGAAAAATCAAGCTTTTAAATATTTTTAATATGCTTTAAGTACTCTTGTCATAAATTTTGCATATATAAAACATGCCTTTTCAGCACTATTTTTTTCACTGTGTGTCTTTACTAAATCCTGACAGTAGTTTGACGTTTTAAACGGTTTACGGGCGCAAACAGTTAGTAAATCTGGCTTTAAATGTGTTCGACAACTGACAATCCTAGTATTTATTACATAACAACAATAATAACTAGAAATGGTAAGGCCTAAAAAAAGGGCAGCCCTACATAACTGACCCTCATGAGGACGACACACCTGTTTGCATTCAGAGAGTTTTAGGTTTATGATACATTTACACAATTTCCCCACGCTTTATGGAAGTGGGTCACTAAGGATGATCTTTGCTTTCCTAAACGTTCCATGTGACTTTGACTCAGCTGCTCTTTTTAAGCATTTGTTTTGATAGTTAAAGTGTATGGATCCTTATTTCAGACTAGCACGGATCTCTTTTCAAGTTTGTCTGAAGGGCTCGACAGTAAGGATAGTTTAGCCTGGTGACACACCAACACAAATGCAATGCATCTTGGGTAAACTTAAATGACAGAGCAAGACATCATCTCGTGCTCAAGGTGCGTTTACCTGTAAGGGAAGACGCGGTAACTCCTGTCATGCGGTGTGACGGCCTGCGTGATGTTGTCCGTAAGCTCTCGCGCCATCTTCATGGCGTCGATGTAGTCAGCTGATGTTTTTAAGATGGTGTGATAGCTCATGAAGTATGTGGCGCCTACGTCAGTGCCGTTCTCTTTCAGAGCCACAGCAGTGCTGTACGCAGCATGACCGCTGCACAGGAAAGAAAAGCAGTTATTACTCACAACAGGGTTTCCAAAACTTTCTTTTCTTCAAGACAATCATTTAAAATAACGCAAGTCTTTCACAAAAAAAGAATGAAAGACTTTTATTTTGGTAATTAAAAACTGAAATGTTTTTACTGTGAAAAATCGAATAATGCAGGTGCAGAAGTCTCATTATTTTTAAACATTCAGATGTTTGTCAACTAAGTACTGGATAATGATATTTCACAGAAGTATGAAGTGGGATATACAGTTGTGTATGTGAAAATCCAGTTTACTGCTACTAAACATTTAAATCATTTGCCAATTGTGCAAAACCTTTTACTCTGCTTACTGGTAAAACCCAATGCACCCTAAACCCTGAAAATCGCATACAATCAGCTTGCGAATTCAGCAAAAACGTACAATTTGTGTGTACAATATACATCAGATGGTCATATGGTGGACTGGGATGACAAATCTGATCAATAGAAACATGTAAACTTACCCTTTTCCACACTTGATATTTGGGTTGTCCGAGAGAAACATGGGGAGGAAGTGCATGAATTCGGTACCATTAGGCCTCTGTTTCCCACTAGTTGTCATAGGTCTGCAGTGAACGCAGCTCTTATCCACCACTGATGGAAAAAAAACAGAAACACATCATCAAGATACAGAGAAAAAGCTCAAATAAAAATTCTGTCACCACCTTTTGTGTTCCACAGAAGTCATACAGGTTTGGAACAACATGAAGGCGAGTAAGGCTGAGTTCACAGCTCTGTTAGTCCGGTTCATTTGAATAAGTGTGAACGCTGCCATCTGAACCCTGGTGCCACCAAACCTCTAAAAAGTGAGTCTCGGTCCACTTCCAAATTAACTGTTGCAGTTCGAATTAAATATGAATGTAACACGGATTAAAGACATATAAACGAACCAAAATAGGATGTGATGTCAACATGCGACCCTAAAAAGGACAGAATGCTCAAGCAAACTTGTTTTTTTCTCGTCATAGATGCGATGTTGCCCTTTACAGTTCAGTACAGGCATCAGAACCACGTCTCTTCGCAGCAGATCTTCGTTTGTGTGTGTGACGGAGGGATTCCTGCTGCCGTTTTGACACTTTTTATAAGCTCTTCAAGGGTTCTCAGCTGGTCAAAATATCATGATATGCACATACAACGAACGAGTTAAACCCAGCACAGCATTGTTTTATGTGTTTCATTGCAAAATATAAATCATAAAAGGCATTTTTTCGTTTTGTATCTTTAGGTTCGGAGTTGAAAATGACAGTGTGAACGCTAAACGAACCAGGACTAAATGCATCATCTTTTTTTGATCCAGACCAAAAGAACTGAACACACCCTAAATGACAGAATTCTCCTTTTTTGGAGTGAACTATCCATTTTAAAAAAAACATATAATAATAAATCACAATTTGATACTAAAAATGCTTTGATTGTGATGATATATGCACAAACATCATGACAAACAATTCCCATCGAAATCTATTTGCAAAGAGTGAGTTCAAAGACCCAAGAACAGTGTGATCTGTACAGTGGGAACTGATGTCAAATGCATAAAGGTCCTCTGGTCAAGGCTCTGTTGATTCGCTGGATAATGGTTTACCTGAAGCATTGCAGAAAGCTCCTGTTGCGTTATAATATCTGCAGCAGGACGACTGCGGCTTCACCCAGTCAAAGTAGTCATCCAGCCAGGACGATGGGACGTTGCTGATCTTAGTACTGAAATTGCGACACAGGATATTACTATATTGATCTGACCGAGGTTATTCATAAACAAAGCAGTTAGTAAATTCTGCAACTTTCTGGGAATATCCTACACTTAAAAGGACTAATAACCCTACAATAAATAAATGTTTTGCTTTGTTTTGTTATAGTTAACTGAAACCATCACAAAAAAAATATTTTGTTACGTGAAATTAAAATGTTAACTGAAAATGTATAAATAAAAAAGGGGTAAAACTTATTTCATTTCAGCTTGTTGCCAAGGCATTTAGTTTAAATTGTAGTAAAATAAACAAAACAAAAAATCATAAACTACATAGGCCTATATAAAACAAAAATGACAAATTTAAAGTTAAAATTAACATTGAATATACAAAAATACAAACCAATTCCAAATATGAATACAAAGATACTAAAACAACACTGGTGTATTGAAACTTTTCCCTCACTGAAAAGGAGTCACTCACTAGTTCTCCAAGAGAGAAGCGGCATAAATTTGCTGGACTAGAGAGTCGCTGTTGCAGCCGACTCCGCCACACACCGCGTTCTGGCCCTCCGATGTTTTGTAGTCATGTCCATCCTCTACCACGAAGTAAACGGGCGGCCCGGTGTGCAGGTACTCACTCAGATTCCTAAAGTAATCCAGCATATAGGAGTCCTGCAACAGGGAGACCAGGACGATTTATGTTCACAATGACCCCCTTTCAGGTTCTTCAGAATACAAATGTGCGCTAAAGGTCTGTCAACAATGTGAAGAATGGTATATATACGTACATCAGGCATGGACAACGTCTGCTCAAGTCCAATCTCCACTTTATTAACAACGGCTATACTAAATGACAGCATTCCCACAAACACAGCAACCTGTAGATGGGCATCAAAAGATACTCTATTTGTACATCATTGCCATGTTTAGCTACACTGGTAGACCAATGTCATGGGTTCAATTCCCATAAAACGCATACAGATAAAATGTATACCTTGAGCCAAAAGTATGATAATACATTATAATATATAACAATATTAATGTTGTTTTACACCTACCACCAGGGGGCGCACCCAATCCTTTAAGATGAAAGGAGCGTATATCTTCTTAAAGAAACGGAACAGACAACCTTCCGATTTCGCTTGCGGTCCATCAGACAACTTCACACAGCACAATATATCTGTCCGATTTGCCTGGGGAAAAACCGCAAACATAAGCCGAATATCTTAAAGCATTATCAGACCATTCATACTCGCATATTGATACAAGAAAATGCTGCTTAAAAATACAATGATACAAAAAGCTAATCATGCTACTTTCAAAAAAAAAGTTTGTTACTTGACAAATGAAAATCGGTTGCTGTGAATTAGAATTTTATTTTCAAATCCACTTCATTATTTTACATTATGTTTCTAGTCACCAAGGATGATAACTATAACGACATAGTTAAATAAACTATATAAAGATATATAGTTATAAAAATTGCTCTAAATATAAAAGAACCGCAAAGTTCACACCACAACTATAACGATACCAGCTCATGAGCAGTAAAAACATTGACAGCCAATCAGAATCGATCCTGCTTTAAGATCCAGCATTTAACCCTCTGGGGTACTTCATTTTAGACTCACACTCAGGACCTTCGGTCTGAGTAAAATCAATGAAATATATTTTTGTTCAATAATATTTTCTCTTTTCTTTTTTGGTGTTTTGAGAATTTTATGATTTATAATTAATATTTATGCAATAATTAAGACCCATTTTTCCCATTGAATGTAATAGAAAATTTAAATATATATATATATATATATATATATATATATATATATATATATATATATATATATATATATATATATATATATATATATATATTTATTTAAATATATTTATTTATATATATATATATAATTAAAAAAAAAATTTATTAAAGCTATATTTCATTTTAGAGTAAAGTCTAGGCCTCATGAAAGCAATTTTTGAAATGAGATCGGAGCCATCTGGTGGACACACTGAGCATTTTTTATCACGCAATAGCACATTTTTACCACTAGTGGATTTACAGCTCTCTGTAGAAACCTATGGTAGAAACACTTTAGTGATTTTTCACATATTGTTTAATTTTTTTCAGGTTGTTGATTTGAATATATAATAACAGATTCTCAAAGACTATTTTTGTCATTATTTTTTAATAAAAAAAAAAAATTTGGTTGGTTTAAATGGTAATTTGAAGTGGCAGTTTTACTTTATAACACAGTCAAACCTGAACATTGCATTATAAAGAAAACAAATGGAAAACATTTTGTCACCCATTGTTTTAAGAGATTCACCCCTTCACTGTTGTGTGCTTTTTTTCCTGCATCCTGGCTGTTTTGTAGATTGTATGCACAAAAAAAACTCTGTATTTTCACATTTTTGCCAATTTCCCATTCATTTCCTATGGGGGTCATTTTTGACCCGAAGGTCCTAAGTGTGACAAATTTTTTTACGACCACTTAGACTTTTCAAATCCTGTCCCCAATTTTTTGGGGTGTTCATATACCAAGTACCAAAAAAGTCACCAAGTTTCGGACCATTCCGATGAAGCTACAATTTTTAACATTTTTTTTTTAAAACGCTTCGGGACATTTGTCCCGAAGTACCCCAGAGGGTTAAAGAGGCAGGCGACGAAACTGCAGTGCGCGAGTAGAATAAACAGAACGATATTGTCTGCTGGTGTGGACGCTAATATAGTTATCTATATAGTTATCTTCATAGTTATCATTCTTAAGGTGAACAGGCCTTAAAGAAATAGTTCACACATAATTTCACATTTTCTAATTATTTAAATCACCCCAAGGGCATTCAAGATGACGCGTGACGTATAAACATTGGGAAATTCACGCGTGATGTAGGCAGCAAGAATTGTTTACAAGTGTGGATAAGAAGCTCTGACCAAAACAAATGGTGGTTGCTGTACATTAAAGCATTAAAACTTCTACATCACGTTTTAGAGACAGCACTTTCCCTCTGGCTATCAGATATCTGAATGTGCACTGACGGCTAGCAGCACCTCATTAACTGTATGCATTGTGCACTTTCTCTGCCATAGGGTATTGTCCTTTTTATTGTCTGCAGGGTTTTGGTCCTATGTCCTATGGTTGCTGGGGATTGTTGGGTTCATTGTTGGTGTACTTATGATGTCTGTTTTTTGGTTATTTATGTCTGAGAGTTGTACCAAGACAAATTCCTATCAACTTAGTTGACATAGCAATAAATTATTGATTGATTGATTATTAGTATATGTTTCAGTGTATAAAAAAATAAAATTGGTCCTTTCGTGTCTGTATCCGGCATGCAAGCTCCTCTTGTAAACAATGGGGCGGTTCTCGCCGCCTATGTCACATGTGACATTTCCAACGTCACTTGAGAGGTCATGAACTCAACCGTCTATTCCTTTAATTCTCCCACAGCTAGAACTGGTGTGAACTTTGACCTCTCACCTCTTGTCTCTGGATGTCCAGGCCCAGCAGAGACACAAAGCAGCTGATCTGCAGGAGGAAGTCAATGAAGACGGCCAGACCAGCGAACAGAGAGAACGTCCTCACCGCAGGCATTGTGGACAGAGCACCTGTGGAGATGTGAACACAGAAACTATAGGCATCTGGAAAGGGAAGTGAGAATCAAACGATCCAACAATCATTTGTAAGTAATACAAGATTTAATTACAGGTTGACATACCTAAAAAGAAAGCAACCGTCTCGGAGAACGAAGAGAGGAACATGCTGGGAGCCACATCTCCGAGGATACGGCCAATCTGATGATGAAGCTCTTCCTCCGGCATTCGCTCATCTCTCTGAAGAACACAAAAATCTATTATGAAGGCAAACAATCTCAACCATCAACAACCTTACGAACGATGAAGTGGAACCAAACTTTTAGGAACTAAAAAATGCTTGCCCGAGTTATTTTAGTGCAATCAGTCAACTGACATCAAAACAACCACAGCACTTCTCAGAATGCGTCACGCTTGCGCTAACATCTGCTCTCAGGACATTTAGATGTCCACGCACCTGGTAGGTTTGCACAATGATGAAGATGTTGTCCACACCCACGGCCAGCACGAGGAAGGGAATGACCTCAATGACGATGAGCGTGAGGGGGATGCCGATGTAGCTGAAGATACCCAGAGAACACGCCACTGAACTCAACACGATCAGGATACCAGCGATACCCAGAGAGATCTTGGAGTCCACCTGTACCACACATAAAAATGCACTATTTCAAATAAAACGATGAGAACATGCAAGGTCTGTCGAATGACAGCACTCACATGAGCGAAATAACAGCCAAAGAAAAGAAAACCATAAATGCATGGCAGAAAATATAGAGCTGTACTTACATTTTTTTCTTCAAAATAGAAATATAGTCAACTTTAAACCCAGGGTAAATTGCTTCATGTTTTACATTGCTCATAATTAACCTAGGGTTAACAATTAATCCTGGGTATTTATAAACTGACGCTTCACACTGTACATTCCTAAACCCTGAGTTAATATTCTTATTTTGTGATATCAGTGTCATTGAATGGATCACTTGACCAGTTTATGAAACCCCAGGTAAAAAGCAGTGCTAACCCCACTTCTAAAATACAAATCGTGAAACGTTTCTCTACCCGGGGTTAAAAGCAAAGTTAAGAACAACGATAACCTGGGATTAAAGGATTAGTTCACTTCAGAATTAATTTCCTGATGGTTTACTCACCCCCACATCATCCAAGATAGTAATGTCTTTCTTTCTTCAGTTGAAAAGAAATTATGGTTTGAGGTAAACATTCCAGGATTTTTCTCCATATAGTGGACTTCAATGGGAACCAACAGGTTAGAGGTCCAAATTGCAGTTTTAGTGCAGCTTTAAAGGTCTCTACACGATCCCAGCCGAGGAATAAGGGGCTCATCTAGCGATACGATCGGCCATTTTCAAAAAAACAAATTTCAAATATATATATGTATACTTTTTAACCACAAATGCTCGTCTTGCACTGGCTGTGATGCGCCACATTACGTAATCACGTTGAAAGGTCAAGCGTGACGTAGGCAGAAGTACTGACCTAGTGTTTATAAAGCGAACGTGCAAAGACTAAGTCAAACGACCCTTTACAAAAAAATTAAATAAAAAGGAAAAACAACGATTTTTAAGTTAGAGAAAATGAGTTTTTCCACCCTACCCTACGTCAGGTTACCACCTGACCTTGCCAACGTGATTACGTAAGGCATGAAGTCGTGGACGAGCAAGACGAGCATTTGTGGTATTTTTTTTTTTAGAAAATGGATGATCGTTACGCTAGATAGACCCTTGTTCACACAGCTGGAATCGTGTAGAGCCCTTTGAAGCTGCACTGAAACGGCAATTTGGACCCTGGTTGATTTACCCATTGAAAAATCCTGGAATGTTTTCTTCAAAAAAACTTTCTTTTTCGACTGAAGAAAGAAAGACATGAACATCTTGGATGACATGGGGGTGAGTAAATCATCAGGAAATTTTTATTCTGAAGTGCAATATGAAAAACCCTACTATGTGGCAAAGTATTAGCTAACGGGAATGCACTAATTTTTATATTAAACTGTCACTGTATGAAGTTTTGTGGTATATTCAATTGTATGAAGAAATACAAAGTTTTAAAGCCCTGATTTACTTCAAGAAAAAGAAAAAACTGGCGTGAGATCACTTCGAAAAAAAAAAGTGAATTTAGAATTCGTTTAGGCAGTAGAAACAGCTTGCTAATGTGAACTTCCCGCTAAACATGGACACACTCGAGAGCTGCTTTATTTGAGAAATTGAAGTTGTAATCCTAATTGAAAGCGACACGAGCAGCTTTACAGTATTAAACGTGAAAAACTGTCAGAGTTCAAGCAGAAGTCTGTTGTACAAAGTGCTATATAAATTAAATAACGTGACCTGACTGAAGAGCTGAATTGCAGAGCTGGTGCACACATATCCACGCCACTATGATAAGATTGTTTTTTTCACCAATGTCATTGTGCGTTTATTTTGTTATTGAGGGGAAAGCGTGCAGCGCTTATTTCTATATTCATCTAAACGCTGTTATCGGCAGTGTGGGAGGTGTTGGGATGTTTGCTAACAGTTCATCTCTGCAAAGTTATTTCAAATTCTTTTTACCTCGAAGAACGAAAAGAAGTTTGAGAATATCGGGGCCTTTAGACTTAAAGCCACACGCAGAACGGAGAGTCGTGAGGGTCTTACCAGCAGGGATCGGCAGCTATTGATGTGTCCCAGAGCCAGCGAGATGTAGACAAACATGATGACGTAGCTGATCACGATGGTGGTGACATCACTGTTGCTCTCGCGGTCGATCTCATCCTCGATGCTGCGCTCCGAGCTGAACGAGATGATCAGG
The DNA here is from genome assembly GCA_029959095.1 of Rhinichthys osculus. Classification (NCBI taxonomy): domain Eukaryota; kingdom Metazoa; phylum Chordata; class Actinopteri; order Cypriniformes; family Leuciscidae; genus Rhinichthys; species Rhinichthys osculus. The sequence continues at coordinate 33,363,573 of JARWKJ010000007.1, read as the reverse complement.
TTGGGGTTCCTATAGTTCTTCACAAAGTCGATAAACCTGTGGAGGTATGAATAAAGTTACTCTTAAACGCTTGTTATATATTTTGTAATCAGTAGTTGTCATTCTAGATCAGATTTGTTTTATCCATAAATCATCTATTCATCCATAAGATACACTAACTTAACACACTTACACTTTCTCCCAAGCCAAAGCTTTGCCTAATTTTTCCGTGTCGTTCAGGTAGTTGTTGACAGGAAAGGTGATCACTAGAGCTGTGGCATTGTTGTAGGCGTTGTCTATATATGAAAAAGGACAAAACAGGAAAACAACATTATATAGTGTAGATAGATACACATACAGTAGATGCAGGTGTCGTGGCGTCACTCTGCTGTACACACTGCAAAAGTTTCGTTAGTGACAACCGCATTAAAACGCGGGACTGAATCTGAAATTGCAATGTTTGATATAGTGATAACCACAGCAAGGGATGGGACAAACAAATCTGGCATGTCAAAATAGATCTGTGCATCATGTCTTAAAGAGTATGTGCAATAGACCTGCCAGACCTGTTTTGTTTCTTTGTTTTTCCATTTTATTAACTTTTTATTTGATCTTTTAATACATTTTTTACTTAAAGTAACAATATTTGAAGGCTACATGCTTGTTTTAATGCGTTAATATTGTTATTTTCAAACAGTAAAATAAAAACAATAGTTACCGAAAACCGGTATTGAATTTTTACCAGTATTGCTACGGAGTACCGACTAGTAAAATTTTGGTACAGAGACAACCCTAATATAATTATATTATATACACTTCAGATCAAAAGTTTGGTGTCATAAACTAAAAAAAAAAAAAAAATACATACTTTTTTTGCAAGGATGTATTGAATTGTTTAAAAGTGACAGTAAAGTCAACTGATTTCATTATTAATAATAATAAAAACAATAATAAGAAATGATACTTGAGCATCAAATTAGAATGCTTTTCTGAAGGGTCATGTGACACTGAAGACTGGAGTGATGATACTGAAAATTCAGCTTTGACCACAGGAATAAATTACACTTTACTATATATTCACATAGAAAACAGTTATTTTAAACTATAATAATACTGTAGTTCATAATTTCACTATATTTAGATCAAATAATTGCAGCCTTGAGCAGAAGAGACATATTTTAAACATAAAAAATATTCTCCAACCCCAATTTTTAAGTAAGGTGTGTTACAAAATTAAAGTCCCCCTGTAGTCTAGTAGTTTGTGACATAAAAACACAGTTTGAAATCGCTGGTGTTTCTGGAGACTGTCTTTGGTTCACTGCAGTTTTAAGGAGAAAATACTCAGCAATGAAGTTGACTTATGAATTTGCACAAGGTTGGCTTAAAGCACATTAAAAACGCCTCAGACATATAAACAACATTTAAAACTTGATTTTCATAACAGAGGGACTTTAAGATCACAAATATGTCTGTTCTTTCGTCTTTATGTTCAGTCCTGTCAAACTCACCCTCATATCCACCAAGAACAAGCCAGGGGAAAACTGGGCCTCCATATGTACCCATGCAGGGGTCATGAAGGAGGCTTGTGTCATCCAGGGCCGTGGGAGAACTAGGACCAAAAGCAAAAGATAAGAGAGACTGAGTAAAACTCTTAAAAAAAAAAAGGTGGGAATTTATTAGTGTATTGGGAGTTTATTCACTTTTAAATGTTCAAAGTTTAATCGAAACAAAAGCATTAAATCATAAAAGAGTGTTGCAGGGATGGTGTAATTTCGAAGGCCAAATCCCAGAAACAAGTCAGCATTATAACACTTCTGGTTTTCACTGCCTCATGTTTATAATGGCAAAACTATTCCAACTCAAACTTTCAGGGATAATGTTAAGGACTGAAAGAGTTGTCTAACGCGTAATGATGGCGACGTTGAAGTTGTGTGACCGTAGTGTAATCCGTTTAAAGCCTACGTTTAGCTTTTTACTTCTGCCGATTGCATTTACGCTTCAAAATTCATTAAGTTGTTCATTGGTGAAGATTGTCATAACGAACAAAACATTAAGAATCAGAAACTTTTGTTGGTCAGAGAGCTTATTTTCTGCGTTAATCCAAAAGCCTGTTGTTTTCGTCGAGGGAAACAGGGCGATGCTATTCAGAGTTGACTTACAAAAATACATCACTGCAGCGCTCCAATCAAACAAACCAGAAAAGCTCACCTGACACAATACAGAAAATGAGTGTGGTAGTCAAAGTAGATTTGGAATTCGTCACGATTCACATGATCCAGGACTTCATGGCTGTTCTGGTAGTAGTTTAACACACTCAGGATGGTACAGTTGTCATTGTAAGGAGCCAGTGGAGAAACACAGATGTCTTGAAGAGTCACTGTCTCTCCTTTATAGTCTGCTTTTAGATTTGTTATTTCTGTCTGGAGATCCAACACCTACATGGAAACAGAGAGGAGAGGAAAAAACAGTTGTAGAGCGAAAATACTAAAAATATTAACAAAACATCACATCTCCAAGGCTATCGCTCAAATTTCATACACATAACTTAAAAAAAAAAAAAAAAAAGAGACAGTAAACCCTACTGTTTTTAAAAGCATTTGGAGCCACACTTAAAAACCCTTGAATGTCACTGTGACAGGCTCCTACAATAGATTTTACCATATCAAATCTAATCAAGTGGGCTTTCAAGTTATACTTGATTGGTCAGATATTAATTTTTCCTAACATTCACCATCATCAGAGCCGCACGATCCTGGATAAATTGAGAATCACATTTTTTTGTTTAAAATAGAGATGACTTCTGAATAGACGACTAAACAAAATAACATGTCATTTAGTAGAGGTTCTGACAAAACTATTTGCTGCAATTATTTAAATTTTTAATTTTTTATCTATTATTTATTATTAAAAAAATCAGTTTGATTGAACGATTCAATGACTCACTCAAAGTTTTCACTTGTTTCATTACTGGATGAATCAGCATTTTTTTTAAAGAACTTCTTGAATGAATAATTCAACGACAAATACATTTTTAAACAGAATACATTCTCTGCCTGAGCCCGAACTTGACCCTTGATATAGAGACGTGCACTCCCAGCGCAATAGTGCGGTGCAGCACTAGATTTGATGGCCGAGTGCGAGCGGTAATGCACTCACTCTGTGTGTGGGTTGCGGGAGAATAAAACGATTCGCGGGACTCAAGCAAACTAGCAATATCCAGGGGTTAAAGTGAAAAAAATTCCTGAGCCTGAACTTTTTTTGTGGGGGAGACGGACTTATCTTCAATGGCACGATTTATTTTCAAGTATTACAGCTCTATCTTAATGGCATCTTTTTATGAATGAAAGCCAGTATCACTAATATTACAGCTACTGATATCTCGATGAAAAGGATTTCCCCCAAAATTTTAAACGTTAGGCTTCAAAAAATATAAAAACTTTTAATTTAAGTGAACTTAAGACAATCCTCATTAAACCCATAATAAATGTCATATTTATCTGTACCATACAGAAATTGAATAAGGTTATAAAACAGTCCGCACTGTATAAATTATAAATGAAATATAGATTAATCCTTATCAAAGCTACAAGCGTTCTTTAGTCAAGAGCAGTGAGTAATTTTCTCTGCTCCCTCTGTTGTTTAGGTTAACTTTACTGACAGACAGAATTAATGGCTCCTGTCACTTTAAGATCTGCCGCTGTTGACAGGATCTCACACATCTCATTCTCTCACTACCATTTTATTTAACTCATTTAAGACTGTTCTTGTGAGGATACCTGACAAAACGGACATTCTGGCATAAATGTGTGTGTTATTGTTCGTTCAAGCGCGAAAGAGAACTCGATACTGGCGCGCATCTTTCTGTGCGTCGTGTGTGTGTGTATGTCAGGACATTCACTGACAGCGCGTTCTCTTTTGTTTTGTCGTGCAGGAATGGTTTTAAAGCTGCGTTGCTGCGTTAATTGCGTTAAATATTTTAAAACGTTAAAGCTGGACAAAAATGAATTGCATGCGTTGACGTTGGCTGCACTTGTCATACATTGCTGACAGAAAATACTGCGGTTTGAAGTGGACTCGTTTTCATGGTAGGCCTACACAGAATGTTTTTTATAGTAAGCTACACAGAATCTTCTATTTAATATTTAGCTAACAGTCTGAAGTTACCCATTATCCTGACCTGAGCTAATTTCCTGAATCAACCAACTCACATCTCCTTTCTTTCTTTTCATCCATAATGACATTATCCTGTTGTTTTTTTCTGGCGTTTCATCACTAACTGTGTCGCAATCTATTTTTTTATAGTCTATGATCGCAACCGCTATCCCTGCTCATTAGCACTTTCAGTGAGCTATTTTACACAGGCTCGGTCCTGCTCCTCCGTGGCAATGACGGCGTGCGGTTAAAAATCACAACAAACGAATTTGAAAGTGGGGGGGACATGTCCCCCCTGTCCGCATAGGAAATTACACCCGTGGGTAGGACATCATCCCCGGGCTTTGTGAACTTGCGCTCCATGCTTTCACCGACGACGCTAATGTGACGTATGGATCTCAATAACACGGTGTCGCCAGGACCCGCCCTGCTCTGCTTCTGATAGGCTTGTAACGTTAGTTAGAGCTGCGATCCTCTCATATGATTGGTAGGTGAAATCAATTGACTCGAAAATATTAAACCGCATGCAAGTTGCACATTTTTTTCCCCCTCACGGCCGCACGCCGGAGATCCGGCATGGTGCCGGAATACTTTAAGCCCTGAATATCTATGAATAAAACATGAAAACTAATAGATTTTTATTCATCTGTTGCAGAAAAGCAACAAGAACAACTAAAACAAAATAGAAACGATTTACAGGCCAGAGTTTATATTCATAACATGTTTGCATCGTTAAACGATATAGCTAATCACAGACATGTGTTGATTTCTTGAACGCAATGGCCAATCAAAAGCATTCAAGATAGACTCCCCTCACCGCTCAAAACTGACTTCTTGTTCAGTGCTGAATTCTGCTGGCAAATCCTATTTTTTATAACAAAGTGTGGATATTATGAAAGATTCATTGTGCAGTCAGCTTCATTGATAATAACAGAGATGTGTGAGATCGCGATGAACTGTCAGCTTTTTAGGAATCATGAAGGGAACGCACTTTGCGCGCATTCAGTCATGCCAGACCATGCACGCACGCAGTAGCCTGCTTGCTTTTATGTTAAATTAACAGTGGTTTGTGTGTGAATGCTTTAATAACAAATCATTTATCATAGGGTAGGGTCAGGCTTGAATTTTTGGGCCCGATCTAAGCTCTAGACTGAGTGAACCTTCTTGTAGTCATATGGTCTTTGTGTGGAAAGAACAAAGAAGTGCATTTTTTGTTAACAGAGACTGAGAGTCCATTGCTTTTATAGTTTTTGGTTGTTTTGTTCATTTATTGTGGATGTTTAAAATGTTTTCCATTTTCAGTGTTAAAGGTGCTCTTTGTAACTTTTAGCGGCCTCTAGTGGTGATGTTTCAGATTGCAACCAAATTTTACAAGAGCGCTCGTGCTCGAACTCATAGATAATACCGTCTATTACGCAAATATCTCGGCGAATACTAGACGGATTCTGTGAGCACCGAGCTCGTTGGGACCATCTAGTCGAGCTGAAAAGAACCATATAAGTTCTATAGTTTTTGGTGGTGTTTTCGCAGAGATATTAGCAGAAAACCGTCGGGCGCGCTGCAAAATTGCGGACGCGGTGACGTCACGATCTCAGAAGAAAATCGCTCGTAACTCTGGAACGCAAAGACCCAGAGAGCTCAAATTCGGGGGAGGAGGTCCCAGGGGAACCCTTGCCCGAACGCTAGAGTGGCGGGCCTCGGGGATGCCCCCTACCGGATCGCCGTTCGCTGGGACCCCCGATTTCGAACGCTATAACTCGGGGAGCCGGGCGAGTTGGACCTCGGGGGTGGGCTCGTTCGAAAGGCCCAGTCCAGCACTACGAACGATTAGAGTCTTGGGAATATTGATCAAAGATTTACTGAGATATAAGCCGAAAAACGTGCGCCTTTAACCGGAAGAACTCCCTGACCGTCTACAATAGACTGTATATAAGGAGAGAGGCTCGGGAGCGCGCATGCACGTCACATCCGTTGGATTTCGCGGTAAATCCGACCCGGAGACTTCACATAGAAATAGGAATACTGGCCTTCAGAGGTAATAGCAAAACTCGACAAGTGGATCATTTTAATGTGTGATTACAACCCCTTCACACACAGGCAATAAAAAAAGGATTCATTTTAGAAGAAAAGTTACATAGAGCACCTTTAAATAGTCTATAGAAATAAAAAGTTTATTGATCTTTGAAAAGGTGTACCTGCATTATTATGCCATTATCATTATTTTAGATGTAAATGGTCTCAGAACGACAATATTATCGTTTATCGCAATCATTTCTTGGACAATGTATCGTCCAGCAAAATTTGTTATCGTGACAGGCCTACAACTGCTCTCTCTGGCTCAGCCGCAGTGCAGACGCAAATCTGAATGTCCGCTGTGATCGTACTTGTCAAAGGTTTAATAGACACAGTTGATGAATCGTCATTGAGGAATAAGATTGCGTGAGTGTTTGAGTCGAGATCGCAATCTTTTAACGATTAATCACGCAGCTCTATTACACAGTACTACTTGTTGACTTGCCTGATGGAGGAGTGATATGTTCAGCATGGGGGAGAAGTAGATGTCTGGTCCAGACTGGGGGGAAAAGGAGCCCGAATTATTCCACGAGGTGGTGATGATGAGCTGCTCAGTGCGGAAAAATGGTCCAAAGTGCTGGTCGAAATAGTCCTTCTCCTGTCTGGCCCTGCTGCTGGGAGACGACCAGAGCTCCACCGGGTTGGTGGTGATGCGCATGTAGGACAGTCCTGCTGAGCAGATGGACACCAGCACCATGCTGGTCAGGATCACAGTCAAGGGCTGGCGGACACACAGCGAGCCCCAGCTGCTGAAGAGAACACGCAGCATGTTCTCGAAACGCTCGCCCAACGTCTCGCAGCAAGTAGCTTCATCTAAGAAATAAGGACCACACTCAGTGAGGACTGGAGGAAACGTGCCATTTTGTGGAGAAGTGATTATTTTGTCGGATGTTAAAGGTGATGTGTGAATTTAGTGCAATTGCAATAATAAGCGGGCTGACAAAACAGAACACAAAGCCGACCAACGGCTTAAATATATGGGTTCATGTCCCCTCTCATTCAACACGAATCCAAATGTTTTCAAGGTTGTGATCTAACATTTAATTGCTAACCTATTAATTCTTTTGTAAACAAAGCTTTGTGCTTCACTAGAGTCGTAATATTCACGTAAAACAGAATTCACACACAAAAAAACGTAACGCCACGGTGGGGCAGTTGTCAAGTTGACTTTAATAATGATTATAATTTACATACCTACAAAATCTGTGCCACCAGAGTTCACAGAGTAGGCCTGGTTGCTGTCAAGAATAGGGCCATATTCAGATGTGACCATCCTCCGTCTGTGATTAGATAAAACATGAACCAATAAACAAACAAATACACACAACAAAACAAACAAACAAACCTGGACTGATAGGTGTCCAGTTACTTTATGGGAAAGTCATAAGTTTCATTACTTTCATGCGTTTCGTTACCGATAACGGTTTTCTCCAGAGCGGATGAATAAATTAATAACTTTTACAACAAAAATGAAACATCACTGAACTTACTTAAGCTGGACTGTGACCAATTTTCTTCTAGAAACAAACTTTGTTGCATTATTTTCCTGTTATCTCTGTAAAGCTGCTTTGAAACAATCTGGATTGTAAAAAGTTCTATACAAATAAAGGTGACTCCACTTGACAGTTACCTTTTCTCACCGGGATGTGGGATTGCTTGTTTGTTTTGTAATAATAATAAAAAAAAATTTGGCAAATGTTCAGGTCCTTTCAAACCAAAAGTGAAATAAGTAACTCAGAAATGCATTACTTTACTAGTTACTTGAAAAAGTAATCCGATTATGTAACTCGCGTTACTAAGTTATAATGCGTTACTGACACTGTTAATGACTAGTAATTACTAGGAATGGGAATCAGCGGAGACCTTTGGTGCAACACTATATCATATTGATATGTCTGGTTCATGATTATATTGTGATTTGTTGATGTTCAGTTTGCAGCATACAAAACTGTGATATGTTGTGACTTTTTACTCACTGGTTTCCCTTTCGTCAGCATTGGACTTTGGTGCTTTATGCAATTGAGTTTTGGTTAAAACAAAACTGGGTGTGTCGTTTTGTGTTTTACAATGCAAATATGCAAAGTCAGATTGTTTTAAGGAACTGTCCCTCACAAATCTGTAACTTGCCTGTAACACCACGCTCCCAGCACGACTCCAAAGAAGATGAAGAGGAAGGCTATATAAGAGCACCACATGATGAGGGTCATGGCGTCCAGGCCGAGGATGGTCCAGGGAGGAAGGACCGGAGGAGGCACGGGTGTGGGACCACACGCTTTACTGCAGTCCTGACAGGAGCAGGGCCCTGAGCCGTCATCCAGAGACTGCGTACAGTTAAACGTCCTGTTGCTCATGGGAGTCATGCTCATGGTGGGGACATCTGGGGACACCAAACATTTTCAAAACCCAAATCAATCTCGAGAATATAAGCTTCATGGACTCGAAACAGATTTGGAGTCACAATATATGAGTTTGAAAGCAATAAAATTAGTGGATTACTTCAAGCAACAATGCTGAAGCTTATAAAGAGGTTTTATGAAGTCTTGTTATTCTGAAAGTGCTTGTACCTGAGAAAACCGCGTCAATAGCAAAGGGGACTTGGCCGTTCTTGATGTCGAACATGTACTTGATCCAACCCTGGGGAGTGCACTCGCTGGCGTCTGTCCCACACAGCAGACCGAGGGCTTTGATGTTGGTGGAGGGAGCCTGGACGTCACTGCAGGCGTCATACATGGCTGTAGAGAGACGTCAAATAAATGGTTACCTACAAGATTTTATACAACGGTTAGTTACAGTTCTCTAATTTGATTGGCCGAGTAATTTAATATAACAGTACTGGGACATTTGTATCACTTCACTAGTGTTGTTCATGGCATCCCAGAACAGAGTATTGAGTGAAGCAGAGTGGAAATATGCTTTATCTGCAGTCTGCATCACTCAATACTCTGAGTTTTGCATTTTTGCCTGAAGCGAAGAGCATGTTCTATGAAAGTCAAAGAACGCTGATGCTTTATCTGGCCCCGGGTCAGGGTCGAGCGAGAGGTCTTTCACCAGCGAGCAGAAATACACTTCCAGAGTGACCACAGAATGCTTTGAAATGCAAATGAACTGGAAAAAAAACAAGTCCTGATATGATCTGATATTTAAGACTGGACAACTCAGAACACCATACATACATGCCTATTTATTATATAATAACAAAAATAATAAGAAGAATCATCTTGTCCACAATTAAGTATTTTGTTATTAATTATTTTTGTTATTAATATTAAATTAAGATTATAATAAATATTATATATTAGTAGTAGTGTTAGTATTGAAAAATAATAATTATACAAATATATAAATACAAATTTTATCCACAATTATTATTATTAATGTATAATAATAAATAATATCAACAATGAATATGTATTTTTGATATCATTAATATTAACAGATAATTATAAATTTTTATTATTATTATTATTATTATTAGTAGTAGTAGTAGTAGTAGTAGTTAAATACTATTACTAATAATAATTTTATCCACAATTAATTATTATTAACAAATAATAATATTTTCCAGAAGTATTATTATTGAAATACTACTACAAATAATAATACATATAATATTTTTTTGAAAAAGGATTATTATTAAAACTATTAGTAGTAGTATTAGTAGTATGGAGACCTTAATAAAACAAAAGTTCAAAGAATGGGAAACACAACTAAGATGGTTTTTTAATGTGTGTGTGTTTAAAAGCAGTTTAGGACCCATTGTCAGAGATGAGGACTAAGTGTTCTCATTGATCAGCACCATTTCTGAATCGAGGGCTTTACTGAAGTAAGTCACGTTCTGATGTTATGAATCAAGCATCTGAAGCATCAGTAAATCTGGGACCTTCTCCTCCAGTCGCTGTTCCTCACCATTGGCAAAGGTCTGGCTGATGTAATAGGACACCTGAAGCACATTGGTTTTGTTTAGCTCCGGGTCTGCAGAGAACTGTGTGGCATTGACAAACTGGCTCTGTCTGGGGCTGCAGGTGAGCTCGCAGAACAGGGTCATGAAGTTGAAGAAACATGCTGGACACCTGGCACACAAAAACAGGGACAAGTTAAAGCGGTTATGAAGTGCATATTATATTGCTGCCATAAACTGGGCAACTCTCCCAATGTAAACTGTATCAAGAAAGTGCATGTTTGGTTTCAACTGAAAATTAATCAATAACCCGCTTGTGACTCAATAATGGGTCAGTGTTCTTACTCAGATTCACAAAACTGCCTAGTGTATGTATCTTCATAGAGGTATGTATCTTCATAGAGGTATTTCAGCCATACCTGGACAGGTACTGAAGGGGGATCTGGATATTGCTCTTCAGAGTCGTGAGCTGTTGCGTGTCACAGCAAACCTCGTTGTCCCCATAGACCAGCCCAGGACAGAGCTCCTGAAAAACAAAAATTATATTAATAATAATAATACATAGATTAATTCAAACAAATGTAGGACTTTAAACTTAAAAGACCCTTATTTTTTAATCTAATAAACTTTTCCAAAACATAAATAAAATACTTTTTTTATAAGATCTTTAACAGCAAAAAAAAAAAAAAAAAAAAAAAAAAATAAACCATGACAACAAAAATAATGAAATTTGTCTACTAAAAAAAAAAAAAAAAAAAAAAAAAAAAAGCAAAAGTAAACCATGTTGATGCATCACGAGAATATCAGCAAAAAAAAAGTTCTATACTAAATAGAAATTCTTTTTTCTTTCGATTTTGGGGTAAAATGTGACCTGGGCATATTTTTGTGATATTTACCATGAATCATTGCTTTTGATGACAATTCATTTAATGAATTGTATTTGATTCTTTGCTAACCGTTTGCCCGGGAAACAGAAGACAGAAGTGTTTCCGATGGTCTAAAAAACAGCCACTCTTTTTAGCAATTTGTTTAATGCTGATGTTGTTGTAGAAATGAAACTTCTCACAGCGTGTTCATGTAAAAGAAAGCTAATAAGTCCACTGAAGTGTCACCTACTGTATCAGGGCTTTGGGGATTCCTACGCTTTAAAGTACAGGAAATGCCAAGCGTGACGTCTCCCATGTCTGAACAGTGACTGATCAAATCATATCTTTTGAACATTGACTCAAACCTTGGTCTTCATTCACACACTGCATACAGCATGTGTCACTGTGTGGTTTGACATGCGAGATAATAGGAAGAATCCCTTGTGAAATGTCAAACTAAAGCCATGTTAAAAGGATTTTTTGAAGAAAAAAATAAAGTTTCTGTTAGGCCGGTCACGATTGTGACTTTGGTTCTGACAATAAATTGTCAAATAAATAATTGCAATGAATTATTAAATGGTCTGTTTTGCTCATGTCACTTACAGTGAAAGCATAACACATACCGTATATACATATAACATGTAAACAATTAAATAGGCTCATTTGATTTTCTTTAATGCTGTGAAAATAATATTTTAAGTTAAAATGCATCTCTTTTGGTTCAACTTGAATATAGCCTAATATTTATTATAAAGTTTATATTCTTCTCTCGGTCTCCACCGAAATAAAATAAGTTACTGTTCACCTTGTCCATGACATTAACTGTGTGTGAAAGTCTAAGAACCAAGAATGTTTGGCATGAAGCGAATGTTAGAGTAAAATTTGATGACAAATTTTGATGTTACTTTTTGAAAGTTTGAAATTACTTTGAAAGCTTGAAGGTTTTACTCAGAGAAGTCAACAAAATGTTGCCAACATGTTTTAACACATTGCTAACATGTTTTACATGTTTCTAAAACATTTCTAGGATGTTTTACCAAGCTGCTAACATGTTTTAACATGTTGCTAGCATGTTTTAACATGTTGCTAGCATGTTTTAGCATGTCGCTAACATGTTTTAGCATGTTGCTAGCATGTTTTAGCATGTTGTAGCATGTTGCTAGCATGTTTTAACATGTTGCTAGCATGTTTTATCATGTTGCTAACATGTTTTAACATGTTGCTAACATGTTTTAGCATGTTTCTAATCAGGGCGAGTAAATGACAGATTCGTCATTCCTTCTAAACGCTACGACACATCATGAAGAGCAGTCTAACGGTTGTAAAGGTGAAGGTCCTCTCACCTGTAGCAGTTCCAGTCCTTCATCAGGTAATGGTTTAGGAGGGCCTGTGTAATTGCAGTTGAACTTCTTCTCCTCCACTGTGGAGTTTCCACATTCACCATACCAGATACAGTGCTGGCCATGCACCTGCGCGGGCACACGCGAGGAAACATTGGGAACAACAGTTTAGGAAGTACAACTTACAGTCATAAACAGTATTTATTATTCTGATGTTTAAAATGGAATGTTCCTCAAAATCAAGTTTCTTCCCCTTTTCAGTTTTATTTGTGAGGTTACATTCAAGATTTCACTTTATTTGGTGTAGGAAAAAAAAAAGAAAATCCCTCATATAAACCCATCAAGAAGACTGTAACCACGTCACTCGTCGTGAAGGAGTCTCACTGAAACCAGAGGTGTGCATTCCTCAGCTATTTCGTCAGGTCTGCAGTCATGTGACTAGAGTTCAGTAGAACCGCGTCTCCACCCAGTCTGAACTTACAATTGATGTAATCAAACTGACATTGTACTACGACTTACGGATTTTAAGATCAACAACTTTATTTTTTTAATGGCGAATGGTACAAAGCGTTACAAAGGTCAAGGGTCTGCATTTCGACTGAGAAACTGTCAAGCTTTTGTTGTGCTGAGCCTGAATGTGGAAACAAAAGAGCGTGACTTGACTGTGCATGTGACTGAGGGCTGGACCAACCCTTACGCAGGGAATTTAGACAGCCGAGTCATTTATTTCTCCTCGTTTGCTCTGCTGTGCTGGACGATACAAGGCCAACATTATGACTCACCTATTGACATGAAACTATGAGTAGGCTGGGCATAAGAAATTCAGATAATTCACATGTGAAATCCCCTACAAAACAAAGATCTCCCAAAAAACCTAACCTGTTTGTTTGTTTGTTTCTTCAAAACTGGTCCAAACTTTTTAAAGCCAGTTACATAAAAAGATAGATCATTCACCTCGTCTAACTGTTAGTTGGTCAAACTAGTTCTTAAGACACAGGCTTAATATAGTGGATACGTTTATGCAGCTGATGATACTATCAGAGACTGATAGGAGACATAACAGACTGAACCGAATCTTCCCTCGCTGTTCTTCTTAGTCATATGACAAAAAAAAAAAAAAGCGTCATAACAGCCAAAATGACAGACAGGCCCAAGTATTCTATTGTTCACGATTCCTAATACCTCCAGGTCACTAATAAACTTCATTTAGAAGAGTGCATGAATAAACAAGTGGCAATAGACCAATATATCTCAGGCTGATTGGTCACATGACAATTAGCCATTTTGAAATGAATGGGAAGTTTGGCCAAATTTTAAGTGCTCTGAAATCTAGCAAGTGCTTTTGTCAGCAACAATAGGTTCTATTTTCGAATATTTTAGTGAATACTGTTGATATAATGTGAAATAAAAGCACACTTTTGCTATTAAAATTACATGTTTACTTTTAATGTGGCTGAAATTGATTAAAAATATGATAATGTCAGCACATGTCAATTCCATCCACAAATAGATTTTTTTTTTTTAATTAAAAGAAAACGTTTGGGATGTTTAGAAATGGCTACATTTAAGACGTGTTATGCAAATATGGTTATGATGGGGGGACAGGTCTAATTTTGAAAACATTTGTATTTAAATTAGATTATAATAATAATTTTAAAAATACATATTTTTAATTTTTAAATATAAAATTAAATTAAATTAGAGTATACAAATCTCCATTGCCATTATTCATCAAATAATGTGACTGTAGTATTGCATGTACACACAGATCTCTTACACACAGATTGTTTTTGGTCATCTTTAACAGCGCGGAAAATGACGAAAGCCAGCAGGGCGCGTTACAATATTGAGGTCTGATTGGTTAGTCGCTGATATTTATAATTCAATAATTATCAGTAGATAATTTAAATATTTAATTCGCATAAGTTTTACATAATACTGTTCATCTAACCGGGATGGTAAGGGGGATGCTGGGTTTACATAGGGAATGCTTGTCTTTTTTTTCTCAACAAGGGGGATGCCAAGACAATATATTTATGGTCTTGTCATGGACTCCGACTCGAGTAAGCTGGTCTCGAGTCGACCACAACGCTGAAAATCCCTTTGAAACTATGCTGTACTATCCAATCTTTCATTATTTCAAAATAGATAACAAATGACATTGTATTTGACATTTTTGTAAGAAAATTTAAGTAGTACACGTAGCACAGATGAATACAAAATGATTCCTTGATAGCCTAACTTGAATTTTGTTGAATTCGCAGTGTTGTGTACAGTAAACGTGTGTTTCTGTCCGAGGTTTGAGTGGAGTTTTTTTTTTTTTGGTCCACTGCTTATTTTAGCGCAGGTCTTTCAGTATTATTTAGACAGACAGACCAAGGATATTTTTAGATAAGAAGTGAAAGTGTCAGAATGAAGTAGTTACACAAACTGTAGGCTTTAAAGCTTTACAAACTGAGAAACAACTAGAAAGTAGATGTTATTATTTGAGATTTCGACAGAAGGAAACAAGGCCGTCACTAGGCCCCTAAATTTCCACCTAGCCCCCCGAAAAGTGTGAGATTAGCTGCGTAATCTGTACACGAATTCATGAGTCTCCATTAAAACTCATATGAAAACTTTTCGTCAGCGTGTTGTTCAATCCGCAGCAGCGGCATCAGAAGCAGAGGATAATGTGCGCATTTATTGATTATGATATCGGTGCAGTTCTTTGACATAAATGCAGTTTACATAACGTGATGCGAGAGAAAAGCACAATGGTTTCTCATTCACTGTAAAAGGTTTTCACTGCTTTTATCCCTCATCACACGACTACAGGTGTTTTCTTGTTACCGGTGTAAACTTTAACGAAAATAGAGCGCTTCAGTTCACACACATGAAGACATCCTTTAGAAAATGTCATTTTAATTTGAAACGGATTATGCACTAGCATTAGATTGCATGAATTCATGTTAGAGAAATGATTAAAGATTGTAAAAATGATTTGTTGGTTTAACACAAAAATGCAAGTAGCGTTAAAGCAGCACTAAGTAGGAATTCCGTTTTTGTCAAACAGCGACCCCTAGAGTCGCTGTGGAGTACTTGTACTGTCGTGAATAGCACTCACGCAGAGATGGCTCGCACTCAGGGCCGGATCCCCTCCCCCTGTACACCGGTACCTGTTCAGTAGGATGGACGCTGTAACGAGTGGAAATAAGGTATGGCCCCTTTAAGAGCTGCGCGCGCCCAACACCACATGTATACGGAGCCGGGTTATTTTATTCATTTAGCTGACGCTTTTATCCAAAGCAACTTCCAATTGCTATATTTTCAGAGGTCGCACGCCTCTGGAGCAACTAGGGGTTAAGTGTCTTGCTCAGGGACACATTGGTGTCTCACAGTGGATTCGAACCCGGGTCTCTCACACCAAAGGCATGTGTCTTATCCACTGCGGTACTTCCTTATGATACTTCCTAACACTGAGGCCGGCGACTCGCCGGCCCAAAGTTGCAAGGGTGGTTTTGCGGCTCACAGGCACCAGTGGGGTGCGAGACGACCACCATTCAACACGAAATCAGTAATATAAACATTACAACGACTCCAAAGCTGTTCGGTTAAGGTAAAAAAGTTACTTAGTTCACCTTTAACCTGGTTGCCTTCGAATTTTGCGTTCTTTTAAACAAAAAAAAAAATGAGTTACGGTAATACAAAGAAAGATTAGTTTAACCAAGAGAAAAGGTATGATAAATCATAGCCTGGGTTTTAATTTCACTTTGAATTTTAGAAGTGGCACATTGATAGATTAATGTGCTGTTATTATTAACAATAGCAATATGGTTTAATACACGGCAGATTGAACATATTGCCAATCTAGACAATTACACTAATGTGAGGTTTGTGTATGTATTCTACATGAATATTAATGAATATGATCAGTTTAGTAAACAAATATTTGAATTAAAATCAATACTCAGAGCCCGCTTTGATATAGCTAGTGTTCCTACCATTGAAATCCAAAAATTAGAATTAGGAAATGGGACAAACAAATGAGCTCAACTAGGATCACTCGGTTACCAAACACTCGTGATGTTTGTCTCAGGTTACTAACGGAGAAGTTATATTCTGACTCACTGTCACTAGCATGAGTAAAAAAAATCCGATATAAGAAAAAAAAAAAAAACCTTGAAAGTTGATTTAAATGTTTCAGATTTGGTGTGAAACATGAATTGTGCCAAACAAACACTGGCCGCACATGCTAGAGAATGCGACCTCTGAACCTACACGAGATTAGACCTTTGTTTTCGACTACATCCCAACAAACACACATGAAATGAAAATGCCCATGTTTCTTTGAAGGGAAAGCTAAATGAAAGCAAGCGCACTTGAACTTGGGACTTAGAGAGGTAATCCCATTTCTGCATCCATTTATAGTCGACGTGAAAAAGTAGTTGTATCTCAAAACCTAGTGAGCCAAGTTTCCCACCTGGACAGCATTTTCGTGTAACACAGGATAACGTTATATATAGTAAATCCTCAAGGCCAATGCTGCCTACACAGGTGGCTCACTAGGTTGGGACAATCAATCAGCTTAACAGCTCTCTTCCCTTCCTTTAAAAACACCATAACTGCGTTTCTAGTCAACTAAACGCTGATCTTGCAGGATAGATCATCATGTGCTCTTGTGTAAATCTGAAAGGACTGACAGATGATTCTTATGATGTAACGTTAGAAAAAAACATATTTCCTCTGTCCATAAGCTTCGATTGGAGTTAAACTAGCTAGATGAACAGAGGCCGTTTCGTTCTTCCAACGACACAAATACATTTCCTACTAGTAAAACCAGGGCTTTTGACTTCCAACAATACATATCATTTCTTTCTGGGATTTGACCAGACGTGCTTTGCCAACTCTTGGAAACTGTCTGGCTAGTTGAAGTTTGTGCTAGGCTACAAACACGTACACAAGTTACAGCCACAATAACATAAACAAACAGCGCGTCGTCTCACTTACCCACTGTGATAATAAAATAATGGCCCATAAAAGACAGAAAATCTGTTTTCCCCCCGGCAGAGTCATTGCTCCTCTGACTCCAGAGCTCTTGTCTAGAGTAACTCTCATCTGTTGGGGTGAAGCTCAAGCTTTCTTATTTCCTTCCTGTTATCGTCTGAGTGAGTGTGTGTGCGCGCGCGGGGGTTTAGTGTTGCTGCCCCCTGCCGGCCGAGAGTGTGTAACACAGCACAAAGGCTGGGCGTGTTCATGTTGTGACGACGACGTGGCTCATCAATATTCATTATTACGTGACGCTAGTCAAGTTGATTGGCTGAAAGGTAAACATTACGACTGAACGCGTGAGCTTGACTATATTAATATTCATGAGCCGCCCGGCGACAAATAGAAGTTGACCCTTAAATTACAACTTTAATAACTGAAGTAACTTGCTAGCTGACTTTACATAATTTTTTCTTGCTTTTTTAGGTATCATAATAAATTGTGCTTTGCTTTCTGAGGTTAGGCCTACTTTTACTTTTTATTTATTTATTTCTCGGTCAAACGGTCACGATGAACTTGCTTCTTTCAACTCCAAGCCACAACAAAATGTGTTCTCTTAAAGGGACACTTCACCCAAAAATGAAAATTCAGTCATTGTGCTCCAAACCTGTATGTATTTCTTTCTTCTGCTGAACACAACATATTATATTTTGAACAGTTGATTGGCCTTTTTTAGCCTACTTCCATAGTATTTCCCCCCCATACTATGGAAATCAATTGCTACCAGCGTCAACTGTTTGGTTACTGACATTCTTCAAAATATCTTCTTTGGTGTCCAGCAGAAGAAAAAAATCGTACATGTTTGGAACAACTTGAGGGTGAGTAAATGATGACAGAATTTACATTTTTTGGTGAACTAAACCATTTAACTTGTTCACACATTTGTGACCATAAAAGCAGGTGATTTGCATACGGTCTCTGCTTAGTTCAAGCATTACCTTATAAATGATTGGAATGAATGATTAAAACAGCTTTGATTGAATTAGCCATGATTAGATGGCAAGTAAAACACATGATTGCACCACAAGCACTTAACATGTACAGATCACCTATTATAAAAAGAAGTCTTTATTGAATTTACTTCTTATATCATATAATGATCAAAGCTAAAAGGACAGTGACTTTAAGATATCCAACCACATTTCTTTGATTTGTGCAACGTCATAAAGATCATGATATGTTCTGACTGTAAGATATGCGATTCAATTAGTTAATATAAAGTCAAGCGAGGAACAGGAGGGTGAAAACACATGGACGAACAAACAGAAATGGAATATATGAGTGACCCCATATGAGTGTTTTTTTATGACAATGGATAAAATACTCTATTAGATACAATAATGCAAATGTCAGCCTTATATTACAGTTCTGTACATGTACCAGTCACATGTTGGCCTTCGGACGAGGCTGATTCTGTCCATACACAGATCATCGTCGTAGCCCTGTCCACACAGCCAACATTTCCAGCAAAACATAACAGTTAAATCTTGAATTTAACTCTATTTTGACTTTCATTCACAGCAGAGAGGCATTAAAACGCCTCTGAGTTCAGCTTACGTACAGTGTCCAACAGAAAGCATCTGCACACTTGAGTCACGATTAAAAAAAATGATGCATTAGCCTGTACAGCATAATATCAAAAAACATTTAAATAAATATATCGCAAAATAATGCACATTTCAATTGGGTTTATTAGGTTTTTACAATGTAAAGGAGTAGGTTTGGGGCCGGTAAGATTTTTAAAATGTTTTTAAAAGAAGTCTGCATTTACTTCAAAATACAGTAAAAACATCAATATTGTGAAGTAGTATTGCAATTTTAAATGTACTGTTTTCTATCTGTATATATTTTAGACTGTAGTTTATTCATGTGATAAAAGCTGAATTTTCAGCATCAGTCTTCAGTGTCACATGATCCTTCAGAAATCATTCTAATATGCTGATTTGCTGCACAATAAATATTTCTTATTATTATTATCAATGTTAAAACAGTTGTGCAGCTATATATATACATATATATATATATATATATTCTGCATTCTTTTCAGGTTTCTGATGAAGAGAAAGTTCAAAAGAACAGCAATTATCTGAAACAAATAGTTAGTAACAATGTAAGATTCTTATCATTTTTAATTTGAAAAATGCATTTGTTTAATCGAAAATCTTACTGACCCCAAACCTTTGAACAATAGTGTGTGTGTATTGGATACTCTCTGGTGGTCGAACTTAGTTCATGTTCAGTTTGTGTTTGCTTGGTTTGGTATTTTGTATCTATAATGCAATGAAATCCAGACATTTGTAAATGTGACTTAAGTGTCCAAACACTTTCTGGGGCCACTGCCAAGTTTTATGATTACAGACACTTTTGAGCCCAGTAATTTGTTTGCTCATTAAAAACATTATCGACTAGACTGAAACCAGATCACTTAAAAGCAGTTTTAGCATGTGTGTCGACAAGCTTGTTCCGTGACATGCCGTTTCAGCACACCAGCATGTTTCTACTGGCATCCACAGATTCAAGTCCTGTTGTCGTTCATGGTCTCTTGTGAGGTTTGGAGAGAGCCACGGTCGATCAAGTCCAGCTCAGAACCAAACAAGCGCATTTGAAAGGTAGCTTTTCAAGGTTACGAACAGTCCTTGACTCAGCGATATGTTTGACTGTGTATATCCACTATAAATAGATGTCCTTCCATCTTTTACCTACCGAAAAGTGGCTCATTTGAACAGTTGCTCTTCTCCAGAATGTGCTAGTGCACTTCCAGCCCCATGTATTCTGCGTTCTCCGCAGCCGGCAAGTGGCCGTTGGTGTGTGTTTTGAGCTCCAGCGGGCAGAAGTCCTGCTGGTAGTCTGGGTTGTTTAAGCTGTTCTGGGGGTTGAAGCCCCGCATGCTGAAGAAGGGCTGGCTTGAGAGGAGCTGCGTGTGGGACGTGTTCAGATACTCAGGTGGGGCGGCAGCAGGGCTTTTAAAGCAGTTGAGGTACTCTTCCTCAGTTTCGTCCAGCGCTGATGAAGAGTGCGGAAGCGTTCGGGGGGGTCCTGGGTGTTGGTAAATTGGGTTGTTCATGTTGGACATCAGTGAGTCTTTCTGGTTTATGTATTCTGGGAAAGAGGACAACATGGGTTAATTAAGCATTTTATTCTGTCAATTATTTAGTTCATTAAGATGTAAATGTGCATCTACATACAAAATACCTTAAGGGTATTAGCGTCTATTAAAGCAATGCTTACCCCCCATGATGTCCCAAACCTATGGAGCCCCTTTAGGGACATGGTGATGAGATGGGGGGGGGGGGGGGGGGGGGATTGTTTTCCTAGGCTTTTTGCATTTTCTCTTGCAAAATGTTTATGTAACCTTTGTTAATAAATGCAAAGTATCTTGGGGGAGCGCAAAACTTTTACGAATGAAGGCAATGTCTTTCGGGGAATGCAAAACTTTGAAGAATTTAACTTCTTTAGGAACGCAAAACTTTTAGGAACAAATGCAAAGTTTCATAGACAATAAAATCCCATCTCATATTTTTCCATCACCATGTCACCATGTCAAACCTGTATGACTTCCTTTCTTCCATGAAAAAAAGGAGATATTTTAAAAAACGTTTGCTACGTAACTGTTTACAATGGAAATTGTTGAATACGCTGAGATTTGAAAGCTATACTGGGAGGTCATTTTATTGAAAAGAGACTTAAATTTCAGGCTGTTCCTAAAGCACAATTTCATTCAATAGGAAAAAAGCAGTATGAATATTCTGCAAAATATATCATTTTGTGCTCCATAAAAAAAAAACATAAAAAAAACATACAGCCTTAGAACTACATGAGGGTGAATAAACTTTAGAATTTTTTTTTTTTGGTGTACTGTTCCTTTAAGAGTACAAAATCAGAGTATACCACAAGAATGTAAGACCAAGACTGACCAACAGAGGTGCTCATTTCACCATAAACGAAAAAGTGTCTTTTTTTATATCTTTTTGGTCCTCATTCAGCATTTCATTTTAAGAAACTGACCATTCCAACCTGGAGCGGGCTGGAAGTCTCCCTCGTGGAACCGTTCTGTCGGGTCTGGGATGTAACGCAGAACCATGCTGTTCTCCCTTGCCGGCAAACCATTCTGAGAGAAAGTAAATCTGTATTAGTGTCATCATGGTTAAACCGGTTTAATTTCCTGTAACTAACAAAGGGCGACTGCTTATAGAAGAGCACAGCTGTGGACAGTTACGTAATAAGTGGACCTTTTGTCCTGCATTTCATTTTTATATTGCAAACTTTTATGTTCCATGGGTTGATTTTTATTAAAAATGCCATTGTTTTTCAATCCCAAATATGAAAATAAATCATAAACACACTAAGTTTTAAAACTATGATAATTTAAACATACCACGAAAATATTTATTTGCAGTAATTTTCGCACAAATTACTACCCTCAATGTTGGCATCATTTCTTAACAAATTTAATTTTCAGGAAATATCAAATGATACATTGTGAACATTCTTTGGTTGAAAAATATGTTCCAAAAGTCCAGATGGGCAAAAGTGTCCATACAGGACGGTTTATTAAAATAAAAACTGAAATGCACATGTTATAATCACTGTGAAATGCTACTGCAATCTTAAAATCTATTAAATACATTCTCTATTTATATTTTTCTTTTGATGGTGCAATCCACAAGTTAGCAATACGATACAGTGTCTTGATGTCTGACGTGAGTAACTTACCCCGTTTCTGTGACAGTTCCCAATACTGCTGTTGAGACTCTACAAAATAAAAGCAGTCATGCGTTTAGTATCAACCCCTAAAAAGCAAGTATATATTTGTAACAAACCAAATAGTTTTATCAAACAAATGGTCTTTGCTAGTTTTTTTAATAAAAAGTGAAAATGAGTATTGGAAGCCTGATTTAATTGTACTGGTGATTCTAACAATGCAATTCTAAGTGTAGCATCATTACAAACTTAACCTATAATAATAAACCTAAAATAATCATACTTTACATTTCACATTATGTTTGAAAGTGCCCCTATTGTGCTTTTTCAGATATTACCTTTCATGCGGTGTGTAATAGAGGTGATTGTGAATGTAAAAAAGGACTGCAACGTTTCGAAGATCAAAGTGCATGAGTTATTGGGCCTCATTCATCAGAATGGGTCATCTGACCAATCAGTGCAGAGTAGACCAATCACAACAGACTGGACCATCTGACCAATCAGTGCAGAGTAGACCAATCACAACAGACTAGACCATCTGACCAATCAGAGCAGAGTAGACCAATCACAACAGACTGGACCATCTGACCAATCAGATCAGAGTAGACCAATCACAACAGACTGAGCCATCTGACCAATCAGAGCAGAGTAGACCAATCACAACAGACTGAGCCATCTGACCAATCAGTGCAGAGTAGACCAATCACAACAGACTAGACCATCTGACCAATCAGAGCAGAGTAGACCAATCACAACAGACTGGGCCATCTGACCAATTAGAGCAGAGTAGACCAATCACAACAGACTGGGCCATCTGACCAATCAGAGCAGAGTAGACCAATCACAACAGACTGGGCCATCTGACCAATTAGAGCAGAGTAGACCAGTCACAACAGACTAGACCATCTGACCAATCAGAGCAGAGTAGACCAATCACAACAGACTGAGCCATCTGACCAAGCAGTGCAGAGTAGACCAATCACAACAGACTAGACCATCTGACCAATCAGAGCAGAGTAGACCTATCACAACAGACTGGGCCATCTGACCAATTAGAGCAGAGTAGACCAATCACAACAGACTGAGCCATCTGACCAATCAGTGCAGAGTAGACCAATCACAACAGACTAGACCATCTGACCAATCAGTGCAGAGTAGACCAATCACAACAGACTGGGCCATCTGACCAATTAGAGCAGAGTAGACCAATCACAACAGACTGGACCATCTGACCAATCAGAGCAGAGTAGACCAATCACAACAGACTGAGCCATCTGACCAATCAGAGCAGAGTAGACCAATCACAACAGACTGGACCATCTAACCAATCAGAGCAGAGTAGACCAATCACAACAGACTGGACCATCTAACCAATCAGAGCAGAGTAGACCAATCACAACAGACTGGACCATCTGACCAATCAGATCAGAGTAGACCAATCACAACAGACTGAGCCATCTGACCAATTAGAGCAGAGTAGACCAATCACAACAGACTGAGCCATCTGACCAATCAGAGCAGAGTAGACCAATCACAACAGACTGAGCCATCTGACCAATCAGAGCAGAGTAGACCAATCACAACAGACTGGACCATCTGACCAATCAGAGCAGAGTAGACCAATCACAACAGACTGGACCATCTGACCAATCAGAGCAGAGTAGACCAATCACAACAGACTGGACCATCTGACCAATCAGAGCAGAGTTTAGAGAGACTGAATCCTTTATAGAACCGTTTCAGACACTGTGAGAAAAGAGGTGATGCTGAAGTGTATATTATGAAAAAAACATTTTTTTGACCTTGGCTGCAAGTAAACCTATAGTAGAAGACCTCCAAAACAAAACAAGAACACTTTAAAATAGCATAATAGGGGCACTTTGATTTATTTTAGTGAACAATTTTAATGTGGGAGGGGCAATGAAACATTTATGTGAACTTTTGTTCTTTCAAAAAATAGTACCACAAGATCACTGTAACAGGGATGTGGTACTAACATGTGTAGAAATGTACTTTTTTATTATTTCTATTCGATTGTTGTACAACGGTTAATCCATTCAACTGACATGTAAAGATAATGACAGAGGACTGCATCAATCTTTGTATTCACCACCAATCACCGTGAACAAACCAGGCCTGGACACGTTGCGAGAAGGACAGAAGCCAGCCTTATTAACTCTCCATAACAAAACCCAGTCAGCAGTTCACGCAAGCATGTCGCAGGTTTTCTTTTGCAAAACATGTTCATAAAACACAAGGAGCGACGAAAAGAAACATAAGCTAAATAAGCTACCATCTGCCAGAGAAACTACAGCCTTAAATGGCTATGCCTCAACGCCTGTGTTATGTAAGACTCCGTCTGAGCTCAAGGCCTTCGTTCTGCCAAAAATAATTTGAACAAGTGATGCCCGCGAAAGCAATCAGACTTGAAAGGCTGAAGGAGCTTTGCACACACTTAGAGGTGTAGGCGCGTGGCCAGGAAACGCATCTGAACGCTGAGGCCTGGCTGAGGAATGGTCATTAATCAGGAGGAAGCGAGGGAGAGAGAGAGAGAGAAGAGGCAGAAGGACAGAGGAACGGGAAGTGGGTGAAGGAGGCCAGGCCAGAAGACGACCAAAATCAGGCCAGGTACATACGCCTCTGCAACGTGAACTCTCTGTCATTTTGAGTGAGCGCACACAACACTGTCATCAGATCTGATACTGGTACCACAGGGAGCGCTCGGCTGGCCTAGTTGCGCAATTAGCAGTTGAGTCAATTGTTTTATTTGTGATAACGCAATGAAACAGTCCAAACACGGACATCATTTTTGGCCAGGCTGTCATACCAAAAAAAGAAAAGAAAGCTGTAGCCATAGGGAATAGTAGCTGTAGTTTGCCTTTTTTTCCCGAATAAATACCTTAACTAAGTTTAAGGTTTTGTTTTTTCCGCATAATTAATAAAAAAATTAATATTTTGATGGTTTAATCTTACTTATAGGGTCATTAAAAACATTAAAAAAATGTTTTTCTTCATTATATCCTAATTTCCTAAATATCCTAAAATTATACTGTTATACTATTATATATATTACAATATATATAATTATAATTACTACTAGTAATTTAATTACAAAATACAATGTTGTATAATAGTGTAATATTGGCCAGGATAATGTTGGATATTTAATTGTGCATGCTCTTGAATGTAAAATGTTATGTAAAAATGTTAAATGTAATTTTCGAACTGTATTTTATGAAGTTGTGATGCCTAAATGAACTAAATTTCTAACTTTGGATTTCAGTTTTTAGTTTTTTACACACTCACACACACACACACACACACACACACACACGTTGTTTTTTTTATGTTTTATGGGGACTTTCCATAGACATAATGATTTTTAAACTGTACGAGTATGATATATATATATATGTGTGTGTTTATATGTGTGTGTATATACACTCACCTAAAGGATTATTAGGATCACCTGTTCAATTTCTCATTAATGCAATTATCTAATCAACCAATCACATGGCAGTTGCTTCAATGCATTTAGGGGTGTGTTCCTGGTCAAGACAATCTCCTGAACTCCAAACTCAATGTCAGAATGGGAAAGAAAGGTGATTTAAGCAATTTTGAGCGTGGCATGGTTGTTGGTGCCAGACGGGCCGGTCTGAGTATTTCACAATCTGCTCAGTTACTGGGATTTTCACGCACAACCATTTCTAGGGTTTACAAAGAATGGTGTGAAAAGGGAAAAACATCCAGTATGCAGCAGTCCTGTGGGCGAAAATGCCTTGTTGATGCTAGAGGTCAGAGGAGAATGGGCCGACTGATTCAAGCTGATAGAAGAGCAACTTTGACTGAAATAACCACTCGTTACAACCGAGGTATGCAGCAAAGCATTTGTGAAGCCACAACACGCACAACCTTGAGGCGGATGGGCTACAACAGCAGAAGACCCCACCGGGTACCACTCATCTCCACTACAAATAGGAAAAAGAGGCTACAATTTGCAAGAGCTCACCAAAATTGGACAGTTGAAGACTGGAAAAATGTTGCCTGTCTGATGAGTCTCGATTTCTGTTGAGACATTCAGATGGTAGAGTCAGAATTTGGCGTAAACAGAATGAGAACATGGATCCATCATGCCTTGTTACCACTGTGCAGGCTGGTGGTGGTGGTGTAATGGTGTGGGGGATGTTTTCTTGGCACACTTTAGGCCCCTTAGTGCCAATTGGGCATCGTTTAAATGCAACGGCCTACCTGAGCATTGTTTCTGACCATGTCCATCCCTTTATGGCCACCATGTACCCATCCTCTGATGGCTACTTCCAGCAGGATAATGCACCATGTCACAAAGCTCGAATCATTTAAAATTGGTTTCTTGAACATGACAATGAGTTCACTGTACTAAAATGGCCCCCATAGTCACCAGATCTCAACCCAATAGAGCATCTTTGGGATGTGGTGGAACGGGAGCTTCGTGCCCTGGATGTGCATCCCACAAATCTCCATCAACTGCAAGATGCTATCCTATCAATATGGGCCAACATTTCTAAAGAATGCTTTCAGCACCTTGTTGAATCAATGCCACGTAGAATTAAGGCAGTTCTGAAGGCGAAAGGGGGTCAAACACAGTATTAGTATGGTGTTCCTAATAATCCTTTAGGTGGGTGTATATATATATTTGTAACAATGTAAAATCTTTACAGTCACGTTTGATTATGTCCTGTTTTTAAGTAGCTCTTTTTAATTGAGAAAAAAAAAATCATTGTATGATCTGTATGGTCTGTTTTATGGTGTTTTTTTATAATAAGATCGAACCTGCATATTATAAATGAGTTGTTTGAAATGACCACCCGGATGTTGGGAAGGGGTTTCATGCGCTGTATATGCAGTGATGTGTGTATTACCACAGAGTGCAGCAGCTGCGTGCGGGACGTGCTGGGACTGCTGAAGAAGCCCTGATTGGGCACTAAATACTCGTCGGCATCCACGTTTTCGTCCAGCTCTCCGCTCATCAGACTGCGGTAGAACTTGGAGTCGGAAGGACTGGGTAAATGCATCCGATCATCACCCTGGAAAACAGTGACAGTGATCAGATGTGAGCAATGCTCCAGCTAGCCTTCACAAATCAGAGTTGTGCTTCTCTCACCTGAATGACCAGATAGCGTGGCGGGTCACGTGCCATTTTGGTGAACTCGGCGATGAGCTCCCTAAAGCGAGGTCTGCTCTCCGAATCGATCATCCAACCTTAATATGAAACCATAAGGATGAAGGCGATGATAACAAAGACTTAAAGTTTCAGAACTTGTCCACTTCATAATACAGCAATGAATCGAACTTACATTTGACCATTATCATGTACACATCAATGGTGCAGATAGGAGGCTGAGGAAGTCTTTCTCCTTTCTCGAGAACTTCGGCGATTTCCCTAGCAGGAATACCGTCGTATGGCTTTGTTCCAAATGTCATCAGCTCCCAGACTGTCACACCTAGAGAAGTGTATCATTCATTGAAAAACTGCCAATTTCATTTAATACTGAGAGATCCTCAGCTTTGAAAGAGATCAATATTAACCCTATTCATTTTCTACATTCACATTCTTGGTCATGTTCATTGGGGCATGCTTTTCCAAAGAAAACTTTTCCAGATCCAAGCAATCCCCTATGGTACATTTTTTTTTTTTTGCTGAATTTTTGTTTTCACTCTAAAGTCCAAAAGTTTAATTTCTGAAATAAGCAATACCGTTCTGACATTGGTGAACTGTTACTAACCATAACTCCAGACGTCACTCTGGTGGGTGTATGTCCTGTGGAGGATGGATTCGAGCGCCATCCATTTTATGGGCACCTGTTGAAGGATATAGATGGACAAGGCAACATAAAATCTCAATTTTAAATGCCAAAATGGGAAGTGAACACATTTGATTCATTCTAAAGATGGACTTCTGATTGCTAGTAGTCTTGTATACAGGTCCTTCTCAAAAAAATTAGCATATTGTGATAAAGTTCATTATTTTCCATAATGTAATGATAAAAATTAAACTTTCATACATTTTAGATTCATTGCACACCAACTGAAATATTTCAGGTCTTTTATTGTTTTAATACTGATGATTTTGGCATACAGCTCATGAAAACCCAAAATTCCTGTCTCAAAAATTAGCATATTTCATCCGACCAATAAAATAAGTGTTTTAAAAAAAAGAAAAAAAAGTCAACCTTCAAATAATTATGTTCAGTTATGCACCCAATAGTCAATACTTGGTCGGGAATCCTTTTGCAGAAATGACTGCTTCAATGCGGCGTGGCATGGAGGCAATCAGCCTGTGGCACTGCTGAGGTGTTATGGAGGCCCAGGATGCTTCGATAGCGGCCTTAAGCTCATCCAGAGTGTTGGGTCTTGCGTCTCTCAACTTTCTCTTCACAATATCCCACAGATTCTCTATGGGGTTCAGGTCAGGAGAGTTGGCAGGCCAATTGAGCACAGTAATACCATGGTCAGTAAACCATTTACCAGTGCTTTTGGCACTGTGAGCAGGTGCCAGGTCGTGCTGAAAAATTAAATCTTCTTCTCCATAAAGCTTTTCAGCAGATGGAAGCATGAAGTGCTCCAAAATCTCCTGATAGCTAGCTGCATTGACCCTGCCCTTGATAAAACACAGTGCACAAACACCAGCAGCTGACATGGCACCCCAGACCATCACTGACTGTGGGTACTTGACACTGGACTTCTGGCATTTTGGCATTTCCTTCTCCCCAGTCTTCCTCCAGACTCTGGCACCTTGATTTCCGAATGACATGCAAAACTGAGCAACAGTCCAGTGCTGCTTCTCTGTAGCCCAGGTCAGGCGCTTCTGCCGCTGTTTCTGGTTCAAAAGTGGCTTGACCTGGGGAATGCGGCACCTGTAGCCCATTTCCTGCACACGCCTGTGCACGGTGGCTCTGGATGTTTCTACTCCAGACTCAGTCCACTGCTTCCGCAGGTCCCCCAAGGTCTGGAATCGGTCCTTCTCCACAATCTTCCTCAGGGTCCGGTCACCTCTTCTCGTTGTGCAGCGTTTTTTGCCACACTTTTTCCTTCCCACAGACTTCCCACTGAGGTGCCTTGATACGGCACTCTGGAAACAGCCTATTTGTTCAGAAATTTCTTTCTGTCTTACCCTCTTGCTTGAGGGTGTCAATGATGGCCTTCTGGACAGCAGTCAGGTTGGCAGTCTTACCCATGATTGCGGTTTTGAGTAATGAAACAGGCTGGGAGTTTTTAAAAGCCTCAGGAATCTTTTGCAGTTGTTTAGAATTAATTAGTTGATTCAGATGATTAGATTAATAGCTCGTTTAGAGACCCTTTTCATGATATGCTAATTTTTTGAGACAGGAATTTTGGGTTTTCATGAGCTGTATGCCAAAATCATCAGTATTAAAACAATAAAAGACCTGAAATATTTCAGTTGGTGTGCAATGAATCTAAAATATATGAAAGTTTAATTTTTATCATTACATTATGGAAAATAATGAACTTTATCACAATATGCTAATTTTTTTGAGAAGGACCTGTAGTTAGGACACTAATAAGCAGTGTTGGGGAAAGGAACTATGAAAAGTAATGCATTACAACATTGAGTTTACTCCCTAAAAAGTAACCAATTGTGTTCCTAACTACTTTACATGGAAGGTACAGTTTTTTTTTTTTTTTAATGATAAGCCTCAGGTTGAAGGAAATGCAAATTCACGCCTGTACAGTAGAGGGCGCAACTCTAACAAACCTTTCATTCTGGATGGCAAAAATTAAAAACAATTGCTGCATCCCAATTTGTCTACTTATACTATGCCTTAAAAATATGTACTGTTTTTGTGAGGGAAAAGTACATACTTTTGAGTGTGTAGCAGGACAGTAGGCAGGCTTTGGGACATAGGCCTACTACTTCATAATTCATGACATCATAATTGCGACTTTAACGGACAGCTCTGTCGCTTATTTATGCATCCTGACACTGTTTAAACTGCCCTGTCAATCATCTTTTCACAGTAGAAATCCTCAACATTCAATTTCATTTAATTTCCTACCGTTGCATGTTGATCTGCCAGTCGTGGGTCTTTCATGCGGAGAACTCTCCTCGTGTGTTTGCAATTTGCATAATGATGCATTTAAAAGTTAATGACCAAACGTATCATTACAAAAATTTCACAATGCTGTTGCAGATGAAATATATTGTGGATCAATTTGAATAAATATATCTTCGTCAGGTTGGAAACTGATTATTAATCACTCAAACCCCTTTATCTAAACCTCTTTATCTAAACCTTTTGAGTTCTGGAGCCACCAAACACTGTTGTTTTTAAACACTATTTAAGACAGGTAGTATGCAAATTGGGATACAGCAAATGTCTAAAGTCATTTTTGCTAATAATTATGGTTGAATTGGATCATCGAAGGTCAGTAGCAAAGACATTGGTTAATAAAGTGAGCTTAAATACATAAAGTGTATTTGTGTAATTTAACGTCATTTTAACAGGTTTGTGTAATATTCTGAGTTTGCATTTCATTTTGAGGAATACTGACAGGAGAGGTGTCAGTCAATAAATGGGAAATAAATGTCAGTCAATAAATTTACTAGTTACTTAAAGTAATCTGATTACGTAACTCGGATTACTTATAATGCGTTACCCCCGACACTGCTAATAAGGCCATATTCATCACTTCATTCGTTTTTAGGACAGTTTAGGAACAGTTATTCATCTAGTCATCAACATCCACTTTCTCACAAAAGAGAAATAACAGACCTTTCCGCCATCTGCGTGATACTCCTTCTCGTCTGCGTTTAACAGCTTGGCCAGGCCAAAATCGGTGATCTTCACATGTTGAGGGGTTTTCACTAGCACGTTACGAGCAGCCAAGTCTCTGTGCACAAGATGGCGCTCTTCCAGGTAATTCATTCCCTAATAAAGCCAGAGAGAGAGAGAGAGAGAGAGATGCAAAAGATGTTAGTCGACTTGAGTTAATATAATGATGTACTCGTTCAAGCTGGAATGAAAAATCTTTGTTGAAAGAAAACAAGTCATTAATATGTCGTCCTCATTAGGTCACGTCAGTCTTTTTCTGTCTTTCACTGTTCTTTTCATATGAGAACAAAAGACGACAGAACTAAGGACGATAATGTAAATATACACATCAACATAATTTATCTGAACAAGTAGGCAATAACTGTAGACAAGGACAAATGCATAGTACAAAGCACAAAGTCAACTTATTTTTGGCAAAAATGGGACCTCATAAATATGGGCATCATGTCTATATCATCCGAAAAGCTTCTGAAAATGTAATGATAGAGGAGTATTTACACTTGATAAAGTTTTACTGATTGAACAGTAATGCGAGCATAAGTGTAAAGTGTTTACGAGCCACCTATACGGTAACTTTAACATCCAAACAGAACTACGTCAGCATACAGAGTCATGGATGAGAGACACAGATGGGGAAAAAGTGCACAGATAAGGGGAAAAATGCTGTATGGATCATTAGGGAATAATAGGAAACACAACGGATATGGAAAGAATGACTGTGAAAATGGATGATATTCAAACAAAAGGAAAGTCAGGATTCAAGAAGATGAAAACATATTTGTTCAAGCTTTTCTCAGAATGTTCATCATATCAAACATATCACTACATTTTCCAGCCGTATTCTGATCAAAGTTTCTCTCAAAAAAGAAATGTTATTCCCTCAGCAGCGAGGACCAAAAAAGTCCCGTCTGCTTAAAAAAAAAAATCCTCACAGTAACTGATTTGCACTTCAGAAAAGAGACACGACTTCACATTTGGAATATGTTCGAGTGGTACAGATCTGTGAGTGGTATTA
The DNA here is from genome assembly GCA_029959095.1 of Rhinichthys osculus. Taxonomy (NCBI): domain Eukaryota; kingdom Metazoa; phylum Chordata; class Actinopteri; order Cypriniformes; family Leuciscidae; genus Rhinichthys; species Rhinichthys osculus. The sequence continues at coordinate 33,331,690 of JARWKJ010000007.1, read as the reverse complement.
CCTGTTCTTGGTTTAATATCAGCAGTGAGAAGCCTGAGTAGGCATATCAATTCATTCCAGATCTAAAAATGTCTCCTTGTACCTTCTAGTTTCGCTTTAAACACGATGGATTAAACAAATCACGTTTCGTCCCCTCCCATTTTCCTTTTATTATATAGGATGGTTGTGAAATGACAGGAAATTAGGAGAGGTGGAACATGACTGGGACATGTTAATAATTAAACTAGGGTGCCCCATCACTTAATAATTAACAACAAATAAAATGTAATTAATAATTTTATCTTAAATGATAAATCAAAATAAACAAAATGATTACAATTAAAATAATGATAATAAAGCATTTAAATTAGGGCTGTGAAACGATTAATCGCGAATAAAAGTTTGTGTTTACATAATATATGTGTGTGTACCGTGTATAATTATTTTGTATATATAAATACACACACATGCATGTGTATACATTTAAGAAATATTTGCATATATATACTGTATATATATTAATTTATATTATATATAAATATTATATATAAATAACACATTTTACTTAAATATATACAGGCATGTGTGTGTATTTATATATACAAAATAATTATACGCTGTACACACACATATATTATGTGAACACAAACTTTTATATTGGATGGGATTATTTACTTAAATATATACATGCCTGTGTGTGTATTTGTATATACAAGATATTATACGCTGTACACACACATATATTATGTAAACACAAACTTTTATTTTGGATGCGATTAATCGTTTCACAGCCCTAATTTCAATAATAACACGACGAACTGACATCTCAAACCATCTGTTCATCATCAAATGAAATGACTCACTGGTTCTCAGAATGGAAGAGATTAAAAACAAAACAATGAAAGATACAATCCATTCACCTTAGCAATCTGCACACACCAGTTGAGCAGGTGTTGTGAGCCGATGTTGTCCTTGTTTTCCTTGACGTAGTCCAGCAAACAGCCGTAGGGCATCAACTGGGTGATCAGCTGGACGGTGGAGGTCAGGCAGATGCCGAGCAGACGACACACGTGAGGATGCTCGACGCTGGCCATCACATAGGCCTCCTATAGATACAAACAAATGAGGTCAGAACCCATGCAACATACTGTATATGGTATACAGCAACACTGACAAATACTGCGGCTGTTTACAGTCCCTAAAGCCGCAGAACTAACAAATGAGGTGCCTTGAGCGCATTCGGAAATATTTGCAGGAACGGAGGAGGCCTGGAGTTCAGAAGAAAAATGCTTCAGGAAAATAAAAACCTAAGAACATAACAAATCAAACCCTGGGCAATACACAGGGCTTTTCCTTTGGTGGTTTAAAGCTGCCAATAGCAACAACCTTTTCCTTTCAAATAATGAGGGAGTGACTGATATCAATTTCAAATTTTATTTTTTTATTTTTATTCTTAACATTAAAACTACTGCAGATCTTTTAGGATTCGGTTTCTGCAGACGTTCAAAAGGTTATACCGTGTGTTTCCATAGATGAGTTATCTTTAAAGTGCCCTTGAGAAGTGGCCTTTTCAGCCACATCCTTACAAACCAAAGAGAATACTGGAGGAAATTACATTCTTTCTGTTCGCAACAGAAAAACAAGACCTTTTCTGAGTGCGAGTGCATGCAAAAAGCAGGAATTCCTCCATTTGCTACACTCCTCCTGTTCTGTATCATCTCCACACAACCCTCAAGGTTATGTTATATTTCAGCTGCGCTTGTCACTGGAGACTAAGGCCTTTTCTGCACAATCATTATCCTAACTAGAATGACAAAACAGATTGCACTGTCTGTGTTTACTGAGATCATTAACTGGGTAACTGGATCACACAGACACAGTGCAGATGCATGTATTATCACATTATAAGCAGAGTGTGTAAAGAAAAGGGTTTGATTTTAGTGAAATACATAGCCAACTTTCAAATGTTGTCAAAATGTACAGAATCTTTTCATACACTAGCTAAAGCAGGCTTGAGTAATAAGCAGATACAACAATATACAATAAAACATTTCCAAACATTTTTGCATGAAGTCAGTCCATTGCAGGTATAGACTAACATTTGACAATCACTCTAATTTTCAATTTGAACATTAACAGTATACTGTATTACATATTTATTTAAAAAAACGAACAAACAACTTTTCTGAAATGTTTTTTTTTTCATGAAGTGTTATAAAAAACCATTTGGTTATTAATTAGTATTTGATCTTATACGTTGACATTTAAAGTGGCTGAATTACATTTCTGGTGAACTATCCCCCTTTAAGCTGTTCACTGGTTCACAAACAACACATTCCTGCAGATGTTGTGTTTTGTTGGGTCAGTGTGACAATGACAGATTTGTTTCTGAACACTAAATCAAACAGTCAACTTTTTCATTTGTTGCGCAATTTCAGCCAGCCTTAAAGTCACCATAAAAATCAAAACCAAAAATTCTTGATTTGAATGGAATATTGCAGTATTCAATTATTTATCTGCCCTAGTGACAAACAAATGTATTTGAAATACATTTATTTTATGCTAAGTATACTACAAATACATTTACATATGTATGTACTTCATATAAATACCCTGAAATTGTACTTTAAGTAAAAAAATGAGTTTTTCCAATTTAACAGACTTTATGTACTTTAGTTATCCAGAAATAGTGCTGAGGTCCAACTAAAGATATACTTAAATATATTTGATTGTGCTAAAGTGGAACTATTGCAAGTATACTTTAGGTACACTTTAAATATCTTGTATTTAAACACTGATATTATACAGAGATCATAATACCCTTACTAATAGTGATATTAAACACATGTTAGGCTTAATATTAAGAAATGTGCATTGTGCAATAAAGAAGTACTCCAAATAAAGTATTTCAGTAAGTCTCAAGTGTACAAGTCAGTAAATATGTTAATGGTTTTGTAGTATATTTAGTATGAAATACATGTATTTTAATTAAATACATTTTGGTAAAGTTTTTTTTTTTTACTAGGGTGTGCACATCATTATTTTTTTTTAAGTCGTGTTCTCTCATAATCTTGAGTCAAAATAACTTTTTCCCCTCCCTCTTGCAGCTCATCTCTTCTCTTCATTGATGATGTGTTAACTGGCGTGAGGGCGGGGCAACCTGTCAATCACATGAGATTGACCAATAGCAAACCACGACCATCCAATCAATTCCCAATGGACAAAATCAAGTCCAGCCCTAAATGTTTTCTTATCGAGAAGCCGTTTTACTTGGATAGGAAAGAAAAGACTATCGCATCTTCCGTTCCATGCTGACATTTAGATATTTGGCTTTAATTATCTATGCAGTATTGACAGACAATGAGTCACAGTGAAAAAAACAGATATGACATAAACACCTCAATTCACACTCTAATACTCACGTCCAAGATCTCCTTGTTTGCTTTGGGAGACGTGGCTTCTCGTAAGACCTTAATGGCGACGGGGATCTTCACACTCTCTCCCTCTGGAACCCACAAACCCTGCAGAAACGTATATTGGTCTTAATATTTCATGATATTATTATTTAATATTTCAAGTAACACCCAGTGTTTTGTAAGCAAGTTTTCAAAGCTCAAATCATCCTGAGATAAAGTTGTAATGTTTATGTCTACAAATCAACAACAAATAGACCTTACGCCGGTTTCAGACTACATAATATTTTTGTCTTCTACGATAGTCACTGTGTCAGGTTATGCGATTTTTCACTCCTAAATTGTTGTCATGGACAAGAAAGTCAGACTACACATCGCATCTTTAACAACAAGCGTGATGTCATCGAGAAGGCGGAACAAGCGACACTCCCGGATATACGAAAATGGGCAAAGAGGCGGGATTGTCTGAGGTGACGTGACGGCTAACAGACAGCAGACGAACGGCTTGTAGTGACATCAGCGACAATCCACCTGTCACTCAAGTGGCCACGCCCTTAATTATGCACAACTTTAAGGCTTAATGTAATTTAAACAGATGAGTTCTAAAAAAAATTCCCGCAAAAACTTTTTCTGCTGTACATTTAGGGATTTTAGGGGGGGTTGGGCGATTGACTGTCTTTTGGAGCCCGTCTCTAGCGGCCAGTCGATGAATTGCAGTTTGAGTCACTTCCGTGTTGGAATCAAGAGAGACCGGAAGGTTGATCCCAACGCAAGAATTGTCGTTTACGAATCACCACCACGACACCTTAAGTCAAACGGATTGTTCAAAAATCGTCTGATATCGTGCATTCATGGACCCGGCTTTAGTCAGGTTAGTCACCATATTGAATTTAAAGGAGCTGTATGTAAGAAATGTTTTTCAATTAATCATAAAATGGCCCTGATGTGTCTCTAGACATTAAGAAATCATGTTCATTTCAAATACTTATATCACTGACAACAGTAGTACGGACACGATATTGTCATTTAAAAAGTGCAGTTGCAGCCCTCAAATGATGTTGATGTTGTCATCTTGTGTTTTGGCCTGAAGCCCCACCCTCCACCTATCTACCAATCACGAAGTCAGTAGTGTTTCGGCATCCGGGTTGCCAGCTCTGCTCTAGTTGAAAGCTCCTTGTAGGAGCCTACGTTCCAGCTGGATCCTGCAGCCTATCTGGCAACCTCGAGTCAGGGGGGAGGGGGAGGGGATGCACCGTTCTACAGTAATTTGAAAGTGATTGCAGTACCAGTTTTGGCCACAATCTTACATACAGCTCCTTTAACACATGGAAACGAGACTGTGAGGCAAGCAATGGCAAGCACTGTATAAAAGTCCTAGATTATGTAATGTAACTTTTTTGGAAAAGACGTTTTATCAGCTGAACAATCGCTATGTTGTTTAACAACAGTGCTATACATTGAACATTGTACTTCTATCACTCACAGCCTTGTTTTCATTCCAGTCAAAAATGAAATAAGGCGCTACCCCGATTAAGGTCTATTGCGCTTATTTTGTACAGTAAATTGAGAAGGCATCAGAAGAGGAAACGCAAAAAAAGTATTCACATACACATACGCAACCCTAAAGAGAGGTCAGTCACCTTGTACACAGTGCCGAAAGCTCCGGACCCAAGCACTTTGATCTTCTTGAACTCTGTCTCTTTGAGGATTCGCAGCAAGGCCTGGTTGGGGGCTTCGCCGCTGGGGGTCAGAGGCTCCACTAGCTGTAAGAGACAAACAGAGTCAGGAAACCTCCCCTCCACACTCAAACACACATCCTGTCCTCCAAAGAGCACGGGATGACACGGCTCTGCCTGTACGCATGAACACTATTGCCTCAATGACTGATTTCCATCAGCTTTCGTACTAGACTGTTGACATTACAGCTGCAATATTGCATTGATCTCACATTCTTTCAGCTTGTCTGAAGTTACTATATCTGACTCTATTCCGAAGCTATAAATCATTCAGCTCTTTCCCGCAGACATCAAACTCTGCCAACTCTCTTCTTTCTGTGAGTGTTTGGATGTTCAACAGTAGATATTCAGAATATTTATATCCTGGTTGTCTTGCGGTCTGACCTCTCTTTCTTGCAGGAGTCGTCGCAGGGTTCTCTTCCTTCTGATGTGGCGTCTGCGGAAAAGAACAGCCACTCCTAGAGCCAGGATTACAAACGCCAGCAGACCTCCAACCACACCAGCGGCAATCATGGGCAAACCCGAACTACAGACCAAAGAAACATGATTGAGTAACAAACCTTTTGCATTTAGTTGAAGATGGTCCCCTCACCGATAATTTCTCTCCTGGCCAAAGATACTGAATCTTAACACATTTATTGAGTGGTTGTGCTCTTATTAATGATGAACTTTCTTTAGAACATCAGCATTTGTGAGATTTATTCCATTTGAGCAGTTTTGAGTTTAAAATATATATTTTTTTGTCATTGGATAAAATGTATGAAAATGTGTGAAAACAGTTTTTATTTGAAATAATGAATGATAAGTTAGACCCTTGGCGTAAAATTTGTTTTCAGTTTAATACGTAACATTTTTTAAACGTAATTAACGCAGAATCCCTTTTTTTCTGTATCATTTTCTAAAAATATGTTCTAATTCACAGCCTCATTATTTTTCAACAAACTATTTCGATGGTGCACTTAAGACATTCTACTGACTATTAACTTTGCAACTAACCTCATCAGCGTATTAATAGACCGTAATAGACTGTTTACGGTCAACAGAGGGTTCGGGTTAGTAGAAAAAGTTGACACGTAGTTGAAAAGTTACGTATAGTCAGTAGAATGTCTAACGTTATAATTAAAATAAAGTGTTTGCAGATATTACTAATGCGTTATTAACTGGTAGTTGACATGTAGTTGCAAATTAATGAGTGTTATGCCTGGTTCACACGGCAGGATGATTAGGCCGATTTTAGCCCCGATTTACCCCTTCCGACAATCTTAAGGATGCTCCGATTATCGTAAAATAATGTGATCAGATATTCCTGCCATGTGTGGTGTGTTAAGACTGCTCTCGTCTGCTCGGGACCGCTCAGATCTCAAATCAAGGATATCCAACATGTTGGATTTTTTTGGCCCGATTTCTCCTCGTGTGTGGTGTCCCCCGGGGACAAACGAGCACGCAGACTGTGGCGTGTAGCCAATCAGAAAGCGAGGTGACGAGGCGCAGAGGAAGCACCGGGAAACAAAATCAAAACAGCAAGCGGCATGGCGCACCAGAAAGTCCGGTGGACGTCGGAGATTCTTTGACCATCGCCTTTTCTTTTGATAACGTTTTTTTTCAGATTAAAAACAAACTACAAACTATCGCCACTGCATCCTCTTCGTCCGCCATGATTGTTTAACTCGAGGGATTTTGCAAGATTTTCCATCTGACCTTAGCCTGGTTAAAACCAGACCATTCTCAGTTGTAACTGAGTTATGGTCTGGCAAAGCGTCATAGACAATTCATTTCCAGAGGGGCATCACCAACGGACGTCGCGGATAGACCTAAAACCAATCAGAGCGATGAGGGAGATGACGTATGCAGAGCGGCGGAGAAACATCTCCGAGTGTTGTTCTTTGCTCGGTTCTTAACAAAAAGGAAACGTTCTAATCGCTTAAAACAGACGCGATAGCCGATTCGAACGAGTGATGTTCGACGGCGGCATCCATCTTTGCAATGTAGGCTACAAAATCGGCTTCAAAATCCCAGCGCTGTCGGCATCGTGTAAAGCCCGCCCCAACGTTTCTAATTGACCCTTCGCTAAGCCCCGCCCTCCTTAGTTACTGTTGCTACGCCTGTCAAGCTTTCGCGGCTGCCACGTCTATTACAGTGTGAATGCACCGGTGTCAGACATTCCCAAGGAGATATTTAGTCATTTTTGGCGAACAAGTGAAATATCTGAGAGAGCAAGACAAAAGGGACAGCAGTATGCATTCGAGGGATATATCCACGACATAATATGCAACCGATTAGAGAATAATTTCATCAAAATTGAAGCTAAAGCCTATAACGTTAGGTCCCAGCGCAAGCAGCAGCCGCCTCCATTCAAATGGGAAACACACAAATTGAACAGCTATGTTCATGCACAGCAGAGTAAGTGAAATGTGAAAATAATCTAATATCAAATCAATTTAAATCAAACAGTTTATCCATCAATCTAACACCGGGAGAGCCGCGATCGGATTGGGGTAAAGTTACAGGGGTAAAGTTAACGTTAGTAGGCCGTCCGCCGTCGATTAACACAATGCTGAAACATATGTCAGTGAGCCTCCGTCTTGCCATTAATCGTCTTATTTTACGTTCAAATATATGCATTATGAACAAAGAACCGCCATTATTTCCAAGCAATAGGCGTTTTTTTTTTGTTAATCCTGTCGACGTTTAGTTATGAATGGGTCTCCACACTGCTTGATCCACGCCCGGGATTTCTCCCCTTTGGCTTTTAGGTTTCGGGAAGAGAAAAAATGCCACCCCACCGTCCAAACTTTTAGAATACCGGGTATCAGATTTGCACAATCCATACGCACAACGCGTCGGCATGTTTGCCTCGCTCGAAAGCTTGACAGACCTCCCGCGCCTAGTTACGTTTGCTAAGCCACGATTGGCCAGTGGCGGTTTTCGGGCGTGGCTTAGCGAAGGGTCAATTGGTGCCTCGATTTCGACGGATTGGAAATGGGCTTGAATGAGGTCTTTGCCAGACTAACTTTCAGAGCAAATCTAAATTTGTCGGAAGTTGTCTGGGTTTTCCTAGGCAAGTCTGACCTGGGAATGCTCGGGAGTCAAATCGGTTCGTGTGTGATGTGTTGATTTTGCCGTGTGGCAGCGCACCACACACTGTACGAACAAAACTGTTAGACCCGTGATTTTTTAATCGCCGTGTGTGGGGTCTCTCAGGTTTGGAAAATCGTCCGACAATTTTAAAATCGTCCCGTGTGAACCAGGCTTTAGTTGATAAGTAGTTGCAAAGTTACTTATAGTAAGTTGAATGTCTGTTGGGGCAGATATAAAGCAGTCTACTCTACAAACTTTAAGTAACTTTGCAACTATACATGTCAACTAAAGCTGGCTACACACAGCAAGATATTTGGAGTGATTTTGGGCCCAATTCTACCTTTCCGACAATCCTAGGTAAAGTCCCGATAATCTTGACGGTGATACAGATTATCTTATCAGATTTTTCTGTGGTGTGAGATGTGTTAAGGGTGACTGAATCTCCTCTGAAGAACGCCGGAGCTACACCAATCTCAAATCGTAAACGTGTTAAACATTAATGATCAGAAACAAACAAACGCGCACGCACAATCAGAAAGCGAGCTCACCTCCAGCTCGCGCTGTAACATATAAAGTCCATGTTAACGCCATCTCCATGACTTCATCCAAACCTTTTTCTTTTTTTCCGCGAATTTTCTATAAAAAACAGTCCAGACACTATTATCGCCATTTCTTCTTGCCCATCATCTGCCATGTTTGCTTACTCTAAAGTCACGTTTGGTCACGAGAATTTTTGCCAGATTTCCTGTGTTCACAGTCGGGACTCTGGTTGTTTGTGAATGGAATCTGTTAGGGTGTGATATGATGTCTTAGTCACATCGTGGCACTCCACACACAAGGGGCCCTATTTTAACGATCTAAGCACATGGTCTAAAGCGCAGGGCGCAAGTGCACTTAGGTTGTGTCCGAATCCACTTTTGATAGTTTACCGACCCGGCGCATGGTCTAAAAAAAAGTTGTCCCTATTCTCTTAATGAGTAATGGGTGTGTTTTGGGCGTAACGTGCAATAAACCAATCAGAGTCTCATCTCCCATTCCCTTTAAAAGCCAGTTGCGCTCGAGCCATGGCGGATTCGCTATTTACATGGCGGAATTTGCAAGCAAAAAAACTGAACGCTTCTCCAGAGAGGAAACGGATCAGCTCGTGCGTGAGGTTAAAGAGCAGACCATATACGGGACAATGTGTACGCGCATTGTGCACCCGCCTACAGTATAGGCGCACATTACTAACGCGCTCTTTAAATAACCAAAAAAATATTGCAGTTGCCTCAAAATAGCAACTCGCCTGAACACACCTCGTTTTCAGAACAGTGGACCATGGGCACAAATGGATTTGCTATTTAAACAACGTGTCGCAGGATGTGAAAATGATAACTGCGTCAGGCTGAAACTAGCCAAAAACACTTGCGTCGCTCCTGCCGCTGCATTGCGACGGGTGTATGATAGGGTCCTAGAGGAACAAAGCTGTTAAATCTAGGATTTTTTTGTTGTCTCTCACATTTTGAAAATCTGGTAAGATTTTAAAAATCTTTTAGTGTGGGCCAGTCTTAAGTTAGTTGACATTTAGTTGCAAAGTTACTTATAGTTAGTAGAATGTCTAAAGTGGACCATTGAAATAATGTGTTTCCTGGATTCAGGCTGTTGTATACATTACATTTCTGGAATATCCCAAGAATCACAAAGCATTATAGGACGGATTTAAATCTCACCTTTTGAAATCTTTGCAGTCTTTTAGATCAGGCCCAGTACATCTGCGATGCAAAACATAAAATCCAACAAATCACAACTAGTACATGTTGCGGTCCCTAATGAACCTGGCTGAATTACACAAATGATCGTTTCATGTCATTACATTCAAATGGAAGCATTGTATATGAAGCCTCTCTCACCCCTGGGTGCAGTTCTCATGACAGGACTGGCACACGCGCATCTCGTCAGCATATTTCCAAATGAGTATGTCTTTCTCTCCCGGTACGCCTTGCGGGCAGCGTGGCACACAGTGCGGCCCATCTTTGTAGTTAGCACAGACTGTACATTTGTCGGGTCCCTGGACAAAAGTTGGAAATTAGATGGCAACAAGCAACTTTTCCACAGTCTTCTAGTGATGTGGATTTAATGATGTGTCTCAATGACACTACTGGGCCAGAAAACATTGGTTTGAGAGACTGGTGTGCTGCCATCAGCTATTTCAAATATAAGAATAAACACTGTTTACTGGCATCTACTGTAGCAGAACATGCGGTGCTGTAGGTTTGGTTTGATACTTACAGGGCCGGTGCAGGTCAGAGTTGCATTCATGAGCAGACATTCAGGGTCACAATCCACACATGTTTTGTTGACCTCATATTCACGTGGCTCACTATATATACAAAAATGCGTTCAGTTTAAATCATCATTGAAAAAACCAAATAATCACTTAACACCAAAAGTTAAAATACACTAAATAGTTTTTCAGATATTCCCCCTCTTACTCTCCCAACATTTCCTGTCCTATTTATCTCAATAATAGACCAAAAAAAAAAGCTAATCCATCCATCCATCAATACCTTAATCAATCCATCCATCCATCCATCCATCCATCCATCCATCCATCCATCCATCCATCCAATCCATCCATCAATCAATCAATCAATCAATCAATCACTCCGTCAATCAATCAATCAGTCAATCAATCAATCAATCAATCAATCAATCCATCAATCCATCAATCCATCAATCCATCCATCAATCAATCCATCAATCAATCAATCACTCCATCAATCAATCCATCCATCCATCCATCCATCCATCCATCCATCCATCAATCACTCCATCAATCAATCACTCCGTCAATAAATCAATCAATCAATCAATCAATCAATCAATCCATCAATCCATCAATCCATCCATCCATCAATCAATCCATCAATCAATCACTCCATCAATCCATCAATCCATCCATCCATCAATCAATCAATCAATCAATCAATCAATCAATCAATCAATCAACCGACCAATCAACCAATTGTAATATGGATCTGGAATGGCAGATGATGAGACAATTTTCATTTTTAGGTGTTTGCATTAAAGTCCCCCTGTGGTGTTATATGCTTTCAAACAAACAAAGGAGTATATGAGAGAGGCTTCATATACTCCTTTTCGCACATGTAATAGAAGTATGTCAACAGGAAAGAAGTTTTTTTTTTTTTTTGCTCATTTGTTGTTTTATATTTTTATATACTTTCTTTTCCATGTTCGAAATAAAGATGTCAAATTCAAATTCAATTCAACAATGTGCAAGTTTATAAGTCAGCACCTTTGCTGATTATTTTCTCCTTAAAACTGCAGTGAAAAAAAAAGACGTTTTGGAAATCGCGGTTTTAAATCGCTGTTTTTTTCTGACGTCACAAACTAGCTTGTAACCAATCAGGTCAACGTGTGATCGTCAACGAGTGGATCTCTGAGCTGGGGTACGTTCAAGTTCAAAACGGTGCGCAACGTTTTGCTACGGTTTCCGGGTTGAACGTCATGTTTCCTGGAAACGGCGTGCACCGGTGTGCAACGGGGTTTGAGATGCATTTTCTCTTGTTTGGTGGGTGTGTCAGAACTGCAGTCCAATCAGCAGCAACATGTATATAAAGCACACGGTATTAAAGTAAACTCGCACAATGGGTTCAAGGAAAGTAATTTACAAATGTGTTCGATGCAGCTCGGTATACGCAACAACTGAGGATATTAGAAGACATGTTTGTCGTAAGTTTTATTGTAAAAATATAGGATATCAACAACATAATGATGTAGTTGTTTATATTTTTAGCTTCATTGCAAGTGTATGACATTTGGTATAGAAATAAACAATGGTAATTAAGTGCTTTTCCTAAAAATGAGAAAAAAAATACAGGGTATTAAAACAGTATGAACTACAAATAATGTCAGTATGTGAGGCTGAGTAGATGTGTTTTAGTCTGAATTAGGTAAGATGTGTGCTTCCATTTTAGTTTCCACAAATCCCTTCACTCGACTGGGATGCTCTCTTGTGTTCTGGGCGGCAAGTGCAGTAACTGTAACATCGGGCATATTTTGTAGTATTAAACACATATTTATACCGACTTCATCGGGCTCCGAAAATTATTCACAAAGAACACAAAGAATGGCCTTCTCAGCTGCCATAGTTCAACTCTTAAATCCATAAATCAACTCTTGCGTCATCAGAACAGTGCGTTTAACGCATCACCATTTCTGTTTAAAAAACGTTGTGCAACGTTTTGTCGGGGCTGAACGCAGCCCTGGTGTGAGTGAGTGGAGGCGGGGTTAATTTTCATATTCATAGAACCGTGTATACTAAATGAGGCAAGGGTGTAGAGTTACTTTCAAGTTATTTTAAGGCATGAAGATATTTTTTTTTAATATTAATTTTGGTGATCAAAGATGAGTTTGAAGGGATTCAATTATTGACTACAGGAGGACTTTAAGAGACTTGGCCACTTGTAGAGTTGTTATTTCAAGTTTGAACATGGATCAACTGAGAAGGCATAAGAGTCTCACTCACCCAGCCAGTAGGTTACAGGAAGCCACACAGTGTTTTCTACGGCTGTAATGCTTACAGATGAAGCACATAGTGGGACCAGGACCCCAGCAGCCATCAGTCGTGCACATCTCATCACACGTGCTGCTCTGATTCGCTGTAACACACACATTCAGATAAGATATCAACCCAAAGATATACCGAGCACATTTTTTTAAATCAACCTTAAAGGTCTGTAAAAAATAAAATAAAAATAAACTTTCCATTAAAAATGGATGCTTGAATTTGAAGGAATAGCTCACCCAAAAGAGAGAATTCTGGTATTATTTACTCTTTGCAAACCCATATGTTTTCTTATTTTTTTCTGCTGAATGTAGGAGACATTTTGAATAATCTTCACACAGCTATTTTCCATGCAAACAAATCCAAACAATCACCATAAAAGTAGTCCAAACAACTTCATTCCTTTATTTCATATGCTTTATTCAGGAGATGCAAGAACCAAATAACTTTGATATCACAGATGTCTAATCTGTGGGCATATTAGATGTCAAGTTATTAAAATGAACAATTCTTAGTTTTTTATTGGATGTTAATGTTTGTGCAATGATATAAAATGTACCTTAATTTGACATTATTACAAAGTGCACGTTTTAAAATTGTCCTTAAGTGTGAAGAACCAGTAATGAAAGTGTACTCAATTTGCAAGTACTTTTTAATATTTATATATATATATATATGTTTGAAGTACACTACAAGTGCACATTTAATAGAATTAAGCACACTTCTTTTTCACAAGGGTTTGGTTAATATGAATGCAACATTTTCTATTCAGCTATTTCCATGTCATTTATTTATTGTTGGGTCTTTGAAATTCATGGCAATATTAATTAATAGCATAATTAATGATTTGATTTTAAGCACATTTTTGTTCATTCTGTACAAAGCTTGACTGATCAGTATGAACAGCATTTGGAAAAGGACTGTGTGAAGATTCTTTGAAAATTCTCTTTTTGTGCTTCATGGAGCATGGAGTGACACAAGGGTGAGCAAACTTTCAACAGAATTGTCATTTTTTTGGTTGAACTAAACTGAAATTCTTTGACAAGTGTTATTGTGATAATTAATTTACCACAGGTGGCAGCATCAGCATTTGCTGACATTTTGACAATCTGATCTTTAGATTTGAAGAGGCGTTTCCAGTGTTCAGGGCTGGTGTAGCAGAGATTATTGTTCGTATGGATGCTCACGTCACCATCACTGATCTCCCTCAGGGACCGCAGGCCGAAATGTGTGATTTCAGTTTTGGTGACAGCAAAGCTGTATGTACCTCTGTGGGAGCAGGAGAGAAAGATGGATGTTCTGTATATGCAAAACAGACTCAACAAAGTGATTCATTTAGGGGCAGCTGGCTAATTTGGAATTTGTCGCAATCCGTCAACATTCTCTGAGAATGCCAACATATTTAAGGGCTTTCGCACCGGAGGAACCTTTAAATAGTTCCTAAAACTATGGCGGAAGTACCCGTGTTCGCACCGCAGGAACTGGGAACGATTTTAGTTCTAGGAACGCCTTTTGGGGGAACTAATTTAGCTCAGAGTAGGGTCTAAACCAGCACTAAAGGAACCACTAGTGACGTAAGTTTAAGCTGATTGGCTGAACGCATGCGAAACAACAGCACCCGCCATAAAAAAAAAAAGCAGTGTACACACACAGTTTATAGCCTACATATTTACTCCAGAAACTAACTTTACGAACATGGAAAACAGTGAGATATGGACCTCTCAAACTTTACCCTAAGGAGAAAATCCAACGCAACTTTGAGAGGACCAAGTGAAACAGGATTCCCTTTCGAGAGGTTCCTCCTATTGCGTAATAGCTTTACACTATGGGAAAACTCCTTTTCTCGAGAAATATTGAAGTCTTTATGTAAAACGCATTGCAGCTGCACAGCATACAGCAATGAGCGAGGCAGCTCGGTCATTGGCTGTGCTGCGGCAACTTGCACGAACCAATGACGGGGCGACTCTGAACCCGCTTCCAATGAGCGTGCTTCGCGCCCACGCGCGTCAGAGCCCGCCAAGATGGGCGTGGCCAAGGGCTATATATTGGGCGCCCCGTCGTCTGAGTTCTTTAGATTTAATCTCCTTCAGCAAAGAACCTTCTCTTCGCTGGATCCTCCGGATTTGTTGGAGTCTTTTCGCCGCCGCCGTCGACAAGCCTACAGCAGGACTGCTTCGAGGACGCCGGCGCCTTCAGCCGCCTTCGATCGCCCTTCTGCTAAGCCATCCGGCGCGCACCATCTATATCCTTTTTCAAAGCTATCAGTGTTCGCCCCCGCGACACTTTTCTAAAAGAGCAAATTTCACAAGGCGTTGTTTCAAATGCCTTCCTGCGCCTCGTGTCGAGGCCCTCTTCAGGACGGGGATCGTCACATCATCTGCGCCCGCTGCTTGGGACCGGACCACGCAGAGGCTGCCCTTACTCGAGGCGGATGTCCCGAGTGTGACGCCCTGGGCCTCACCGAGCTGCGCGCTCGCTTCGCCGTTTTCACCGCGAAAGAGCCCACCTCTTCCGTGCTGCCATCTCCTCTAGTCGAGCCGCGAAAGAAAAAACGCCGCTCACAGAGG
Organism: Rhinichthys osculus; assembly: GCA_029959095.1. Lineage (NCBI taxonomy): Eukaryota > Metazoa > Chordata > Actinopteri > Cypriniformes > Leuciscidae > Rhinichthys > Rhinichthys osculus. The sequence goes on along the minus strand of JARWKJ010000007.1, from coordinate 33,316,350 downwards.
CCGCCGGAGCACGCGGTTTGCAGTGATGTCACGCCGGGCCAATCCCAGCGTGCTTCACCACCACCCGAAGACTCCCCGCCGCCAGTCCAGTTCACACAGGCGGACCAGCACCCCTCCAGCGGAGCGATGGGGCTCGTCTCGTTTGGCGCGTCAGGGGATGACGATGACAAGGATGACAGTTTTTCCTGTGATGCTGCATCCGACGATTGGCCGGGCTCGTCCTTCGACCCCGCGCCATCGACATTAGCGGGCACGAGCGCGGGCTCCAGCATGGACTCTGAGATCGTCCGCATTCTCTCTAAGGCCGTGGAAGACCTCGGGCTCGATTGGTCTTCCCCGGAAGAACCCGCCCGCAGCCGACTGGACGAGTGGTTCCTGCAGGGCGCCGACAGGCCCCTCGACAAAGACCCTCCCCCTTCTTCCCGGAAGTTCACGACGAACTCACGAAGTCGTGGAAAGCCCCGCACTCCGCTCGCCTGAAGCCTTCTTTTTCTTTGTCGCTCTCCTCTGTGGACGGCGCGAAAGAAAGAGGCTATGAGGGGACTCCGCCCCTCGAGGAGGCTGTGGCCAATCATCTGTGTCCACCCTCCAACGCTGGATGGAAAGCTAAAGCTTCTCATCCCTCGAAGCCTTGCCGATCTACTTCAGCTCTCGCCGGTCGCGCATACGCCGCCGCCGGCCAAGCTGCATCAGCGCTTCACTCTATGGCTGTCCTCCAGGTATTTCAAGCCAAACTTCTCCGCAGTATGGACGAGTCTGGACCCGATCCTGAGGCATTTAAGGACCTACGCAGCGCCACTGACATAGCGCTGCGAGCTACAAAAGCCACCGCCCAATCCATCGGCCGTGCTATGGCTAACCTGACCGCCATCTGTGGCTGACGCTAACAGAGATGAAGGATGCAGATAAGGCGTCATTTCTCGACACGCCTATCTCCCAAAGCGGCCTGTTTGGACCAGCGGTGAAGGAGTTCGCCGAGCGCTTCACCGAAGCCCGTAAGGACTCACAGGCTATGCGTCACTTCCTGCCCAAGCGATCTAGCTCATCGCAGAGCCGCCAACGGCCGCCTCAGCAGCAGCGAGCTAAGACGGCGCCCCCCGTTTCTCAGCCCAAACCTGAAACGGATTTTCGACGCCGCTCGCGCTCCGCCAACAGGAAACAACCGCCCGAGCGACGGGGACCTCGGCCCAGGATTATGCTGAACCCAGAGCCTCGTAAGTCCTCCTAGCTACAGGGAGGAAAAGGGAGAGCGCGTGTCTCGCAAGAGCCGGACCGTTCTCTCCAAAACGTTTAAAGCATTACCCAGTCCCCTCACAGGCGGCTGGAAATGTCTATACAGCAGCCAATGTGCCAGCCACACAGCTCGCCCACCTGCAAACAAACGCCGTTTTTACGGCGACACACAGAAATCACATAAAGAGCTATTTTCTGCCTGTGTCATTAAAGGGTCACGTGTCCACACCAAAGTGCGCATTCCCACATATCAAAATTGTAAACTCAGTGCCAAATGTTTTCCCAGCTCAGGCTGGACGCCCCATAAATGTAGATTGTGTGCCAACTGTCACGTATGCACCACTACACACAAGCACTGTTCCCACAGTTATAAACACTTCCCCAGTAAAAGCGGGAAGTTGTATAAGAGTAGCGCGTGTGCCCGCTGTTATGCACGCACCCCATCTCACAAACACTGTTTATATGGCCAAAAACCTCCCGCCACGAGTGGGAAGTTTTATGAAAGTGGCGCGCGTGCCTACCACAGTCTATGCACCCCCACCCATAAGCACTATACACACAGTGTTAAACATTTCCCCATCTCACTCTGTGAGCATTACAGCGAGCGTGCCTGTAATCTCACACGCACCCCTGCACTCGGCATTCAACAGAGCTGCTCAGCGCGCGCCCGCGCCGCTGACAGCTGTGAGCTCGGTATTAACACAGAACGATTCGCTGGCGGGAGCCATACGTCACTGCGACATGCCCCCGGCCAGTATTCAGCCCATATCTGTGCGAGCGAAAGCTTGGGAAAATATCCCCGACATGCCGATATGGGTTTTGAACATAATAAAACACGGTTACTCGCTCCAATTCGCTCGCAGACCGCCCCGCTTCACAGCAGTGGTAGAGACGAAAGTGAGAAAAGATGTTTCACATGTTCTACGCACCGAGATGCTCAAACTGATAGAGAAAGGCGCTATAGAAACAGTGCCCCCCTCTATGAGCGAGGCAGGTTTTTACAGCCGCTATTTTCTCGTCCCGAAAAATGATGGCGGTCTCCGCCCCATTCTAGATCTCAGACATCTGAACAAAGCTTTAATGATTCGCTCGTTCAGAATGTTAAAGGAGTCATAATGTGCAATTTTCACTTTTCCATGAGAATCAATGTATGTTATGATTGACTAACGATTATACATTGGCCGGGATGCCGATATTCAAAAGTGAAGCGTTTGTTTACCCCAGGGTTCTTAAACTAGCCAACGTGCACGCGCACTCAAATAAGAGATTTCAATTTCTCCCCCGACATGACGTCAAGACGGGGCCGGATATACCATATATGGACACCGCAGAGGAGGCCCGCCCTGCCCCTCTCCCCATCATATTCAGTCAAGAAAGATGCAGAAACGTAGTGCACACGTGAGTTGCTCTGTGTTGACTGTCATAATCCATATTCTAATGTTTTTTCTTTACCCAAAACTGACCAAACTACAAGGGACAAGTGGATGAAATTTATTTTTAATGACGCTGTTCCAACAACCATCTCAACTTGCTCAACGTTAGGTGTCTGCGCTAAACATTTCACAAAAGAATCTTTTACAAATTTGGGGCAATATCAGGCGAAGTTGGCATCGAAGCTACGTTTGGAAAAAGGTGCCATTCCAACAATCAGGGACTTGCCTGAATTTGAAACGGTAAGACTGTGTTTTTATTACTATATTTTGTGTAAATAGCAGCTAACTACTAATGCGTTAGTGTATGTGATGTAAACACGGGGAATGGACTCTACGAATGCTAGCCACATCTTTCCACTTTAAACAGACTAGAAAATGATACAGCTATTATTTAATATAATCGTATACAATATAACAATGACAACATATCATTGTATTGATTTTTTATATAATAGATAAGGATAGATACATTTAAAAAACAGTCAAGAATTAATAAACATAAAGAAAAACATAACGTTACATGTCTGCAGATGAAAATTATTAAATATCTAAAAAACCACAACGTCAAAAAAGGCAAAAACAACACATTATAGCAAACGTTAATCTCTATAACCACTGTAAGCTGAAAATAAAGTAGACTACATCTCCGTTAATGTAATCTACATTAAATTAAAGCTAAACTTAGGTGGGAGAAAATAGCAAAAAAACGTTTTAGCTCGTTACTGATGTTAATGTATGTCTCAGTCAAAAACATTGTCTTTACCATTCAGAGACATGTTGATGTAGACGTCCTTCTATTGACTGTTGTTACTCTTCCGTTTCCAGCTCTGGTTCAGAGTCTGGCTCAAACATATACGGTTGAATCCCGTAGGTCGCGGCCGGGTCGGTTCATTAACAACTTGCGCCATGATCTCTTTTTGGAATGATATGCTGAAGTTACCTGCGGTGTCAAGCCCCCTCCTTCCTGCCACCAATCAACGCGCCCCTCATTTGCATTATTAAAATGACCGTCCACGACAGCCAAAACCTCGCATCAGATCTCGCGAGACAATAATGCATTCAGAAATAAGGGTCAAACGAGCTCTGTGTTTATTTTTTTCCAATTTTTCTTTTTTAGAAGGGCATGAAATGACTATAATAGAGCGTGGGTATCAAAGTTAATACTACATTATGACTCCTTTAACAACCAAGCATATCCTCGCGCAAGTTCGCCCGGGGGATTGGTTTCTGTCAGTGGATCTGAAAGACGCTTACTTTCACATTCCAATAGTGCCTCATCACAGGCCATTTCTGAGATTCGCTTTCGAGGGACAGTCATACCAGTACACAGTACTACCATTCGGCCTGTCACTGGCACCCCGTACATTTACGAAATGTATGGATGCAGCACTTTCCCCCCTGAGACAGCGGGGAGTGCGCATACTAAATTATCTCGACGATTGGCTAATACTAGCACAATCAGAGAGCCAGTTAGTGACACACAGGTCTTGGATTATCAGTCATCTAGAGTGCCTAGGTCTAAAAATCAATTTTGCAAAGAGCATGCTATCCCCCAGCCAGAATATTTCTTTTCTGGGAATAGTGCTAGACTCAGTGCAGATGACAGCGCGCCTCTCATCAGAGCGCGCGCTCACTATTCGGCGCCTTGCAACATCGTTCAGAGCGGGTGCGCGCGCCCCCGTCAAGCGATTTCAGAGGATGCTCGGTCTCATGGCCTCAGCATCAGCTGTACTCCAGCTAGGATTGTTGCACATGCGTCCTCTCCAACGCTTGCTCAAAAGCCGTGTCCCCACTCACGCGTGGCGCTCGGGCCACTTTTTAATCAGAGCAAATCACGGCTGCATAAAAGCCCTGACGCCCTGGAAAGCTGTCGACTGGTATCAGTCCGGCGTGAGTTTGGGCGTGAACACAAGGAGAAAAATGATCACGACAGATGCCTCCAAAATAGGTTGGGGGGCCCTTTACGAGGGCAGGCCTGTCTCCGGCTTGTGGTCAAACCCGGAGAAGCGCCTACATATAAACTGTCTGGAATTGAAAGCGGTCGCTTTGGCTCTCAGAGCCCTGCTCCCGTACCTGAAGGACGAGCACGTCCTAGTCCGAACGGACAACATGACGGTAGTCTCGCATATAAATCTTCAGGGTGGACTCAGATCGAGCTCCCTGCACTCGATGGCCAGGGAGCTCCTCCTATGGTCCCAGCGCAACCTGCGCTCGCTGAGAGCAGCGCATGTGCCAGGTGTTCTGAACCAGGGAGCGGACATGCTGTCCAGAGACAAAGTTCTCCCAGGAGAATGGTCTCTCCACCCCCTGACGATTCAGTGGTTATGGCAAACCTTTGGCAGAGCAGAGGTCGACCTCTTTGCCTCCAAGGAAAATGCGCACTGCCCTCTCTTCTTTTCAAAGAGCACAGACGCGCTCGCCCAAGTCTGGCCGAGCCGACCGCTGTATGCCTTCCCTCCGGTCGCGATGCTACCTCAGGTCATCAGTCGGATCAGGGAGGAAAAATGTGCAGTGCTCCTGGTAGCCCCACTCTGGAAGAACCAGACGTGGTTTCCAGAACTGATGCAGATGACGCAATCTGCCCCATGGCCGATTCCACTGAGGCTAGATCTCCTCAGGCAGGCCAACGGGATGATCCTCCATCCCCGCCCCGATCTGTGGGCCCTCCATGCGTGGCCCCTCAACGGATTCCCGGGAACCTCCCCAGTGGAGTGTTGAGAACCATCACTGAGGCGCGAGCGCCCTCTACGAGCCGCTTATATGCCCAGAAATGGAAGGTGTTCAGTGACTGGTGTAAATCCAGGAACCTGAATCCTGAGACATGCGAAGTACCGAGTGTGCTCGTTTTCTTACAAGAGCTGTTGGAGGCAGGCCGCACCCCCTCCACGCTCAAAGTATATGTGGCTGCCATAGCAGCATCACATGAGCCGGTCGAAGGACGCACACTAGGGAAAAACTACCTAGTTGTTCGTTTCCTGAGGGGCGCCAGGAGGATGAATCCCCCACGCCCCCCCTCGGTGCCGATTTGGGACCTGGCCACGGTCCTGGACGCACTTAAGCATGCCCCGTTCGAACCCCTCCGAACTGTGCACCTTAAACAGCTTTCGCTCAAAACTGCTCTTTTGCTGGCTCTCGCCTCGGTCAAGAGAGTGGGCGACCTGCACGCGCTGTCATCAAGCGCTACCTGCCTGGAGTTTGGACCTAACGACAGCAGGGTTGTCCTCAGGCCAAAACACGGGTATATTCCTAAGGTGCTCTCTACTCCTTTCAGAGCACAGGTGATATCTTTGGCCGCGCTATCGTCCCCACGCTAATTTACTCTGCCCGGTCAGGGCACTCAGAGTATATTTGGAACGTTCTGCCCTGTTCAGACAGACAGAGCAGTTGTTCGTATGCTTTGGCGGCCGCACTAAAGGACTGTGTCAAAGCAAAGAATATCGCGCTGGATAGTTGATGCTATAGCGCTGGCTTATGAAGCCAAGGGCCTTCAGTGCCCCTTGGGCATCAGAGCTCACTCTACGAGAGGCATGGCTTCCTCGTGGGCGTGGTCGAGTGGGATACTCATTCAAGATATTTGTGCGGCTGCAGGCTGGGCCTCACCGTCCACATTTATCAGGTTTTATAACCTACAGGTCCCCTCATTGCACTCTAACATACTGTCGGTCTAACTATGCATAGGCTGGGGTGTGTACATGCTGAGCATTGTCTCCTCCCTCATAGAATCGGTCTTTGACTGATGTAGAGGAATTTTCATACATGACAGTACATGAAAATGTGCTTGTGTGTGTGTCTCTGGACGCCCATTGGGCCGTTCCAAGTTGTCCTTTTATAAAGCCCGCCTTCGGCTGGCTCGTTGGATAATTACTTTGCTCGAAGGCTCAGACATCTGCCTCCGGCTTAATAGAGCGAAGTCAGCACACACGGCGTTTTACATGGCGTTCCCATAGCGTAAAGCTATTACGCAATAGGAGGAACCTCTCGAAAGGGAACGACTCGGTTACTAACGTAACCTCGGTTCCCTGAGAGGAGGGAACGAGTATTGTGTAAGCTGCCGTGCTTGTGCTTGGTCAGTTTGCTTCAGTCGATTGAACCTAAAGAACTCAGACGACGGGGCGCCCAATATATAGCCCTTGGCCATGCCCATCTTGGCGGGCTCTGACGCGCGTGGGCGCGAAGCACGCTCATTGGAAGCGGGTTCAGAGTCGCCCCGTCATTGGTTCGTGCAAGTTGCCGCAGCACAGCCAATGACCGAGCTGCCTCCCTCATTGCTGTATGCTGTGCAGCTGCAATGCGTTTTACATAAAGACAATATTTCTCGAGAAAAAGAGTTTTCCCATAGCGTAAAGCTATTACGCAATACTCGTTCCCTCCCCTCAGGGAACCGAGGTTACGTTAGTAACCGAGTCGTTATGTATTTTTACTCAGCTAGCGACATCAACCACACGGCAAACGCTATAATACGTTTTCATATACGGTCTACTTGTTTCAGTTCCATCTAATAACGTATTAGACATGACTATTAACCCTCTGGGGACCAAGAACGCACTGGTGCGTTTTGGCAGATTTTTTTCACATAGCAGAAAAATAGACTTAAACTACTCCATCATTTCTGGTCATACAGAGTTATGAAACATATAAAAAAAAACTGTTAAATGTCTACTTTTTTATGTGCCCACCTACAATCGAAATAAAATATTGTGCTTTTGTAAAATAAAGAAAATAAACAGGGTGTGCGTTCTGCCTCTCCGTGTCCGTGAACTTTTTTTCTGGAGCACGTCTCTAAACTTAAACAAAACTCAACGAATACTATTCACCCAGACATAAGCAATATATGTTTATGATCATTTAAGTTTGTACTTTTAAATTATCTAATTTAAAACTAAAATAAATATTCCCTGTTCATGTAATCTATATAACAAGAGAGATGTGTCAGCCGTTCTCATTAGCGTTCTCGCATCTCATTATTCCGCTAATGTGACACGCCCACGGAGAGCGCGCTAATCAAACGCTAATGATCTGAAGCAACACATTGAGACGTGTAAACGCCATATAAACTCTGTAAACACACTATATTTAGTCAGATTAGTGTACTGTCGTCTTGCGCGGCTGTGAGGAATAATCCTGGGACATTTACCTACCTCAGAACAAGTGCTGGTTTATTTTCACTTCGAGGAGCGAGCTGAACTCTAAGTGTTTTATTCTTGTGGTTTGTTCTAATCGCGATATATAATAACGTTTAGTGTCTGTAAATGCAAAAATAGCCTACTGTTTAAATTTGAATCATGTTTCTCTCTGTGTGTGTGTGTGTGTGACTAGTTTAGGATAGATTATAAAGTTTTAACTCTAAAATAGACATCAAATAAGCTTTTGTTAGCAGTTTCTGCTCATATGTTAAATATATAGTATGTTTTGTCAAAAATAAACTTATCAACTGTTATAGTGTTTGTTCCAGCTAGGCTATATCAAAATAATGAATCCTTAACTTTGAAATATGTATACTTAAATGTATTGGCATACTTTAAAAAGTAATACTTTATAAGAGATTTATGGAAAAAGACTATTTTCTTTTCAAGATGTTTCCAACTCTAACTTTGGACCAACTCTATTGAATGGCCCATATAACCTATTTGAACAGGATTTGTTTCCAGGTATGACTAAAAATGTGCTTTTGACTTTCATTTATATTTTGATTATATATATATATATATATATATATATATATATGTCTGTATATATATGTATATATATTTTCCTTGCAATCTTTCTTGTGACACACCTGAATGAAATGAATGCATCTTTGTCTTCTCAGGTGAGAATCACCTAATTATACATGAGGGGGTTGGGCCATTCACGCCCATTCGCATATTGCCTTTCAAACAAAAAAATGTTTTTCACAATTTAAAGCAATCTATGGTTTTATGTGAATGGTTAGGCAGGATGATTTTTCAGATCATTTTGAAGCAAATACTCTAGGCCACAACATCCATTAGTTAAAAGTCTTGTGGACACATATTTAGTATGTGTTTTGTGGCCTTATTTCAGAAACTTTAATTTTTAGTTTTATCAATAAACATGCATAAACAATATTCTCTCAAAAATACAAACATTTACATACATGTTGCTCACATATTATGGTAGCCCTGTTTGTGCTAAATAGAGTGTAATTTCACCTGTGCCATTAAAGGTGCAGTGTGGGATTTTTAGCGGCATCTAGTGGTGAGACTTGCAAATTGCAAACAGCATGTCACTCGCGGCCTATCCCTCGGTTTTCAAACTCGAATGAGAAGCTACGGTGGCCGACGTAAGACAAAATATGTCGTCTGAGTCTGAGTCAGCAGCAGAGAGTAGTAAGTCAAGCAATGAGGTTTCTTTAGCGCTGTTTGTTTGCTTTCGGCTACGGTAGAAACATACCTTCAGACCCTCATAGAAGGGGATTCCCGCGTCTATGTAGATATAAATGTCTCATTAAGGTAATAAAAACATAACGGTTCATTAAGTAAGGTCTTTATACACCACTGAAAACATAGTTATGGATTTTAAATTGCATTTCTGTCAATAGATCCTCAGAAATATTACACAATGCACCTTACATAATATAATAATAGTAATCAGATGATTGTCTCACGAACGTAACCAGCACATTCTCCCCACAAAGCAAACCCATAATACAGCGAGGGAGAAGAACCACATGAAACTATGCAACAATATATTTTTTCTAACAGGGTAGTAAAAGTTTAGCTGGCTAATATGAGCTGTTACTGTGGCTGAGCCTTGTTTAAACTCGACGCGTCCGCATGAGCCCAAAGGTGCGTGCGGCAAAAATGACGTGATTGTAACAGCGCGCGCGCCTCCGCATCCCCTAGACACCACTTACTACACACAAGGGCTTTTTTCTCTGATTTTGGAAACTCGGTCGACTTAAAATGCTTCCAAGATCGACAGGTTGGTGATTCCTGTAACTGTTTTACGGTCAATGACAAGAGTAGCCTACTAATCAGCTGTCTCACGAACTTAACCAGCACATTTATCCCCACATAGCAAAGCCATAACACAGCGAGGGAGAAGAATTAAGTTACATGAAACAATCCAACTACATATTTACACCACTGACAAGGGAAAAGTCACTACTCACGGTGTTTATGACTAGCTTCTTCTAGCTTCCTGCGGCTTCTTTTTCAATGTAGTGACGAAACGCGCTCTGTAGCACTGTTTGTTCGCGTTCGGCTACGGTAGAAACATGACGTCACAATATGGCGACCTTCATAGAAGGGGATTCCCGCGCCTATGTAGATATAAATGCCTCATTCTAAGGTAATAAAAACATTACCGTTTATTAAGTAAGTTCTTTTTACACCACTGAACACATAGTTATGGATGTCATATTGCATTTCTGTTAATAGATACTCAAATTTTTTACACATTGCACCTTTAATATGTTTATAAGCAACTGAAAAAAGCACAAATGTCAGGGCATGTCAGAACATCTCAAGGACCCCAAAAACACCTTGGTCCCCAGAGGGTTAAACAGATAGTAAACTAATGAACATGGGGAATGGGAGCGCTGTGTGCTCAGGCTGGCGTTCTCAGAGCGGTCAAAATAAAAGTCACAACAACAAGTGCGGATTACTTCACTTCAGAGTTCCTACTGGCGGTGCGTATGCAAACTGGAAAATGGCCCTAGTAGAAACTTTTACTTCTCGGGGAACAACCCTGGTGGCTAGTTCCAACAACTAACTATCTGGAACTACCCAGTGCGAAAGCCCCTTTTGAAACTACTGTATTTTTTATTGACTTACTGCTTTTTTGTCCGTCCACGGATGACCTCAAGGTTTTCAAAGGCGCTGAGGGATGACATGTTTATCGGCCACTGCTGAATTATCAGGAAGCCTTTGAGTTGGGAGAAGAGGAAGTTTATGAACACTAAATGTCCCCTTCATGATAAACCATTTTAACCATCATAAATGTCCAGTATTAAACCACTGCATTCTTACCAGTGATTTCTTTTACAGTTCTGAACACGTTGAGCTTGACTGGGTCCAGTTCTGGAGTTTTAGTATGCAGGTCACTGCAATAAAAAAAAAAATCATAAAATGATTTTCTTTCTGGTAATCAAAAACAAGATGATTGTCAAATCCTAACGACACCATAGGAAGATTGATATCAAAGAGTTTGTGGAAAATTTGCCTCAATCACACAATCTAATCAAATTGCAAAAAAAATATGGTCACAATATTTCAATTTCCACTTTAGACATTCTACTAAATAAAACGTTGCAACTACATGTCAACTAAATCCCATTAGAATATTAGTAGACTGTCTGATGGTCCTCAGAGTATAAGTAGTGTTGGGTATCGAGAACCGGTACCAAGTTTCCAAGAACCGGGAATATTTGAAAAATATTTGAAGGATAATTGTCTTTAAACAACATAGAATGGCACTTAGCATTGTGCAGTCCATTCTTTGCTATCAGAGAGTGTAAAATATCATTCTCACCCCTTGAATGTTGTGGTGAGGATTGAAACACCTCCGTTGATTTTTGTGCAGTTCTCAAAGGAGTCGATGTTGCTGGCATTGATTGACAGGACATCGGTCAAAGGCCCCATTCCAAGCCCATTGCAAACTAAGGGGTTGTTAGCACACACATTAAAAATGAACTGCAACTCTAGCCCTGAAGGCAAAAATAATTTCAGTACTTATGCTACCAGTAAAAACTTGACTGAATATATGCTTTGAATTATCTTAAAAATATTTGGATCAGAAGGACTTCAATTATGCTTACTGTATGTATGAATGTCTTTACAAAACAAAAAAATGTAATTATCAAAAGTTAAGGGTTTGGGATCTGCAAAATTTTATTTTAAGAAATTAAATAATTAAACATGTTGAGCCAGTATGAAACTTTTATTCAGCAAGACCATATTAAATTTATTCAAATTGAAAGTAAAGACATTTATAATAGTACAAAATATTTCTATTTAAAAAAAATGCTTTTTCTCATAAACTTTCATGAACTTTCTATTCATCAAAGAATCCTGAACAAAATGCACAGTTTTCACAAAAAAACATTAAGCAGTGCAACTGTATTAAAAAATGATAATGATAATAAATGTTTCGTGACTCGTGAGCATAAAATCAACATTTCAGAATGATTTCTGAAGGATCCTGTGATACTGAAGACTGAAATGATAGTAATGATGTAATGATGCTGAAAATTCAGCTTTGACATCATAGCAATAAATAATTTACAGGTTAAATAAGTTTTACCTGCAAAGAGACTTCTTTCATAAATTATTTTTTATCAAGCCCAAATTTTTTAACGATAGTGTAAACACACAGACACTGCAATGGTTTATCGTTTTTATGCCTTTTATTTAGTTTTAATTATATGTTTTTAAATTATATTAAAATACAGACTAATGTGTTTGTCAAAGAAGAAAAAAAAGAGGAAAAAAAAAACAGACAAACGATCTTTCCTCTTAAAGACAACATCTTGTTACAGATCCTGACCAGCAGTCTCAGCCGTACCTTTTGGACACAGGCCATCACACTTCTTACATTTCCGAACTCCACCCTCATCCACCTCATAGGTGCCAGGGCTGCATGTTCTCACACATGCCCCATGGTCTGTCACGACATAGTTATCTGAGAAAAACATTAAACCATCAGAGTCATTAACCACAACCAACCAGCAACACAATCCTAATGCGTCAAATCATTCTGTCATGGTTATCCTGCTTTCTGAGATGTTATTCAGAAACCAGAGTTTGAGTTGCAGGCTCACGATCCACACCAGAGTGATTCTCTTTACCTGGATTGTGTTGTTTATATTTTAACCCTGAACACCTAAAACATTAATCTCCAGAATGCAGACCTAACAGCTTTGAATTCGCATGAAAGATATAATTAGAATCTGGTCGTGTGTTCAAGGAAAAATAAAAAAACAGAGTGTAAGATTCGTGTCTCATTCTGACTTTAGCCTGGCCTTACGTGGACATGTCTTGATACACGTTGCCCCAAAGCTGTACTTCCCGTCGGGGTTAGGAGCGAGCTGGTGGGTGTTGGGGTCGTAGAGCATGAGCCGTGGACATGCGTCCTTACATGTCCCTTCATCCTGGAAGTCCTTACAGGCCTGCAGAACACAAACAGCATTTCCCATGAGCGCACTAGTCCCAAATCATCTTCATTGCCCTGAGGTTACATTTACTGCAGCTGTGCACTTCATTGGTAATGAATGTTTCACTGTAACAAATGATTCCAGCCGCTAATAACTTGTTTCTTGTATTTTCTCAAAGGCTTATATATAGTAGTACTCTATAGTTCAAAAGTTTTTAACAAAATAAATTAATACTTTTATTTCAGCAAGGATGCTTAACATTTTTCAAAAGTGACAGTAACAAGATTTATAATGTTACAAAATATTTGGTTACACTTTATTTCACAGTATGTGTACTATAGTGTACATTAGGGGTGTTAACAATACACCAAACCCACGATTCAGTTCGTATGACGATTTTCGACCCACGATTCGATACAAAGCGCGTGAGAGGAGAAAAAAAAGAGAGATTTTGAGAAAAAATATATTTTTATTAAAAAACCTACAGGTAAATCTTCTTTATATATTTGTGAGTCTTCATTTTCTGTTGTTTTCCTACTCCAATTCTTGTTAAAACTCACTAGATATGTTTATTCTGTGCATTTTGGGCACTTTTTGTGTGAAAACATATTTATTTCATCCATCAAAAGCGTACTCATTGATTAACATGCATGCCGGAAAAAATATGTGCTGCTCGCGCGCCGCTGACGCTTGCGGTGTGAAACGGCGGTGAAAGGTAAAATTAAATAATTTATCCTCAACTAGTTTTGTGGTGTAGGTCTATGTATTTTATAATGTTAACTTCAAATAATACTAATAGTAATTTCTGCCTTCTCACAGCGCGACAGGTTCGTGGATCTGAGTGTCGCGATTTCGGTTTCATATCGCATATCATCACAGCCCTAGTGTACTTGCAGTGTAATTGCTCAAGAAAGTACTGGTAATATAAGGTAACTACATGGGTTAAGGTTAGGTTTAGGGGTAGGTTCAGGGTTAGTACCTTGTTATGACCTAGTTATAGTAATTGCTATAATAAGTATGAACATGAGAAAAGGGACTGTATACCAAATATATGTATTTAAAAAAAATGCTGTTACTTTAAAATTTCTATTCATCAAGTGGTTTCTACAAAAATATTAATCAGCACAACTGTTTTCAACATTGATAATAACAAGAAATGTTTCTTGAGCAGCAAAACAGCATATTATAATGATTTCTGAAGGATCATGTGACACTGAAGACTGGAGTAATGATGCTGAAAATTCAGCTTTGATCCCATATGAATATATATTCAAATAAAAAACTGTTATTTTAGTTTTTATTAACACATTATTCTATCATTATTCACACTCATTCAGTTCATAATTATCTAAACATTATGTCTACACCTAATTCACTAACTATATTTACGCTAAATATAGCATACATGTACTAAATGATAAATGAGCAAACAAGTGAATGGTTGGGAAATGAATCTAACACATCTGCACATGTGTGTTTCTCACCAGGCAGTCGGTTGGTTTGGGTCCAGTGCAGCCAGCAGCACAATGTTCATTACAGCAGTCTATAGGTTTGAGTCCTTTACACCTGCCCGAGCACTGCTCCGCACAGATCACCTTAGTCACTAGATTCAGAGAGAGAAGGAACTTTAGAGATGCTAACAGACCTATCAGTGTTCGCTACATCGCTAAAGCTGAGCACAGCAACAACAATTCAATATTCGTCTGAAGAGTTTTCAAAACAGTCCTTCGGGGGTCAAGTAGTGTTCTTCGGCAGTCGTGAAATATAAGTCAAGGATCAACTAAACAATCTAAAGAGGAGCATTTAAAAAAACTACTCAAAAAGCAGAAATCCCAAAACTGTCAATTCACTGCAATTTGCAGAGGTATTGTGCATTACTAACCAGTACAGCATGAAACAAGATAACCCAGGTTTAAGACAACAAAGGGTTACATATCGTGCAGGATTAACAGTTTAAAGTCTAAGAACCACAAAGTGTTTCTATTTGACTAAATAACTTCTAAAAGCTTCCTGTTTTTTTTTTTATTTTTTAAAGGCTTCTATATAGGACACTACCATGCCAAATTTTGGGTGAATGTGTATATATATATATACATATAAATGAGTTTTTATACTCCCTGTTTTTTTCAGTTACTTGTCCAATCTCGTTTACATAAATGTTGAAGCTAAGCGTTTGTGGATTTATCATTAAAGTCTGTTCCCTGTTCTTATCTCCTTTGTCGTATGTGTTCCTTGCAATAACCCAGGGTGACAACAGTAAAAGGTCTGCAAAGTTTTAAAGAGCACAGTGCACGACAAATTAAGTTATTGTCTCCTAAAAACAACAATCGATTTTGAACTGCTAAAACGATTCCTGTCTCACTTCCTTTTATACCTACATAACAATGTAGCAAATTTGACCAATCAGAGCAGAGTAGACCAATCAAAACCGACTGAGCCATCTGACCAATCAGAGCAGAGTAGGCTATCAGAAAGGTGTGTTTAGAGAGATCTTCAAATTCTGGTTTTCAGAAACAAACTTTTGAATAGTAGTGTGAAGTGTCTGTGTTTCCAGTCGCTAGCTTTTAAAAGGTTTCTGTGTTGTTGTTGTTTTTTAAACACTTCTACATAGTATGTTTTCACTAATTTAGTAAAAAGCCTGAAAGTGGGAAAAACATTCAGATTCAGTCATTAGAGTAGTTTAGGACCACTTACTTGTTTGGCAGTTTTGAGGGCCAGGGCCCCAACAGGAACCATTGTGACAGCTTGGGTCACACTTCTCACCTGCGGGAGGTAGAGTAGAACATTCTTAATCAACGTGCAAAATTAATTAATACCATTTAATATGTGTGTGTATATTTAAAAAAAAATAAAAATCTTGAGGGACTTACAGTATCTTGCCAAGTTTGTTTTCGGCTTTATAATTTCAGGATGGCTCTTCATGTTCAGAATATCAGTCCACTGGATGGTCTCCACATTACATAAATGACTGTTACTGGTAAATTTTATTCCACCCTTTAGTATTTCTAGGAGGGAAAGTGACAGTGTTTGAACAATGCATTAATGTACTGTATGACAAACTTCACCAAGAGTGACAGTGGAAATTTAGGTCTACTATTGTTTTCCAAATATAACTTTCAGCACCAGGCATGGAGATTAATGAATGTTATTCCCTCTACAAAACAAATGTGCGAAAGACATACAGGTCAGTTAGAAGCATGTGTTATTCTCATTTGGAAGAAAAAAAAATAGGACAAAGATCACTTTTATATAAGCACATACCAGTTAAGCTAGTCAGTGGTAACTGATTCAATCCCATGCTGTTGTTGGAGTTTAGTAGGACGGCCAAGGCAAAACTGTCATTATAAAGGGAGTGGCCACGAATGATGCGCAGATTCTCAAGGGGGATGCTGGGAGCCGAGTTGACCCCAATAAGAACATACCCACCAACTTCTTGGATGCTCTGAAATCAGAAACATTAAACATAAAACTCACTAACATCCAACACTAACACTATATAAAGAGTTGTTAAACAGCATAATTTAAATATTGTTGAGGCATCTGTCATGAAATACAAAATAATAAAACATTGGTATATAGATGACTTACAATAACCAAACAGTAAGACAACAGTAAAATAGCACTGAACGTAGTGTTTGTAAACATATACATATATATCATACCCTGAGAAAAGACAAGTCATGGTTTTCTGTCATATATGTGATTTCCAGGTTTTCCAGAACCACGGTGCAGTTGCTGTACATTTTTACCAGGATCTGATAATGGTCATCCACTGTTCCCAGGAGGGCCAGTTTGTTGTTCGCTCCCTGACACACTAAAACACACAGAGAGAAAGAAAGAACAATTAAATCCACTGAGGCCTTCATGGAAAAAAAGCATAATAAAACTCACATTCCAATAGAAGCAAAAACCAAGTTTTTGGTTTCTTTTTGCAATTTGTTTATCCATTAAACCTCCCAACCAAATTATTTTTCAACATACTTTCAAACACATTGGAATCAGTTTTATTCATTCAATAATACAGTAAGACATGGGGTCAGTAAGATATTTTAAATTAAATTAAAATAATTTTATTCCACAAAGATGCATTAAATTGATCAAAAGTGACTTTAATTAGGCTGTGTTACAAAATATTTATATTTCAAAATAAATGCTGTTTTTTGTAACTTTCTATTTATCAAAGAATTCTTTAAAAAAAATCTATTACAGTTTCCTCAAATATATTAAAGTTTTTAATGTTGTTTATATGTCTATGTGACGTTTTTAATATGATTCAAGTCAAACCATGTGAAAATTCATAAGTAAACACCATTGCTGAGTATTTTCTCCTTAAAACTGCAGTGAACCAAAGACAATCTCAAAAACGAGGTTTGAAATCGTACTCGGTTACTAACGTAACCTCGGTTCTCTCTAGAGAGGGAACGAGTACTGCGTAATAGCTTACGCTAGGGGAAAAACTCTTTTCCGCGAGATATTGAAGACAAAAATTATCCTTAATTTTTTATTAATGTAAAACGCTCTGCAGCAGCAAGCAGACATAGGCGAAACAGCTCGCGCGCCTATTGGTTGCTCTGCAGCAAATGCAGCAGCCTATCGAGAGAGACTCTGCGTGACGTAATGACCAATGGGGGCAATTCGCGCCCATATCGTCACGTCCCGCCAGAAGGGGCGTGGTCTCACCCTATAAATATGCTCGTTAGGCTGATACAAGCTGGTTTTTATCACTGAAGCGAACCAGAGCGTATTCCAAGCACGGCAAGATACGCAGTACTCGTTCCCTCTCTAGAGAGAACCGAGGTTACGTTAGTAACCGAGTACGTTCTCTTACGAGAGTATCTCTCGTACTGCGTAATAGCTTACGTTAGGGGAACACAATGCAACACGCCATGCGTACAGGGATCCAACACCAAAGTCCCGGGGGCCGAAGCCCAGGGCTCATGTAGTGCATAATCACCATAAACTCACATAGAGTGTAGGAAGAGAGGCTGGAAGCGTCATTCCCTATAAAAAAGCACCCAGCGGGGCTATTATATGACAATAAAACGCGCAGCCAGGGTGAAAGCATTCAGCCTGATCTGGGTGGCCATACGTGTGTCAACACTCATGGGGCTGCAGTAAACTCAGCATCTGGGCCGCACAGCGGGGCAGATAGCACTGAATTTTAGACCGCCAAAAGCTTAGCTTGTAAGGCGGGTACCTCCAGGTTATAGTATTTTATAAATGTAGACGGCGAGGCCCAGCCCGCGGCCGTACAGATATCTTGCAGGGAAACCCCGCTCGACCACGCCCACGAAGAGGCCACGCCTCTCGTGGAGTGCGCCCGGACACCCAAGGGGCACTGTAGGCCCTTCGCAGAGTAAGCGAGCGCAATGGCATCCACTATCCATCTGGATAGGCTCTGTTTTGAGTCGGCGAGTCCCTTGGAACGCCCGCCAAACAAAACAAAAAGCTGCTCCGTCTGTCTGAAAACAGACGAGCGTGACACATAAGCTCTCAATGCCCTGACGGGGCAAAGGAGACTCGCATCCTCCTCCTCACTGAGAACCGGAAGGGCGGACAGGGAAATTACCTGGGCCCTGAACGGTGTATTGAGGGATTTCGGGACATACCCGTGCTTTGGTTTGAGAATGACCTTCAAGTCATTAGGCCCAAACTCCATACACGACGCGCTTAGTGAAAGCGCCTGTAAGTCCCCTATGCGCTTCACTGAAGCGAGAGCCATGAGAAACACTGTTTTGAACAACAGGTGTTTCATGTCCACCAGCTGGATTGGCTCGAACGGGGCGCCTTTCATGGCCTCCAGGACCGTGGAAAGGTCCCACGTCGGGACTGAAGGGGGCCTGGGAGGGTTCAGCCTCCGAGCTCCCCTAAGGAAACGCACGACTAAGTCGTTTTTCCCCAGCGACTGGCCAGACACCGGTTTTGCAAACGTTGCTATGGCCGCCACATATACTTTGAGCGTGGATGGGGTCCTGCCCTTATCCAGTAGCTCTTGAAGGAAGGAAAGCACTTCCGAAACCCCGCATTCCACAGGTGAAAAGCTCTGGGCTTGACACCATGCAGAGAAAACAGACCATTTTGAGGAGTAGAGCCGCCTGGTAGACGGAGCTCTAGCCTGCGCGATCATGTTTAACACTCCTTCTGGGAGGCTAGCGGGTACCCGTTGATGGCCCATGCGTGCAGGGACCACAACTCCGGGCGAGGGTGCCAAATCGAGCCCTCCGCCTGAGAGAGGAGGTCTCTCCTCTATGGTACAGGCCATGGGGCAGTGCTGGTCAGCTGCATCAGGGCAGGGAACCACGTCTGGTTTGTCCAGAGCGGAGCTACGAGCAGCACTGGGCATCCGTTCTCCCTGATTCGTTCCAACACCTGAGGCAGGAGCGAGACAGGAGGAAAAGCATATAGGGGGCAGCGGGGCCAAACATGAGCCAGCGCGTCCTTGCTTTTCGAGAAAAACTCCGGGCAATGAGCGTTTTCGTGGGACGCGAATAGGTCCACCTGTGATCTGCCGAACGTTTTCCACAGCAGCTGAACCGTCTGCGGGTGCAGCGACCATTCCCCTGCTGGAACATTGTTCCTGGACAGTCTGTCTGGTCCCACATTCAGGTGACCAGGCACGTGCGCTGCTCTCAGTGAGAGCAGGTTGTGCTGAGCCCAGACCAGGAGGCGTTCCATCAGCCTGTGAAGGTTTCGTGACCTGACGCCGCCCTGGCGATTTATGTATGCCACCACTGACATGTTGTCCGACCGGACCAAGACGTGGTGGCCTGTTACCTGGGGACAAAAACGCCGTAGCGCTTTGTCGACTGCTATCATCTCCAAGCAGTTTATGTGAAGGAGCTTTTCCCGTTCTGACCACAGGCCAGCTAGCGGTCTGCCCTCGAGCAGCGCTCCCCACCCCGAGGTGGAGGCGTCCGTAGACACCACCTCCACATTCGAAGCGGTCCCCAGACTACCACCTGACTGATACCAGTCGGTTATTTTCCTGGGTTCCAGAGCTGAAACACACTGAAGGTCGACCCTGAGGCGAAACAGACCCGCTGCCCATGCCCTGGGTGGAACCCGCGCTTTCAGCCACATCTGCAGTGGGCGCATGCGGAGCAAGCCCAACTGGAGTACAGAGGCTGCTGAGGCCATCAGCCCCAGCATTTTCTGAAACCTTTTGAGCGGAACTATCGCGCCGTGGCGGAAGGATTTCGCGCCGCGCTGAATATTTAGCCCGCGCTCTGGTGACAGGCGTGCTGTCATGGACAGCGAGTCCAACACGGTTCCCAGAAAGGAAATTTTCTGACTGGGAGACAGTGAGCCCAGCTCCTCGAGGTGCTCGAGTAATGCGGCCCTGTGTTCTATGAGCTCCGATCGTGATCGAGCTAGAATCAGCCAATCGTCCAAGTAGTTCAGGACTCGCATGCCCTGAAGTCTCAGGGGTGCGAGCGCCACGTCCATGCACTTCGTGAATGTACGAGGTGCTAGGGACAGGCCGAACGGCAGGACTGTGTATTGATATGCCTGGCCCTCGAAAGCGAATCTCAAGAATCCCCTGTGATGGGACGCTATTTGTATTTGGAAATAGGCGTCTTTCAGATCTATTGACATAAACCAGTCCCCGTGGCGCACTTGCGCGAGGATTTTCATGGTCGTAAGCATTCTGAACTGGCGCTTCACAAGCGCTCTGTTCAGCTATCGCAGATCTAAAATGGGTCTGAGACCTCCATCTTTTTTCGGTACCAGAAAATATCTGCTGTGTAGGCCCCCTTTGCTCTGAGCTTGAGATAAAGGTTCTATAGCACCTTTGCTCAGTAGTTTCGCTATCTGGGCTCGAAGTAGATGAGATACTTCGTTTTCCACCGTCGTCTCGACGCGCGCCGTATAACGGCGGGGACGTCGAGCGAACTGTAGCGAATAGCCTCCTTTTATAGTGTTCAGCACCCATTCTGATACCCCAGGAAGCTGTGCCCACAATTTCGCGTGAATAGCTAGGGGTAGAATGAGATCTGGGCTCTGGCCGAGACATAGTGACGGCAAGAGAGCTCCGGCGTGCTGTAACGCAGACACTGTGTTTACAGTGTGTGAGGCAGGGGGCGCGCCGATCGCGGCGGGCAGCCTGGCCGCGCTCAAAACCCTTATAGCAGTTTGCTGAGGGAGAGAGAGCGGGGCGAGCCCCGTGGGGCTTAACATGTCTGTGAGTGAATGTGGGCGCAGGACAGCGGGCACATTTACTGCACTGAAAAACACAGTCGGCCTGAGCTGACTGAATGCGTGTTGGTTTCGTTTTCACAGAACCCGTGGGACATGTGGTGTGTAGTGTTTGTGGGCACTGAGACGTAGGCACATTCACTACATTTAGTGCACAATCGACATGAGACGATTTTGTGTGTGCGAGCCCTGCATTTTTGCGGGCTGTGTTTGTGTGTAGAAATGATTCCTGGGTTGTGGGCATTTTCAATACACTCATAACACCATCGGCTGTGGCCGGAATACCAGAAAATACACCATTTATGTGATTTATCTGGGTCGCCGTGGGAACAGCATTTGTGTGCAGGCAAGCGGGCATGGTACTGGCTTGCTTACTGCAAAATACACTGGAACAGTCACATTTTCTGGAACTGAACGAGCGAAAATTTCAGTGGAAGTCTGGCCACGACGAGACTGAAACACCGTCGATTTCCTAGGAGGCTAGGAAGACTTGTGTTGGTTTCGTTTTACAGAAACCGTGGTAGTGTTTGTGGGCACTGGGTTGTGGGCACATTCACTACATTTAATGCACAATTGACATGCGTCGATTTCATTTGTGCGAGCCCTGTACCGTGGCGGGCTGTGTTTGTGTGTAGAAATGAACACTGGGCTGTGAGCATTTTATTACACTTATAACACCATCGGCTGTGGCCGGAAAACCAGAAATACAATGATCACATGATTTTTCTAGGTCGCCGTGGAAACGGCCTTTATGTGCAGGCAAGCGGGCCGTGGTACCAGCTTGTTTACTGCAAAATACACTGGAACAGTCGCATTTTCTGGAACTGAACGAGTGAAAAGTTTTTGGTGGAAGTCTGGCCGCGGCGAGACTAAATTGTTATCTGCTGCGAGAGCCGGGATCGAACACGGGTCTCTCGCGTGAAAGCTTAGGGTTCCGCCACTGGGCCACAGGGAGAACTACACTAGCGCAAGCAGATAAGAGAGTGTCATCACAGTTTTGTGTGTGTCGGCGTTTGTATGCATGTGTGCGTGTCATACAACAGGCTCATTGCTGCAATAATGACATTTTCAGCCGCTCAAACTAGGAGCTGAGAAATGTTTAAGAAATGGAGATTAGTCCGGCCTCGGCGGGGACTAAAAAACACTCTTTTCTCATTTGCCGGTGACGCACGCCCATTGGGGGGCGGGGTAGATTTCTTATAACGTAAAGAAAGCTAGCCGTGGTTTTAGGGCTCGCGGTCTTGATGCTGGCCCGTTTCCTTGACGACTCGCGGACAGAAGGCGGAGGTCCACAGAGCTCGCCTGTTGCGCGGGCGCCTCCCAATCGAGGCCGATGCTTTCCACGGCCTGAGAGAGCAGACGCATCAGCTCAGTCTCAATGCCGGCTCTCTTACCAGTGGGCTGGCGGGAAACGCTAGCGGAGGGGAGATCTACGGAGCTCGCCCAATCCTCACTATCGGATGCCAGAAGAGAACACGCCTCGTGGGTTCGTCAAACTCGTGGATGGACGCGGCGGCAGGCGGCGGCCGTTGTCCGTCAGTGAGCGACTCGAGCGAAGCCGGCGAAGCTGGCGGGCGAACCGCCGAGCTTTGGCGGGCTGGAGAAAGCTCGGGAGCGCGCTGGGCGCGGCGCTTCTTGCGGCGCGGCACCACGGCGGGCTGCGGTGAAGGCTCGGAGAATGATGCCAGGCGAGTCCTCAGAGTCACCATGGGCAAAAGCTCGCAATGAGGGCATCCTCACCCAGGCAGGAAACACAGATGACGTGCCGGTCTCCATCGCTGAGCGGGGCGCGGCACGAGCCACAGGAAGGCATCTTTAAAAAGACGCAGCTCTTTTTGTGAGAGAAGTGTGAGTCGCGTCAAGTAAGCGAGCAAACACTCTCAACAGAGTAAATACACACAGAGTATGAAAGGATATAGAACGCCGGAAAACGCAGCAGGTACGGCAGTTGAAGGCGGCGAGGCCAGCGAGGCCAGCGACTCCAGAGCTCGTCCCGCTGAAAGGCTTGCTTCGACGGCGCGGCTTCTCACTCCGGATCCAGCGATGCGTGTGCTTCGCTGAAGAGGTAAAAATCAGCTTGTATCAGCCTAACGAGCATATTTATAGGGTGAGACCACGCCCCTTCTGGCGGGACGTGACGATATGGGCGCGAATTGCCCCCATTGGTCATTACGTCACGCAGAGTCTCTCTCGATAGGCTGCTGCATTTGCTGCAGAGCAACCAATAGGCGCGCGAGCTGTTTCGCCTATGTCTGCTTGCTGCTGCAAAGCGTTTTACATTAATAAAAAATTAAGGATAATTTTTGTCTTCAATATCTCGCGGAAAAGAGTTTTTCCCCTAGCGTAAGCTATTACGCAGTACGAGAGATACTCTCGTAAGAGAACTCCAGTGTTTCTTATGTCACAAACTACCTTATAATAATAATAACTTTATTTTTATATAGCGCCTTCTCAAGGCACATAACATAATTAGAACAAGCAAATAAAAATACAACACAAGGAATTTTAAAATAAAAAACAACAGACTAGAATATAAAAGTTAGGAAAAGCAAGGAAAAGCCAACCTAAAATATTTAGATTCTGTGCATCTCTAATATGAGGAGGGAGTGCATTCCAAAGCCTAGGAGCATATAAGATGAAAAAGCCCTGTGCCCTACAGAACGCAACCGTGTCTGCCAATACACCAGCTTGTGAGGAGTGTAAATGACGTTTGGGAGTGTATAAAGTTAAAATTGCAGACAGATCCTCAGGGGCCAGTCCATGCAGTGCCTCATATGTGAGCATAAGGATTTATCATCCTTAGAACCTGACCGGGAGCCAGTCCAGAGACTTTAGGATTGGTGTAATGTGCTCATTTCTACTGACTCCAATCAGGATCCTTGCAGCTGAATTTTGCACATATTGCAGTTTGTTAAGCATGTTTTTAGGAACCCCAGCAAGAAGTGCATTGCAATAGTCAAAAAACAAAGAACAAAGGTATTAATAAGCTTTTCAGTCACAGAGAGGGATAACACAGAGCAGAGTCTAGCAATATTTCTGAGATGAAAAAAGGAGTTCTTAATAGTGTACTGCACATGAGAGACGAAAGACAAACTTGAATCAAATATAACTCCTAATTTTTTTTTTTATTTAGCTTGTGAATCCAAAACTGAGCTATCTATGTTAAAAATTAGTGTGCCAGCTTTACGAAGCTGATGAGAGGAGCCAATGAGTAAGACCTCAGTCTTATCACTATTAAGACACAAACATATTTGGGACATCCATGTTTTTATCCCAGAAATAAAATGTATTAAATAAGGAACATCCACATTTTGACCAGGCTTATAAATCTGAGTGTCATCTGCATAAAAGTGATAATTAAGCCCAAGTGATCTTAGGAGCAGTCCGAGTGGAAATATGTAAATGCTAAAGAGTAAGGGGCCCAAAATTGAACCTTGAGGAACACCCGTACAGACAGAGCCAACCTCATCCTCAATCCATCTAAACCAGATTAAAACAGTCTCAGAAACAATAAAGACCTTGTAACCAATCACGTCAACGTACAGGGCGAGCTTTAGCATATCATTAACTATGACCGCTCTGAAGCAGAGGAGTCTCAAGAGAAGCCATACTGGTATATTTGTCTGTTAATATAAAACAATATGGTACATTTAGCAATATAGCGGGTGAATTATGTATATGATACATATACTTGAGCACCAAATCGGCATATTAAAATTATTTCTGAAGGATGATCAGCTTTGCCATCAAAGCAATTAAGTATATGTATATATATTTTTAAAACATTAAACTGTCAAAAACAGTTATTTTATTTGTAATAATATTTCACAATATTACTGTTTTTCCTGTATGTTTTATCAAATACATGCAGTCTTGGTGGGCACAAAAAGCTTTATACACAGTCCTTTAACAACAATCACAGTCTTGAGCCTTCTTGCTTATTTCACAATTGTGGAATTTTAGCCCATTTTGCAATGCAAATGTGTCCCAATTACACAAATTAGATGGACTTGTTTGCAGGTCAAACCACAGGTTTTCACTTGAATTCAGGAATTGAATTGAAAGCCATTTCCAAAATCTTTATTTGATACGAATAAAAGACTAAAATGATTGTAATAAATCAACTGCAAATGCTAGAGCCAGAGCCAATCTGAGGCATGTGTCTTTTGCAGCTAATGAACCAATCAGAATTCAGTCAAGGTGGGCGTTCGTTTTAAGTGCTCTGAGCGGCAAAGGAAAGACTCTGCGGTGGGCCAAGATAAATAGTGCTTGTGGCAAAGAGAGAGTTCGTATGAATGCTACGAGAACTTACTCTTTCTCACACACTCATCTGGGAAAAAATGACTACTACATTTACTCATTCTGGTCTATATTGCTGCATTAGATAAGACAAATATGACTTTAAATACAAAAAATTGAATCAACAGTGATGTGTTCATCATGGCTTCTGGTCTGTTCTGCTACACTCCTTTCTCTTCCTCCTCAATTCTTTCATTACTTTATCCTCAATATTTCCATCACTATACAATACTAAATTGCAGTGGTCTTCAACTGTGGTCGTGGGGGTGTAAAAATGGGTCGCAAGACTAGTTCACCAAAAAACAAAAACAAATTCTGTCATCATTAGGGAAATAAAAGAAAATCTATTGAGGGTGCGTAAATGACTAAGAATTTAAATTTCCTTTTTAAGGAAAATGAAAATGAAATTTTCTGTTTAAAAATTCTGTAATACTCACCATCAAGCATGAATTTCTTTCTTCTGCTGAACACAAAAGAAGATATTTTGAAGAATGTCGGTATCCAGACAGTTGATGTACCCCCATTGACTTCCATAGTATGGAAATAAAATAGCTTATTATATATTGCATGTCAGTGGTAGAAAGGGTTGTTGTGTGGGTGGCAATTCAGTTCTTTTTAATAGGCTTAGATAACAGTGAGGCCAAACAACTCAACTAATCTCAGGTCAAAGTTGTTTCCAGTTTTAGGATAAGCTAGACTCCACTTTCAAGATAAACGTATGTTGAGACAGTTTATAGGAGCCAGCTTGAGACAAGGAGACCAGGAGCTGAAGAATGGAGCTTTATAGTCACACAAGTGCAAAAAGTCTCTCTCTATAAACACTGAATGGATGAACTGCACAACACATTTACAGAAACCCCTCCTCCAAGTCTTCTTAGGAAAACTAGTATTGTACCGTGAGATGAGGTGTTGACATGTGGCAGGTGAGATTTATCATGGAGGATACTCGCTATTGTTGGGTCGCATTCTTTAACGTGTCTGTTCTTGAAGGAAAAGCTAAAGCTTGTAAACATCTGAACGACAGAAGTCTCAAATGTCATCTTGCTTAAAAAGGATCTAAAGTGAAAGTTCACCCCAGCATTACAATTCTGTTGTAATTTACTCAACCTCATGTCATTCTTTCTTCTGCAGAACACAGACATTTTGAAGAAATGTTTTTAAAAGAATGTTTGACCATACAATGAAAGTAAGTGGGGTCCAAAACAACATTGGAACACTTTGACTTTAATGGTATGGACAAAAAAAATTCTAAAGGTGCTCCAAAGAGGATTTTTGGGGCCAATCACGATCACAGGAAGCAGTCTCGACTGATACCGTTCATAGGAAGTAACCGTTCAAACAGTATCGTCTGATTCTGATCACACAAACCAGTATCGGCTGATACCGATAAGAAGCAGTATCAGCTGATTCTGATCACAGGAAGCAGTATCGGCTGATACCGATCACTAGAAGCAGTATCGGCTGTTACCGATCACTAGAAGCAGTATCGGCTGTTACCGATCACTAGAAGCAGTATTGGCTGATACCGATCACTAGAAACAGTATCGGCTGATACCGATCACTAGAAGCAGTATCGGCTGATACCGATCACTAGAAGCAGTATCGGCTGATACCGATCACTAGAAGCAGTATCGGCTGATACCGATCACAGGAAGCAGTATAAGCTGATACCGATCACAGGAAGCAGTATAAGCTGATATCGATCACAGGAAGCAGTATCGGCTGATACCGATCACTAGAAGCAGTATCGGCTGTTACCGATCACTAGAAGCAGTATCGGCTGTTACCGATCACTAGAAGCAGTATCGGCTGATACCGATCACTAGAAGCAGTATCGGCTGATACCGATCACAGGAAGCAGTATAAGCTGATACCGATCACAGGAAGCAGTATAAGCTGATATCGATCACAGGAAGCAGTATCGGCTGATACCGATCACTAGAAGCAGTATCGGCTGATACCGATCACAGGAAGCAGTATCGGCTGATACCGATCACAGGAAGCAGTATAAGCTGATACCGATCACAGGAAGCAGTATCGGCTGATACCGATCACTAGAAGCAGTATCGGCTGTTACCGATCACTAGAAGCAGTATCGGCTGATACCGATCACAGGAAGCAGTATAAGCTGATACCGATCACAGGAAGCAGTATAAGCTGATACCGATCACAGGAAGCAGTATAAGCTGATACCGATCACAGGAAGCAGTATAAGCTGATACCGATCACAGGAAGCAGTATCAGCTGATTCTGATCACAGGAAGCAGTATCGGCTGATACCGATCACTAGAAGCAGTATCGGCTGTTACCGATCACTAGAAGCAGTATTGGCTGATACCGATCACTAGAAGCAGTATCGGCTGATACCGATCACAGGAAGCAGTATAAGCTGATACCGATCACAGGAAGCAGTATAAGCTGATACCGATCACAGGAAGCAGTATAAGCTGATATCGATCACTAGAAGCAGTATCGGCTGATAGTAGTAGTATTGGCTGATACCGATCACATGAACCAGTATTGGCTGATATCCATCACTAGAAGCAGTATCGGCTGATACCGATAAGAAGTAGTATCGGCTGATATCGATCACAGGAACCAGTATTGGCTGATATATCGATCACAGGAAGCAGTATCGGCTGATCCCGGAAAGAAGTAGTATCGGTTGATACAGATAACAGGAACCAGTATCGGCTGATACCGATAAGAAGCAGTATCGGCTGATACCGATCACAGGAACCAGTATCTGCTGATATCGATCACTAGAAGCAGTATCGGCAGATACCGATAAGAAGTAGTATCGGCTGATACAGATAACAGGAACCAGTATCTGCTGATATCGAGCAGTATCGCCTGATACCGATAAGAAGCAGTATCAGCTGATACCGATCACAGGAACCAGTATCTGCTGATATCGATCACTAGAAGCAGTATCGGCTGATACCGATCACAGGAACCAGTATTGGCTGATACAGATAACAGGAACCATTATCGGCTGAAACCGATCACTAGAAGCAGTATCACCGATCACCGGGTTAAGGTCTTCTTTTTATCATGTAGCATTATTTATATTGATGCTCCGATCAAGATTTGACAGCATTAATTCATTAATACAGACAGCAAGGATGCTGACAGTAAAGACTTGTATAATGTTACAAAAGAGTGGAAAGGCAAGTAGTTCTGAAGAACAGAAGAGGGCTTATAAGAAACAGCTCAGTAGGAAAAACTGAGGGTGAGACGACAGGTTCCCTGTGCTCTGCTATACTCTCATCGCAATGAAACAGTGCGTTTCAGAGCGCAGAGCAAAGCCATCAACCCATCGCCTACACACCGGACAAGATAAATTCATAAACAGTGTCTTTAACAGTGTTATCTAGGATGGCCGATATGGAGTTACTCATTTCCTGCGTCAGTCCCAGGCAGAATGAAGGCCTTCTAGAGCAGATGACTTTGGTTGGTTTCACTGGATGTTACATAAAACACATGACTCTATGAGACAGTAGGATGTTTACCATTAACATAGATGATACTGTATATTGTGATAAAGAAATTATGACCAGAGGTAACGTCACTTGTTTCATTGTTAAAGATTGAGTTAGCTCACTTCCTTCTCGCAATCCTTCTGGCCCAGTGCAATAATAAGGCGAGGCTTTACCTAGGCTGGCTCAACTTCAGTAGGTATACTGTTCCTCTCTGCAAATGACGTAACTGTTTGAGTGTTACTTTTTGCCCCTGGCTGTAGGTGTGCTAGAAGTCCTTCATAATGTGTGTTAAGTGTTCCCATGCATCCACACTACAGGGTTAACACCAAGAAGAACCTTAGTCATGTAAACTTTGTTGCAATATACAGGAAGAAAATGTAATTTACTGTCTGCTCACACATTTTAAATTATCTTTATTGAAGAGGGTGTGAGCGTGTTTTGTTTCTTTAGCATGTAACTACAAATTTCTTCTGAAAAGGCTTGTGAAAATGTTTGGGTGGTTAGTATGACACAATTCTTGCTTAAAAATGGCAGCTGTCATCTGAGATTCTATCCCCCTTCCTCGATGGCTGATTAAAAACATAGAGAAATCACATAGTACTACATTTGGTTAGTACTGTATGAATGAAATTAGAACGTACTACTGTATATCCGCCATGTTTTTACGGTCATGTGACCTACTAATAGTGACCTAGAATAGTAAAGTGTCAATCAGATGTACACCTCAGAATCTCACAGGTGGCATGAAATAGAAGCTGTGATAGTCTTTTCTTTCATGTTGTGAGGTATATCGGAGTAAAACGGCTTCTTGAACAAGAAAAAATGTTGTGCGGGACTTGATTTTGTCCATGGGAAATTGATTGGATGGTTGTGGTTTGCTATTGGTTGATCTTATGTGAGTGACAAATTGCCCCGCCCTAATGCCAGTAAACACATCATCAAAGAAGAGAAGAGATGAGCTGCAAGAGGGAAGGGAAGTTATTTTGATTCAAGATTACGAGAGAACATGATTTACTTTTCTTTTTTTTTTTTTTTTTTTTGACATGTATGGATAAATCATTTATAATCAATACTGAAATATTCCATAAAAAACAAGAATTGTCAATTGTGACTTTATGGTGGCTTTAAATTTGCACCAAACTACTGAATGCATCTTTAAGACAAAAAAGACAGACAATAATAATTTGTACTAAAATAATTTCTAAGACAACATAAAATAGATCATTTTCTGTTAATACAGTGTCATTACCTGGAATGCCATTAGCTGTTCAAGTCATGTACTGTAATTGAGTTACATGAAAATAAATCCACTGTTATGAGGAAACAGCAATGCTAGATGATTTCTAATGTAATTATATAAGTCATTATTTATTCTTTGGAGGCACCTGTAACATTAAACTAAAACGGTGTATTTTATTCAGAGAACACACTGGCCTTTTTTTAGTGTGGCATTCAACTGAACATACATACAGTTGGTATAAGTAGTTTAAAAAAAAATACATGATATGCCAATTTATTAATAAAACTAATAACAATTAATCACACAAAGGTGAGAAAAAAAAAAAAAATATGATAATTATTTTATAATAAAAAGTATTCATTTTAAAAAATATATTTTTATTGTATTTTAAAAAAAATAAACAATTACACCAAATTAACAGGTTAAATTAGGAACTCCCTGTATAAAATAACATGTTAAGATAACATCAATTTAGATGATTGTTTCCCCAATTTCATTACATGTGACCCCAAGTTTATACCCACATTGGTTTAAAGTTTCATTTGTCCGTCTGGAAGATGGATTGCACAAAAATGAACATATGCATTATTTTTTTCTTGCAAGAATAAAGGCAGATGTTTTTGTAAAGTAATTTTGAAGTCTCTGAATCATCCTTCTTGGATCTACAGCTCAAGGCTTTAGGTTTCAAGAGCAGTTTAAACCTCTCAGGACCACTTCCAGTTTTAATGAGGAAAATAAAGCATTTCCTCAGGTCTTCCTGTGCATTAAGCCCACACTTCCCTCTCCTGCTAGGACAGAATTGTTTGAGGCTGAGGAGAGGAGGTGTATTCCGCTACATATGGCGCAATGTAAACAAAGATAGCATCAAAACACAATGAAAGATTCTCAGGGTGTAGATGACAATAATCTATTCTGTGTCTTTGAAGCTAAATTCTGGATTCCATCTGGGAGTGGATCCAATGAGTGGGATATGGACTCAAAACTGTGGAGATGTGGGGGTGTTCCAGATCAGGGACTTGAAGAACTCACAGGAAGAAGACGGAACAAACAGAGACACACTCACACACTCAAAAAACCAACACCACTACCAAAAGTGGATGGCAATAAAGCAGAGAAACCAAAAAAATGGCCCTTCTGACATTTCAGGAAGTTCCTTGTATGGGGTCGGTCATTGCGTTACTCCAAACCCAGATGCTATAGTGGCCTCTCGGGAGGGCTCAGGGAGCAAGAAAGAGGGATGGAAAGGGCGGAATTGAGAGAACTGGGAAGAAAGACACGTGTTTGAACCGAGCCAGATGCAAAACACCCAAGGAAGAGCCATGTATTTTATTTCACAGAGTGTACTTTAAATGCATTATTGGCTTTTCTACCAGAAAGTGATACCGTGTTGATTTAATTTCACTTGCTGTAAAGCTTCCTCCTCTGTTGCACACGAGTACGTAGGCTTCAGTGTTGGGCTTAACAATGCTACACTGTAAATCTAGTTAGACTTACTTAAAAAAAGCATGCAAACCGATTGCCTTTAAAAAAACTAAGTAAAGTGAAATAAGAATAGTATTTTGTACTGACAAATGCGTAGTGTAACTGTGATTTCGTGTTGCATGGCTGCATCAATAGGGGGAAAATTACAATAATATAATTGAAGTTCCAAGTGCCCAACCATAGGACACACTCATCACCATAATGGTGAGTTCAAACAAAAACATTTTAGCAAAATGTCTCCATTGGAAAATAACATTTTGCCATACTCTTTTTCATCTACACAGGAGATATAAATTTAATCTGATGGGACACTGTGTTCTTAGATATTGGTTTTGTTCTTTGTTTCAAGAACTGTATGGATAATCAATTTAAGGTCATTCATCTCGCAAAGCATCACACTTTTTTTCTATGAAAACTCCTGAGAAAGACAAATAAGGACCTAAACTGAGGCAAATGTTTATCTCTCTTGGAAAGCGCTCCCTAACAACTCGGTGTACATCTCCAGTTACACTTTGCAAATCTTTGACTTTGTTTATCCTGAGGCCCAGGGCTGGAATGCTGGAGAAAGGGACTTTTGAGCACCTAGTTGTAACATTAGCAAAACATTAGCACGCTAGCATTTCACATTTTCCTTGTGGACTTGTGATCAAGTTGCGGTGAGATCACGTCTGCAGGATTTCATGCAACTATAGGTCATTCCTAACTTGGTGACTTTTGGGCTTAATCAGTAGAACATTATAACTTGTAGCTATTAGGAACCTAAATGGCACCAAATTGTCAGAATGACCCAAGTGAATCTATTGGAAAGCTACAAAACTGGTGAACATTTATCTTATGTTGACCGTGTGAACAAAACGTGCCCATTCATATTACTCAGATCCGTTACCCATTGAGTTGCTAATGGGATCACTGGTGCTTACACAGTCGTGGGCTTTATTCATCATTTTGGAAGAACCAGAGGGAGCCAAGAGCTGATTCATTGCAATGGTTGTCTTCTTTCTGTCCACAGATTTGATTTGTGTCTCTTTCTTCTCAAGAAGTAAACACTGCATCTGTGTTTTTATAGTAACAAAGATGCACTGTTCTCATCAGCGTCAAGCTAAGATCACTGACTGACTTACAACATAATGTACAACCTCTTTTGTTGCTGTGTATGGCTGGATATGAGTTGAAACAATGTTCCATCCCAAATCCAGCCAGTTCATTCCAAATGGTTTATGAAACCCAACATTAGTGTTCGCAGGGCCGTAATTATGCCATCAAGTCTGTCATAACCCTATAACATCAGATGACTAGGCAAAGTTGAGAAGGACATTATATTTTAATACAGCAACCAGCGAGCCAGTGAGGTCAGTAGGGTTTTGAAAACTTCAAAGTGAACTTCCAGAAAATGTGTCATGTCAAGTAAGTGAAGAAAACTGTTTTATGAGTCAAAATCCCTGGCTAGCTTCCGTCCTTATTTCTTGAGTGTGAGGCAATGCTGGCTAATGAATGTGCTAAAACTTAAGCTTACAAGTTTACTTATTATTCCAACTCTGCACCAGAAACACACTCTGTGCAAGAGAAAAGAAGAGCACAGTCCTGTTGAGTTCTTCAATTATTGTGGCATTATTGGACCTTCAATTGTCTGTGCCATTAAGCAAAATGTGCTATTATTCCAGTAGCTAACTATAAACAGAGCAACAGTTTCAAACATTGGCAACATTTAAATATCAACGTTTGTTTATATTTGAAATCACCAAAGCAAACACACCCCTATACCCAAAAGGGTCACACCCCTATCTTGATAGCTCCACCCCCAAATTTATGAACACGCTATGCAACACAGGCACCTCCCTCCTAATGAGTGTGTCCGCCCCTTACTGCTGATTGGCTACAAGTTTGTTTTGGTGCTCGGTCCGTTCCCCTTTCAACGGTTTTCAGAAATCGCTTACTGCACCTTTAACACTAAGTCATAAGGGTCTACATGGGTCCACTATATACATGTGTGTGAGCTGCGTAACAAGGGTTCGCTCATTCAGTAGTATTCATGAGGAAAAAGTGAAAGTGATGTCGAAGTGTGGCGAAATAAGAGGTGAGGGTCTCAACGAATCATTGATACGATCATTAATCGTCATTGATAATACGAGGTATAATAGTAATGTGTTTTGGCCGGCCACTTGTGATCGGATAATCAAAAATGAGTCATAATACAATAGGAAATCATAATAAAATCATCAAAATTACCTATCATAATACGTCATAATAAAAAAAATTTGTTACAGGGCTTCTCGCTCGATTTCTGGGATATTGTATATAATTTGCGGGTGTCAGGGAGCCGCTATCAATATGCGGTAGACTCCCGACTCATCAGCTCTAAGCCCTCAGCAACTTACACACACATACCTTTTACACTACAATACATTTTATCATTAGGAAAGAAGGTTACGAGAGCTGAGAGAAAACGAGTGGGCAACATGGGCAAAATTGTGGTCACTTTCCCATTTTCCCCAAGCCCTACTCTGCAATAAAAGAGTCTACTTCACCATTTGCTGGATAACCCACACATTTCACACATCATTCCAGCCGGAAAGAGGCAGCTGCATTTCGGGAATCCCCTGTTGCCCTGAACCTTTTCCACAAACTACAGAGCAGCACACAATGAATCTGAGAGGTGACAGCTAACCACCAACTACAGATGTCTCTTTAGGACGAAAACATGAAACAACGCTCTTATCGAGCATATTTAAGAACATCAATATGTATTTGTATGAATATGTTTATTCCGCTGCCCTAACAACCTAGATTTTTGTATCATTATAACAGATGTTCAGGCATACAGAACAAGATGTGATGTTTTTGATTAGGAGTATGTGAGTGACCGAGGGGACTCTGATTTAAAGAGTGAGAGAGCATTGGAGAGCACAGGGATGAGCTTCCTGTGTGCTGCTCCCAACCGTTACTCATCATTTACTCACTGTAGCTTTCTGCATTTCACATTATGGCACACGTGGTTTTGTTCATGCAGATTAAGAATGACTCTCTTCAAGAGACTGACGTAAAGATTCCCGAGGTACACACTATGTTTCGCAATAGCAAAAAGGGTCTTAGTGTATTTTTGGCAAGCCTCTGAACTGTGACCAATCAGTTTTTTCGCTCAGAAATCCAAAGGGGTTTGGATGACACATTAAGGAGTCATGTTTAAAATGCAGATTATGTGCCAAAAACTGTGATCGACAGGAGTTAATCTCAGGAAATATTCTGTGGAAATGAGTAAGACTCGAAGTTGAAATGCCATATATTTCACATATTGCAGTTTCATTATTGAATCTCATCTGGAGTTCACCAATGTCTTTGCAATAGTCATCTTTTCCATTGAAAACAAGGCACTGGCCAAGGCAGAGCACTCAAAACAATGGCACTATTTGTTTAAAACTACAATCACATCCTCAAGTCAGTTGTTTTAAGCCCACCCCCTCACTCTAAACTCGAAAGGGCCGAGCAGCCTGCCCTGTATCACTCAACTGGGCATAGAAGTTGGCTAGGAATAAACTTTTTCCAAGATAAATTCCACTTTGAAATGGCCGGACTTTGGTGCAATGAAACATGAGATGATGTGTTGGGAGATGCAGACAATACTGACAGCCAAAAGCTTTGTGGTTTGAAGAACGTTCCACTGTGTGATCAAATCTAAGATCACGCACCAATGTCTAATGACGAATATATATGACTAAAAGATATTAATTTGTGAGTTTGTTAAAAGGAATGTTCTGGGTTCAATTCAAGATATTCAGCATCTGTAGAATGAAGAACACATTTATAAATAATAATACAATTTAAACAATTGCGTGTGAAAAATGCGTATATTTTTGTACATGAAAAATATAAGCACTTTCATATGTCAGGAATTGCACATATAAGCTTTTAAACTAGAACAAAACATTTTTTTATGACCAGTATTTATTATATTTAAAATGACTAAGTGTCCAATAACCAATAAGAACTGATTTGTATAGTTTCTTTACCTACTAATAATCAGTGTTGGGATAGTTATTTTTAAAAGTAATTAGTAAAAAGTAAAAAGTACTTGTTATGGAAAGTAATGCATTATGTTACTTTGGCATTACTTTTGCATTTACATTCGGACTGTGCTTGCTTGTTTGTTGTACTTTTGCCAAATTGAAAGGACAAAAGTGAAATGAATAAGTCTCAGATTGAAGTAAATGCAAATTCATGCCTGACTGTACAGTAGAGGGCACAGCACAAACAAACTGTTCAGTTGTTCTGCCATTCTGACTTGGGGGGTGTTTATTTAAAATTATTTATGCTTATTGGTATGGATTATTTGTATCATCAAAAGTCAGCAGCAAAGACAATGGTTAATAAAGTGAGATTAAATGCATCAAATATATTTGTGTTATTTAACCTATTTAATTATTGCAGGTTTCTGTAATATTATGTTTGCATTTCATTCATTTTGAGGAATACTGAATCTGTTTTTGTGCAAGTGAGATGAGTAAATGCCTCGCATTAAGTCTAGAACTACAATAAAATCCTGATTTTAAATATGTATAATATTTGATATTTGTTGCACATTGTATGCAAAGTTGTGCAATGCCAGTGTCGGGTGCTATATATACATATATACATATTTTATTTTATTTATTGAAAGGAGTGAAGCAACATACAGTAAAACCATAAAAGTTACATTTTTAAGTCTATTGAGTCTAAACCATCAGCCTATTTTTAAACGCTTCAGAATGACTTGCTCCATAAACGTTCATTGGAAGAACATAAATGCACACATTTTCTTGTTTGTTTTTGCAAACTGAGGGATGAGTTCACTTTATTTTCTGCTGTAATCATTAGCATACCACAGATGTTTCATTCAATCCAGAGCAATCCTCTTCTGGTTACTTTAAAAAGTCTCCAAAATATAATTTAGAATTGAAAGAGAAAACAAACTGTTTATTATTAGTTACAAAATGTTTCTATTATTTCTATTAATATAATTAATCTCTAATTGAATGTCTAAGTCTGTAGTCACAACTAAAAATCAGTTGAATAATTCCCCTTGTTTATTTTGATGGTTTTCAGTGGCATAAGTGAAGAATGCTCACGTGCCGTAACTGGATTACATCAGTCAAAACAGATGTTCGCCCGGCTGCAGATGTGGTGATATTTCCTGGGAAGAATGCTGCATGTTGCACCAGCATGGACCATGTAACTTGGCTGGATGCTTTGTTTTCAGATGTGCTTGAGGTTAGCAAATAGTCAGGTGTGAAAAAGCACCTTGCGGGTTTTAAATCAAAGAACATTACCATTTGTTTTATGCTTTGCATTTTGCAGCTGTTGGACACTGGCAAATCTTTGCATGACAAGAAATTGCACTTATGAAACCTAATTTGCACCTTGACAATTCTTCAAGCCTTTCTTTTGAACAAAGGAAGTTGTAACTGTGAAGTGTGTATATAAAATGTAGGGGGAAATTAAAGGGAAAGGGGGAACGTTCACGAGGGTCTTAACCTTGCCTAAATTTCATAAACAACAAAAAAAATATATATATATATATTCATTGTACATTATGGGTCAATGCAGTGGTGTCCAAAGTCGTAGACTACATTTGGTCAATTAAAATTTAGAAGTTGTAGGATTTTCAAAATTTTTAAATCAAGAAAAGTTATGACAAAAAATTAAGATTAAAATGCAGACCTATAGATAAATATGTAAATTTGTGATATTGAGCTTGTGTATCATTATCAAACCATGCAGGATAACAAATTTGTGGACTATTATGAATAGATTAGAATAGAATAGAATAGAATAGAATAGAATAGAATAGAATAGAATAGAATAGAATAGAATAGAATAGAATGGGTAATAACAAATATCACATTAGAAAAATGCAAAACAGAAGCATTATCACTATGGTGTCAGACCTGACTTCATTTGGGTAAACTGGCTTTAAAATCCCAATGCAGCTCAGTGTTCGGCTGGCATTGTATGAGTGGAAAACTGTTGAATACGCTCATCGCCTGCCTCAAATTCCTCTCATAGCTTTGGCTAGCCACTACGAAAACAGCCTCTCGCATTCATGACCCCGTGACCCTTTAACCATTATGAATCCTCTAATCGGAAGAGTTATAAGCATACAAATAGATTAGATTAGGCAATGGATATATATGGTTGTAAAACCTAAACAAGTTTTTTAAATGAAAAAAATTCAGGGATTCCTTTTCAGAATCAGTCTGATGAGAGAAATGAAATGCATAAAACATTGTCCCCGGACCAGTCAGGGAGTTAATCTGCGCCTGGACCCAATCCAAGCTTATCTCTAGGGAGATGTTATCAGCGTCCCACAGAGACTCTACACCTATCACTATAAATGATACAGATGAATTGCTTTGCTCTGACGCATGAAACATCCTTCTGAGCTGTTTTAATGTCTGCAACTATCTCTTTTGAAAGCAGTTTGACAAATGCAGTAGATGTTAAATGCTGAAGTCCAATCCACTATTGTTTTATTTAGAATTGTTCTATAGTCTATGCAGTATATAATGCAAATACATTATAAGTTACTGTAATTAAAATTACAGTAATCCATTACTTTACTTTTTCCAGGGAAAAGTAATTTAATTACAGTTACACTACAATTACTTAGCAATAAATCTAACCCAACACTGACAGTAGGAAAAAAAAAACACTTTGGTGTATTGTTGTTAGCTTAGCAACATGCTAACAATAAAAATGATTGCAATCAATTTCGAGTCATATCTTCTGCACGCTTCACATGAGGAGAGTTTGTGTGCAATTGGTACCTTTAAAGATGGTTCCAAATTAGCCAGTTACGGGTCTCTATTTCAGGTCAGATACTGCCTTAGAAGGCAGCTGCCTATGTAGGGAACACACAGCAAGACAGTTCGAAACAGAGCTCAAGTGTGAGTGGTATTGTTCTTATTCGCTCATGGGCTTCCTGCATTCTTTCACAGCATACTTTAACTTCACATACAGAGTAAACATGACTTAGGAGGAAATGGAGTAAAATGTCTCACCAACAGCATGATGTCACCTGACGGTTTTGTACAATATACAACATACAGTACAATGTACAGTAGTGTTCTTATGCACTCGTCTCAAGTCCCAGCAAAAGAAATACCTCTTCCATTACTATTGCTTTAGTTTGGACGCCAACTGTTAAGAAAAAGGCTTATATCCTTTTGTCAGGTCTGTTAACAGGTTCTGTCTTGTTTAGCTTGGCGAACACACCTGCAATCTAAATACTATAAAGGCTAGTTTATTGTCAGAAAGGAAATACACAAGGAGGCCTGGACATTCGTACATAATTGAAAATGCAGGGCCCATTTTACTTCTGAAAGGCGAACCGGATCTTTTTCTTGGCAGCTTGCCACTATTCAATTGTTAACCTGCATTATTCTGAACACTCAAGTCTTTCAAGCCACCTTACTTTTCTCAAGCCAAATCATAAAATGCCAAGGAATAGCAGCGGAAAACAATCCCCCAGCAAAAGAACTTACAAAACATTTTCTGGGAAAATGTTTTTTTTAAATTAAAAACTGAAAGAGTTGTAGGAAGTGCAGTTTGTTTATAGCCTACGTCTAGCTTTTTACTTCTACCAATTAAAAATTCATCAAAGTTTATCATAAACTTTCGAAAAAACTAAGCTTATCATAAACTTTGATGGTCACAGAGCTTATTTTCTGCAATAATCTAAAAGCCAATGGAAAAATACCAATGGGTTTTTGTCGTGGGAACCAGGGTGATGCAAAAAGTATCGGAAGAAGATCATTTTATGACCACAGATGTGTCCGTTATCTTAATGCACTGTCAGTGTAAAATGAAATTAACTCAGTTAATTCAACTAATGATGAAGAATTGCACAATCTCAAATCTTTTTATTACTAGAGCTTCTGAGCAGGACCTTTCCTATCATCACTCTCTGTAAAAGACAGAAAATCCACAGAATGATTCAACTTCCTGCTGGAGGAGATCTCATCAACACGGCATTAGGTGACTTATTCTGACTCTCAGCATGACTCTTATTGCTTAACTCTAAGGTTTGTTCATTTAGTGGATTATTTAGTTTCAAAGGGGTTAGTAAGATAGGATAATAATCTTCCTTTACCGCAGTCTTTACTGTAAAAGGGAGTAATATTGTAAGTGAAGTCATGTGTATACAAAGCATTATGCTGCCAACAATGGCGGTAAATCCTGTTTCAAAGTCGATGCTAAATCATCGAATAAAGGATCTTTTGTGTTACATGCACATGTCCCCATGGAAACGTCAATGTACTCAGACTTGTTCCTGGCCTCAGTCGTGAGGGCAAATGTTTCTCTTTCTGTTTCCACTATCTGTCACCTCCTATTGGTCTCATATTCTGAACTTTCAGACGCCATAATTATGTGTTGAGGTTACAGGGCAAGTCTTTGTTATAAGTGTTAATTAAGTACATTTTGTGTTTGTCTTGGTACTGTCAAATGTCTTTTTTAGTTTTTATCAGCTTTACTCGACTGATCCTGTTTTTCTTTTCTTTTTTTTAGTCAAGTTAGTCTAGTTTTAGTCATTAAAAATAAAATTAAAAAACATTTAATGCAAGGAGCCTAATGGTTAAACTGATAATCACAATTCATTTAGCTCAAAATCTTGAATATTGAGCATGATTGGTTTCAAATTATTGCACTTTTACCTATAAGCACAAAACTTAACCATAAAAACTGGTAAAACTCAAAAGTTTAACTCCAGTCTATAATATTTGACAGTCTATAATATTTGTTCTGCTCTTCTACTGTATGTTGAAGAAAATATAGAGAGATTTGGGGAAAGTATTTATTTTTTTCTGCAACAATATTAGATGTTGATAAAGTTAGTGATGCCGTTGTCGTCTCATCGTTTTGTTGTAGTCATGGAAAAAAAAGGTAATCAACGAACATTTTTCGTCATAGTTTTCATTAATGAAATGAACACTAAGGAAATGTGTTGTTTTGCCACTAAAAAGACTTTTAACACAAAAGTTTCACATTTTTCAGCCTTGAAGTGGTACTTCACAAGAATCTCATCTCATGTAATAGTTGTATAATCACATCTGCAGGCGCTAATGTTTCCCCAAACACTATGGCATGCATTGCCTCATTCATTACGAAGAGTTGCTGTTCTGCTTGGAGGATATTGGTCAAATTAACCAAAGTATTATCTAAAGGAGAGTGGGACGTCTGGGATTAGATCCACTTTGCAAATCAACACTT
The DNA here is from genome assembly GCA_029959095.1 of Rhinichthys osculus. NCBI lineage: Eukaryota > Metazoa > Chordata > Actinopteri > Cypriniformes > Leuciscidae > Rhinichthys > Rhinichthys osculus. The sequence continues at coordinate 33,275,631 of JARWKJ010000007.1, read as the reverse complement.
GCTGCGAGACCTTGCGGGCGAGACATGCAGTCTCGCTTTGGGACAACCATAACGCACCTCTAGACCAAACAAACGCAGTCTGACTAAAAAACACTAGCCCGTGTGATATAAAAGAAATCAAGAGATACGGTTTGCAGAAACCAAGGCTAATCATCAGGCTATGAGTCAAAAATGTCCAAGAGTAGAGCAGGATGGATATGAAGCAAGACAACAGATCCCAGTCAACTCTAAATGAGCCATACACTTGTTTGTATTGCAATCATACATGAATTTCTTCAGTTTTGAAAGCATTCATGTGAACACATGCCTGTGGAGGTTTCCATGTCAGTTTTGTCAGAGCATCTGATATATCCCTAATGCACATTTGAAGAGGTTTAGCCAAAAATGCCTTCGGCAAAGCGAGTAAATAACACAGCGATCAGATATGAATATGTCAACATGAGGATGTGCCGGCGCAGTGATGAATTAGTTCCGTTGCGCTAAACAGTTGAAGACTTCGGTGAATTAAAAGAGAGTAGGAAAGAATGAAAGAGAGGAAAAAGCGCAGCTGTTCTCACAAGTCTCAGCGGCAGAGAGCCTAGGGCTGGGAAAACCACATCCAGCAGGGCCTGCATCCTAGATGCATATCACTGAAGTGCAAGTTTACGGAGATAGGATGCCTTTGATTCAAGAAGATTTTCTAATTCTTGATGTTCGCCACGATAAATGACACTTAATTATGATTGGGATGCAAAATCCATCTATTTATTTATTAGCACATTTTTACCATTGTTAGTTGGAAATTCATCGATCGTAAATGAATTTTCCATGTTAAAAACAAGTCAACGTTATAAATGCAAGCACATTCGTGGAATGCTAACGATTACCGCAGAAAATTATTTTGACCAATTTTGACATTGTGACTCCCACTATTAGTGCAATTGGTTTTTTGTTTGTTTTTACAGTGAATCTACATAATTTTCTATAGTAATTAAAATGTCTGCAAATTTTATCAGTAAAGCTTAAAATGTTTGGTAACTCTTTCTTTGAAAACGTTAATAAATTATGCATAGTTAGCTTAACACTAAACCAAACCCTAAACCTATAGTCTGAATATTACACTGCAATGAACACATAAATATATAATTTTAAAGAAGAAAAAAAGCACTTTAAGGGTGTGTTCACATTTGTTGTTCGGTTTTCTTGGTTCTTTTGGTCAGGACCAAAAAAGAAAATGATACATTTAGTACTAAGTTCGCTTAGCGTTCACATTCATTTTTAAGACTGAATCTTAAGATGCAAAACAAACAAAAAACAGTTTTTATATTCTGTGATGGTACTTGCCGAGCATCTTTGGTCCGTGTCCGCACCAGAGTTGGTTTGGAAGTGGACCGAGACTCATCTTTTCAGAGGTCTCGGTCCACTCGTTTGGTGGCACCAGGGTTCAGATGGCAGCGTTCACACACTTATACAAATGAGCCGCACTTACAGAGCAATCACACCAGAGTTTGTTTTAATCGAACCAAACCTGCCAATTGTAAACACACCCTAAAAGACCTAAAAATAGACTTAAACTCTCAAACACAGTTTGTATCGCAGTGGGATCAAGAGTTCAACTTTGGCCTGGGTTATCTCCTGACCCCATTGCCTCTCTCTTCCTCCACTTTCCTGTCAGTTTTCCACTGTCCTATATAATAAAGGCAAAATGCCAATAAATAAAATAAAGCAATGTTTTTGTGTCCGAAGGTGTTTGTATTCTGCCTCGGTGGCCATTCACCTGAGAGCAACAATACACTAAACAAAGCATGTAAACAAAGAGATCCATTACAATTCACTTCGTACACGTCTACTATATTTTCACACCATGTCCTATACTGTGTTCACACAATAGAAGTGTGTAGAGGGAGTGCCACTGATATATCACCTATCCCAGGGCATCTGAGGCCTGTTCGGATCAAGTGTTATTTTGAAACGTGATCATCCATGAAGACACAGGAGGTTATTGAGAGCTGAATGTTTCACTTTGGCTGAGGGAGATTTCCTTACAAGCTCTGCCTTAAATTAAATGTTTTATGAACATAAGTTATAAATTATGGTTTGAAAGGCCGGTCAGATGTGGTCAGGTTTGGGAAGAGGTGAATCAAAATGGTTGCCTTTGCTTAAAAAAAAAGCAAAAAACATATTTTCTTGACATCTTTGTTTAGACAGCAATTCACTGACTATACACACAGTACAGCTGACATGCTGAGATTTCAATTGGCTTTTTTTTTTTAAAAACACAATCTTGATATTTTAGGATAAAAAGACTGTTCCAGACTTCAAAATGGGCCACTGTGTCAACCACGAATATGTTACAGGCTCAATAAACAGCGTTTTCTTGCATTAGTGTGCATTTTAGCGTATGTGCGTCAGGAGCTGCTGGCCTAAAACTGTCATCCTGTTTCTCAATGTTTTCCTTTACCGTTTTCTTTTTTTTCCCCCTTTAAGGTTTGCTAAATATACACCTCATGGAATAATAAATGGAAACAGCACTTTTCAATTCAAATGGTCTGAGAACAAGCACCTGAACGTCTAAGAATATTTCTAAAAAAAACAATAACAACTATTCTACATCCTCCCAGATTGTCCGTCTAATACACATACACGAGTCACTAGATATCAGATGCGAAGGGTTCATAAGCAGTGTTATTGCTATAGGACCACAGGCACTGTTTGATCAAATAGTCAAATATTTGAGTAACTGTTTGACGCTTTACACAGTACAGGCTCTGTTTGCTGTGTTATTGCTTCTGTCAAAATCCTGTACAATGTGTTCCCTCCAATATTACACCTCAGTGATTTCCAATAGTGAATGAAATATAACCACCAATGAATGCCAGTGTGACGCACCACACAGTCAATGTCGTGATGCTGTAATTTTGACCAGCTCGATTAATTTTAATCAAACATACATTTAAAATACAGTGGCATGAATACAACGATTATAAGCATCGTTTTATTTTTTATCATTTTGATATCTATTTTGATATTTAATTTTGATCATTTTGGGGGCATAAATACAAATGTCCTTAAATCTAAAATACATATAAATATAATAAAATATATATATAATAAAATAATATAATATAAATAAACTCTTTAAAATGGTGTTTTTGAGATTGAAAACCTTAAGTAACCTAATATTTTTATTTCTTAATTTTGTTAAAATATTATTAATATTTATACAATTATCACCAAATCCAAGTCGTCTCTTAAAATATCAGACAAGTTTACCTTTTTAGGATAGTTAAATGTTGTGGGGGTTTTTTCATTCATAAAAAATGTAAGCGTTTGTTTGGTAATAAATAAATCCTATATATATATATATACATAAGTATATGTGTGTGTGTGTGTGTGTGTGTGTGTGTCTATATGTGTGTGTGTGTGTGTGTGTGTGTATATATATATATATATATATATATATATATACACAGATATACCATTTCTAAGAACTTGGCAATTAGTTTTAAACTAGATTTTGTTCCCTTTCACTACCTTGGAATAAATAAAAGGAATTACATAGTGGTCTTTTCTATTGGTCAATTAAATGTGATGAGGAATCATGTGGGATTTACAGAAACTGCAGCTTCTCACGTGAAGCCACACCCTTCTGAGATGTCAAGAACGACAAGGAACGTTTATTTTTTTCCAGCCTGGATTCCAAGGTCTCTTTCCACCATAGTGGCTCACTCAATAATGGAAATACTATAAACTCCATGACGTGCAGGTTCAATGCGCCATTTCCGGGGGACATTCATGAGTTTCCAAACATAGACTTCACGTGAGCCGGCAAACGTCACAGAATTAGCATGTGTGATAACATGCAGAGACGATAAGAGACCATGTGTGGCAAGAAAGAAAGAAAGAAAGAAAGAAAGAAAGAAAGAAAGAAAGAAAGAAAGAAAGAAAGAAAGAAAGAAAGAAAGAAAGAAAGAAAGAAAGAAAGAAAGACTGTCACAGGTAATCACAGCGTTTATCTCTAAATAGATTCTGGCCATTTCAAGCTCAGTCGCTGTCATCGCAATCAGCGTACAATCAAACTGTCAGAGCCGCCACACGACTGTGAACGACAAAGGAGCTCAAAAACATGACACTTCTGTCACACAGCTCTTTCCTTTATAGCAGTCGCATGGAGAAACATTCAAAAACTGCTTGAAGAAAACCCTCATTGTTCTCTGCCAAAGAGAGAGAGTCACTCCAGCAAAATGAGGCACTGACTTCTTCGCCAGTTTTAGGAAACTGCTCAACAGTTTATCAAAGCAGGAGGTCTGCTTTTTTCCCGACAAACTCGTTTGACTTTCTCCGCAGCTCTTGAAACTCCAACCGCTTCAGCAGATGTGATTCTAGGAAAAGCCAATCACCGGGGAGAGGCATCAAGACCCAGAAACAACCAGCCTTCACATGCTGAAGGCCCCTTAGTAACGGACCGTTTTTTTACAATCGCCCTCCCGGGAACTCGATGATGTGGAGCCATGAGTGGGCTCCGGTAACTCATGAAAGAGCGTTCAGGACGGATGATGAAAACTTAGCAGAGGTGGAGGAGGAAGTATGCAGATATTAAAGACAGGAAATTGACGCTGGGCATTAGGTTTTGCTGAGAGAAATCACAGCCGGCCGTCTGCAAAACCAATCACTGGGTCATGCAAAGCGTGTGCAAACAGTGTGGGAGCTCGATGACAGATGAGGACAATGAGACAGCAGATCAGCATTGGTGAAGAGATTGGGATGTTTTTTTGCAGCTCGCTTTATAGTGTAAACAATAATGCACAAATTAAATAAACATTATTGAGACAAAAAGTCATGGTGTCAGGCACGTGGAGTGAGTGACCTATCAGTAGGTGGAGACTTGTCAATGGAATCAAGAAATCGGAAAAAAAATGTAATTTCCACTTTACACTATATTTATGTAGAGGTGTATAATCATTTAAAAAGCAAAAATTATCCCATGGAATCTGTTTTTTGGTGATTAAAAATCTTAAAGGAATAGTTCACCCAAATTTTTTAATTCTGTCATCATTTACTAGTTCAGACTGTCAGTCCAAATCCAATTTTTATGCAAATCTGATTGGAATTCCGATCAGATTTAGAGTGTGAACGGTTAAAAATCACATGAAATCCAATCTTTACAAATCCGTTTCAAGCTACATTCATATGTGGTTTGAAATCATAAGCCTTGAAATCGCATTTCTGGAAATCAGTCTCAGTCTGAACGATCTGATCTGATTTTGCGTGGTTTACGTGCCGCGAGAAAGTCACATAAAACATCAGACGTTGTTATAGGAAACATGCTGAAAGTCGCTGCCGAAACAATGCTGTGTTGTTGCAAAGTGCCGGACGAGGAGAACATTACAATATAACGGAGACATATTTTGAAACCGGCGGAGACAACAGCGTGGAAATAGCTGTGCATACCAGCCTCAGAAGACGCAGTAGTCCAGCGCGACGACATTGTACAATTTAAATAAGACAACATCTCTATTGCAAACCCCTCCATGTTGCGGTGGTTGCTGTTTTTGGCGCATGCCTACCAACGCAACGTCATTGCCATAGAAACCAATGCAGATATTATAGAAAACGACAGAGCTGCATGGACACACAAATCGGATCTGAACAGTTGCGATACACAGTGTGGACATCCATAATTTTAGATCACAAATAATCGGATTTGGACTGACAGTGTGAACGTAGCCTAAGACTTTCGTTCATCTTCGGATCACAAATGAAGATCTTTTTAATGAAATCTGAGAGATTTCTGTCCCTCTGTTGACAGCCTAAGCAACTACCACTTTGTCACTTCAAAAAGTTCATAAAGAGATTGTGAAACTAATCCATATGAATTGAGCGGTTTAGTCTAAACTTTCTGAAGAGACTTGATCGCTTTATATGATGAACATTTAATTTAGGCTTTTATTTACATATAAACATTCATAAACTCACACATCAATTGTGGTAAACGGAAGCTCAAGCATGTTCGCTTGACGTGCGACAACCAATGAGGTTCATTCTCGTGTTACACAGCACGTTTGAGCTTTATCAAGAACCAATGAGGTTCATTCTCGTGTTACGCAGCACGTTTGAGCTTTATCAAGAACCAATGAGGTTCATTCTCGTGTTACACAGCACGTTTGAGCTTCTGCAAGAACCAATGAGGTTCATTCTCGTGTTACGCAGCACGTTTGAGCTTCAGCAAGAACCAATGAGGTTCATTCTCGTGTTACGCAGCACGTTTGAGCTTTATCAAGAACCAATGAGGTTCATTCTCGTGTTACGCAGCACGATTGAGCTTCAGCAAGAACCAATGAGGTTCATTCTCGTGTTACGCAGCACGTTTGAGCTTCTGCAAGATCCAATGAGGTTCATTCTCGTGTTACACAGCACGTTTGAGCTTCAACAAGAACCAATGAGGTTCATTCTCGTGTTACGCAGCACGTTTGAGCTTTATCAAGAACCAATGAGGTTCATCTCGTGTTACGCAGCACGTTTGAGCTTCTGCAAGATCCAATGAGGTTCATTCTCGTGTTACGCAGCACGTTTGAACTTCCACAAGAACCAATGAGGTTCATTCTCGTGTTACGCAGCACGTTTGAGCTTCCACAAGAACCAATGAGGTTCATTCTCGTGTTACGCAGCACGTTTGAGCTTCCACAAGAACCAATGAGGTTCATTCTCGTGTTACGCAGCACGTTTGAGCTTTATCAAGAACCAATGAGGTTCATTCTCGTGTTACGCAGCACGATTGAGCTTCAGCAAGAACCAATGAGGTTCATTCTCGTGTTACGCAGCACGATTGAGCTTCAGCAAGAACCAATGAGGTTCATTCTCGTGTACTTCTGCAAAAAAAGGGGGGGGGGGTGGGAGCAATAGGTCATACAATTATTAAAATTTTGTTATATTATCATAATCTTAAAAAACTCAAGAAATAAAGACAATAAAGTACAACATCAAACTGACATAATTTTGAGTTTGTTGATTTTTACATTACAACCCAAGTACTAGGGGCCGGTTGCACCAGCTGTGCGTAAGTTACAACTTAGCCTAGTTTTGACGTAAATGGGCACTAAGTTACAACTTACGCACTACTAAATATTTTTACGTTGCACCATTAAACTTAGTTTAAACGTAACTCTATGTTCCAACTAAATATTTACGGCAGCCTCCGATAGGGAGTAACGGTTGGAATAAAATATCAGACAGACTGAACTGCATCAATAAGCTCTTCTTTTACCTGACAGACTTCAATTCTTTAGCGTAAACATATATGATAATGCTGACATTTACACTCGCTTACATTTTAAGAGAGAGAACATTATGTGAAAAGATTCCTTTGTTAGCAGCACTTTAACACGAACCCGTTTATAAACAGCGCTGCTGTGTGCATCGGTCCATGTTGTGCATTTCAAATATCAGTCATAATTAATAAACATAATTTCTTGTTTTTGTGTCAATATTTATTTATTGATCCTTATTAATTTAATTTAAAATACAGTTTCTGAATGTTATTTATATATAAAAACACGTATGTTATTCATGATCAAGTATCGTATTAAATGGAAACTTATTTTTACCGTTAGTAACGTGAGGCAAAAGAAGTTAGAATGAAGGATAAACTGAAATTCACGGCATTTCAACACAACTTCTGCTCACGTATTTGAAGGCTGACTATTGGTTCATCGAGGCTAAACGTCATACTATGCGACTACGCATTACTTTACGGAGAGTTTACGACCTACTAGCTACGTTCTACCTTACGAACAAATGGTGCAACGGAATAAAGTACAGAGTTAGTTACAAACTAGCTAGTAGTTACTAAGCCTCTAGTGTGGACTTTACGTTACAATTTAAGAAAGAACTTACGAACGGCTGGTGCAACCCTACCCAGGACCCTAGGTTCTTCCATTGTTCCCTAGGTTCAGATATTTTTTTTATATATATTTTTTGTGTGTTCCACCGAAGAAAGAAACCTAGGTTTTTCCATTGTATATAAAAAAAACAGACATTTTTTAAAAAATATACATTTTTGTGTATTCCACAGAAGAAAGAAAGTCAGAGTTTTGGAGTTTAGGGGAGTAAATGATGAAATAAACGGATAATTACGCTGCATGGAAAGTCCTGTTGTCTAGCCGTCTGAGATTGTAAGACACCAGGACTAATTGTTGTCTATCTGGCTAAGTGCTCATGATGATGATAATTGTAAAATGAAAAGTTAATGGAGTTTTGAAGTTTAAGCGTTGTGTTCTTTTCTCAAAATTATGGAACGCATTTTGAATTAGCCAAAACTCAGGCAAGTGGCAGAAAACTTCCAGTTAACTCAAGCTTTGGTGTCGCTAGCACCATGCTGTACCTGTTGAACTACAGAAAGGATGAAGGCTCAAAGCATTCCTTTGCAACGATTTTTATTTACTGAGAAGTTGTTAGAGTCAGAGAGAGTCAGAGACAGAGAGAAAGAGCTGTCATCGCTGTTAAAGTTGCATGACGCCAACAATCCAGTGCCAAACACGGTTCCCATGTCTATTAACGGACCACGATGTTCCAGAAAATCCAACTGTACATGTTATTTCCATTATTCTTATCTGCCATGACCGTGCGATGAAATGACGCCTGGCGGATTAACGCAACGGTCCTCCATCTTGGAACGTCCTGAGGCGGGGGAGGAGGGTAATGGAAAAGAAGAGCAGTATCACATCTCAAATTCATCTCACAATTAGAGGAAAATACAGGGTTGATGTATTTCCCAAGATCACTGGTTAAACAATTCATAATCCCAATGGAGAACTTTGATGGTCTCCAGCCATTAGTGAAAGAACTGAAAATGATGGCTTTTCAAGAAGGATAAGTGACTACAATAGAGGAAAATCGGATTATGGTGCATTTATCTGCTACATGACAAATCAAAAAGATTATTTATCATAATAAGCTGAATTGGCAGACCTGAGGAACATGGAGTGATGTGCAATCTGTGTTTTGAACATTAGGCGAGTCTATAATTATGCAAATGGTCTTTCTTTAATAGATTTTATAAGGTCTCAGCATTGGCAAGGATATCAGGGTGTTTTCCAGAGAAATCTGAATGGTTTGATGCCTGGGGCTGAGGCAAAACTCCCACAAGAGAGCAAATCAAATCCATGTTCGACCTTCATCATTAACAGTTCCAGGAGAAAAATTCGAATTTTCAGTAAATGAGAGAGACCTGAGATGAACAGGAATTCCACATGGAGAGATAAACCCGGATAAATGTAAAGGAATTGATGAAATTAAAAAAAAGAAGAATATACTCATTCAAAACAGACTTCCTTCAATGCAGGTTCTTTTCCTGCATTGAACATATTTTGGCAACCAACACAATTTTTGTCCCGCCAAAGGCTTATTTGGGCCTTCTCCACACTAATAAGTTTTGGTTTGAAAACGCATCTTTATTTCTCCGTTTTGAACTTCCATCCACATTGCGACAGCGTGTTTGTCAACGAAGACGGAGCTTTCCCATGTGGATATGTTAAAAAACGACGTTTTTGCGTTGCAGTGTTGACTGTGAAAACGGAGGTATTTGAAAACGATGACACGTTTAGTCATGTGACGCATATCGTACACAGATATATGGTTATACCGGCATTGTAGCCCCTGCTATATACTTTCATAGTGTTGCTAAAGAGAAATGCTCCTTTGTACAGTCTTCATATTGCATTCCTGCAAAGATGACTGAAATTTTAAAATTGCTGGTCTTCTGGCAAAACATGATGACAATTATGTTGTAGACCATGTGATTTTAGCAAATGTTGAAATTAATATTAACAAAGGTTAATAAATGCTGTAGAAGTGCAGTTCATTGTTAGTTCATGTTAACTAATGTAGTTCACTAAAGTTAACTAATGAAACCTTATTGTAAATGGCATGAGGATGAGTAGATGATGATAGACGTTTCATATTTGAGTGAACTATCCCTTTAATGGACACTCTTGAAGATCATGCTCTTATTCACTGATGCTCTGGAAAGTTCCTAAGCACGCCTTACACAACATGCCAGCGACTGGATAAGGAAGGGTACAGCACATGAGGACTGTTTTGTTTAGCTGTTTTGAAATATTTAGGAGATCTGTCTTTTGGCTCACAAACACAAGCAAGTTGCAAATGATTAGATGAGGCCTGACTCAACAAGAAGACTCTTCGATGAAGACACACAATCGGACCGTCTAGTGCATATAATCTGACACACTAAAGGTATTCCAAGAATTCCCAAGATTAATCAAAAGATAAATTACATGTTTGTGTGGTTATATAAAACATTTATCCTGCAGACTTTTTAAATTCTGAATGTTTTTACAAGGAACTAAAAAAAAGGACAGTTCACACGAAAAAGAAATGAAAATGAAGACTGAATTCACTTTTATAACGCGCTTTATTCAAAGCACCTTCATATTTTTTTCCACATTTTCAAAGCTTTAAAGCTTCATATTAATAATAAACAGGAATTTTTTTTTAGAAAAGTTGTTCAATTTCAGCTATAAAGTAGCGGGAGACAATTGTGTCATTATTCTGCTTAATATAGTTCAGTGTTGTTTCAATTCAGTTCAATGTTGCAAAGTTCATCAATTATGAAATTAGTTCAATTCAGCTATAATAGTGTCATTATTCAGCTCAAGTCTGTTTAAAGTTGATTCAAATCGATTCAATAACAGTGTTGTTTAGATATTCTGTCTGGTTATGTTCAGACTTCAGGCAAATCAGATTTTTTCTCCAATCAGATCTTTTCAGGCAGACTGTCCACACTATAATTAAGTGATCAAATACGATTTACGAGTCCAGATATAACCAATCTATCTGCATGGGTTGCTTTAGTAATGGCGTAGACATACACACGTATGTGCCGAGGCTTTCAAAGCAAAAATGGAGATGCATCATCTCGCTCCTCAAATCCTGTCGTGGTGCAAAACTAAGACTACACTGTAAAAAAAATCTGTAGAAATTACAGTATTACTGGCAGCTGCTTGCCAGTAACTTACTGTAGTTTTAAATTGATGTTATTTACTGGCAACAGTTTGTTCAAAGTTAAATGAACATTAAACATTAACAAGTCTTTATCTTTACAGAATAAAACTAAAATAACAGCCTCATGCAAAGCATTCTGGGAATCAAAATCTGAAGGAAAAAAAACAGAAAAAGGTTGATGAAGATTTCTGGATCCCAGAATGCTTTGCATTAGATTGTTATTTTATAATTTTATTCTGTAAAGACAAAGACTTGTTAATGTTCAATGTTCATTTAACTTTGAACAAACTGTTGCCAGTAAATATACATCAATTTAAATTCACAGTAAGTTACTGGCAAACAGCTGCATAACTACAGCCATTTTTTTACAGTAGACTGAAATATACTCTGATAGTCACGGCCGAAATCTTTGGACACAGGTCTACTGTTGGAATACCGTATGATTTCGGCATTTCCTGACCAGTTTTGACGATATCATTTTGTGTATGTTAAGAGTGATGCAAAAAACTATTTAAAATCCGATTTGAGCAGAGCCAGAGCATTCAGACTCAGACCCATCTGTAATAATCGCATTGGAATTGCATTTCAAACCACCTCCAAATTTGTTTTCATGTGTTTTTTTTTTGTGTGTGTGTTTTTTTTGCTGTCCAGACCTTCAAAAACCCATCTGGATCTGGATTTTTGTTGGCAGTCTGAACATAGCCTAAGCAATTTTGAAGAATGTTTCAACTGTTTTTGTCCGAACAATGAAAATCATTGGGGTCCAGTGTTGTTTTGGACCCCATTGGCTTTCACTGTATGGAATACAAAACATTTTTCACAATATCTTGATTTGTGTTCCATAGAAGAAATAAAATAATACAGGTTTGGAACAAAATGCTTTAAGAAACTATATTATGGTGAAAAAAGAGGAATGAAATACTAATGTAACTTGTTCCTTTGGACTGTTAAATAGAGAAGGATGACCTCACAAGAGATTTTATCTTAACTTCGTGAGAAGAGCAGCATTTTACTAAAAAGCATAATTAAGACTGACTTTTCCAGACATACTGTACAGTGTACAGTACATAAACATGACAAACCTCATTCCTACACCTTTACTACTAAACCAGTCAAAGCCCCAGACCCGGCAAACACAACTAAACCTCCTCTCACACGTATTTGTATGCTTTAACTCTGAGTCACCTCTGACCCGCCCGGATGAGAGTTACAAGTGTCTGAAGAAGACCTGTGAGAAACACTCTCTCAGATGGACTAGATTAAATCTCAGTGCCTGTAGGCAAAACCAATTTAAACATACAATGAAGGCATGTTATTAGGGACTTTCTCATTTTGGAATAAATTGGGTCCAATGAAATTGGAATAAAACCCAAGAAACTTGAGTTTAAAGAATACAAGCTTATCCATTTTGATATGACAAGCTTTGCTGTATAGCCCATCCCCTTTTTCAGAAGAAATTAGGAGTTGTGTCTGTACTATTGGGGATTTATGCTTTTAAGCTACTTTTATTTAGGTGGCAAAGTACAATAAAAATAAATTCCAGCATCCGTACCCACATTTGACTCTTACTGCACTGGTGATTGAGGTGACCACCTGAGAGACATTGTTCTAGGTCACAGTGAGGCTGGACGGTAGAGGTCAATGCCAAACTAAATGAAAGATACACTTGAAAGTCTATGTTGCACGTGGCCGGACTGATGACCAAATGTGGGACATTTTACTGAACATTCAAATATAGCTCAACACGGTGCACCTTGGAATATGGGCTAGTAAACGCATGTTTATCTGGTATTCAGATGGATAGTCTATGAAGACTAAACAGCTGTTTCGGTCTTAAATATAACAGATAGCTTCAGCGAGCTGACCTTGAGCGAGGCACAACAGGGAGCCCGAAGACATTATAGGACGTCACGACTGTCCTCATTGACACTATAATACCCGTCCTCTAAACCACTATGGGGTCTGGAATTCTGGCAATCAGTGCATTTCACAATGATAATGAGTGACCATGTAAACCTACTTGTTCAATATACTCCCATATAAATTGCAATGTAGTAGAAAGCAAAAGGTACCCAATTCAAACAAACAAAAATCTGCATGACAAGGTAACGTCACTGATGACTGTCAAAGCAGAACTTATATTAAAGGAAGGTGATTCCTCAATTGGCATCGTGACTGTAAACCTGAATGAGTCCTAATGAGGAAGCAGACTGTAATAAAGTGATTTGTGTGTGTCCCATCTGTCAGTATTGGCAGAGCCATGTGTTTACACACAGTACACCCCTGAGACTGTCTAAATAATATGCAGAGTGACATATAAACACACTTTAAACAAATCTAATAAACGTGACAAACTCTAAAACTAACATCATAGATTAAATAAATGGCTTTAGTTAATTGGATTCATATCAAAGAAAATGTGGTGGACCTGCACATTAGCACACATTTTAAATAACCTAATGAAGCTTCGTGTAATATGAAGTCAAATATAATATTTAATATGACTGAATTTACCCGACTACATTTCGTTAAACTGACAAAAGTCATTTCCAGGGTTGGATCAGGTAGAAATCCTTCAGGTAACAACACTCATTCAATAATAAAAATAAAAAAGTCAACACATTAAAATTAAAAACTGAATTTCAAATCAAAGTGATTCCAAATTCATAACCTGCTGCTGTTCACTGGAGTTTTTCAACCACTTTGATTTTTTTTTTTTTTTTTTTTTTTATCAATTGAAACTTAAAAGATGGAAAAGAAATAATGTGGTAAATGCTGAGATCAACATTAACTAATATTAATAAATGCTGTACATTGTTAGTCATGTTAACTAATGTTAACAAACGAAACCTTATTGTAAAGCGTCACCATTATGTCATAAACGTCACCTTATGCGGTTAAGTTTTTTCATACTTGTCAAGTAATATTTTGACTTGAATAAAACCTGTCAATTTGCCACATGAAGCACATATTAGATTATTTTTAAAGCTGTTTTAGAAGTAGTTCAAGGCAATATCCTCTTCTCTTCGCCTCAACTGTGCAATATAAATCACGCCAGTTCACTAATGAACGCAAAGAAATCACAACCTTATTAAAAGTATGGGGTGGGGTTGTTATGGTGCCTTAAAATTTGGGCTGGTAAGTCAAAAGTTGAAGGTTCAAAAACACATGGACTGATCCCTGTGTGAACTATAGACTCAACCTCAGGTTGCTCCAGGAGGAGTATTATTATCTGTAAATGTCACGTTCAATAAAAACGTAATTGAAAAGACTGATATAGAGTCCAGTGTAAGTTCTCTGTGGGACAGTGAACACAAACTTCCACTGTTCTCACGCTGACCGACGGAGGTTCCTCTAAGCGCACGCACATCTCTGAAGGTATGCGCGACGATCCCATCAAGATCTACCGGAGATCAAGATGAAGGTTTAATCATACACAACAAGCCGTTTCATAGTACTGAGTGTCTCCTACCTTTCTTTTCCGGCGTCGCACAGAAGCTCCCTGAGAGCAGTAAGGTAAAAATCAATCCGAGCTCAGTTGGTCCTGCCATTTCTTATGTTTCAAACCTCTCAGACTTCACTCCATAGTTTGAAGAGCTCTTCTTTCAGGGGGTTTCTAAATGTACAGAGATCTTGCCTTCTCGTCTTCTTGAGAAAACTCGCTCGACTTGGCTTGTAAACTTTGACAGCTCCTCCTCCGCGCTCGCGAGCCTCGGCAGTGATAGAGTCGCGCGCTGCTGGACAGAGCCGCGCTCGCGCTCGTGACGTCAGCGGCGGGGAGGATCGTGCGCGTGCAGTTCAGACGGTGTGCTTCAGGTAGAGAGGCTACAGTAGCCTACTTATTTGATCTGAGAGTTTGTGACATATTAATTTACACTACCCCTAATTTACTCAACCTCAAGCCATCCTAATATGTATATGACTTTCTTTCTTTCTTTCTTTCTTTCTTTGGACCAGCTGTAGTTTAAGCTAACACCTGGTATCAATAACTTTAGCAATTTCAAGTCACCTCAGTGATCATGTATAATATTGAGTTCACCCGTTTATTGATTACACTGTAAAAAAAATCCAGTTGTTTTTACAGAAAAAATTGGCAGCTGTGGTTACCAGAACTTTACCGTCAAAAATACGGTATCAACGTTTTTGGTTTTACAGATTTAACTTAAAATTTACAGTAATAAACCGTAATTCATTATCTGATATAAGGATAATTTAGCAACCTATTGAAGTATTAATATCTGTTTTGTACCATTGTAATACACTGTCAACCAACAATCATCACAGCAGTGATGAGAGTCACATAAATCAAAGTTAATACTATTATATTGAAGCTGCACAGTGTTATTCGCACAAACATTAAACACCATAATGGTAACACACATGACATTTTAAAAATGCAATAAACATTAATTTAACAACAATAAATGTAACATAAAACCCTAATGTACATAACTGATTAGAAAAGAACTAAGAAAACTAAGAACATTGTTATTTCAACAAAAATAAATCAAATGTGAAGTGTCACGCAGGGAATTGTGGGAATGTCAATTTACAGTTTTTCACTGTAAATTATATAATGAGTTGTTCTTTTCACTTTCAAAAACTGTAAATTTAATGGTATTTTACAGTAAAATTACATTAAATGTACCGTTAGATCTATCACAGTTATTTACTGTATATAGTAACTTTCTGTTAACCAATTAACAGTTTTGCACTGTAGCATGTAGTCTTTTACCGTTCAAATCACGATCATTTTTTACAGTGTACCACATTTTGAAACACTCTCAACCCCTCTCAACCCCCTTTTAAAAATAAAAATACTCCAGTATGCTTGTGTCCCAGTTTCAAAAGGATTTCAACAAATTCCCAGATTTGCCAAGATACTGTAAGTCTGATTTGCCAAGTTTGTAATCAAGTCAGAGATTTAATAGGAACTCCAACATCTCTTGTCCAGGACCAAATCATCTGAACTGTTCTATCCATATTAATTGTATTGTTCTAGTCTTACTAATTAACACTTAACACTTTCTAATTTATTTCCATTCTCAAGGAATATTGTAGGAGACACATCAGAGTTGATTTGTAAATTTAAATAATAAAATATAATAATATATAATAATACCTGAGAATTTTCCTGATCGATGAAAAAGTATGTTTCTTTGTAAATAAGCACACATTTAGAACATTCATTCAAGACTATTTGACAGCAAATGACAGCAAACATGAATTTGAAAGTAATGATAAACAGGTTGTAGGAGAGATGGTATAATCTTCAAATTGTTCTTTGACATAATTCCTCAGGCCTCTTTATCTGTCCGGAAACCTCCCTTTTCTGTTCTGAATCGTCTATTGAATCCTTTGAGAAATGAGCGTATAGACATGGCTGCATTCATTTGGGTTGCCACAGTATCCAGACAGTGGTTGGAGATGGAAAACATCCAGGGAGTTTGTGTTCCCAAAGGTCACCAAAGATCAACTGACCACAAAGAATCCTGTGTTTCCCACTCAAACTGCAGTCTTTCTTAAGTAAACTGACCTTTTACATCTATTTATGTAATATTTGTCTAAAGTTATTTAAAAATTTCACCAGCTTAGTTTTAAAGTCTTCTCATTTGTAAAATAAAATATTAAAATAAATATTAATCTTTACAAACAAATCAATTTCAGATTGAATTGTGCACATTGGGGGCCGTTCACTTCATTCGTTTTTAATGATCGGTTATCTATCTGATTTGTTCAAACTGTTCCATTTACACTTGGCTATACAAATGTGTCTCCGCAAAACGGATACAAATCCGATCTTCAATTCCCGCGCTATTTGCAAATTTAAAGTCCACGTCATCAAAAGCAGCAGATATGCACTGCAATGTATTTATCCTCAGCTAATTTCAACATCAAAGACTGCAAAAGGAGAGGATTACAATTCACATTTACATATGTGGTTTCAACAACCAGATGCATTTACAACTCCAGTTTCGTCTGGAATGTGTGTCCCAGACCACTTTAACAGGCCTGGATAAAGTTGTAAATTGTTTGCTTTACGTCCGACTCCTTTCAATGGGATAGTGATTGACTTATACTAGTGATTTACACTAGTCACATCATGCATTTTCTCTGATCAGATAGGCTATCTATTTGATCGTGAAAAGACCAGGTGTAAATGCTCTATGAAATGCTTTTGAGGCGGATTTAAATTCGATCGCTCAAACCACTTCAGCAGATGTTCTGAGACGCATTCCAAACAAAACTGGACAAGTGTAAATGCATCTGGTTGATGAAACCACATTTTACTACTCCCAAAATGTAAAAAAAATAAACATGTGAAAGCATGTTATATAGGCTATATACACTCACCAGGATTATTAGGAATACCTGTTCAATTTCTCATTAATGCAATTATCTAATCAACCAATCACATGGCAGTTGCTTCAATGTATTTAGGGGTGTGGTCCTGGTCAAGACAATCTCCTGAACTCCAAACTGAATGTCAGAATGGGAAAGAAAGTTGATTTAAGCAATTTTGAGCGTGGCATGGTTGTTGGTGCCAGACGGGCCGGTCTGAGTATTTCACAATCTGCTCAGTTACTGGGATTTTCACGCACAACCATTTATAGGTTTTACAAAGAATGGTGTGAAAAGGGAAAAACATCCAGTATGCGGCAGTCCTGTGGGCGAAAATGCCTTGTTGATGCTAGAGGTCAGAGGAGAATGGGCCGACTGATCCAAGCTGATAGAAGAGCAACTTTGACTGAAATAACCACTCGTTACAACCGAGGTATGCAGCAAAGCATTTGTGAAGCCACAACACGCACAACCTTGAGGCGGATGGGCTACAACAGCAGAAGACCCCACCGGGTACCACTCATCTCCACTACAAATAGGAAAAAGAGGCTACAATTTGCAAGAGCTCACCAAAATTGGACAGTTGAAGACTGGAAAAATGTTGCCTGGTCTGATGAGTCTCGATTTCTGTTGAGACATTCAGATGGTAGAGTCAGAATTTGGCGTAAACAGAATGAGAACATGGATCCATCATGCCTTGTTACCACTGTGCAGGCTGGTGGTGGTGGTGTAATGGTGTGGGGGATGTTTTCTTGCCACACTTTAGGCCCCTTAGTGCAAATTGGGCATCGTTTAAATGCCACGGCCTACCTGAGCATTGTTTCTGACCATGTCCATCCCTTTATGGCCACCATGTACCCATCCTCTGATGGCTATTTCCAGCAGGATAATGCACCATGTCACAAAGCTCGAATCATTTCAAATTGGTTTCTTGAACATGACAATGAGTTCACTGTACTAAAATGGCCCCCACAGTGACAAGATCTGAACACAATAGAGCATCTTTGGGATGTGGTGGAACGGGAGCTTCGTGCCCTGGATGTGCATCCCACAAATCTCCATCAACTGCAAGATGCTATCCTATCCTTGGCGGATTTGAGTAGTTCAACGTTGGACATCTGTACTACTTTGAACTGTACATTTTCTAAGATGGCGCCGTTGTATGTGGCCTGCCGTCTATTGCCCTCTTTCTCACTCCTAAAAATCGTGATTTTATGTTTGTTTTTATGTTTGTCGCTACTAACTTCGGACTGCAATATGTCATTTGTATATGATCGTCAAACATTACTAAACATCCGTATGGCTATCGATCTAACCAAGAGTAATGTTGAAGAGTGCTGCCGATCTCCCCCACCTGTGTACCAGCATCTTCTGGTACAACAGTGTTGGTATCCTGCTGACCCTCCCTGGAGACGACGGCGTCGGAGAAAGCGTGGAAAGCGGGGTGGAGTTGCTGCTCGTTTGAAGTTTCTGGCGCGGTCTTCGGCTGTGTGTGTTGGTCCTGTGCTAACCAGTGAGCTCCATCTCGCCGGAGCTTTTGCATGGTCCTTCCCCTATTATCGGTGGCTTCGACCCGCTGTTGGATGTTTTTCGTCCGACCCATCGTGCATCATCCCCCCCAGCTTTCGACGTCGTGGAGTGAATCATCATAATCTTCGCTTGCTAACTCGAACATCACAGCTGGAGGTAGCTGCACCATCTCTTAAAGTGGCCCTGATCAACGCCCGGTCAGTGGTGAACAAGACATTTTTAATAAACAATTTCTTCACGATGCAGGATTTGGATATCTTATTTATCACTGAGACATGGATTAAACCGGATGAGCTAAGTCCTTTCATTGAATTAGTTCCACAGGACTGCGCTTTCCTAAACTCACTGCGGCTATCTGGCCGTGGAGGGGGACTAGCGTCAATGTTTAAAAAACAATATCCCTGCCGTGGTCTAACAACTAGCCCTTGCCGTACTTTCGAAGTACAACTGGTCCAACCTACATCAACTAATTTTGTAGGTTTATCGTCCGCCTCAACCAAATAAGGATTTTTTAAATGAATTTGCTGAGTTTGTGGGGGATTTGGTTACCAGATTTGACAGAATTCTAATCCTGGGTGATTTTAATATTCAAGTGTCCTGTGATACTAAGCCACTTTCTAAAGAGTTTTGGAATCGTATTGTCTCTTTTGACCTGGATCAATGGGTATCTGGTCACACTCATATCCAGGGACATACTCTAGATTTGATTCTATCACGTGGTTTACAGGTATCAGATATTAGTATCAGTAATACTGGTATGTCGGATCACTTTCCGATCCTGTTTTCTCTACCTATTAATGACACCAGACATAAACTTCATACTTGCACACGGACAACTCGAATCTTTAATGATTGTGCTAAGGATGACTTTGTGGCATTATACTCAGGTTTAGCTGTAGAACAAGCCACTATTCCATCACTGAGTTCCTTGGATGCTGAAGATCACTTGAATCTTTTTAACTCTGTCTGCTCCAATGTTTTAAATGCTGTTGCTCCAATCAGGGTAAAGAAAACCATGGCTTAATGATAATGTTTGTTCACTCAGACATACCTGTAGAAGGGCTGAACGCAGGTGGAGTAAGGACAGACTACATGTTTCTTATGAAATTAAAAAAAATTCCCTTGCTGCATTTCAGCAAGCTGCTAAAGCTGCTAAAAATCACTACTTTTCTGAGCTGATTAGAATCAACAGTAACAGGCCCAATGTTTTATTTTCAATAATTGACTCTGCTCTAAATCCCACTACAAATCTACTCCCAGAGATTTCTGATTCTCTCTGCGAAGATTTTGCAACATACTTTAATGATAAGATCTCAATGATTAGATCTCAAATGTCACTGTCTATTTATATGCCACTTGAAGTTCCTATATGTTCTTCTACATGGTCTGTCTTTGAACCTGTTTCCCTTGACTCTTTGGTTGAGATTGTTTCGACTTTAAAAACTACTAGCTGCTTTCAAGATGTGATTCCTACAAAATATTTTAAGCAGGTTCTATGTGCTATCGGTTCGGATTTGTTGTCTTTTATCAACAAATGTCTTTGTACTGGGGTTGTTCCTAACAGCCTGAAACACGCCTCGGTCTTGCCGAAACTTAAGAGATCTAGTTTGGATCCATCAATTCTAAGCAACTATCGCCCAATCTCAAATTTACCCTTTATTTAATTTTTTTTAGAAAAAGTGGTTTTGAGCCAACTTCAGTCTTTTTAACTGATAGTCTGATTTACGAGAAATTTCAGTCTGGTTTTAAACTATGTCACAGTACAGAATCTGCACTTTTACGAGTCATGAATGACATTTTGCTCAGTACTGATACAGGGCAATCTGTGGCTCTGGTCCTGTTGGACCTCAGCTTTGCTTTTGACCTTGTCGATCATGATATTTTAATCTCTCGCCTTGAAGCAACAACAGGTTTTAGGGGCATGGTGTTGGAATGGTTCCGCTCATATTTGCTTAACAGAAGCTATTCTGTTCGCATCGGGAAACAGTGCTCATCTAAAATGAAACTTGGGTCCGGTGTTCCGCAGGGCTCTATCCTTGGGCCAGAACTATTTAATCTGTATATGTTACCTATGGGTTCTATTTTAACTAAACATGGGGTTTCTTTTCACCTATATGCCGATGATACTCAAATTTACTTGCCCCTAAAACGTAATGACAAGTCTGCCTTAAAGCCACTACTGGACTATAGATGAACTGAAACTATGGCTTACTGTTAACTTTTTGAGTCTGAATGAAAACAAGACAGAAATGATCCTGTTTGGCCCCAGTGATCGTAGTACACATGTTTGTGACCTTCAAACGTTGTCACCTTACAGTACCACCTGTATTCGGAATCTGGGGGTCTGAATTGATAACAACATTAACCTTGAAAAGCAGATAAGTGCTGTGGTAAAATCCTGCTTTTTTCATCTTCATCTCTTAGCTAAGGTTAAGCCGTTTTTGTCTGGTAAACACTTTGAGATAGCTATGCATGCATTTATAACATTCAGATTGGACTATTGTAATTCTTTATATATTGGAGTTCCTCAGAAACATATCACCCGTCTACAATTAGTCCAAAATGCAGCTGCACGCCTCCTCAAAGGAAAACATAAATTTGAACATATTACTCCAGTTCTGATCTCGCTTCACTGGCTACCGATTAAATTTCTAATAGATTTTAAAGTTTTGCTTTTTATTTTTTTTAATCTTTACAGAATTTAGCTCCCCAGTACCTATATGAACTGCTTCACCCAAAAATGAAGTCAAGATCACTAAGATCGGGGGAATCGAACTTACTTTCTGTCCCCAGGACCAGATTAAAAAACAGGGGTGATCGTGCTTTCGCAGCTTATGGACACAAGCTATGGAATAGCCTACCCTCAAATATCAGATCTGCCCAAACTCTGACATTTTTTAAAACTTCTCTGAAAACCCACCTTTTTTCACTAGCTTTTAATGTACCTTGATGTGTCCGTCTTTTCTCTTTGACGTGTATTTGTTGGTTTCGTGCATGTATTGTCTACCTTTTTATTGCTTTGTTAAGCACTTTGGTCAACGTAAGTTGTTTTTAAATGTACTATACAAATAAAATTGTATTGTATTGTATTGTACTATCAATATGGGCCAACATTTCTAAAGAATGCTTTCAGCACCTTGTTGAATCAATGCCACGTAGAATTAAAAGAGAACTCCGGCGCAAAAAGAACCTTTGGTCTAATAAAACATTGGTACCTAGTCAACCGTTCTCTGAGATTTGTTTTCATGATAATCGAATGTAAAGAGTTTTATCTCTAAAAACTGTTTAGCGTATAGCGCTAGTAATGGGGGCATATAATAAGTAAAAAGAAATCGCTAGTTTATACCACTAACAAGACTCAAAATAGCCCCACACGAACACAGTAACATAATGAGGGTCCCTACATGCAAAACGAAGCATTGAGAACTTTGTAAGTGTACAGACCGTTTAATAAGAAGATATTTTATGAAGACAGTCCACTTCGTGTATACAGACAGGAGCCATCTTTGGAAAACAGTCTCGACTAATCAAACCACGAACGCCATTCATACAGTTCAGAAGTTCACTGAACTTCATACAGTTCAGATCACTTAGCACGTCGTTCGTGGTTTGATTAGTCGGGACTGTTTCCACTGCAAAGGCCATGCAAGTATACCTGTAATGAGGTGCTCTCAAAATGATAAGCTGATGGTTCTTTTCATAGTTAGATGTATCTTTTCCATAGTTCCATTTCCTGCTTCCGGTTCCATTCCGTCACTCACCATTTTACCTATGCATGTATTTATGTGTGCTTAGATTAGTTGTGTTTGTTATTTAGTTAATAAAACTTGTGCACAATACGTATTTGGTTCTGAATTTTGACTACAGGCTCTTAGTAGTACAGTACAGTAAGAAAGACATTTCCCTCCCCCGAAAATGAATATTTCTTAGAATTAATAAACAAATAATGTTGAGTGTTCACGGGATGAACAGGTGGGTTGATTATAATATACATTTCTACTACATTAAGTTTACTACTTTAAATTTATTAACCGATCCAAATATTCATAATGAATAATAACAAGTTATGATTTATAATTAATATTTGCCCTTTGAGCTAACTCATTACAACAGGATCTCCGGGACACATGTGTCCCGTTCTTTAATGGTCCGCCTGGAAACAAATGCCGTGACACCAAACCCCCTCATGGAAGAAGAAAGCCGTTGTGTTTACAACTGTGACAATGAGTGCTTACCAGGTTCAACTAAAGGCTGGATTTTCAAAAGTATGTGAATTTCACGGCACCATTGTTGCAGTAAACTTGCACAACGTTCTTGAATGAATAATTTATTAAAAGCACGCGTTATTGTAGGGACATCGACTTTACATGTTCACGCCCGAAACATGACGCGGAACCAAACGAACCGTAACTGGTTGCGTTACATGTCAGAACGTCCTCTTGGGCGGTCCTTGGCCAATGAAAGCTGCGATAGAGTCCAGACCTTCTACTGTCAGTCTAAAGGTCTGGCTACGCAAGACTATAGGCTATATGGCATATTATAGCCAGATATGACGGCACTACTGCAACACGTTGTAGCTGAGTCTTCAAAGAGTAGCTGAGTCTTCAGGAAGCCAACGTGCAAACGCCGCAAATGAAACTGTAAGTTGCAGACACTCAAATCTCAATCAATTTCATTGATCTTGAAATGAGCTGATGACAAATAAATTGCAGTGCATATCTGCTGCTTTCGTTTCGTTTAATTTGCATATAGCTTGGGAATTGAAATTTGGACTTTTATCCGTTTTGCGGAGACACATGTATGTCGCCAAGTGTAAATGGAACCGTTTTAACAAAACAGCTAGATATCCGATCAGTAAAAACGGATGAAGTGACCAGATCACTGGTAGTCTTTTTAGAAATTTTGAGAGGCATACTTGAATGTACATATGAAATTTCTTTCATGGGATTATTTGCAATACCTTATCATTTCAAAAGCTGATATTGCATACAGCAGCCCAATTAGCTGCCACATAATAGTGTCATGATATTTAAACAGAGTAAGGAGCCGTTCGCGCAGAACAAGTTTTGGCGTTTAAAACAAGTGGTAAGAAAAAAAAACGGCAAGCTCTTGTGTTATTTCAACGTTGTTTCACGTCCAATTTGTACGTATTTTACGAGGCTGTTACGGTATATGGACACAGGAGAGGAAGAATGATAGTGAATGGTGATATTTATTGAATACAAAGGATTAGATAAGGTGAGCAGGGTAGTGGAGTCAAAGGGTTATCAAGGAAGGTGCATTAAACAGGGAGATCGCTTGAGACAGGAGGATGAGTCCACATAACACAAACGTACATACACAAGGTCGGACAAGGATCTGAGGTGAGGAGTGTGTCTTTATTGTGGTGGTGATGAATCTGGTGATGATGAGGTGCAGGTGTGATTGATTGGGAATGATGTGCAGGTGAGAACCGAGGAGAGTGCTGGGAAATGAAGTGAAGAGGATGGTGGCTATAGGGTGATCTATGACAGAGGTGGCTAAGGCCCTGTCCACACGGACACGGGTATTTTTATAACCGTGACTTTTTTTACGCGGTTCGGCCGTTCGTCCACATGGAAAGGCACTGAAACCGAACATTTTTGAAAACCCCTGCCAGCGTGAGGATTTTCAGAAACGCCGGTTACAGTGTTGTCGTGTAGACAGTGAAACCATAGACAGTATAAGAAGTGGACAGAGCCATCTCATTGGAACTCAGTTGAGACAGTTGAAGCTCATTTTTAGCGATTTTTGAGCACTTCCGTTCCTGACGCGCAGACTCAAACCGACTCAAACTAAGCTTGATGACGTGAGCAACCTGTCTGACAGACGTTAATCTTCTAGTAGCTGTGCGTGAAAATTGCCAACGTTAATCTTGCAGAGACGGGGAACTTGAGCAAAGAGTTCTTTGGCGTGAGTGAGCAGGAGTAAGTATTCCGTTGCTTTTATGGACTCATTATCTATGGGCTTCTCCCTTGACGGGACGTCCCTCCGATTGCCTGCGAGATTCTCCTCCTGTCTGTACGGTAATTTCTGTACAGCGCGACAGAGAGTCGAGTGGTTATGACGCAATCGTTAGCCTATTTTTACAAAAACTGTTTCTACGGGGCCATAATGTAACATAGAAGGTAATGGAGCCCTTTATACATTGTCGTGTTTCTTTAGAAATAAATAATGGACAAATGGAGTCTTTAAACGCCTCAGATGTAAAGTTATTCGCTGTCAAAGTGACGCCAAAATGAATGGGAGTCAATGGAAATGCCAACGCAAGTGAAGTTCTGCTACAAGATGGCGGCACCCGGCCGGCTTCAACTTCCGGTCGATGGATTACCCCCTTGAGTGAAACCGGGGGTTTTGCCTTGCGACGTCAGAGTGTGCGCCGTTATCCGCTGTGTTTGACGTCAGATTTGCGCTTCTGATTGGCCAACGTGGCTTTACGGTTAAGGGTTATATCGCCGCCTGCTGGCGTGGCATGCTCTTGATCGCGCTTTATAGCGTGTTTTTGCGTTTTCATGTAGACGGAGACCGAGCATGTGTGGACGGGATTTTTTTTAAAAAACGCTGTAGGAAAAACTCTGGTTAAGTTAACTGGCACCCCCCTTTTTTTTGCATAGACATAAAAATCACTATCCAAACTTAAATGGTTGTAATTCAGGAATGCTTTGGAATATAGACCTATGGCTGGTCTTGTTTTAAAGAAGACATTTTCTAGATTATTGTAGAAGTCTTTTAAAAATTAAACAGAAAAAAAGTTATATAAGTTTGAGTTTATGAAATTGTGTAATGTAAAAATACACTCACCGGCCACTTTATTAGGTACCCCATGCTAGTAACGGGTTGGACCCCTTTTTGCCTTCAGAACTGCCTCAATTCTTCGTGGCATAGATTCAACAAGGTGCTGGAAGCATTCCTCAGGGAGTTTGGTCCATATTGACATGATGGCATCACACAGTTGCCGCAGATTTGTCGGCTGCACATCCATGATGTGAATCTCCCGTTCCACCACATCCCAAAGATGCTCTATTGGGTTGAGATCTGGTGACTGTGGAGGCCATTTTAGTACAGTGAACTCATTGTCATGTTCAAGAAACCAATTTGAAATGATTAGAGCTTTGTGACATGGTGGAAGTAGCCATCAGAGGATGGGTACATGGTGGCCATAAAGGGATGGACATGGTCAGAAACAATGCTCAGGTAGGCCGTGGCATTTAAACGATGCCCAATTGGCACTAAGGGGCCTAAAGTGTGCCAGGAAAACATCCCCCACACCATTACACCACCACCACCAGCCTGCACAGTGGTAACAAGGCATGATGGTTCCATGTTCTCATTCTGTTTACGCCAAATTCTGACTCTAACATCTGAATGTCTCAACAGAAATCGAGACTCATCAGACCAGGCAACATTTTTCCAGTCTTCAACTGTTCAATTTTGGTGAGCTCTTGCAAATTGTAGCCTCTTTTTCCTATTTGTAGTGGAGATGAGTGGTACCCGGTGGAGTCTTCTGCTGTTGTAGCCCATCCGCCTCAAGGTTGTGCATGTTGTGGCTTCACAAATGCTTTGCTGCATACCTCGGTTGTAACGAGTGGTTATTTCAGTCACTGTTGCCCTTCTATCAGCTCGAACCAGTCTGGCCATTCTCCTCTGACCTCTGGCATCAACAAGGCATTTCCGCCCACAGAACTGCCGCTCACTGGATGTTTTTTCTTTTTCGGACCATTCTCTGTAAACCCTAGAGATGGTTGTGCGTGAAAATCCCAGTAGATTATCAGTTTCTGAAATACTCAGACCAGCCCTTCTGGCACCAACAATCATGCCACGTTCAAAGTCACTCAAATCAACTTTCTTCCCCATACTGATGCTCGGTTTGAACTGCAGGAGATTGTCTTGACCATGTCTACATGCCTAAATGCACTGAGTTGCCGCCATGTGATTGGCTGCTTAGAAATTAAGTGTTAACGAGCAGTTGGACAGGTGTACCTAATAAAGTGGCCGGTGAGTGTATAATGATTAATATTTTATATAAAATATATATATTACAAAATATATTTTACTCTAAAACTGCAAGAAAATTAAAGTCAAATATCTGAACAAGTTTTATTCCAAATTTTAGGTTGATATCTCAAAAAATGAGCTTTCAGTAAGATTTTATTCAGGCGCAGTACCCAACATTTTCACTAGGTGAACACCAGACTTCATTACTGCCCATATAAGGGCGCCTCCATTTTCATATGTTTTGAGTGATCTGAACCATGTATTTCCATAATTTTCATACAATTTATTAAGTAGACATCCTATTCAGAAGTAGTATGGGTGGTTTGGCAGTATTTGATTTGAATTAAACGTCTAATAAATGCATAAAGACTACGTTATAGCGTTATAGCTCGCAGCCGCATTACAAATCGAGAATCCATACATTTTTCTTTATATTTAGAAACATTTTCAGACCTTTTTTTTCTCATAAAATGGAATTGGTGTTATCTTTTGAACTCATTGCATGAAAACAAACTGAGGTTTCTACCAATCTTTCATGATTTTTCATGTTTCTTGTTATTTCAAAATAAAGGCCTAAATACTCCTAATGAATATGAAATATTCTTGTTGCAAATTGATACATTTTCTGCTCCTCTGTAATATATTTTAGATAACAGCCACCAAATATGAAAACTAGAGATTTTAAGCTTTCAAATGATATATAGTTTGGCAATATTACTTTAGGTTTTTACTAAGATATTATTGTTTTAAACATGCAATGGCAAATGGGCCCGCCGTGTGGACAAGGCCTAATTCTTACGACCTCACTCTTACGAATTCGTAAGATTTGTCTAAACCCCAGTGACAGGTTGGTTTAGGGGCGGGGTCAGGGTTAGGTCATTCGTATGAATTCATACGAATTAGGCAACTCATAAAATAGGTACGATTGAACAAAAATCATACGAATTCATCCGAGTGAGGTTGAATTCGTAAGAAATAGCCGTCTCGTAAAATACGTACGGATTGCCGTGAGATCGGGCTGGCTATTTAAATGCTGAACATCTCTTTTAGAATGCCATGTCATGTGTGAGACACTACAAAAGACGCGAGCGCAACGGTCAAACACGTCCATCTAGCACGTATTTACCTATAAAAACAATGAAAAAGTAGTGCAGTAGAGTGAAAAAACTTTATTTTTGAATAACTGTGTTGTATAACACATTCAGCTGTATGAAGAATCTTACATTTTAAATAGAGCATATACATCAATGCATCTGAATAGATTTAATGAGCTGTGTTAATAACTGAATTTGGATTGTTCTGTTCACATCACATGTTTTACATAAACAACACTACCTGGGAAACAACCATGGCTGACATTTATTCATAAGAGTTTCAAAGTGGTAATTTCAGCAAACTGAGAAGGCCACAAATCTTAATAATGTCCCTATAGCTAGACTGAACGGGGACAGATGTGAAAGACCTCATATGTCTCCAGTCATTTTTATGAGCTAATATTGCATTATAGTAAGCTAATGCCTCGTTAAGTGGTTTTCACGCAGGATATGAGGGGTGTGGTTGAGTTTTGACTGATTATGGATGACAATGGATGACATTAAAATAAAAAAAGAGCCCCATTATTACCAACAGGTGCGCTGGGGATGGATCGAGGAGGTCTATATTCCGAGTTAGCAAGAGTGTATTGATAGCCACCAACCTGTCGCTGGAAAGTTCCAGTGTTTCTGTCAGCCAACCCAGTCAATGGGAAAACTGTAAACATCACGAGAAGATAGGATTAAGAATCAAGACAAGAACAGTCTGTCCTCAATGGAAAGTTGCATGAGTGCTATCTAGTGTCTAGAGATTACAAAGTCTCATTCTAATGTGTAATATGTAAAGTTTAAAAATAATGCTGGGTAGATTTGACTAGAAAAGGATAATCAAAACCACTCCAATACAAACAATGAAAATGTCTAGAGATGTGAAAAATCAATTCTCTTGAACGGCTACTTATCCAAAAATGTTATACTGGAGTGGACAGGAGCTAACTGTTATGCAGCATGCAGTCCAGTATCTGCAAGACAATAAAATAGATCACATACTCATCGTATATGATTGTATGGAGAAGAGCAGCTTTAAAGTCCCCCTGTGGTGTATCAAGTTTCAATGTTGTTTTATGTCTATGTGTTTTTTTTAATATGATTTAAAGTCCCCGTGAACCGGAAGTTGCAAACGACTTTTCTCCAGTGTTGTGACGTATTTCCGAGAGAAACGGAATACTAAATGAGGCAAAATGGTGGGCGTGGCTTTTTCCCCAACTAGCACCTGATTGGATCTAGAAAAGTAGGTGTTTTCATTCAGCCTGTCTACTGTCAGTTGGAGGGGCGTGGTTACGGATGTTAAGCAGACACCCAAACCGTCAAACCTACGTCATCAGGGAAGGTCCTCCAACGCGGAGGGGAGGGGAAATTTCAGATTTTGATTAAAGATTACGAAGCCAAAAATTTTTTTTGTGTGGATTGACTTGCATGGATGAATTGTTCACCACAAAACGATCAATTTAGGCAAACAAAGTAAGTATGGTCAATTTTGAATTCATGGGGACTTTAAGACAAACCATGTGAAAATTCACAAGTCAACACTATTGCTGAGTATTTTCTCTGTAAAACTGCAGTAAACCAAAGACAGTCTCAAAAACACTGTTTGAAATCGCTGGTGTTTCTGATGTCACAAACTTCCTTGTAACCAATCAGATCAACGTGTGATCGTCAACGAGTGGATCTCTGAGCTGGTGTGAGTGAGTGGAGGCGGGGCTAATTTGCATAATCATAGAACCACATATACTAAATGAAGCAAGGGTGTAGAGTTACATTACATTACCGAGAGCAGATTACTCAATTTATAGTCCAAAAGAAAATAAAACACAAATATAAATATAATTGGCAACCAAGCCACTAAACAAAGGGTGGGACAGAGGTGAAATCCAAGGGGCAGGCAGGTGTCAAAACCAGAAGCAGATCCCCAGCCCCGGGGGTAGAGCCAATAGTCCAAAACAAGATCAGAAGATCAAAACCAGGTGAGCAAGCCGAAACAGGAATGAGTACAGGGTCTATGCAAATCAGAGGGGAAAAACCAGATTAAATAAACAGACAAGTCATGTAAGCTAAAGCTATGCACGACTAGAACAAGACTTTTTTTGGACAGTAGTGAAACGGACGGTAACCAAGACACACTGACAGAAAAGCAAAGAAAGAGAGAAGCATAAGTAGTGGAGGAAATCAATGCAAAATGGGACAGTGTGTGTAAGAAGAGCATGAGCACTGATTAGAAGACACAAAACAAACACAACAGAAGGGCTGATGATCAAACCAGAGTCCTGACAATATGGGTGCATAGATAATAAGACAGAATTTTTAGTTTAAAGCAAATGTTCTGCAGAAGGGCCAACTTGATTGAATTGGATTCCTGCTAGAGCGTTTAAACATATTTGACATTCAGTTGTGCAACTTCAATGATGAAACATACAAATGAGTGACACGTGACGCTTCTGATTCTCATCCAAAATAGCGCATGAGCTTAAATGAAAACAATCGTCTCAAATCACAGTGTGATATGATGACTGCTATATGCTGCTGCCAATAACTGGAAGAACAACAGAGTGAACTGTTGGATCATTTGTTTTTGCCTAATAATTAATGCTCAAATAAAGTCAAATATTTATAGTTCTCTGTTATCACATCATTAGAGGACTATGTTTCATTGTAGAGAGTCAAACAGATATTGTAAAAGCAAATTTAATCAGAGAAATATTTGAGTTCCTCTCGAATTGAAAAGATTAAAATAGTAAAAGCTTATTTTAATCCCTCATGTACAGAATGATTAACTCCAGAAGAGACCCTCCCCCATGATACACCACATGACCCTTGTATACACTCCAAAAAATATGCCTAAATATAAGATTTATGTATTTGAATTGCATATCAAATTTTCAAGAAATAGACAAGAACTCACCGCGCCTTAAAATCTGTCCGAGGTGCATAGACAAAAAACTCCAAGGGAAATCTTTTTTTTTTTTTTGTCTGCTCCGTGATTACCATTCAACCATGATAATTTAAATCAAATCAAATAGATGCTGATAATAATAATAATAAACTATGTCATGATTTTTTGAGTATTGATATGCATCAAATTAGTTTATGTTAAAAACTGTGTAATCCAAATTGATAAATTTTTTATATGCAATTTAAATACATAAATCTTGAATTTTGTGTTCTCTACAATCAAGAGTGTTACAAGACGAGCAAGCTCTCTTCGGGACCTCTCCAATCTGGTGCGGGCGATACAGCATGGCAGCACGGTCGATTTCTTCTCTCTCTCTATATTTTTTTTGTTTTTTGAGCAAAAACAAAAAAGCTGTTTTTACAGCTGGTAAGGTGCGCCGTGAGAGCGCTTAAAGGCTGTTTTTGCGGCTGGTAAGATCGCCAGCAAGAGAGACAACGCACGACAGGGGCTCATTCCTCTCTGTGTTCGCTGTGACTGTTCCCCTGTGTGCTTCAGCACCAAGGAGAGCAGTCCCTAAAAGAGCTAACACGGGTAGAGAGCGTCTTTTTAAAGATGTCACTCTACCTGTGTGTTTCTGGATGCGGTCGTTACCTGGGATCACAGGATGGTCATGAGCGCTGTATCGGGTGTCTGGGAATTGAACACACTGAGGCAGCGCTCGTGGATGAGTCATGCACCCATTGTGGGAAGATGACCATCTCGGAGCTACGGTCGAGACTCTCGTTCTTGCAAAAGGGCGGAGTCCCTGCGCCTCTGCCACGATCTAAGCGCGCTTTCTTCGGGGAACCAACCCCCTAGGAACCCTCATCCCTTCCACGCTCCGCAGCCAGTTGAGCCCCCAACGGAACGAGGTGTGTACGAGCCGTATCTTTCGCGCTCCCCATGATGAACAGATGTAAATTGCTGCATCGGAGGGTGGGTCAGACTTCTTTGCGGATGACGATTCGGCGCCGCTGCCCCTTTGGGTGTGACAGTGGTGCCCGAGTCAGACCCGGAGATGATGGCCATGCTTTCCTGGGCCGCCAACAGGATCGGGCTCATGTGGAACCCTCCACCTTGTCCCGAGCCATCGAGGCTGGACGATTGGTATCTCGGGATGGCGCGCGATGGTTCTCAGCAACCCACCCCAGTGGCTTTCTTCCCGGAGGTGCATGAGGAGCTCACGGGGCCGTGGACGGCACCTTTTACTGCCAGAAATCGTCCCGGTGGCTCCTCCTCCCTCACCAACCGGGTGATGGCGGGGCGGCTAAGGGTTACACGCGTATCCCACCAGTGGAGCGGGCCGTTGCTATGCAACTGTTCCCTAACTCCACATGGCGCAGAGAACCGTGTCTCCCTTCCCAGGCCTGTACTCGTCGGACTTAACCGGCAAGGCTGACAAGGCCTGTGGGGAAGCCGCCTCTGCCATACACGCCATGGTGTTGTTGCAGGTCCATCAGACCAAGGCACTGAAGGACCTGCACAAAGGTTGTCATGATCAACAAGTTCTCCAAGAACTTTGTGCCACAACGGACCTCGCACTTCGTGCGACGAAGGTCACCTCGTGGTCAGTGGGTCATGCGATGTCCACCATTGTGGTCCAGGAATGGCATCTCTGGCTGTGTCTGGCTGACATGAAGGAGACCAACAAAGTCAGGTTCCTTAACTCCCCCATGTCCCAGACCGGCCTCTTCGGCGACGCGGTCGAGAACTTCACCCAGCAGTTCTCGGCTGTACAAAAGCATACTGAGGCAATTAAATACATCCTGCTGCGACGGTCAGCTGCTGCCTCCACCCCATTTTGAATCTCCACAAGTTACCGTTCAAAAATGCTCACATAGAGATGCATTTTCAAATTCATCCGTCCCCGAGATTGGTTTGCAGCGATCGACCTGAAAGACGCGTACTTTCATGTCTTGATTCTTTCTCGGCACAGGCCTTTTCTGTACTTTGCGTTCGAGGGTCGAGCATATCAGTACACGGTCCTCCCCTTCGGGCTGTCCCTGTCTCCCCGTGTCTTCATGAAAGTCACAGAGGAGGCCCTTGTTCCCATGAGAGAACAGGGCGTTCGCATCCTCAACTGTCTCGACGACTGGCTTATACTAGCACACTCTCGAGACCAGTTATGTGAACACAGGGACCTCGTGCTCAGGCACCTCAGCCAGTTGGGTCTTCAGGTCAACTGGGAAAAGAGCAAACTCTCCCCCGTGCAGAGTATCTCATTTCTCGGTATGGAGTGAGATTCGGTCGCACAGACAGCGCGCCTCACAAAGGAGCGCGCTCAGTCGGTGCTGAACTGCTTGAACACGTTCAAAGGCAAGACGGAGGTCCAAATATTTTCCGAGGCTCCTAGGGCATATGGCAGCAGCAGCACCAATCGGGCTGCTCCATATGAGACCGCTTCAGCACTGGCTTCACGGCCGAGTTCCGAGATGGGCGTGGCATCACGGCATTCACCGGGTGACAATCACACCGGTGTGCCGCCTGCGGGCAGGAGTGACCTTGGAACAGGTGTCCTGGCATGCTGTGGTGTTCACAGATGCCTCTGCCACTGGCTGGGGTGCCACGTACAACGGGCATGCAGTGTCAGGGGTGTGGACGGGCCCCTAATTGCATTGGCACATCATCTGCCTCGAGTTGCTAGCTGTATGTCTCGCTCTGAGCCGCTTAAAGAGGCCGCTACAGGGCAGGGACGTGCTGGTCCTTATGGACAACACTGCGACCGCTGCGTGCATCAACCGGCAAGGTGGTCTACGCTCCAGGGACGCTCCAGGGACCACACATGGAGTTTCCAGAGGTCCGGACGCAGGTGCCATAGGTTGCCCCGTCTCTGAGTCAGAAGGTCCTTCCTCCGAGCAATGGGCCAGGGAGGGACTGCCACGAGGAGCATGAGTTCTGGGAACCAGGTCCGGGTGGGCCAATAGGGAACCACCAGAAGGACCTGCTCCTCATCCTCCCTGATTTCGGGCCGGGCCGGGTGACAACCATGTAGACCCCGACCTTGCTATGTGCCCAAGGTTCCTACCACTCCCTTCAGTGACAAGGTGGTGAACCTGCAAGCACTGCCCCTGGAGGAGGCAGACCCAGCCTCAGCAAAAAACTGAATTGCAATCGCACCTTCTGCTCATTATATATCCGCGCTGCATGAATGAACAGCTGATGCAAATAATTGCATGCTAATGTGCATTGGCTCGTTTAGTTTCACTCGAAGTAGATTGGCCTCTCTAGCGAGATTCCTATTCGTCGGTCACAGCGTACGTCTCCGCTCCCTCCTTCAAGGGGCGTTAGATTACCTCTTTTTATATAGGCTGTGTGTATTTATTTATGAAACAGTATTCTTGTGAGATATGACAATAAAACTTACTTGACTTGAATGCAGGGGAAGATGGACTGGCACATATACAAAATGTTGAACATAAGGTGATTTACATTTGCACACCACAATGCACTTATGTACCCCAATTCACACACACATGCTCGCACACACACACACACACACACACACACACACACACGCACACAAACAGTCAGCAGGGGTCACGACTGACTTCAAGGATGCCATCTGGGTGCACAGATATTAATCACAGCCCCATTCTGTTGACATCATTTTATTCTTTTAATCATTTTCACAAAGGCAAAGCAGGACTAAACAGCACATCTTAAGGTGTAAAGAGTTTTTTGAGATAGTTTGTGCTTTATCAGACAAGGAAGCAAATAAGTTGTTTATAGATGCAGAAGAGCGAATATGTGATTCTACAGGAGGGTCTTGATAGTGTTTTTTCCCCCCGCTTTGATCTTGGATGAGGACATCCAGCTGGATGGTAAAGGAGCTTTTCAAATCATGAGGAAAAAGGCTTGGACAGGCAGATGAACAAAAGACAAACTGTAATGAGGTCAATTAGAAGGTTGTTTAAGGATCTGCTTCTTTTCTTTTTCCTTAAGAATCATGCTCATGATGGCATTCACACTACACATGGGCTACTGCAAAAGACTAATACAATTTAATACAAAATACTTAATAAAACAATTTATTTTTTCACTTAAATATGAATGAAAGAGTTGGATAAAAGCGTCAGCTAAATGGATAAAAGCGTCAGCTAAATGAATAAATGAATGACCGTTGCACTCAATAGAAAAGTGACTCAATAACTGATCATATATTAAGCAAAGCATTATGATTTTATTTGCATATGATTAATAAGAGATTGTTATTGTGCAGTGTTCTGTTATGTTGAGATTAAAGCATCAAATAAAGCATGTGGTTTTATTT
Source organism: Rhinichthys osculus (assembly GCA_029959095.1). Taxonomy (NCBI): domain Eukaryota; kingdom Metazoa; phylum Chordata; class Actinopteri; order Cypriniformes; family Leuciscidae; genus Rhinichthys; species Rhinichthys osculus. The sequence continues at coordinate 33,240,458 of JARWKJ010000007.1, read as the reverse complement.
GAAAATGAATTCTGAACATGCCAGAGCAGTGATCTTTGCTTTACCACATTCAGTTGTGTTAATTCAGTTGAGTTTGACCTACACAATGTATTTGAACAGAGTTTATAGTTATTTAATATTAGGAAATACAGTTTCCCCTTCAGTCGCTCACGTTCGACGTGACGTCGACGTGACGACGTTAGGGGATCACTTCAGGGAGCCCTATCAACTTCGAGTATCTAAGAACAAGCCAATGAACGTTGGCGTGCGTGAACGCGTCACGCGCCCCCGCCCCGCAGCGCGGGTATAAAACAGGAAGCGGGCGCGAGCACACACCGTCTTTCATTTCGGAGCGCGAGTTTCCTGTGACTGTGTGTCTGAGATTCAACGCCTTTGAAGACTCGAGGAACATCTCTGTCCAGTGTTGGTGTGACGGCGCGATCAGCGGTGGCCGCGAGCAGTGCAGCTCTCAACTGCTGTTCCCACAGCACTTTTGTTTGTGTGTGTGTGTGTGTGTGTGTCCACACAGTGGCTACCCCTGGGCGCCTCAGCACTGTGAGAGCAATTTCCTTTTTTATTTTTTCTAAAAGAGCAACACAAGCGGACCCTGCGTCTTTTTCAAGATGTCATTCCGCTTGTGCGTTTCTGGATGCCGTCGTTCCCTGGCGCCAGCAGATGGTCACAATAGCTGCATCTCGTGTTTGGGAAGCCGTCCTAGTGGCTCCTCTCCCCTCGCCACCCTCGACGGCGGCGCAGCTAAGGGGTATGTGGGGATCCCCCCGGTGGAGCGGGCTGTCGCGATGCAGTTGTGTCCGGCATCCGCCTCCTCCTGGCGGGGTGACCCACGCCTCCCGTCCAAGGCCTGTAGGTTCTCGTCCGGTCTAACGGCGAGGGCTTACAAGGCCTGTGGACAGGCTGCTTCCGCTCTTCATGCCATGGCGCTCTTGCAGGTCCACCAGGCCCAGGCGCTCATGGACATGAACGAGGCTGGTTCTGACCCAGAGCTCCTCCGGGAGCTCCGTGTGGCAACCGACCTCGCCCTCCGGGCGACGAAGGAAACCGCACGTTCAGTCGGTCAGGCGATGTCCACCTTGGTGGTCCAGGAGCGCCACCTTTGGCTCAACCTGGCGGACATTAGGGACACCGATATGTATCGGTTCCTGGATGCCCCTCTCTCCCAGGTTGGGTTGTTCGGCGACGCGGTCGAGAGCTTTGCCCAGCAGTTCTCGGCCGCACAGAAGCAGACGGAGGCCATCCGACACATCCTGCCCCGGCGGACCGCTGCTGCTCCCACCCGCCCGCCGGCCGCAGCCCCTCCGTCTACTCGTCGCCGAGGTCGGCCTCCTGCAGCGTCCTCCGCTCCCGCTAAGCCCCAGCAGCAGCCATCATCCAGGCCTCGGCGTGGAGCAAGCCGCAGGAAGCCGACCCCGCCCGTCCAGGCCGCTACCGATCCAGGAGGTAAGCGCCGGTGCAAACGACCCTGAGACGGGCGGCCCAGAGGTGGATCAAGTTGCTCTTCAGGAGATGGCGGACGAGCCACTCCTTCCCCCGGTGGAGGGCCGGGCGGAGAATCTTTTGTTCCCTTTTCTTTTTGTTCCGCCACTGACCCACGGGTCAGTGGTACCCACCTTTTCAATAAAAGAGCAATTTCTGAAACCTCTGGGCCCCAAGAGGGCGCGCTTGGCAGTCGACGACGCGATGCCTTGTCACTCCCAAGCCCCTCTTTCATCGCCAGCGGGCAGCAGTGGCTGTGTCCGGGACGCAGTATCGCCTCCGCACACTCACTCTGCCCTTCGACGGAAGCAGGTACGTTTTGCACCACACGTTCAGACCCCACTTCGGGCCGCTGTGCCGTCCGAGTCGGGTCCCTGCATTCCGCCACGCTGCCCCACTCTGGGTACGTCTGTGGTGCCGTTGGTCCCGCTTGCTCGGTCTCTGGGAGCTTGGTTAACGCTTCCCAGCCCGTCTCGCTGGCTCATCCGTACCATCAGACTCGGCTATGCGATTCAGTTCGCCCGGCGCCCCCCTGCTTTCAGGGGCATCCTGTCCACCCGTGTTCTGGCGGACAGTGCCCCTGTTCTCAGGGCGGTGATTGCAGTCCTACTGGCGAAGGACGCAATCGAGCCGGTCCCTCCAGCCGATATGAAGACCGGCTTCTACAGCCCGTACTTCATTGTACCCAAGAAAGGAGGTGGGTTACGACCAATCTTGGACCTGCGCGTCCTGAATCGGTCCCTGCACAGGCTACCATTCAAGATGCTTACGCAGAAACGCATTTTCAAATGCATCCGTCCCCAAGATTGGTTTGCAGCGATCGACCTGAAGGACGCGTACTTTCATGTCTCGATTCTCCCTCGACACAGACCGTTTCTTCGCTTTGCGTTCGAGGGACGGGCATATCAGTACAAAGTCTTACCCTTCGGGCTGGCCCTGTCGCCCCGTGTCTTCACGAAAGTCGCGGAGGCGGCCATTGCTCCCATGTGCGAGCGTGGTGTTCGCATTCTCAACTACCTCGACGACTGGCTTATTCTCGCCCAGTCGAGAGAGCAGTTGTGCGAACACAGGGACATGGTGCTCAGTCACCTCAGCCACCTAGGGCTTCGGGTCAACTGGGAAAAGAGCAAACTCACCCCCGGGCAGAGGATCTCTTTTCTCGGTATGGAGTTGGACTCGATCAACATGACAGCGTGTCTCACCGAGGCCCGCGTCCAGTCAGTGTTGAACTGCGTGAGTACGCTCAGACGCAGAACAGCGGCACCACTGAAACTGTTTCAGAGGCTCCTGGGGCATATGGCATCTGCAGCCGCGGTAACGCCGCTCGGATTGCTTCATATGAGACCGCTCCAACACTGGCTTCACGATCGAGTCCCGAGATGGGCGTGGCAGAGCGGCTCGTGCCGGGTTCCAGTAACCCCGCACTGTCGCCAAACTCTCAGCTTGTGGTCGGACCCTTCGTTCCTGCGGGCAGGTGTTCCCCTAGAACAAGTGTCCAGGCACTCTGTGGTCTCCACGGATGCCTCTATCACCGGTTGGGGGGCCACGTACAACGGGCATGCAGCTTCAGGTCTGTGGACGGGGCCTCAACTGCATTGGCACATCAACTGCCTCGAGTTGTTAGCAGTACATCTTGCGCTGGGCCGCTTCAAAACGTCGCTACAAGGCAAGCATGTACTGGTCCGTACGGACAACACTGCGACCGTTGCGTACATCAACCGTCAGGGTGGTCTACGCTCCCGCCGCATGTCACAACTCGCCCGCCATCTCCTCCTTTGGAGTCAGAAGCATCTGAGGTCGCTTCGTGCCGTTTACATTCCGGGCCTGCTCAACCGTGCAGCCGACGAGCTCTCACGGCAGCAGGTGCTACCGGGAGAATGGCGACTCCATCCCCAGGTGGTCCAGCTGATCTTCAGGCGCTTCGGGACCGCACAGATAGATCTGTTTGCCGCCCCGGACACGTCTCACTGCCAGTTGTTCTATTCTCTGACCGAGGGGACCCTCGGCACGGATGCTCTGGCACACAGCTGGCCCCGGGGTCTTCGCAAGTATGCGTTTCCCCCAGTGAGCCTTCTGGCACAGGCCTTGTGCAAAGTCAGGGAGGACGAGGAGCAGGTCTTGTTAGTTGCGCCGTATTGGCCCAACCGGACCTGGTTCCCGGAACTAGTGCTCCTCGCGACAGCCCCTCCCTGGCCCATCCCTCTGAGAGAGGACCTGCTCTCTCAGAGACGGGGCACCCTGTGGCACCCGCGTCCAGACCTCTGGAAGCTTCATGTCTGGTCCCTGGACGGGACGCGGAGGTTCTAGGTGACCTACCCCCAGCGGTAGTTGACACCATCACTTCCGCTAGAGCCCCCTCTACGAGGCGCCTCTATGCATTGAACTGGAACCTATTCGTTGAATGGTGTTCTTCTCACGAGGAGAACCCCCGATCATGCTCGATCAGAGCCGTGCTTTCCTTCCTGCAAGATGGGTTGGAGCGAAGGCTGTCTCCCTCCACCCTTAAAGTGTACGTGGCCGCTATTGCCGCACATCACGATGCTGTTGATGGTAAGTCCTTGGGGAAGCACGACCTGATCGTTAGGTTCCTGAGGGGAGCGAGGAGACTGAATCCTCCTCGCCCACTCTCTATACCCTCTTGGGATTTGTCTCTGGTCCTTTCGGCTCTTCAGAGACCACCCTTTGAGCCTCTGCAATCAGCTGAGTTAAAAATCTTGTCCTGTAAGACAGTTCTCCTGGTGGCATTGGCCTCTATCAAGAGGGTAGGGGACCTACATGCATTTTCGGTCGACGAATCGTGCCTGGAATTCGGCCCGGATAACTCTCACGTGATCCTGAGACCCCGGCCCGGATACGTGCCCAAGGTTCCTACCACTCCCTTCCGGGACCAGGTGGTGAACCTGCAAGCGCTGCCCTCGGAGGAGGCAGACCCAGCCCTGGCTTTTCTCTGTCCCGTCCGCGCTCTCCGCTTGTACGTGGACAGAACGCAAAGCCTCAGGACCTCAGATCAGCTCTTCGTCTGTTACGGAGGCCAGCAGAAGGGGAAGGCTGTCTCCAAGCAGAGGATGGCCCACTGGATAGTGGATGCCATCGCCTTGGCTTACGAAGCCCAAGGCGTGCCTTGCCCGCCCGGGTTGAGAGCCCACTCCACTAGAAGTGTCGCTTCTTCTTGGGCGCTGGCACATGGCGCCTCGCTGACAGATATCTGTAGAGCTGCGGGCTGGGCGACACCTAACACGTTCGCTAGGTTCTATAGCCTACGTGTTGAGCCGGTTTCTTCCTGTGTGCTCGCTTCAACCAGCCGGTAACACCGAAGTTCCCGCTTAGTGTCGGCTTGCTGCGCCACTCCCCTCCACGGAGCGGATACGTGCGCTTTTTTGCTCCAGTCGAGTTCCCCACCTAGGCGAACCCTGTGAGTTCCTCCACACCCCTTCGGCAGTCGGACGTTGCGGAGCGTCTGACGCCAGGCCTAGTGCTCGTATGCTTGTGTACTTGTGCTAGGCTGGGTTCCATATGTGTGATCCCTGCGGCGATCCCATATGAGTATTCTTCCACGACCAGCTCCCTGCGGTGAGCCCGTGTCTTCCCTTGGCAGAGCTTGCTCTGCCGTCACTGACTGGTGTAGCCTCCCCCTTCTTAGGCTGGAGCCACCCCAGTGACATTCCATATGTTGCACTGCCCTAACCGGCCAGTCCATATGTGTATTCTCCACATGGTAACTCCCTTCGGGCAGGATGTGGCTCCGCAGCGTCCCTCTCCTCTGGAGGGGCACGCTTTCCCAGTGTTATTCAAGGTTCTCTGTGTGGGTATATGGAACAGCAGTTGAACTCCCTCTACGCAGGTCTTCCGCCCCAGCAGTTGGGGGTCTGAGAGTCTTGCGTAGGGCGCTGGATGTGGCAGCAACCGATGGCGTTTTCCATGGGATCCCCTAACGTCGTCACGTCGACGTCACGTCGAACGTGAGCGACTGAAGGGGAACGTCTCGGTTACTGATGTAACCCTCGTTCCCCGAAGGAGGGAACGGGAGACGTGACGTCCCGCCGCCACAGTTGCTGACCATCGCTGTACGGCCGTCATTAAACTCGGCTCCTCAGTGAAAAACGGTGTGTGCTCGCGCCCGCTTCCTGTTTTATACCCGCGCTGCGGGGCGGGGGCGCGTGACGCGTTCACGCACGCCAACGTTCATTGGCTTGTTCTTAGATACTCGAAGTTGATAGGGCTCCCTGAAGTGATCCCCTAACGTCGTCACGTCGACGTCACGTCTCCCGTTCCCTCCTTCGGGGAACGAGGGTTACATCAGTAACCGAGACGTTTTCTTTGCACAAACTCAAATTAAATATGTTCACAGTACATAAATATTGGTTTTAAAACTTAATTGGTTTGAGGCAATCAAATAAAAATTAAATGAGTTTTACACTGAGTTGTCATGTAAGCTGTCACAAGTGAGACAAAAGTTGAATTACTTCAAATCTCCAAAATGTCTTTTTTTTGTGAGTTGGTTTTAAACAACCCTCTTAAATGTAATGTTCAAATGTAAATGTATATTTTAGTTGACCATAAATGCTTGTTAGTGTCACGGCAGCTTAGTTGAATCCAAAAAGATGCTGAATGATCAATGTAACAAGAAACTTTAATAAACACAGAGAGCGATAAAACGCATAAACCATAATCTTTAACGATGAACAGGAAACTGAGGGCTTAAATACACTGAGAATGACAATCAAAGAAACAGGGAACAGGTTTGCTCTAATCAGAAACCATAGTAACAAACAAGAACTCAGGGTGTTTACACAACAACGATGTACTAAAAACGGACAAGTTTTTCCTTAGCATTTTTCGCTTACAGACGACAATGCCAAAACGATCTCTGTTCACAGGAATCCGTGAAAACGACAAAAACGCTGCATTATTCATGCCAGGCCAGAAGCTGGCGATACTCGCCTATAGACTGAACACAACACGCATGCGCTTGATGTTACCATTTTCACATATTTTCACATTTTTGTAGTTTTTAAAAACTTGCATTTTGAAACCCGTTTTTTAACAGTTTGAACGGCCACAACGCATACATTTTTGTTTATTTTTTATTTTCAGTTGAAAATGTTGTTGTATAAAACAGCCCCTCAGGCAAAGACAGTAAAAAAGAAAATGATGACCAATGACCTCGAAACTAAACAGAACATGTTATGACAATGAAACTAAACAGACCAAGATAATGAGTCTAAACAAGACATGATCGTAACAGTTAGAACATTCGTTAGAAAACTTTAACAAGGTTTTGAGGCAAGGCAAAAGTAGGTTTTTCTTTTTTTATGATATGTACAAATATGACTACTTACGGTACAATGTATAGTCACACCCCAGGTTTGTAAAACATTATTTTATGTTTTCCATAAATTATCCTTTTTTTCGGGGGGGGGGGGGGGGGGGGGGGGGGGAGGGGAAACAATGAAATTGTCCAGTAGCTTTTATTCCGTTTTTGTTCTATGTCCGCTGTATCATGTAGTGCTGATCTAAAGTGTGTACATTTTCACTTTGTTTTAATGTTTTCTTTTTGCCCCAGGAAAGGTTTGACAATGAATCCATGTAGCACCTGCCATGACAAATGCTTAACACATCAGTCACAACCACTTTAACTCAACCACAATATATTCCAACAATTATTTCATAGTTGTTATTTGTAATACATTACAACCGTTATTTCAACAATCCGATCCCACTAACAACTCAAACGCTGTTTAACGGTTCTGCTCTAATGGTTAAGCAGCCATTGTGCTTTGGAGAGCTGCGCTCTGTTGAGAAGGCTGGAATCTTGCGCTGCTTGTATCACTGAGCGCTGAAACTGCTCCAGGCACTAACAGCACATAAGATAAATAATTAGACTTAATTAAGGAGGGGAGTATTTCTATAACATTCCATAGCAGCTGTTCTCCTTAAGGCTGTCTACACCCCACCTGCCAATCACACAGATGAGGATATGTGTGACATTACCACTTTTAAAGTCAACATGAAGGCATGAATGACCCTATTTAAGTTCTTAATGCACATTCTCATTGGGAACAATTCATCAGCTCATGTCATGTCCAAAGAAAGAAATTGTTTGTCGTCATAACGTATACTTAACATGTAATAACTTGTTCTTCCATCCTTTATGAATAAGAAGAAAACTTTAGAGTACTTTTAAAAAGATACAACGGGGATAAACGTAGGCTTTTCACTACTCCCATTGTGTATGATTGCAAAAACACACACACACACACAAAAAGGCTTTTATTAAGATTTTCACAATTTAATTAATAGTAACATTACATCAAATTGAATTGAGTAATCCTTACGTGATTTAACTGAATAATTGATTAAGGATTGTTCAATTATTCAATTAAATTACGTAAGGATTATTCAATTCAATTTGATGGAATTTTACTATTAATTAAATTGCGTAAATCTTAAAAAAGGCTTAATTTTTTTAGTGTGATATGTTTTTATTGAACATTGATGGAGCAACAGATTTTGTGTGAAAATAAATCATAAAATTGGTTTGATATGTATAAATGTATGAGGTGGCGAGGGAGCCACCACACACGGGGCAAAAGGCACAGAGTACTGATACTTTAGCTAAAATAATGTCTTTAATAATGTCTAAATTAATACTTGTTCAAAACAATCACTTTAGCAAAGATTGCACTATTTTCAGTATATTTAGATAAATAAAATAACAAATTTTTGTTCAATAAATGTACTGTCATTAAAATATGTTATGGGTGGTTCTTCAATTGGGGGCTATTTTGCCATCTTACATTTTGATGAATGAAATCTGGTTGAATTTTGTTGGAATTATGTCAAGACAATGTTTACATGCTTTGATGTAAAGATATAATAATGGCCACGACTGAGCTTAAATATAATTTGAGTATTTTATATCTATTTGCCAACTGGCACTGAAAAACGTCATTCCCATCACAACATCAAAAAGTCTCATAATGCAAAGAATGTATCAAGGAGATCATTTAAACTCGTTCATCTTGCAAACATTGTTAACCTTCAACAATACATATAAAAAACAAAATGTTTCCATTCTGCGAATTCCATATATTTTCTTGTTCTTACCATCAAAATGTGTTTTCCTGTATTCATCAAAGCACACTTTTGTTTAATTTCTGTAAAATTAATTTTAGATGTTTTTTCTTTGAATAGGTGGATGAGTATTTCATTAGGCTTTTCATGTAGCACCTCAAGATTGAACATAAAACAGATTTAAAGGTATGTTTGCTGTAAATTAAGCAACGTGGCGGTAATGACATACTGTTCTGGAAATGACATAGTGTTTTGGTAATGACAAATGAAAAGTGTACTGATACATAAATCAAATTTAAAGGCTTAAATAATGACTTCTGGTGAGTGTTGTTGAAAGAAATGGACAGATGTAAGGAGATATATATAAATATGACACAACCATCAACTTGAACATGTTTATTTCAATCATGAAGAAACCATACAATATATCAATTGTCACAGTATCCTTCATAAACATTTCATAACTATGACTATTACCATTAGGTGAAATGTGCTATGTAATATGCTCACACAAAAATCGCTGCAAAAGATGCTTTCCAACAGGTTTTATCATAGTTTTTGTCCAAGTCAAGTCAATGGAGTTGAAAAGCATCTTTTGCAGCGATTTTTGTGTCAGCATATCAGTGAACACCCCAGACCACTCGGTGAGTTTAACGTCTTTGTAAACTAAAGTTTAATGCGTTTTAGGAAGGATTGTTCCAGTGCACCTATGCAACCATTTTGGAGGTGGGGGGGTGCAACCACAGAAACCGAAAATTCTCGGGACAGCAGCATGTGTCCAAATTGTAATCTTGTTCTATTTCATCAGAAATGATCTTGAAACGGGGCTTGTGTAAAATACCGAACTTGTCCTTTAACTTTCTTACGACCTCTTCTGCAAGGAGTTTCACGATTTTCATTTTCACTGTTCTGACCCTGTTGCACTGGAGATCTTGGGGGGATGTCTGGAGATGTTGGGGGGTGTTTGAAGCTACATAGTGTTGTACTTCCTGTCGAATTTTGTCATTGGCTCTTTGATTGTTTTGGTTAACTCTCCATTGTTTGCATTTCTGTTAGAGATGCACCGATTGATCGGCTGGTGACTGGAATTGGCCGATTTTCGATTGGCCATGATCGGCGATGACATTTTATGCCGGTCAAATACACTCGGGCGCCGCATGATTAATATCGAGCAACATCAGCATCACACGGAACGCACATGTTGGAAACCTCGTGAATTACGGCCGTTTCACACCGCAAACGTGAGCAGCGCGTATTATTTCAAGCGTGCATGTTAATCAATGAGTGCATTCACACCGGGAGCAGGAGCCGCGCGTGAGCAGCGGTGAAGCACGGGTTTCGGTGCAGAGTCTATTTTTGCTGCACTGCTCACGCTCAATTAAAGTGAAAGCACACTTTTGATGGACAAAATAAATATGATTTCACACAAAAGTGCCCAAAATGCACAGAATTTGCATGTCAGGTGTGTTTTAACAAGAACTGGAGTATTTGTCAGAAAAGAAAATGAATTTTCTTTTTGAAATTAACACTTTTTTTGTTGGATATTGGATGTGAAAAGAAGGAAATGGTTCTTCCATAACACTGCACTTTAGATGTGTGTGAATTTCCCACACCAGGAGTAATTTATATAGTCCTATTTTATAGTGATTACTGTTCAAAAATATTCTATGCAAAATGTAAAATGTTCTACTACAGAAAAGAGAGAAAATAAATATTTTTGTGTGCTGTAAAGTGATTAGAAAAAATGAAATCGTAATCGGCTAAAAATTGGTATCTGCAGGTCAAACTCTGAAAAATCGGAATCGGCCTAGAAAATTGTAATCGGCCCATCTCTAGTTTCTGCCTTTGCTCCCGTTTTGAAAGTTGTGAGATTAGCTTTCCTGTTTCTTTTCTTCTTTTGTATCTTTCCTTTTCTCTGTCAATGTACTGCTTATATTTTACAGTTTCTTCCTTCAATTTTTTTCTATAATCTCTAGACCTTTCAGTTGATTTCTTGGGAGCCATTCTGGTTAAAAAATAAGACAAAAAATTGTTTTAGGAAGTAAGGCATCTCACTTAAGTTTCATTGTAAAATCACACTATTATGCTTCTTTAACTTAATTTATAAACACATAATATGATATAGATAGTGACACAGAACATGTCATTACCACCATCACTTGTCATTACCATCACAACAAGTTGTGTGTTGGTAATGACGTGTTGCGGTAATGACATTTTTAATTATTTTCAGGAAAAAAGATGCTAGGTCATGGTTTTGCTAACATTACTCAACAGCTAGTACAAAAATACCTTTAAATACACATAAATCATTGTGAATATATATATATATTTTTCAAAATATTGCTGCTACAGCATTTATGGTAATGACGCTGAATAAGTCTACTCCATGATCAGAAGGAATTCATGATTAAATTACTTACTTTTTCAGACATCAAATTTCACTGTTCTTTCATGGCTGACATGTGCTCCCCTGCTAGTCTTCATTTCCATGGTTATGGCATAAACAAGTCTTACCCTAAAAAATATCCTTGTTGTAATCATAGACTGTCGCGGTAATGACAGTATTGTTGTGGACAATACTAAATTGTTAAAAATATTCACAAATTGCACAGATATGAACCCAAATTATGCATCAAGTGCCTTTTTAAGTTACTGTTTAAACATATATTGTGATTTTTTAATTAACTGATAACATTTGATCACATTTTCAGAGCAGATAAGTTTTAAAGTCTGGGTTGGGGACAAGGCCTAAGTAGCCAAATATTAGTGATGAAAGCATTTTTAAAAATGGAAATCATACTGATTTTAGTGTATAACATTTTTTGGTGGTGCAATAAATATTATTTGAAATAACTAAACTATTTATTTTATAAAATAGTATTTTTAACATGAATGTATAACCTGGGGACATAAAAGTTCCCGTAATTGAAGAATCACCCTTATATGCTTTTCAAAAGTGTACTTAAGAAACGGTCATGAAAGTATACTCTAAGTACAATTAAGTGGCCTTTTATTTCATTAGCATTATTTTATCCGCAAATACAGTTTATATAATATACAATAATAATTTGCTGGGCAACGATTAATCGCATCCAAAATAAAAGTTTGTGTTTACATAATATATATGTGTGTAGAATGTATAATTATTTTGTATATATAAATACATACATATGCATGTATATATTTAAGAAATATTAGCATGTATACCTATACTGTATATATATTTATACATTATTTATATTATAAATATTTTATATATAAATAACAAGTTTTTTCTTAAATATATAGCCTACATGCATGTGTGTGTATTTATATATATAAAAATAATTATACATAGTACACACTATAGTATATTATGTAAACACAAACTTTTATTTTAGATGCGATTAAAGCTGCTGTAGGTAACTTTTGTAAAAAATATATTACATATTTGTTAAAACTGTCATTATGTCCTGACAGTAGAATATGAGACAGATAATCTGTGAAAAAATCAAGCTCCTCTGGCTCCTCCCAGTGGTCCTATTGCCATTTGCAGAAATACACGCTCCCGGTCAGAAACAACCAAATCAGAGCCAGGAGGAATGTCTTAGCAGTGTCAATCACTCTCGTGTACGCGCTGATCACACCCCTCTCTTGAACAGCGCGTACCGTCGTTCAAACTCAAGATTGCCGGCGTGCTGCAGCTGTGCTTATGACGGAGAAACAACCTAAACTGCCAATTCTCGAGTGACACCTGCTCATAAAACAAAGAGGTAAAAGGAAAAAGACCGATGACGATAAACAAGCGAAAAAGAAAGAATTACACAGAGCCCATTGATTCGGTGTCAAAACTCTAGCCGCATAACATGTAGATAAAATGTCACACACTCTGCTAAGCAACAATTGAAACCTGCTAATTCACTGGCTTGTCATGTTGTTGAAATAATGTACTAGCACACCTTATCTGGCATTATATATCGCTAGAATAATTACTTACATACTGTAACGTTAGTTACCGTTATATTAACGTTATCTTACTAGCTATTTATAACTTATAGAAAGAGTGCAACGTTATAAAGTTACATGTATTGCAAAATACATAATGATTTGAGGACCAAGTTTGTAGTCAAAGTATGGGCAGGCCATAGTCAATGTAAAGCATATTGTTTGACGTTTAGTTCCTATTAGTGAATGTGCCATATAACTTTTTATCCACCGTTATCGGTGGCCCTGTTTACTAGCCTGCGCGTTCACGACAGGCTCCGCTGTGGAGGACGAGCTGTGGAGGGAGGGCTATAGCGCAGCAGAGAGCAAGGGGGTGGGACCTGTAAGTTGTGCTTGTTCAAATTTTCAGGCTAAGTCAACGTTTTCTCAAAACTCCCTACTGCAGCTTTAATCGTTGCCCAGCACTAAAATATTTGAAATAAAGTACACTATGAGTGAACTTCAATTGTCACAAGACTGTAGCAGACTGAAGACAGGAGGATGAAGCAAGACATTTGATAAAGAGTTCACAAAATAAACACAGTGAGTAGCTGCAAACGCTTGTAACGCATTGTCACGTGAGAGGGAAGCAGACAAATAAGTGATACGTTGACTGTTTTATTGAGCAGTGGCACGGATCCGAACAGTTATGCAGACAGGTGAGCTTGTGGCAGAGAGACAGAATGGATGAAGGACTTAGCTGGATGATAATACGGGTCTGTGTCTTGCAGATGAACGGAGAGAGCAGCAGACTGTAGGAGGATGACAGGTGGCTGAACATGGATGACTGAAGACGGATAACAGAAGACGGATTTTGGGTAAGGAATCCTTGAAGCGGGTAAGTACAGGCAGGATAGAGTCTGTATGCGTCCGTAGGGACGAGACCAGACAAGGGAGTGAAGTGAAGGAGAAGAGAGTCTATATAGTTTGCGCTGATGATGATGTGCAGGGCAGTGAATCAGAATTCTGGGGAGAGTGAACGAATGGGCGGAGCGTGCTGATCTGGTGACTCCGTTAAAGTACCCCCTCCTCCACGGGCGGCTCCTGATGGCTGGATGGGACGACGAAGGGGCCCAGATCGACCGGCTCCCAGGGGTCGAGGTAGGCCCCTTCGTCGTCCCAGAAGAGGAAGCGACCTACCGGGTCCGAACTATTCTAGACTCGCAATGGCGGGGTCCTAGGCTGGAGTACCTCATTGACTGGGAGGATTACTGGGATCAAGGATGTCATGACCACAACCCAGGAACGCTCCCAGTAATCCTCCCAGTCAATGAGGTACTCCAGCCTAGGACCCCGCCATTGCGAGTCTAGGATAGTTCGGACCCGGTAGGTCGCTTCCTCTTCTGCGATTTCGTGAGAAGGAGGTACCTCATCGCCATCAAACACTGTGGGAGGAGACAACATAGGATCAGTGTGAGGTTTTAAGAGAGACACATGGAAAGATGGTGAGATACGGTAGTGAGGTGGAAGGTTTAGACTGTAGGTGACCTCGTTGAACTGCCTCTGCACAGTGAATAGACCTATGTACTGGGGACAAGGCAGGAGGAGATGCATGTCCCGTGTCGAGAGCCACACCTTCTGGCCTGGTTCGTAGCGAGAGGTAGATGTTCTTCGGGCGTCCGATTGTCTCTTGTCTCCTGTTGGAGATGCACATGAGCTGAGTCCCATACCCTCTCGCTCTGCTGGAACCAGTGGTTGACAGCTGGAACTTCAGAGGGCTCACCCGACCAGGGGAATACTGGAGGTTGGTATCCAGGGAAACACTGGAAAGGGGTGAGCCCTGTGGTGGGTTGTTGTAAGGAGTTCTGGGTGTACTCCTCCCATGGGAGGAATTGGCTCTAGCTGTCCTGGTTCTGATGGCAGTAGGACCTCAGGTATCTCCCGATTTCCTGGATCTTCTGCTCAGTCTGGCCGTTGATTTAAGGATGGTAACTGGAAGAGAGGCTTACTGATACTCTGAGGAGCTTGAAGAAGGCCCGCCAGACCCGAGAGATAAACTGCGGACCCTGGTCCGATACTATGTCTTCGGGAAGACCGAAGTGACAGAAAACATTCTGGAACATGGCTTCGGCCGTTTCGAATGCCATAGGTAACCCCTTGAGGGGAATCAATTTACACGCCTTTGAAAAGCGGTCCACGATGACGAACACACAGGTAGGGTTCGCTGAGGGTGGAGGTCACTCATAAAGTCGATGCTGAGATGCGACCATGGATGATGTGGAATAGGCAGGGGAACCAGCTTTCCTTCAGGACATTTCCAGGGAGTGTTGGTAACGGCACAGACTGAGCATCCTTTAACGTACCGGGAGATATCCTGAGTTATGGTGGGCCACCAGTAGCGCTGACGTAGGAGCGAAAGGGTACGTCGGCTACCTGGGTGTCCAGAGCCCGGAGATGTATGAGCCGAGTCCTTCTGGACCTCCCGGTGGAGCAGGGTTGGAGCGAGTAGCTTGGGTAATTTTCTCATCGATGGCCCATTGGATAGGACTTACGATCATGGCTGGAGGGAGAATAGGTTCGTGAGAAGAATCTACTGGATCAGGTTGATGAAGATGTGATAAAGCATCAGGCTTAACGTTTTTATCTCCAGGTCGATACGAGACGGTGAAATTGAAACTAGTAAAGAATAAAGCCCTCCGGGCTTGACGCGGGTACAATCTCTTAGCTTCCTGCAGATATTCGAGGTTTCGATGATCGGTGATTACCTCGGACCGGTGATATGCTCCCTCCAGCCAGGGAGCATTCCTCCAGAGCTAGCTTGATGGCGAGCAGTTCTCGATTACCTATGTCGTAGTTCTGCTCCGCCGGGGACAGCTTCTTGGAATAGAAGGCGCATGGAGTCTAGGAGGATCACCCTGCCGCTGAGATAGGACGGCTCCGACCCCGGTAGAGAAGGCGTCAACCTTGACAATGAATGGGAGATCTGGATCTGGGTGGACCAGGATCGGAGTGGCTTGGAAGGCTTCTTTGAGTTGTAGAAACGCCTCTGGGGCAGACGGGGTTAAGGTCAGTGGTGAACTGAGTAGGCTATAGTTGTGAATAAACCGCCTGTAGAAGTTTGCGAATCCTAGGAAGCGCTGGAGCTCCTTGATGGTAGTGGGTTGGATTGAGGCCAGTTCCGAAATGTATCCACCTTCCTCTGGTCCATCTGGATGTCATGTTGATCGATGACATATCCCAGGAAATGTACGGAGGTGGTATGGAACTCGCACTTCTCCAGCTTGAGGTAGAGATGGTGATGGCGGAGCTTCGAGGACCTGCGTAACGTGGAGGAGATGTTCGGCAAGGTTCTCGGAATAGATGAGGATGTCATCGATATAGACCACGATGAATCGTTGGAGGAATTCCCGGAACACCTCATTCATATAGCCCTGGAAGACAGAAGGCGAGTTGGACAGGCCTATACGGCATGACCCAATATTCGTAGTGTCCTGACGGTGTAACGAAGGCTGTTTTCCACTCATCGCCTCGGCTTATACAAATGAGGTCCAGCTTGGAGAAGATGCAGGATCCCCGTAGTTGTTCCAGAGCTGCCGTGACCAGAGGAAGTGGATAGCTGTACTTTATAGTCTGTGAGTTGAGGTGACGGTAGTCGCTGCACGGCCTCAAGCTTCCGTCCTTCTTTACCACGAAGAAGAAGCTCGAAGCTGCAGGGGATGCAGATGGTCTGATGAAACATTGTTGAAGTGCCTCCTGGATATACTCCTCCATGGACTTCTGCTCTGGGATGGACAGTGGATAAACTCTGCCCTTGGGCTTGGGTTGCCAATCGCTTACTGAAGACATCCTGGAACGCCCGGTATTCTGAAGGGATCTCTACTTTGTGATCCACCTCCGGGCTCTCAACGGAGGTAGAATTGAGGGAGAGCGATGGTGGTTCCGGAGTGGTGAGTAATGGAGAACGAGACTTTCTGGACAGAGGAGAGACAGGATTGGAAGCAGGCATTACTCCACTGTAATACTTCATGTTCCAGTGTTCCAGTTGATGTGATGTTGGTGTTGTGAAATCCACGGGTGTCCTAGGATGAGGTCTGCGGTGGATCCTTCCAGCACCATGAAAGTGATCTCCTCGGTATGCAGGCATCCTATGCGGAGCGTCAGTGTGGGAGAGAGATGCCGGATATGACCACGACCCCTGTGGCTTCCCTTGGATGGTGTGAATCCTCAAATCCTGAGAACAGCATTTCTTACGGACATTTAGTTTTTGGAGAAGTTGGGGAGAGATGAAGTCGATGAGTCGATGAGAGCTTGCGCTGAAACACAAATGCGGGGGAGTTATGACATATACCTTTAGTTGTTGTTAGTTGGCATCAGTCTGTCTCTGGAGACAATGGAAAATGCTTCAAGGAGTCTCTGTGGTTGGTTTGCATGCGCCTTCAGTGACTGTACAGTCTGATTTTGGAGCGGCAGGCTCTGCTGCAGGTGTAGTATGTGCCAGGGTCTGGATCTGTTGGTGCTATGTCGACTAATGCAACCCTCAGCCATCTGCGCTTTTTCCGCTCTTCCCACTCCTACTCTCTTTTCTTCTCAAACACCTTGATGTCTGCTATGACAGCTTGCCTACATCTGCAGACTGCTGGATTGACGTCCTTCAAGTCTTGTTTACAAACGACTTTGTAGCAAAGAACAGGCCTTCCTGCAGGTCTGGAGCCTATGGCAAGCTCGCTGTAGAGTAGATCTTTGGGTATACGACAATCCTGCATGCGACTGACATGGCCTAGCCAGCAGGTGGATTGAGTCTGCATTCTTGCCGGGAGTACAGGGTCCATGCTTCACTACCGAAGAGTAGAGTACTGAGCATCCAAGCTTGATACACCCTCATCTTGTTATGGGTTGTCAGCATGGAATTATCCCAAGCTCTCTTTGCTAGGCGGGAGACATATTCCATAGTATGGGATAAAGAGTCTATTTAAGATGGAAGTTGAATGGTAGTCACCGCTGGGCGTGGTGGTCGAACCGGGCAGGCGGTGATGATATGACCCTCTCTCCCACAGTAGAGACACAGTTGATGGAGAATTCTCCTCTGACGCTCCGCATGAGTTAGATGATAGAAATCAACCTGCATGGGTTCAGGTGCTGGAAGAGCGACTGATGGTGCAGAGGGCGGAGGATACACAGCGGGGTTCAAGAGAGAACAAGAGAACTTTGAGCTACTTAGATGGTTTTTTGAATGAAGTTCTCGAGACCCATCGCGTCGTCATAAACAACCATTAGTTTACGAAAATTGGGATTGAGTCCTTGTCGGAAAGCTGTGAGCAATGCAGTCTCATTCCAGCTTCTCGTGGCAGCTAGAGTGCGGAATTGAAGAGTGTAGGCGCTTACCGAATTATACCCTTGGCGTAAATTGAACAGTTGATCATGAACAGAGATTTCTGAAGTGGTTTGTCCAAACACTTCCTTGAAGTGTCTTAAGAAATCTGAGAGTGAAGTAATTATTTGGGCATTGGATTGCCACATTGATTGAGCCCACTGCAGGGTGCGCAGCGAGATGACAAATGCGACTCTGGCGCGATCGGTGGTGAACTGGTAAGGCTGCATCTCAAAATATAGAGAGCATTGCAAAAGGAACCTGCTGCAATCCTCCGCCTCAGGCCCATGGGACTAGCAGAAGCAGCAGGCAAAGCAAAAGGTGCTGAGTGTGGAAGTGATAAACGTGCGGCTTGAATCAGATCGTTGGGAATGGCGGGTGGATTGACAGATGTTGAAGGCTGGAGGGAAAGACGAACGGCGTGAACCAGGTCTGCAAACCGATCGGTGGGGCGATCCTCTGCAGGATCATGTGGTCTGGTCTTCTGTCACAATACAGAGGGAAGCAGACAAGTAAGTGATACGTAAACAGTTTTATTGAGCAGTGGCACGGATCCGAACAGTTATGCAGAGAGGTAAGCTTGTGGCAGAGAGACAGAACGGATGAAGGACTTAGCTGGATGATAATGCAGGTCTGTCAAATGCGACTCTGGCGCGATCGGTGGTGAACTGGTAAGGCTGCATCTCAAAATATAGAGAGCATTGCAAAAGGAACCCGCTGCAATCCTCCGCCTCAGGCCCATGGGACTAGCAGAGGCAGCAGGCAAAGCAAAAGGTGCTGAGTGTGGAAGTGATAAACGTGCGGCTTGAATCAGATCGTTGGGATTGGCGGGTGGATTGACAGATGTTGAAGGCTGGAGGGAAAGACGAACGGCGTGAACCAGGTCTGCAAACCGATCGGTGGGGCGATCCTCTGCAGGATCATGTGGTCTGGTCTTCTGTCACAATACAGAGGGAAGCAGACAAGTAAGTGATACGTAAACAGTTTTATTGAGCAGTGGCACGGATCCGAACAGTTATGCAGAGAGGTAAGCTTGTGGCAGAGAGACAGAACGGATGAAGGACTTAGCTGGATGATAATGCAGGTCTGTCAAATGCGACTCTGGCGCGATCGGTGGTGAACTGGTAAGGCTGCATCTCAAAATATAGAGAGCATTGCAAAAGGAACCCGCTGCAATCCTCCGCCTCAGGCCCATGGGACTAGCAGAGGCAGCAGGCAAAGCAAAAGGTGCTGAGTGTGGAAGTGATAAACGTGCGGCTTGAATCAGATCGTTGGGAATGGCGGGTGGATTGACAGATGTTGAAGGCTGGAGGGAAAGACGAACGGCGTGAACCAGGTCTGCAAACCGATCGGTGGGGCGATCCTCTGCAGGATCATGTGGTCTGGTCTTCTGTCACAATACAGAGGGAAGCAGACAAGTAAGTGATACGTAAACAGTTTTATTGAGCAGTGGCACGGATCCGAACAGTTATGCAGAGAGGTAAGCTTGTGGCAGAGAGACAGAACGGATGAAGGACTTAGCTGGATGATAATGCAGGTCTGTGTCTTGTAGATCATCGGTTCCCAACAGGGGGGTCGCGGCCCACAAGGGGGCCTCAGCAAGCTCTGTGGGGGTCGCGTCATATTTTGAAAGGTTTGAGCAATGAGCATTAAATAAAAGTCCTTAACTTTTTTTCTGTTCAAAATTTACAAAATGTATATAATGAGCGAGTTCATCATGAATCCATTTTCCAATCCGTGTTTTTGTCTTATCCTGAACCACTATGGTACACCTATAATAAGTGTTTACATTGGGACTATTTTACACTGGTTCGGATCGCTGCCGCTGCGGAGTGGCCCAGTACCTGCGTGACCCGTCATAGACCAGGGGTCGGGAACCTATGGCTCGCGAGCCACATCTGGCTCTTTGGCAAAAATCATTTGGCTCGCGAGGTCTCTCACTCTCAACCAACAAACGAGCGATAAAAAAAATTAAGACATCAATAGAGATCGGCTCTCTGCCGAAAAATCAGCCAATTACAATTCCCTTGTAGGCCTACAGCCTACCAAAGTTAATGAAAAGTTTATGATAATATTATATTCATGTTGTACCGGCAAAAGTGCGTATTCAGTGCTGGTCGCGAGTGTCACGAGTCATCAGAGCAATCAAAAACCAGTTACGTCTCTGTGGTAACCTACTGTACAGCTCCTGCACTGGGATTCAAGCAGCTGCAGCTTGTTTAAGGTAGGCCTAATGGCGAAAAGCAGCAAAAAATTTAAAATAAGGCTATATAAACTTTAATATATCATTTTATTGAAACCGGTGCTTTGCTGTGCAGAGACATTTCGAAACATTTCAGCCGCTGGTACTTTCACTTTCGCCGCAGAGACCCTTTATGACACATGATAAATGTGTCGTATTTTTGATAATCCATGCAGATTTCAGTTGACGATTCTGTTTAAAGTAATTATTAACAAAACATGAAGGAATGAGAGAAAAAAAGAGCAGGATGTGCTTTATATTGAAAAGAAATATTAAAAGCGCGATAAGCCGGGAAAGAGAACGTAATTCTACTGGCAGGATGCTGTGCGCTCCGAGCGCAACACGGACAAGCTAACACAGCATAGTAGACGGCCAAATAAACAGAAATTTATCGAAATGCCAAGTCGAGTATTCACGTAAACACAGTAGATGTAAGTAGGCTACTGTGTGCATTCTCTCTCTCTCTCTCTCTCTCTCTCTCTCTCTCTCTCTCTCTCTCTCTCTCTCTCTCTCTCTCTCTCTCTCTCTCTCTCTCTCTCTCTCTCTCTCACACATGCTCATCAGTTGGTAACTCAATCTCACAGTGAAAGCCTTCACAATTAATACATGTTGAAACTTTATTGTTTGCGGAATTTGTTTGTTTTTAATTGCCTATGGACCTAATAATTACTTCTGTTGAAATTTTATTGAAAAAAGCACGTCTTTAATAATAATTTTTTTTTTTTTTTTTATTTACTGTGGCTCTTTTGGAAAAATGCATTAACCAAAAATGAAAAAATGGCTCTTTGGACAAAAAAGGTTCCCGACCCCTGTCATAGACGTACACAGAGAGATGTAATTCCGGCTACAATGTTCTTCCGAAAGACGCATTATTCTGTTAATGCAAGTTTATTATCGCTCGCTATGGCGCCAAAAGCGTAAAAAATAAAAGCCTCACATTGATAAACCCTCACAAATAACATGCAAGTATTGAGGCCCCAGACAACAGTCATTTAGTAATAGCCTAATTCTTTCTTTTTTTTTACCTACACCAGTATGAATATTTTTGTTTTTGCATTTCAAATAGGGCCAATTTATAGGCTTCTCCTAGGCTTACGTTTTTAAATAACAAAGGGCCTACTGATGTTTTTGTTATTGTATTTTCAATATTATAGGCTATTATTTGTGCATAAACATACCGTTTGTTTGAAAAAAAAACATATTTTGTCATCCTTGCTGAAAGCTTACAAGAGCGATAATAGCATTAAATGTGAAGGGGGGCCCTAAAACAAAAAAAGGTTGGGAACCACTGTTGTAGATGAACGGAGAGAGAGCAGCAGACTGTAGGACGATGACAGGTGGCTGACGATGGATGACTGAAGACGGAGTTCGGGTAAGTACAGGCAGGTATCAGGATAGAGTCTGTATGCATTCATAGGGACGAGACCAGACAAGGGAGTGAAGGTGAAGAGAGTCTATATAGCTGATGATGATGTGCAGGTGCAGTGAATCAGAATCCTGGGGAGAGTGAACGAGTGGGCGGAGCGTGCTGATCTGGTGACTACACATATAGTAGACTGAACTGAGGAAAAGGAGGCTAATTAATTAAACAGCTGAACCAAACAAACACAAAATGAACAAAGGAAGACAGAAAACTAGTGAATACAAACTAAAAGTCCACGAATACTAAAACAAACTGAACATAGCTGTGACATCAATACAGTTAAGCACACTTTTTTTTCTCAAAAGGCATTCCTTTTCTGTTAATGATGTTAATTAATAACAAAATATTAAACTTGCATTTGATACTTTCAGAATCAAACCAATCCCAGATGGATTAAACATTATACTTATTACATAGAGTATGTCTTAATACAATAAATATTATATGTACATTATACTCTAGGTAAAATGAGCAACAACCAAAGTCTAGAAGAGTGAATAATGATGATAATGGTAGAAAGGTCAGCTACATTTTCTCAAGTATCTGCAAGAATCAGTGGATTATGGATGCGCATATCGCTCTTACAGCAACACATATCAAGTTTACCATGGGGAAATGGTAAATGAATTTAACACTTATTTTCTTACTCAACACAGGCATTCTTGTTCAGTTTTGCTCTCGTTTGAGAATAGTGTGTTGTGCAAGGGCACATCAGACCGTTGCCAAGGCACACTTGTCACAGCATGCATGTCACCATGGCTCCTCTCCTGGATAAACAATAAATATCTTTAAGTCATGTAAGTGAGTAAAGCCTTTTAAATACAAGATGGATTGGCTTCAGAAGGTCCCTTATGGTCTGTCCGTAGATTCAGTTTAAAACAATATCGCAGGTTCAATATCAAACTTAATTTTCGACTTATTCCTAGGTTGTTGGTATGTGGTTAACATATAGGTTATCACTGCAAAAGTATTTCCAACTTCTTTTTAAGGAAATTAGTCATGATCGGGGCATGAATCACATTCAGTCTCTTGCACGTCACAAGCAATAAGTTGCCACTGGTGTCACTAATAACAAGGGTTTCTGAATTTTAAATTTGTGTAAAAAAAAAAGTTTTATATATTCAACTTGCCATTATAATGTGATGCTGTACAACTTTAATGTACGTAAAATGAAATGAATTATATTACAGGTTAAATAATGCATGTCTTAATGGAAGTATTAATGCAATAATTTAAAAAAAGCTTTACATTTCTGAATGTCCCATACTCTCAGAAAACAAATCTTTCACTATAGGGTGGTACCTTTTCAAAAGGCACACCTTCCTTTATTTACCCCTAAAGTGTGCATATCAGTACTTAAAGTCATACAGTCACTGCTGGAAAGGGTTCAAATATGCAAAAGATGCTGCATGGAAAACTGAAGAATTTACAGGACCTAAAGGATTTTTCTGAAGAACATTGGGCAGTTTAACTGCTCAGGACAAACAAGGGAATCAAGAACAACCATCACAAAAAAGAAAAGTGGATAATCTAGGTAACGACACAGTATTAAAGTCCCCATGAATTCAAAATTGACCATACTTACTTTGTTTGCCTAAATTAATCGTTTTGTGGTGAACAATTCATCCATGCAAGTCAATCCATACAAAAACATTTTTTGGCTTCGTAATCTTTAATCAAAATCTGAAATTTCCCCTCCCCTCTGCATTGGAGGACCTTGCCTGATGACGTAGGTTTGACGGTTTGGGCGTCTTCTTAACGTCCGTAATCACGCCCCTCCAACTGACAGTAGACAGGCTGAATGAAAACACCTACTTTTCTAGATCCAATCAGGTGCTAGTTGGGGAAAAAGCCACGCCCACCATTTTGCCTCATTTAGTATTCCGTTTCTCTCGGAAATACGTCACAACACTGGAGAAAAGTCGTTTGCAACTTCCGGTTCACGGGGACTTTAAGAATCAAGGGTTCTTAAACTTTTGAACAGGGTCTAAATTCAGCATTTTTTCATCTTGTGGACTGTATATTTAAACATATTGTATGTAAAATATCTTAATCAGGAAGTACTAAAATAAAACATAACATGCATTTTGTACGATCCCAGTAGTATTAACATAAACCATGTGTCAAAAAAGGTGTTTTATGACTTGATTTATGGCCCTATGTTGGTACAGAGTTGTGTGCCTGTCACTCATTACTGACATGTGTCAGTCATGACTGTCGTAGTGTTCTTGTATCAAGAAAACAGTGTTTCTGATTTACGGTGGTAGCTGACAGGCTCCTGTATGTCTAGGAAGTTTGGAGCCGTGTGACATCCTCCTTTGGTGAGATCCGGGAAACTTTTAAAAGACAAAAACCTTTTGTTTGATTTTATGACCATCTTTTGGTAGATTTAGGCACCCCTTGTCACTCATGATTGACAGAGACTCCATGTGTCAACAAAAATCTGGGCTCCTTCCAGTCAGCTGGGGGGGAAACTGTTGCTGATTGTATTTTCCTTTGATTGTTGGGGGTGAAATTCACCCAAGCAGGTATCACGTAATGGTGGCACCCTGAGTGTTGAAAACCTTTGTTGTAGGGTAGCCTATATGTTAATTGAGTCAAAACATTTGAGTCAAGGCATTCAGGAATACCATTAGCCCTACGTGTGTGTGTGTGTGTGTGTGTGTGTGTGTGTGTGTGTGTGTGTGTGTGTGTGTGTGTGTGTGTGTGTGTGTGTGTGTGTGTGTGTGTGTGTGTGTGTGTGCGTGTGTGTGTGTGTGTGCGTGTGTGTGTGCCACAGTAGGATGTAGAACCTGAATTATAGGTTTATGTTACCTAAGACAAAGAATCAAAACATTTTTCTAAAATCACAGTTAAGGTGTTTACAAGTGGAACTGGCGGGGGAAGAGTGCAACCTAAATGGGTTTGTTAATGGTTTTACGACAGTTGCTTAGGCTGGATGTTTAAAGAATGACACTTCATCAAAAGCTTTCTGGTGATTCTCTGGGCTCGCACACAAAAAAACATTTTTAGTGCATATCAATTTGGTCGTTACTTTTGTTATTTTAGTATTTTTTAAAGAAAATGTTTTAGTTTTTACCCCACCCCATAGTGTATGTGTGTGTGTGTGTGTGTGTGTGTGTGTGTGTGTGTGTGTGTGTGTGTGTGTGTTGCAAAACAACAACAGATTTACATATTTTACTTCAAACTAAGAGATTTTAAATATTCAGACATTTATACATTTGTTTGCCACAAAAAGCAAGGAAAGTTGTCTATTTTCTTTAAATAAAACTTTTACTTTATTGTATTTTTTAAAACAGACTGATAACCAGCAACTGGTATTAGAACTGTAGCCGAGCAGTTTACTCACACGAGTAAAACACAATTTTCACTAGAAAATGTATGACTGAACCTTTTTCTTTTGACAAACCTACATTTCAAATTATACCTGAGGTGTGTAACAACCACACATTGATTCCTAAGATCCGGGGCACAGTGCAAACAAGCAAAAGTCAAGAAATCAAATCTTAGTGTAATCTCTGTGAGGTCAGAAAACAAAACTTTACGTTGAGTGATCCAGATAAATCTTTATGCTACAAAACATCATAGAAGTCACTAGCACTTTAAACATCCAGCACAAAATTAAAGAGATGAGCTCTATTACACATCCTCCAAAAATGTGTGTGTGTGTGTGTGTGTGTGTGTGTAAATAGTACTGCTAAACTCTTTGTGTGTATTTTTACACGCTAACAATGTGTGTGTGTAAATAGTACTGCTAAACTCTTTGTGCGTATTTTTACACGCTAACATATTTTGACAGGGGGTATTTCACACCGCAGTGATACATAGTTTTCACACTCTTGAATAACTTTCAAACATAATCTTTATATAGTTACTGTATGTGTGTCCAAAAACATCTGTAAGATTCAAAAGACCAAATCAGTAAGAAAAGAGGGTACAGCATACATTGAAAAGCAAGATTTATAAAATCCATTTGTGAACAAATGTGTAAGTTGGTACATTTTGTTTTGTAAGTAGTGTTTTTATCACTCCACTAGTGTTATTCGTCTTATTCAGATATTTTGTTAAAATATTTTGTTTGTTGGACTCTTCTTTGAGAACTGTCAACATTCAGTGTTTATAGGAATAAATGTAAATTAAGAATTTAAGTGATAGTATTTCTGCTTGAGAGTGTTTGACTAAATTGATATTTCTTGCAATGCAACTTTACAGCTATCTATGATTTCAGTTTACACAAAGCATCAACACGAAAAATAAGTTATGCTTTTAGTTTAAGTTTTACACTTAATCTGTTACAACTGAATCGCATCTGACTATTGCAATGAGAGCTATACATTGATTCATTTCATCAACTTTAATAATGGTAAATAATGTTCCACACTCTGGCAAAATGAAAAGAAATAATGAAGTGTGCATAAATCACCATGTAAATTCAAGACCCCAAATCACTAAGAAAATAAATTACGCCATACAGACATTGTTTATGATGCATACATAGAAAACTCAAATGTTGAGCAATTTGTACTTTTGTTTCATGTTTTGTAAATATGGTTTTGCAAAGGCTTTTTTATCGCACCACTAGACATAGTCATCTTATTGAGATGACGCTGTTCACATTTCTTTCTTTTTTTGTTTTTGTTTTAGGTGAAGACAGAAACGATGTAAGTTTATGCTGTTCCGCACATGGGAAAACATGTGTGATGAACGCATGGCTTACATTTAAGAGGCTTTTTTAATTTTTTATAAATGACTGAACTTTCTCCTTTTGACAAAACCAGTATTTCATATTATATTATACTTAATATTATATTAAGTTGCTCAACGTCCCGCTTAGCATTAAAGATTAGTTTGTTTTTAATTGGTATTATCATCTTCTTTGACTCAAATAAAGTTACTATATGTGCTATAAATCTTCGTATTTTTTTTTTTTGCTCTTCTGACAGATTTGTTAGAGGAACTATATGCCACAGTATTGTAATGCAAACACATTAAGAACAATAAAGTTACAGGTCCTTGTAAAGACTATGAGTAAAATTCAAACAATCGTTATACAGGATTTATGTTTGCACAAAAGGAAATACAAGAGGTAAATTTACTTCAACCGTGTGTTCGGGGTATAAGAGGATTGAAAAGCTGTTTATAATAAACACACATAAGTGTGCAAATGACGGTTCTATTACGCCGATAGATTTAGTCATCTTGTTCAGACAGCAGATGATACTGTTTCACAGTATGTATGTAGGACTGTATGTTTTTAGGTGAAGACTTTTCTTAAAGAGCTGTCAACATTCTGCGTTTTATAGGAATAAATGACAATTCATTTAAGTAATAGTCTTTCTGTTTGAGAATATTTGACTAAGCTGATACTTTGTTTAGGTCAACTTCCCCCATCTATCTATGATGTGGTCTATATATGCTGTTTTACACTTAAAACCATACGGCAGAGTCACATTTGACTATTGCCCTGAGAGATGCGTATTCATTAAAGCATAAGGTTGTTAAACAAAGTTCCACACTTTGGTAAATCCTGCAGATAAAATTGCACAAAAGCTAATTCTAGAGGTGAAATTGCTTTATAAAAAAAGTAAATACAACATGAGCCATTTAAAACAGATACAGAAGCCCTCTCTTACGATCTATTGCTAAAGTTTAAGAATAAAATGCTGTTTAAGAACAGCATAAGAAAATTACACACATTTAAACCGATATTATTTTAGGTCTGTCTACGAAGAGGTCACAAGACATATAATAGGACCAACATGAAAAGTGAGACTTGATGTTTTTATGTTACATACATACAACTGTTACACTTAAAACAAAACCTATCGATTAGCTATATTATGAGTCAAGGTGTCACAGACACACAATTCGTCATGTTTGTCTTCACAATCGGGGATTCTTTAAGAAAAACAGTATGTGTCCATCATCAGTGTATACCAAATTTGTTTAACATATCTTCATTTTCCACAATTATAAATATTGATTAGCAACAGCTCAATGGTTACCAAATGCTAGTGAAGAGATTATCTACAGAATGTCACTGGCACATTAGTTAGCTATTAGTGATAGTGGCCCTGGTATCGTCACATCGCAGTGAGTACACATATAAACCAAAAAGTTTTGACTATGAAGCCAGGCCAAAAACAGAAAACGGCAATTAGTTGTAGCAGTATGGAGATTGAGTTAGGTTCTTTGATTTTGCAAAGAACATAACAGCAGCATTCTTATTGTAATGTCGGGTGTGATTGTAATGCTTGTGTGGTGTTTTCTTTACACTTTCCCCATCGATGTCTGTTTCCCATGTCATGTTAGTGAACTCTAGGTCTTCTCGCTTTCTATTTGGTCATAAGTGACAGTATTCACATGAATTTGCATGATTTAATAACTTCGAATGATGGGTGTTATATCCATATCTGTGTTACACAACATATTTTCAACACAAGCTGTTTATGTTGAGCGTAAGCATCGGTAAGTGTCAACAAGTATGGAAAAGACCATTGTGTTACAGCAAAACCACTATCGGTGGAATGATATTGTAATGTATAGAGTTTTTTGCATTAATACATTTTTATACATTAATTAACATTACCTCATTGTTTTAATTAACATTACCTCATTGTTTCTTGACATACGTTTATAACCGTGATCCAATTTTCACATCTCAAAGAATCTTACAGACGGAAAATGTTTATCCAGAATTTAGACTACTGTTAAAAAAAAAGTCGACGTGTAGGGATATACACAATAGGTACATTGTATTCAATGTCACTATAGAGACAATTTAATGCACGCTTCAGGGGCTGAACTTTTAACATTTTAATATTTGGTAAAAGTTAACTTAAAGTCTGCACAAAAAGAAAAAAAGAAATTCCATCCTTTCTAAATGCATGTTATGGATCTATTGAGAACACCAGTGCCTATGTTTTGACCTTGTAATGTTTATTCAAATTTGTTGGAAAATCAAAAAATACATGTAGGCTTTACTCAACTTTTTATGTCAACCGGTTTTACGTAGATGCCGCATTTAATTAACATTGTTTATTTCAGGTTACTTAATTTCCTTACATAACATTAATTCAATTTCATTTAGTGGAATCAGGTTAACATTCTTAATTTTGTCCAAAACTATTAAGTTCAATTATCCTAAACTGTTATATCCAAGGCATGCCCAAAGTAGTTGTTTTTTATTATTATTAAAACCACTTTAATTATTGTTAGCACGTCCTCACCCCCGGTCTACACTTTACCACAATGGTAACCTCCAAAAACACTAACACACCAGAAACTCTTTTAAATATAATCATAAAAGAACATTAAACATTGACAAGTACTATTTTTTTTTTATCCTGATGAAAATGATGGGAAGGGGGGAAATCCTCTTCCTAGTTTTCTATATTTGCTATATTGCTATGGGTATGTAATCTCAACCCAAATGGATTAAGTAAAATGGTTGAAAAGAATCGTGTTGGATTAACTCCATTTACTTCAGTATATTGAACAAGCATCAAATGTTATTTATGGTATACTGAAACATGAAAATATTGAGTTAAGTCAAACTCAACTGTTTCAAGTCAGATTAACGCAATGCATTGTGTTTGAATGAGAAAGCTAATACAACCGTTTTAAATGAATTTTTTTTTTTTTTTTTAATGAATTCTCTCTGGCGACATCAAGGACTTGTTGTTTATGCAGGACATAGTTATTTATGGCTTCCTGAAGACCACCCCCGTACACTGTTACAATGATCTCCAAGGATCTCTGAAATATTTCATCTTTTAAATCATGTAGTATTTTTTAAAATGCAGCAAAACAAAGAATGAAGATCATTAAATTATTACTCTACAAGAATCAATATGTATAATACCATTTTTTAGCTTAGACACGGTCACATAAGAATGATGACTTAAGTGGATAAACCTTTTATTTCAACATTAATTACATATACATAAAGTAAAACAATAACTCCATTTACAGGTGATCGAGCCAGAATAGGAAATCGCGGCATGCTATCATGTTTTGCTCCAGGATGAAGCTGACTAAAGTTTCAATAATTTCACCGACGTCACATAATTTCTCATTTTTTGAAAACAGTGACACACATAGATCTGTTACAAACGTACACATACAGAGAACTCCAAACTCGTTACTACAATCAAACACCACACCCAGAACTTTTCTGAGAATTACACAAACTGGCTCGTTGGCATTAAGACACACAATCGTAACATCATGCCACGAATTTGTTAGGCCTCTTACAATCATTTCATTTTTGAGATTTGTTACACGTCTGGTATCTCCCGCACAGTCATTATTCGAATCACACGCACCATCGATGATCTTATGCATCAAGTCAACCATCTGGCCTCTAAAATAATCTTCAAACATACAGTCTATTGTAGCTCTTAAATGGCACTCTTTGCTCGTGGCGCACTCGTACACTGTAGGCTTGTTCGCAGCATCTTCAGAACTCAGCGGGCAGTCGCGCTCCATAAAGCCTTTAGTTAGAAATTTTTAGATTTTTTTTTTAGAACAAAACTTCATGGATGGTGTAAACTTTGTCCCCTATTCGATGTTGAAAGATTCGGATAGTTCCAGGAATATCATGTGATTGAGTCCTTGCAGCACAATCGTCCAAGTCTTGTGCATTAACACTCTGAAGTTTAGGTTTATGCGTCTGATCCTCCAAAGTGTTATTAGTCGAAGAAGCGCAATTTGTGTCATGCTCAGGTATAGGGGAATGTTGAAGCGGTATTTGGCAGTCCATGTAGCAATCAGACAATGTTCCTTTGATCGCTGAGATGTTAGTAGAGATGTCCACACTGGAACATGTACTCTCCTGTTAGGGCAGCTCTGTCAGCAGGTCACTAGAGCTCTGTGTAGCTCTGTGAGATTATCAGGGCGGATAATATAACCCCCCGCTGGAGGGGGTTGTCTTCAGGAAGCCATAAATAACTATGTCCTGCATAAACAACAAGTCCTTGATGTCGCCAGAGAGAATTCAGTCAAAAAAAAAAAAACAAATTTCATTTAAAACGGTTGTATTAGCTTTCTCATTCAAACACAATACATTGCGTTAATCTGACTTGAAACAGTTGAGTTTGACTTAACTCAATATTTTCATGTTTCAGTATACCAAAAATAACATTTGATGCTTGTTCAATATACTGAAGTAAATGGAGTTAATCCAACACGATTCTTTTCAACCATTTTACTTAATCCATTTGGGTTGAGATTACATACCCATAGCAATATAGCAAATATAGAAAACTAGGAAGAGGATTTCCCCCCTTCCCATCATTTTCATCAGGATAAAAAAAAAATAGTACTTGTCAATGTTTAATGTTCTTTTATGATTATATTTAAAAGCGTTTCTGGTGTGTTAGTGTTTTTGGAGGTTACCATTGTGGTAAAGTGTAGACCGGGGGTGAGGACGTGCTAACAATAATTAAAGTGGTTTTAATAATAATAAAAAACAACTACTTTGGGCATTCCTTGGATATAACAGTTTAGGATAATTGAACTTAATAGTTTTGGACAAAATTAAGAATGTTAACATGATTCCACTAAATGAAATTGAATTAATGTTATGTAAGGAAATTAAGTAACCTGAAATAAACAATGTTAATTAAATGCGGCATCTACGTAAAACCGGTTGACATAAAAAGTTGAGTAAAGCCTACATGTATTTTTTGATTTTCCAACAAATTTGAATAAACATTACAAGGTCAAAACATAGGCACTGGTGTTCTCAATAGATCCATAACATGCATTTAGAAAGGATGGAATTTCTTTTTTTCTTTTTGTGCAGACTTTAAGTTAACTTTTACCAAATATTAAAATGTTAAAAGTTCAGCCCCTGAAGCGTGCATTAAATTGTCTCTATAGTGACATTGAATACAATGTACCGATTGTATATATCCCTACACGTCGACTTTTTTTTTTAACAGTAGTCTAAATTCTGGATAAACATTTTCCGTCTGTAAGATTCTTTGAGATGTGAAAATTGGATCACGGTTATAAACGTATGTCAAGAAACAATGAGGTAATGTTAATTAAAACAATGAGGTAATGTTAATTAATGTATAAAAATGTATTAATGCAAAAAACTCTATACATTACAATATCATTCCACCGATAGTGGTTTTGCTGTAACACAATGGTCTTTTCCATACTTGTTGACACTTACCGATGCTTACGCTCAACATAAACAGCTTGTGTTGAAAATATGTTGTGTAACACAGATATGGATATAACACCCAGCATTCGAAGTTATTAAATCATGCAAATTCATGTGAATACTGTCACTTATGACCAAATAGAAAGCGAGAAGACCTAGAGTTCACTAACATGACATGGGAAACAGACATCGATGGGGAAAGTGTAAAGAAAACACCACACAAGCATTACAATCACACCCGACATTACAATAAGAATGCTGCTGTTATGTTCTTTGCAAAATCAAAGAACCTAACTCAATCTCCATACTGCTACAACTAATTGCCGTTTTCTGTTTTTGGCCTGGCTTCATAGTCAAAACTTTTTGGTTTATATGTGTACTCACTGCGATGTGACGATACCAGGGCCACTATCACTAATAGCTAACTAATGTGCCAGTGACATTCTGTAGATAATCTCTTCACTAGCATTTGGTAACCATTGAGCTGTTGCTAATCAATATTTATAATTGTGGAAAATGAAGATATGTTAAACAAATTTGGTATACACTGATGATGGACACATACTGTTTTTCTTAAAGAATCCCCGATTGTGAAGACAAACATGACGAATTGTGTGTCTGTGACACCTTGACTCATAATATAGCTAATCGATAGGTTTTGTTTTAAGTGTAACAGTTGTATGTATGTAACATAAAAACATCAAGTCTCACTTTTCATGTTGGTCCTATTATATGTCTTGTGACCTCTTCGTAGACAGACCTAAAATAATATCGGTTTAAATGTGTGTAATTTTCTTATGCTGTTCTTAAACAGCATTTTATTCTTAAACTTTAGCAATAGATCGTAAGAGAGGGCTTCTGTATCTGTTTTAAATGGCTCATGTTGTATTTACTTTTTTTATAAAGCAATTTCACCTCTAGAATTAGCTTTTGTGCAATTTTATCTGCAGGATTTACCAAAGTGTGGAACTTTGTTTAACAACCTTATGCTTTAATGAATACGCATCTCTCAGGGCAATAGTCAAATGTGACTCTGCCGTATGGTTTTAAGTGTAAAACAGCATATATAGACCACATCATAGATAGATGGGGGAAGTTGACCTAAACAAAGTATCAGCTTAGTCAAATATTCTCAAACAGAAAGACTATTACTTAAATGAATTGTCATTTATTCCTATAAAACGCAGAATGTTGACAGCTCTTTAAGAAAAGTCTTCACCTAAAAACATACAGTCCTACATACATACTGTGAAACAGTATCATCTGCTGTCTGAACAAGATGACTAAATCTATCGGCGTAATAGAACCGTCATTTGCACACTTATGTGTGTTTATTATAAACAGCTTTTCAATCCTCTTATACCCCGTACACACGGTTGAAGTAAATTTACCTCTTGTATTTCCTTTTGTGCAAACATAAATCCTGTATAACGATTGTTTGAATTTTACTCATAGTCTTTACAAGGACCTGTAACTTTATTGTTCTTAATGTGTTTGCATTACAATACTGTGGCATATAGTTCCTCTAACAAATCTGTCAGAAGAGCAAAAAAAAAAAATACGAAGATTTATAGCACATATAGTAACTTTATTTGAGTCAAAGAAGATGATAATACCAATTAAAAACAAACTAATCTTTAATGCTAAGCGGGACGTTGAGCAACTTAATATAATATTAAGTATAATATAATATGAAATACTGGTTTTGTCAAAAGGAGAAAGTTCAGTCATTTATAAAAAATTAAAAAAGCCTCTTAAATGTAAGCCATGCGTTCATCACACATGTTTTCCCATGTGCGGAACAGCATAAACTTACATCGTTTCTGTCTTCACCTAAAACAAAAACAAAAAAAGAAAGAAATGTGAACAGCGTCATCTCAATAAGATGACTATGTCTAGTGGTGCGATAAAAAAGCCTTTGCAAAACCATATTTACAAAACATGAAACAAAAGTACAAATTGCTCAACATTTGAGTTTTCTATGTATGCATCATAAACAATGTCTGTATGGCGTAATTTATTTTCTTAGTGATTTGGGGTCTTGAATTTACATGGTGATTTATGCACACTTCATTATTTCTTTTCATTTTGCCAGAGTGTGGAACATTATTTACCATTATTAAAGTTGATGAAATGAATCAATGTATAGCTCTCATTGCAATAGTCAGATGCGATTCAGTTGTAACAGATTAAGTGTAAAACTTAAACTAAAAGCATAACTTATTTTTCGTGTTGATGCTTTGTGTAAACTGAAATCATAGATAGCTGTAAAGTTGCATTGCAAGAAATATCAATTTAGTCAAACACTCTCAAGCAGAAATACTATCACTTAAATTCTTAATTTACATTTATTCCTATAAACACTGAATGTTGACAGTTCTCAAAGAAGAGTCCAACAAACAAAATATTTTAACAAAATATCTGAATAAGACGAATAACACTAGTGGAGTGATAAAAACACTACTTACAAAACAAAATGTACCAACTTACACATTTGTTCACAAATGGATTTTATAAATCTTGCTTTTCAATGTATGCTGTACCCTCTTTTCTTACTGATTTGGTCTTTTGAATCTTACAGATGTTTTTGGACACACATACAGTAACTATATAAAGATTATGTTTGAAAGTTATTCAAGAGTGTGAAAACTATGTATCACTGCGGTGTGAAATACCCCCTGTCAAAATATGTTAGCGTGTAAAAATACGCACAAAGAGTTTAGCAGTACTATTTACACACACACATTGTTAGCGTGTAAAAATACACACAAAGAGTTTAGCAGTACTATTTACACACACACACACACACACACACACACATTTTTGGAGGATGTGTAATAGAGCTCATCTCTTTAATTTTGTGCTGGATGTTTAAAGTGCTAGTGACTTCTATGATGTTTTGTAGCATAAAGATTTATCTGGATCACTCAACGTAAAGTTTTGTTTTCTGACCTCACAGAGATTACACTAAGATTTGATTTCTTGACTTTTGCTTGTTTGCACTGTGCCCCGGATCTTAGGAATCAATGTGTGGTTGTTACACACCTCAGGTATAATTTGAAATGTAGGTTTGTCAAAAGAAAAAGGTTCAGTCATACATTTTCTAGTGAAAATTGTGTTTTACTCGTGTGAGTAAACTGCTCGGCTACAGTTCTAATACCAGTTGCTGGTTATCAGTCTGTTTTAAAAAATACAATAAAGTAAAAGTTTTATTTAAAGAAAATAGACAACTTTCCTTGCTTTTTGTGGCAAACAAATGTATAAATGTCTGAACATTTAAAATCTCTTAGTTTGAAGTAAAATATGTAAATCTGTTGTTGTTTTGCAACACACACACACACACACACACACACACATACACTATGGGGTCGGGTAAAAACTAAAACATTTTCTTTAAAAAATACTAAAATAACAAAAGTAACGACCAAATTGATATGCACTAAAAATGTTTTTTTGTGTGCGAGCCCAGAGAATCACCAGAAAGCTTTTGATGAAGTGTCATTCTTTAAACATCCAGCCTAAGCAACTGTCGTAAAACCATTAACAAACCCATTTAGGTTGCACTCTTCCCCCGCCAGTTCCACTTGTAAACACCTTAACTGTGATTTTAGAAAAATGTTTTGATTCTTTGTCTTAGGTAACATAAACCTATAATTCAGGTACTACATCCTACTGTGGCACACACACACGCACACACACAAACACACACACACACACACACACACACACACACACACACACACACACACACACACGTAGGGCTAATGGTATTCCTGAATGCCTTGACTCAAATGTTTTGACTCAATTAACATATAGGCTACCCTACAACAAAGGTTTTCAACACTCAGGGTGCCACCATTACGTGATACCTGCTTGGGTGAATTTCACCCCCAACAATCAAAGGAAAATACAATCAGCAACAGTTTCCCCCCCAGCTGACTGGAAGGAGCCCAGATTTTTGTTGACACATGGAGTCTCTGTCAATCATGAGTGACAAGGGGTGCCTAAATCTACCAAAAGATGGTCATAAAATCAAACAAAAGGTTTTTGTCTTTTAAAAGTTTCCCGGATCTCACCAAAGGAGGATGTCACACGGCTCCAAACTTCCTAGACATACAGGAGCCTGTCAGCTACCACCGTAAATCAGAAACACTGTTTTCTTGATACAAGAACACTACGACAGTCATGACTGACACATGTCAGTAATGAGTGACAGGCACACAACTCTGTACCAACATAGGGCCATAAATCAAGTCATAAAACACCTTTTTTGACACATGGTTTATGTTAATACTACTGATCCCTCTTATTTTGTTAAAATAATGAACATTTTGCAGATTCTGCAAGGGGTGTAAACTTATCAGCACGACTGTATTACCTAAAGTGTACATTTAGCTTTTTTTTTTGCCTAGGAGACCATTTAGTCTTTGTTTTTAATCGACATTATGCCATAAAAAATGTGGTTACAATTGAACCTGGAATATTTTTCAAAGCATCGGTCTTACAGTTTAATTTCCTTTTTATAAAGACTACAGATAACAGATGCTAAGTTGCAAGACATTTTCTTAGACGCCTTTTCTTTGGAGCTACTTAAATACCGGCCGTACGCAAGTTAAGTTCAAGTCAAAATCTGTTGCTCCATCAATGCTCAATACAAACATTTATATTTTTTCTGCAATCATACACTATGGGAGTATATGAAAAGCACATTTTTCTTAGGGTGTGCCATTTTACCCTATAACCCCGATTGTGTTTGGCTGAAAAAAGAAATTCATATGCACCTAGGATGGCTTGAGGGTGAGTAAATTATGGGATCATTATTATTTTTGGGTGAACTAATCCTTTAAATAGACAAAGTAAACCAATAAAACAAACCTGTGACCACTTAATCAAACCATTTGTAACCTAGGAGACTAACTGAAACACAGAGAAACAAGATTAAACGGAGGCGCAAAACTGAAATACATAACCCATCTAAATATAAGAAACTCAGATTATCCCTAACAGGTACACACACAATAACGACTGTATATGCATTTTGAGTCAGGACTTTTCGAATTGTTGTCATTCGGTTCACAGCACATTTCCAGCAGCGAGAAGTATCATACATAATTGCTTTGTTTTTTTGGATCAGCTGATCAAACTAAATTGCAGTGTGCATCACCGGCTCCTCCCCAGCACAACCTCTGTGCGAAAATTAAAACCTTGAGCTTATTTTTAATTGAGCGCTATTAATACCCGGGAAAGCAGAGGCCACTGCAGATACCTCTTTATCTTCACTCTTTAATGTGTGAAGCAGATGAATTAATTTTCCCATGACTGAGCTTTCAAACACCAACCTGCCGTGATTGGTCTGTGCTCTGCTGCAGCTGAAGGCATAATTTGTCTTGCTGTGAGACTGTTAAATACACAACATTTCCAATTATGTCTTGATTTCACCATGAAATCAAAATAGAAAATTCTTATTTTTTTTATGGAATATTGCAGCAGTTATTATAAATGATTTATCTGTGTACATCATTATTTTTTGTTAATTCATGTGCCCTATCTTTAATCAAAATAACTTCCCCTCTCTCTTGCAGCTCATCTCTCCTTTGATGATGTGTTTACTGGCTCGAGGGCCGGGGAACCTGTCAATCACATGACATCACAGCAAAGCAAAGTCCTTTTCAAGGAAAGCCTGTTTCAGGCATTCAAGACCAAGGGTCTATTTTAAAGATCTAAGCGCATGGTCTAAAGCGCAGGGCGCAAGTGCATTTAGGTTGTGTCCGAATCCACTTTTGCTAGTTTAACGACGGGAAAAGTGGTCGGCGTGCCCGGCGCATGGTCTAAAAGGGTTGTCCCTATTTTCTTAATGAGTAATGGGTGTGTTTTGGGTGTAACGTGCAATAAACCAATCAGAGTCTCATCTCCCATTCCCTTTAAAAGCCAGTTGCACTTGCGCCATGGCGGAATTTGCAAGCGGAAAAACTGAACACTTCTCCAGCGAGTAAAACGGATCTGCTCGTGTGCGAGGTTAAAGCGTGCAGGCTTTAAAATGCCTGCACACCATCTCACCGTAGATGAGATGCCTCATCTACGGGACAAAGTGTACGCACGTTGTGGACCCGCCTAGGCAGACATTACTAACGCGCTCTTTAAATAACAAAAATAATACTGTGCCATTGACTTTAGACCAGGTTTCAGTTGGTCAATGGCGCAGTCTATTTCAGTTGCCTCAAAATAGCAACGCGCTTGAACACACCTCATTTTCAGACCAGTTTCCATGGGCGCACAGATGGGCGCAAATGGATTTGCTATTTAAACAACGTGGCGCAGGACGTGAAAATGATAACTGCGTCAGGCTGAAACTATCAAAGAACACTTTCGTCGCGCCTGGCGCTGCATTGCACCGTATAGGGGCCTTATGCATTGTATAAGGGCCCCAGGGCTTGAATGGGGGAATCCTGAAATCTCAAAAACTGCTTGCTGAACTCGCAAGTAAATAACATATTTTAAATTAGCAAAAAAAAATCTGACACGAACTGTCCCATTCTTATGCTCAAATAGCATTAAATATGCTTATCTTTCTGGCCGGACCAGCGAATGCGCATGTGCAGTTCTGAAGGCGCTTCTCAAGACTCAAATTGATGCCTCATCATTTCCTCGATCCTCCGTCCTCCAGCCTGTGACCCGGAAACCAACGCATTCTCATCCTTTGGCGTCATATAGGTGACGCCATATGACATTTCGTCGAAATCTTACGCACAAGGCATCCTTTAAGGTCAATATAACTGTTATGGGTAGGTTTAGGTCTGGGGTAGGGTACGGTTATGACGCCTTGGGATCTGCGTCTCATATTCACGCTAAACGATGCCATGTGCGTTGGATTTAGACGAGCGTCACCTGTATGACGCCTTGGCTTCTGCGTCTCATATTGATATGCCATGTGCTTAAGATTTCAACGAAATGTCCAACCGATCAAAGAACATCTCGAAGTTTGTTGAGAAAACCTGACGCACGTATACAATCTCCACCCTTTCACATCTGTCTTAATTTTAATGTATGCTTTACCTTTACAGTTTAAATAAACCATATCACACATATTTCAACAGGGAATCTTGCTTTATTATTAAAATCACAACTTCCGTTTCTTACAGACTTTAATGGTTTTTTTTGTAAGTGTATTTAAGTAAGTTTGTTTTAACTATATTTACCAAAGTATCCTACTTATATATATTACTACATATATATATATATATATATATATATATATATATATATATATATATATATAAATGTTTTTATTTATATGCAAAAATGATGACCAAATGTAATTTGTCTCTATTTTGAAGTGTTAGCTGTTTTTAATTTGCTGTCTGTCTGCTTTAAATATGGAGCAGATGCATTGTGTATTAACTTTAAATTTAATACTAAATTACACAAACATGTTGGGGTTCCAATGTGTTATGGGGACTTTATAGACTTAATGATTTGACCCAAAAAAAATGTCCACACGCACACACACACTATTTTTAATGTCTTTTCTAAATCTGTAAATTTCTTAATATAGTGAACCACCCCCTCTTGTGGTGGAAATGAAGTGTCCAATGTCAAACAGATTTAGGCCTATACCTTTCGAATCTCACATTTTTCTTTCTTTTTTTTTTCTTAGATAAATGCGATTCAAGGAGAAAAATAGAAAGATATGCAGCAATTAAAATTAGATGTGATACAAATCAAATTATCAATTAGGCTATTTAATGTCTCCAAATGTCCACAACATTTTTAGAATATCAACTTTTCTATTTTTGTAAATATTTATAATACACATCTGACACATTATTTTGTCAAGGGTTGTAAACCATATTGAACAAAGGGGAAAACATGAACAAATGGAAGCAGGAGGTAGACTACGTTGCACCCAAACATAGAGAATAATAAATATGGAACTAAAAATTATCATCACCTGTTCTTCCCACTCCTCAGGAAACAGTGATCTAATTTTATTATTATTATCTTATTAAACAGAAGGATGCTTGACAGCTGGAAATATACTGACAGTGTTTTGCCAGAAGTCACCGTCCGTGTCCGCCGTTTCAGTGTCCCGCCTACCTAAAACCCATTTTTACACCTTCATTGATCAGTGATTGACAGGCGAGAAAGAAGAATGAAGGCAGAATGAATGGTGCCTACTAGTCAACAAGCATCACTGCCCAGTGAGTCAGAGCGCATGCGCAGTGCTTACGCTCTGGATTCTGCTCAATATAGAAAAGCAAGCTGCCTGTTCGCCAAAGTAACGATTGAAAGGAGAAGAAATGTCTCGAAATAGTGCATCAGATATGCAAGATGAAATAAGGATTGCCAGCCGAATGACAAAATGTGCGGACGCCGATGCTTCTCCGCGCTCCGATCGTTTCATCTTCGGTCCAAAATGCCACTTGCTTAACTGACATACGAGGATAGAGACATAAACAGTCATTGATAAAGGGATATAAAGCAAATCTACAAATATGAACGTTACGTTGCTTAAAAAGCGAAGGCTGGACTGTGTGTATGCGGTGCTGTTTTGGCTCCATCACGGTGTGTGGATGTGCTGTTCCGCGGCCGAAGAGTATCATTTTAGCGTTGAGGTAAGACTGGCCCAACATCAGCATCAGCATCTTCTGCTTGTGTGTTGACAATACGCTTTTACTAAGACCTACAAAAACAGGATATATTGCAGCCAGGTCGTAAATAAACCAGGACAGCACAGAATCACGTTGAATCACTTGGTGGATCTGCACCATGTGCCGCCTGATTATGTGATATTGAAGGCTATATATATGCAGCTGTTCTATTCTAGTCTAGTCTTATCTGTGCTCAGTAAACAGGAATGCAATTCTATTCTGTTATACCATAGTAAACAGAAATGCTGTGCTGTTCTGTTCTATTCTAGTCTAGTCTGGTTTACCCTATTCAATTATTCTGTGCACTGAGTTGACAAGAATGCAATTCTATCCTGTTGTATTCTATGCAAGTCTATACTGTTGTATTCAGACATTTTGTATGTAAAGTAAAAAAACATATTCTGTTCTATTCTGTACACCAAATTACAGAATGGAATAAAACGGACTGAGTAGAATTGAATAAAATAGCATTTCTGTTTGTTTTGTATTACAGAATAGAATAACATATAATTCCTGTTTACACTGTATTAGAAACGAACCGAATAAAATATAATTCCTATCTATTTTGTATACTGAATTATGGAATAGCAAAGTGTAGACTTGCATTCCTGTCTTCTTAGCTCACCAAATTACAGAATAAAAAAAAAAAGTAGATTCGACTAAACAAGAATGGAATAGAATGATTCTATTCTTTGATACACAGTAACCAGGAAACATGTTATTTTATTCTGTATTAAAAAGTAAATTGAAATGCTATTCTATTCCATTCAAGTCTAGTCTATCCTATTCTGTGATTCGGTGTACTAAACAGAATTCTATTCTTTTCTATTGTATTTTGTAACAAAGATAACTGAAATGCTGTTCTATTCCATTCTAGTCTACTCTATTCGATTCGGTGTACTGAACAAAATAGAATATAATGGGATAAATAAAATTCCTATCTATGCCATACATTGAAATGCAGAATAGAATTAAGCAAATTTGACTAAACTAGAATAGAAATACAATGATACAATTCTATAATACCATTCTTAGTCATAAGTAGACAAGAATTCTGTTCTGTTAAATACTAAATTAACCTATTCTGCAATTGTGCACTGATTAAATTCTATAATATTCTATTATATTTCATTATATCGTATTCTATTCTGTGTACTATACAATAGTATGTATAGTATGAAGTTTACCTTTAAACATGCTTCATACTCAATCGTACATTGTTACGCAATTTAATGCTCAAGCTCCTAACAGCTCCTAACACTGCACACTCATAGGGAGAGAGAGAGAGAGAGAGAGAGAGAGAGAGAGAGAGAGAGAGAGAGAGAGAGAGAGATCAGGAACAATCAGAGCTACTTCCTCCGGTCCAAATCCATTCCCTCAGAGATGACAATCACACCTCTAACGGGCCATGTGACAATCATTGGGGTGTTGGAGAAAGCAAGACCTTGATTCACTCAGTGCTACTCAGCCACAGACTCTTGTGATAATGTGAAGTACATAAAGATTATGTAAGTTGCTTAGCAAATCTCCCCCAAACTCCTCTGGGCCGAAATGGGCGCAAATGTGATGTTTAGTGCTGCCGGCAGCGCTGGTTGACATTGAGAGAATTTGTCACCCGCCTGGTTCTCTTTGGCTGGGAGGCGAGAGATGTAGAGGGCGCTGTGCCAGTGGATCAGCTCGTGGTGGACGTGCTATTGTCATGATAATATTGATGCTGTCTCGGAACAGGCATTATCGATGAAACTGTCCTTCACAAATTACAACAATACCAGTGGGACAGAACCATCAGAATGTTAAATGAATGATCATCACTCTCTCAGTAACTACAACCCCTTGTTCTTCTCAGCTCTCTGCCACCCATGTAGCTCCTTGTGTGGGTTTTTTTGCTGGCAGGGCTGCAGTGGTTGGCAGCAGTTGTGAGTTGAGTGCACAGGTCAGTGGTCTTTGGGGAAGAGAGAGTGTGTGTATGTGTGTGTGTGAGAGAGAGAGAGATGAGTAATGACTGCTCGGAGGGAGGACTTCTGATCCCCGAACTAGGAATAGACTAGAGAGCGCAAGGTTCAAGGATTCAGAGTGAAATCAAGATTGGGCCCCCAGGGCTTTAATTACGCACGTCTTTCGCATACAGGTGCAAATGTGCTTAGCTTAGTGCTAAGTTGGTAATGACATTTCATGTAGCTCTGGGTCTACATGTGATTAATAGAGAGTCAGGGGTTGTTGCTACATGCTATGGACCACTGTGATACTGTAAATAGTCATACTGGTTCAGATAAGGCGTGTGGGTTTTGTAGATGATAAGTGGCCATACTTATTTTTTAATGAAGTTTAAAATGCATTTGAATCTGTTATGATGTCATGAAGGGGTCATAAAACCAGTGATCAGACAAATTTGCGCAAATTCTCGTTTCTTTTTTTTTTTTAGACTTATGATTTGCCTGATAAAAAGGATGAAAAAACCCATAGACGTTGGGTATGTTTACACGACAACGATGTACTAAAAACAGAGAAGTTTTTCCTCTTTTCACGTACAGGCGACAACGTTGTCAAAACGATCCTTGTTCACGCGGATCTGTGAAAACAACTAAAAACGCTGTATTATTCATGCCAGGCCAGTAGATGGCGATGTCACTTTGTAAAGAAACAACGAGCCTATAGACTTAACACGTAATATGCACACGCACGACGTCACCGTTTGCATCGTTTTTTTGTAGTTTACACTGAGACGATAACGGTATTGTTTCCAAAAACTTGCACTTTGAAACCCGTTTTCAAAAGTTCCCATTTTCAGGCCCCCAAAACGCTGTTGTCGTGTAAATGAGTGGCCAAAACTCATAAAAAGTTTAACGTTTTTAGTTGAAAATAGTGTGGTGGATATTCCGGGATCATTAGAAGCTCAAGCAACAGCACTTGTAGCATAATGTTGATTCATATGAATATTGACTTGTACCTCATTTTCATAAAAAAAAAGCATTGCAGTGAAGTATCAACACTCTCACACTCTTCATGCTTATGTTTTTTCTAAAAATCATATGTTTTTGTACAAATCAAGCTGTACAAATTCAAATTGGGTTGGAAGTTATTAGGGCCGATCTGAAAATAGTCCCCGTTCCGTAAATAATATGCATTTAAAAGTATGAATTCATATGAAATTGTACAAATTCATACGAATTCACCACCAATTTTCCCAAACTTTAAATAGTATGTTTTTTCAGGCAAGAACATGCAATGAAAGTGGATGGGGCCCAATAGTCAGGGTTGGGGTACGGGATGAGGCGAGGACTCAGTGGTGAAGAGATGGGCTTGTATGTTCCAACGAACATTCGCAAACATCAACGCAAACAATAGACAAATTAGAAGTCTAAAACAAGA
Organism: Rhinichthys osculus; assembly: GCA_029959095.1. Lineage (NCBI taxonomy): Eukaryota > Metazoa > Chordata > Actinopteri > Cypriniformes > Leuciscidae > Rhinichthys > Rhinichthys osculus. Next base: position 33,196,778 of record JARWKJ010000007.1, on the reverse strand, counting down.
GTTTTTAAAGAGAAGTGTCGCAGGAGCTTGAGTTTGTTGCCCAGCCCTGTTTGTTTGAACCGTGAGAGGCGTCAAAGCTTACGATACTCCTACATCATACGTCATACATGTGTCAATGTTACTCCTTTGGCGTAAGTCGACTTGCGTAGGCCGTCTGCCGGAAGCTAGTTATTTTAGTCGATAAAGTTTTAAATATGGATATTTTCTTACTTTTTATTGACATGGCAGATTGTATAAAAAATGACAGTGCTCTTACAACAGAGGTTAGCTCAATACATTAATAAATAACAATTGACATTGAACACGATATAGTAATGAAGACCAAGTTCCAGTGAAAAATCTTCACAATCCCATGATGTCTTTACGTCCTTCATTTATGTGTGTATTCTGAGTGGCAGTTTCTCTCTGCAGATGATGAGGTTATGATACGTGACAACATCTGAAATACACAATCGAGTTTAGAGTTACATTGTGTCTCTTCCAATTGATTATGTAAAAACTATTATGTTTATGAGGTAAAAATTTGCAAAAATGGACAGAATGAGCCCTTTACCATGTTAAAAGGAAAAAGGGATATAAAGTCATGGTATAGCTTTAATGTTTTTTTGTGACTGGGTATGTTTAGGCATAAAGTCATAATTTAAAAAAAAATCAAACAATATGGATCATAAATTCTATATCTCTGTTACTTACTTTGTGGAGAAGAGAAGATGAGTATCCTTAACTGAACAGAGCTGCTCACACTTACATGTTCTGTTGAACTAAAAAGAGAAAAAGACATGATTGTTAGGTAATGATTGTAACAATTTTTAAAGTTATAATTTATAGACATTTTAAGAAAGAAATAATTGACCTGTTGAGAGAGTTGACAGTCTGTGTAGTAACTGTAGTTGTATAGCTGAGCTCCAGAAAATCAGTAATGAGGAGGCTTTGACAGTTACAGATTTGGAAAACAAAAAAGCGGGAATAAAGAACCCTAAACTCTAACACAAATAACCACTTCTCAAGGGTTCTTCAGGACGATACGGTACTAAATAGAACTGTACGTGTAAAGAACCATCTTTTTTTTAGAGTGTAGGATGAGCTAATTTTCATTTTTGGGTGAACTATCCCTTTAAATAGATCATCCATGGTCACAATAAGCAAGCCAACATTCTTTACATTCAATATATTTCATACAATTGAAATATATATATACATTTCAATCTATATTTTAGCGTGTTAACAATCAGTTTTTGTAATATGTGCAAGGGAAGTCTGGAGTATGACGTATGAGGGAGCCAGAGATTAATCAAAGATCAAATAAAGAAAAATGACATGGAACAGAAAACAGTGAAGTAGACATTGGGTGCCATGTTTGTTACAGCAGCATCTGGAGATCTCGAATAGGTTTATTATCAGAAGATATTCTGGGGTGCGTTTCCCGTACAACAACGTAACTCACTGCTTTACTACCATAGTGCGATGCATCGCTGAAGAAATCAAGTAGTCACGTCGCAAATTGGTCGTTCAACCACGTCACGCACATGGTGGAGTAATAACTACTTTGTTTGAGATCAAATTAATGCTAGATGTTTTGCTATACATTACGCACATGGCATCTGAGAACTATTTCTCATTTTCCTCAGGTATTTTGCTTTATTTCCAGATTCAGTTAGGCTCGTTTTTACTTACCAGAGCACGTTCGCAAATGCGCACTCTTCAAAGACGTTCCTTTAAGTCTCTTGACAAACTAAAAGACGTGAATTACATTTGTATGTATTCTAAATAAAATAATTTGCTTATCAGTTTGCTTATTTGGCTCAAGATACGGATTTATTAAGTCCACGTCATTCAAACAAGAAACTACGGTATGCTTCGTTCTAACCACAGGATCGAGAGTTGTCGTTCGAACCACACAACTAAGCGATGCTGTTTGCGAATGTTCGTTGGAAGGATGGTTTCGGGAAACATCGACTCGTTGAACTATGCTGATAATGACGGAACTTGCGACCATAGTTGGCTAACGATGCTTATTGGAAACGCACCCATGCACGTGACATCATTAACGACAGTCCTATATTGTTGAACCAAATGTGGTGCAACCATGTTACTACAGTTTCGGGAAACAGTTGTGACTAGTTGATTAGTTTCTCCAACGATGCATCTTACAAGTTAGTTGTACAGGAAATGCACCCCAGAGCGTTAAAACATTTGAAAAATAACATGTTTTTGGACAAATCAAGCATGAAAACCTATTCTAGTAGACCCTGAAAACAAAATCAAGACTTTGAAAAAAGGGCATAAAAGGCCTTTAAAAATCACATAGCAACTAAATAGCAACATCTTGGCAACCACCCACAACAACTAGCGTCATGGCTGTGAGCTTTGTGTGGACAATCACCAAAAAGTGTTGTGAGAAGAGAGTGGAAATAAACCAAATTTCACAGTATCGCGTGGGCCTGAAACCTGTCCTCATAATGCGCACCATACACTTACTCATGCGCTTGCTGATTAAAGGCATAGAAAGCAGATAAAGGGGGTTGTTTGGCTCAGCGGGAAGTTGCCAAAAGAAAAGGTGAAGGAGGGAGAGAAAGAGGGAGACAAAAGCAAGTGAGAGTAGTATGTTCCTGGCTTCTGGTTAGTGGGCTATGTAAGCAGCACTTGAGGTTTTACCTCTCTGCCTGTTGGTAAGTTTTAGCACTGACCCCTAGGAAACTGATGGTGTTGCTCTCGGGAAAATATAGCAGCTAATTTGCACAAAGAATGGTTTGCCTGGAAACTGTAGCACATTTTTGGATGCAACTGCATTTCACATATCGAAACCTGTAATTGACTTCATTGATTGGCTTTTGCTGCAAGATGCAAATGGGAGAGAGAGAAAGAAAGCGAGAATGAGCTACAGAGAAAGACAAGTGAGAAAATTCTGCAGTGGAAGGAGAAGAAAGACGTGCTCCCTTAAGCAGAAACAAATGAAGTCCTGAGCAGTTCGTGTTCACGAAAAGCATGCAGTATAAATTAATTTCAAATGTTTAAAGAGAAATGAATGTAAAAAATGCTACAGTAGAAAAACCTGTCAGTAACTATCAGTGGTAACACTTTATTTTAAGGTGATGTATAGTTACATGGTACTACATGTACTTACTATAGTAATAACAGTAAATTATGCATAATTACAAGTAACTAACCCTAAACCAAGCCCTAACCATTACTGTATAAGTGCATGTAGTTCATTAATATTACTCGAGTAAGTACAATGTAACTACGTCACCTTAAAATAAAGTGCAATATAAGTTACCTTACATTTAAATCCAGCTTTTAAAGTCCCCATGAATTCAAAATTGACCATACTTACTTTGTTTGCCTAAATTGATCGTTTTGTGGTGAACAATTCATCCATGCAAGTCAATCCACAAAAAATTTTTTTTTGGCTACGTAATCTTTAATCAAAATCTGATATTTCCCCTCCCCTCTGCATTGGAGGACCTTGCCTGATGACGTAGGTTTCACGGTTTGGGCGTCTTCTTAACATCCATAATCACGCCCCTCCAACTGACAGTAGACAGGCTGAATGAAAACACCTACTTTTCTAGATCCAATCGGTGCTAGTTGGGGAAAAAGCCACGCCCACCATTTTGCCTCATTAAGTATTCCGTTTCTCTCGGAAATACGTCACAACACTGGAGAAAAGTCGTTTGCAACTTCCGGTTCACGGGGACTTTAAAGTTGTTTATATGTCTGTGTGGTGTTTTTAATATGCTTTAAGACAAACCATGTGCAATAAGTCAACATCATTGCTGTGTATTTTCTCCTTAAAACTGCAGTGAGCCAAAGACAGTCTCAAAAACGCAATTTGAAATGTTTCTGACGTCACACACTACCTTGTAACCAATCGGGTCAACGTGTGATCGTCAACGACTGGATCTCTGAGCTGAGTGAGTGAGTGGAGGCGGAGCTAATTTGCATATGTATAGAACTGCGTACACTAAATGAGGCAAGGGTGTAGAGTTACATTCAAGCTATTTTAGAGCATGATGATTTTTCTTTTCAAGGAAAAAACGTTTAAATATGTAATTTTGGTGATCAAAGATGAGTTTTAAAGGATACATTATTGCTACAGGGGGACTTTAAAGACATAAAACTGGGAACAATCAAATGTGCAATACAGTCAAAAAGCCACATCATAATGACTGTTACACTGACAATTTTGTTGCACTCAAACCATAACTGTGTTAAAAACATTCACAGCATTGCAGATATAAATGACAAAACAGACACTTTGAATGTGACTGTACTCATAGAATATGTAAAATCACACAGTCTCGTGTCTCTCACTCTTTTTCAAGAAAGCCTGCATGTATTTATGATGGGGTTTTCATCTTTAGTGGATACACTCGAGACGAGTCTTCATAAGGTTGTTCTTCACTGTTGTTCCAACGTCCTCCAGACGTGTTTTCATCATCATCTCGCCATACCCTTTTTCTGTCTGTCTCTGCCATCTGGTATAAATGTGGCAGCAGCTTCAGGGTACTGATCATTTTCATGTTGTCATGGTAGGGCGAGATGTGCGACAGGATGCACTCCACCACCTCCGACTGACTAAGCACTTCGAACATCAAGAAAACCTGTCCTGAGCTGGCTCGCTTTTGAAATCAAACCTCACGTTTTAAAGTTGTGCTTGCACATGCGTTATGAGAGTTCAGCTTCAGCCCTTCACGAAGATTCACGTCATCGCTTTGTTTAGCATCTCTTCTCTCAGTGGGTGATATTCACTCTTGTCAGATTCTGTCAAACAGAGATAATTCAGGTTCTTTTAAAGCATAATCATTCCATTAAGAAAGCCTGTGTTATTGTAAACACTATCCTGGAACAATTTGATTTGGATGATTTGGCTCATTTGGATAAAATTTGTATCTCTGTCTACAGTTACACAAATATTGTATTATTTTAACGGTCCATAAGTTTGCAGTGTTGAGTGAGTCAAGGCAATTAGGCTGCAAGTGGGTAATATACACAAAATAAATAATACCGTTTTCTCCATAACAATATATATATATATATATATATATACCGTTCAAAAGTTTGGGGTCGGTACGATTTTAAATACTTTAAAAAGAATTCTCTTCTGCTAACCATGGCTGCGCTTATTTGATTAAAAATACAACAAAAATCAGTTATAGTATTAAATATTATTCCAGTGTAAATCAGCTGTTTTCTGTGTGAATATATAGTAAAGTGTAATTTATTCCTGTGATCAAAGCTGAATTTTCAGCATCACCAGTGTCTTCAGTGTCAAATGATCCTTCACAAATCAGTATAATATGAGGATTTGATGCTCAAGAAACATTTATTATTATTATCAATGTTTAAACAGTTGTTGGTCTGTCAGTTGTACAGTTTTTTTTTTTTTTTTTTTTTTTTTGTATTCTTTGATGAATAGGAAGTTCAAAAGACTTTTGTAACATTATAAATGTCTTTACTGTCACTTTCGATCAAATTAATTATTCCTTGATAAATAAAAGTAGGCTATTGATTTCTTTCCTCCAAAAAATAAAAATAAAATTCTCACTGACCCCAAACTTTTGAACGGTACACTCAAAAAAATGATATGTTGGCTTTACTTAACTTTTTTATGTAAACAGGTTCCACCGGTTCCACATAACTATGTTTCGTTAAACAAACATAATATGTTCATGTAACTTCAACATCATGGAATTTGGACATTTTAAGCGACCCAATTAAACTCTGAGCTAATGAGTTAATTAAGTGAATAATTGAGTGATGATTGAGCATTATTGAAGACACCTGATGTTAACAAGCAGAATCTCTGAAGGAGAAAACCGGAATGTTTAAGTCACCATTATGGAGATAAGTGTGTGTTTTAGTTGGGATCTTGACCATTAACTTATTAACTTTAGATTTTGTTTGGTTGCTGTACATGAGTTATAACAGCCAGATGAACAATGAACTAAGGATATCTGATGGTGTTGGTTGTGATTTAACATAATCATTATTTCACAATCATTTGACCTCAATCACTGAACTTATATTGAACCCAATTTCTGAGTTAAGTTTACGTTACTGTCATTGTAGAGCATACTATTTTTAGGCTTTTCAATGAAATTCAAATGATCAAATCAATAAATAAAAAAGAAACTTCCTAAAAAATATTTTGAGTAGACACACAGACATCAAGAATCAGCCTGTGAATCTCAACAATGGTGACAATTATAAAGCATGTTGCAGTGCATTCTGGGTGCCACCAATCAAAACTCATTCATGGCTCCCATCATGCATTGCTGCATGAATAAATAATGAGCTTATGATCTGTTTGTCACCATTGCTGAGATTCATATGCTGATTCTAGATGTCTGTGTGTGCCTACTCAACATATTTTTTAAGAAGTTTATTTTTTATTTATTGATTTGATCATTTGAATTTCATTGAAAAGCCTAAAAATAGTATGCTCTACAATGACAGTAAGGTAAACTTAACTCAGAAATTGGGTTCAATATAAGTTCAGTGATTGAGGTCAAATGATTGTGAAATAATGATTATGTTAAATCACAACCAACACCATCAGATATCCTTAGTTCATTGTTCATCTGGCTGTTATAACTCATGTACAGCAACCACACAAAATCTAAAGTTAATAAGTTAATGGTCAAGAGCCCAACTAAAACACACACTTATCTCCATAATGGTGACTTAAACATTCCGGTTTTCTCCTTCAGAGATTCTGCTTGTTAACATCAGGTGTCTTCAATAATGCTCAATCATCACTCAATTATTCACTTAATTAACTCATTAGCTCAGAGTTTAATTGGGTCGCTTAAAATGTCCAAATTCCATGATGTTGAAGTTACATGAACATATTATGTTTGTTTAACGAAACATAGTTATGTGGAACCGGTGGAACCTGTTTACATAAAAAAGTTAAGTAAAGCCAACATATCATTTTTTTGAGTGTAGTGTATATATAATATATTTGGACAGTACAAGAAGCTTTATTATTTCAACTGCAGCTTAAATATGTTTTATTAAAAAGTGTAAAACAAAATCCTACATTCACCCAGAAAGAATAATTTTAGACAACCAGAGAATTATGGTAAGACATGGAATCAATTATTAGGTAAAATATGGCATTAAAAAAGACTTCTTTATAAAACATATTACCAACCCCATACTTTTGAACGGTAGAGTACCTTCTATTGTACACAATTTAAACTGGACTTTTTCTTTTCTTTTCTTTCTGTTTTTCCCTTTCTTTATTCTTTCTTTGCTTTGTTGGCTCAATAAACAATTAAACTTGTGAAAAAAATATACAAACAAATCTTGGAGAGATTGGCTCGTTCGGATGAGATTCCTTCGGTTGGGGATGTTGGAACATGAGAATATGTTAATTATACGATCATGTTTGCTTGATGCTTAATTTTTCACCTAATGTTTTCATTACATTGCTTTATATTTATGCATAAACACGAGTTTGAGAGCGCCTGTGTGTTTACCCGCAGAGCAATCCTGGTTTTATTTGACACACATTGAGTATATTAACGTGGGGAACATTTTTCCCCCTTGATTGACATCTTTAGTGCGCATCAGTTTGGCATCAGCTCTGTATTTATGGCTTCACAAGAGAGTGATTACAACACCCGGAGGATGACAAAGTTGCTTCTATGTATGACTCTTTATCACCATGGTTACACCCTGCCATCCCAGACCCCTACGGCTCTATTGCACATCTGTGTTTTCTTCATATAAATTAGTAATCAGCCCTTGTGTTTGTTAGAGACGCAGATGCTGATTAATGCCGGAGAATCAATTTGGCTCGCAACTGTTTTTGCTCTCATAATGAGAACTAGGCCTACAATATAACCTAATGTCCTTTACGGTACAACACTAAGATTGTATTATATATATAGGCTACTGTATCATACGTTTACATATACCAACATTCATACTGAATTATTGATTTAAGCGTCTGCAGAGCACTAAAACGTTTAGTTTGTCTTTTGTTTATAGATTGTTCCAAAGCATATTTGACCTCAAGTATATTATCTTAAAAGCTCTTTCCAGCATAATGTTGTTAGGAATGAAATGATCTTCACATGTACCTTCAGAATACCACTCTCCTCGAATCACCGCTCTCACAGGACTCATTGCAACAGGCCATTACTGTTCATCATTTCAACAACAAAGAGAGTTCATAAAATGTTATTTTGCTCACACATTAACGTTAGTGTTCTCTAGTTGTGCCTTTTAGTGAATTCAGTACTACATTTTAACACACTACTCTAATACTCTTTCTATTTCTGCTATTTAAAGGTATGCTAAAAGTAGCAAGAGCAGTTTGCTAGGATGCAGTTCTGAATACATTTCAAAGTTAGCATCTCTGGAAGCGTGTTACATGTTAAAACTGATGATGAAACTGTAAAAGTGAAAGTTTTTGGCCATTATTTAACATCTAAAAAAGTGGTTGTCAACTAGAGCAACCTAAAAATGGCCGCAACTCTGTTCTGATAGGTGATAGGGGTCATGTAAAGCAGAAAAGAAACAATGCTAAATGCTAATAATAAAATGCTAACAATATAATGTAATGCTTAGAGCGGCAAGACGCTGTATAAATCTACTATTGTTGACGTCAAATGCCATGTGACATGTCCAAACAAACTCTGTAGTACTTTCTCATTTGGTAGGCAAAATATATTAAAGTCTATATTTAGATTAAATGCAATTACTTGAATTTAAGAGCGTTTGTTTTTTACATACTTAAGTACGATTTGTAATTTCACATTTACTTCTATTGTCTTTGTAATATGGTTAAAGTTTCCTGCCGAATGTTCATCATGCACCTTTATGACAAACTAAAATGTACTTTAATTCCATCTCTATTGAAACTTGAATGCCAAGCGTTTAAATATAGGCTATTTGTAAGTTCGCATTTGAAATGATGAAGCTGCAATTTAGAACATTTAAAATACTGTATAATAATTTTAAATGTGATATTAAATAACACACAGCTAATAATCAAATACTTTATGTGCTTTAGTATGTTAGTGTACTTCTCTAAAGTACAACAAAAAAATTAAAAAAAATTATTTAAAATACTCTTTAAAGTAAAACATTTAATTTAACATTATTATTACAAAGTTAAGTGTGCTAAGAAACAGTCATAAAAGTGTACTCTCTTTATTACACTTAAGTGGCCTTTTATTTCAATATTAGATTATCAATAAGTACAGTTTTTTTATATATTCTTTTAAAAATTGAAGTACACTACAAGTGCACATTCAATACAATTAAGCACACTTCTTCTTCACAAGGTTAAGCCCAGTATTTGTCCTATATGTTTGCCTGGTTATTTCTGATGCTGTGTATAAAATATTGTAAACCGTCCTATTCATTTATTATCATGTCAATTATTAGTGGGGCCTGTTGCAATTCATGGGAATATTAATCAATTGCAATGTTTTGTTACTTTTATGTGATTACCACCCAGTCTCCAGTATACAACCTTGGTCCTCAAGCAAAACCATCTGAGAACCAACGTAAGATGAAGCCCTAGGCTTCCTTCCAAGCGTTGTGAGGGCATGTTTAGCTCCTTCTCATTGTTTTGTTCAAGCTACAGCTGGTCCTTGGGGTTTAGCTGAGGACATGTTGTCAGGTTATGTTTATTCTGTCTCTTGCAGGCGTGGTTACAGAGGTATGGCTACCTCCACCATACACAACCTAACATGGCCGTCCTGCGATCAGCGCAAACCATGCATTCTGCTATTGCTGCCATGCAGCACAAGTACGGACTAAACATCACAGGGACCCTAAACAAGGACACTGTAGAGTGAGTACTGCTAAGCACACATACATACTGTAAAGCATCCCCTGTTACACTGAAGCAACGCACTATAACAAAACACCCTTTGTGAAAATGAAGTACACTAGCATGAACTTTTAAAAAGAGTACTTATTATTACGGAAATAATATCGTGTATTGTTGAATGTACTGACAAGCACTAAAATAAAGTAAGCTAAAATATACTTTAAATGTCATTTTAATTGAATCTTGCACTACATTTAAATGTATTTCTAATTACACATTTGTAATGATGAAGATGCAGTTTAGTACATTTAAACAACTATTTTAACTTTAAATGTAATATTGAATAACACGGTTAAAATAAAGTAATCAAGTATTTCACTTGTTACTACTTTACTAGTTCTTTACAAGTGCATTAGTATGTTAGTCAACACATCAAGTGTTCTTCTTTAAAGCATGACAAAAGATTATTAAAACTTTTAATTTGACATGATTACAAAGTGACTTTTTAAAAGTTCTTTTTCACAATTGGGATTACAACTTACTAGGCCCATTCTTATGAAACCATGTCATTTTCGTATGATTTAAAAAAAAAAACATATTTTCCAGGTCCAAGTACTAGACCAACTAAAATATGGGTATTTTAATGGCATATTCTCAAACTATTACCTCTAATCCTAAGGTTACAGCCTAAAAAAGCCAAAAAGTTGAATAACCCTAAAGCGCTATTATTTCAACTCTGTTACAATAAGTCTAGAATTCATGAACAGCTATTTCACCTTGTTACATTCCAAATGTTTCAGGGTTGAATGTTACTGAGTTGAAGGTCAACACAAAAATTGCTAGAAATGGTCTTAACTATATTATAATATCATCACACCATGTGTAAACATAATGACATGTATATAATGAACCATGTACTGTAGTGCAAAAACGTGGACTGAAAGAAATACTGAAACCATGATATTTTTATTCCAGTAAAAGTTTTCTAATAAATATTCTACGTAACCCAATTCAACTGTAATAGTGATGAATGAGGACATGCAAGTTGGCTGATTTTCCAAAAATTCCATAAAACACTAAGCATTAACTCTATCAAACAATATGACGAAGTCCAGTATCTGTTTTCCATGGTAATTTTTACTCATTTGGGCACAAATGACACAAATGTTTCCTGGAAATGAGCCATCAATTAAAATGTATCACTTTTTCTTTGGACTGAAAGTTTCAACCCTGGTCTCTGATGTTTAGCTTGGACACCCCATGCCATTTTCCAATCTAAAATATTTTGAGTACATTTTCTACTGCTTGTGTAAGTGATTTGAGGAGACAAGCACAGTGTTATAGAGCACAACACTCTCTGTTTGACCTTGTAAATATGTGAAGCCTTTAAACAGTTATTTTTATTCGCTGTTATGGTTTATTGATAATTAAGATCAGGCCTTGTTTTTCACATTCAGTGATATAAACAAAAATATCATCTTTTATCTAAACATCCTGTGTAGTAGGTTTGCAAATGCTAATTAACGTTAGCTGTTATTGTGAAATTTCATCTCTTATGTAACGTGCAGTAAAAAACAGACAACAGCGGATTTCAAGAGCATTTCATGAAGCTACAGATAGTGTGATTTTGATGACTATAAATTGGTGCTGAATGTCTCTGACATTGTTACTTTCTCTTGTTTTTTTCTGTCTAGTCTTAGTTTTCATTGTCATTGTTTGGTTTATTCCTAATCACTCATCTGTTGTCATAGTTTCTAATTAAGTACTCATCTGTTCCCAGTTCCTTTGATTGGTCTCCCTGAGTATTTTAGCCCTTAGTTCCTTTTGTTCAGTGTTCAGTCTCGTTAAAAATCAGTGTGGTTGTACTAAACTTGTTCCTGTGATCTCCTGCGTGTTCTTTGTTACATTTTTGGATTTATTAAAGACTGTTTTTGTTGTCTTTGTGCGCTCATTACAGCCACAATGTGACAGAAGAACGAACAAGAAATAGATCTTCCTGCGGTCAGATTGCTCTGCTTAGGGCAGAAAAAAGAACAACCTTGAGGACCACACGAGTGACTTTTTAGACCTGGCGTGCCTTACCACCCTCCCTGACCGCTCCCTGTGTGTGTTTTTCCTGACCAGCTTAAATGAGCGGTGTAAGGCAGGCCTAATGGTTCTCGAGGGAAATTTACTGCATTTGTGGAGTGGGTGCTGGCTAACAACAACTCTCCTATGACCATCGGCCTCATGGATGAGGAGAACGCCAGCCACACTCCTGACCCAGAGACCCAGCTGCCAGCCACCAACAACACCCAACATAGTGTTTATGCCTGAGTCCACCTCAGACACAGAGCCCTATCCCTCCATGGATAGAGCGCCAGAGCCGACACCTGAGCCATACTTCGCCCCGGAGCCTGAGCCCAATAGTATGTCTGACCAGGTGACATCGTCAGTATCAGTGGGTGTCATCGAGGAGTTCGAGGGAATGCCTATACTCCTGTTGCTGAGGGTGAGCTTTGCAAGGTTTCTGTGTTATTGTTTGAAGAAGAGGGATTTCTCCTGGGTCTCCCATCCCCGCGGGTCCCACTAAGCTCCAAATCTCCTGCATCTCCATTGGTCCCACCCAGCTCCAAATCTCCTGCATCTCCATTGGTCCCACCCAGCTCCAAGTTTCTTTCGTCGATGATGGTCCCACCTAGCCTCCCTCTCCCTCCTCCTCTACCTATGCCAACCAGTCCTTCTTCCCCGCTTCCCCTGGCTCCCTTCAGTTTCTCTGCATCTCCTCTGTTTACTCTGCTGTGCGGATCCAGGTCGGCAGCTTCGCCTTGGCACGTGGATCCCCTGTTTTGGCTCGGGCTGCTAAGTCCATCACTCCACCTTGGCCCGTCAACCAGCCGGCTCCACCTTGGGTCCAACCACCCCCACTCCACCCCCAACGGCTCCACCTGGAACCATCGTCCTTACGGCTTCACCGGGCTTCCTTGTCCCTCCGGCTTGGCCTTGGTCAGTTGTCACTCTGCCTGCGCCATAGAATTCCGGCCCTTCGGCTACACCTCGTCCCTCCACCCCTTCCGCTCTGTCTGGCTCCGCTTTCCCTCTGGCTCAGCCTTGGTCCTCAGTCACACCAGCTCCACCTCAGTCCTCTGGCACCCTGTCTTCTCCTCGGCTATGTCTGGCTCTCCAAATCTCCTGGCTCCACCACTGGTGGTTGGACCGCTGACTTCACCCTGGCTCCTGCCACCATCGGTTCCACTTGTCCTCCTTGCAGTGCTCTGTATTCCCACCTGGCTCCTCCTGCATTCATCTCCTCCCTGGCTCCTCCTTTGTCCTGGGTTGTCCCGTCTGCAAGTTTTGCGTCCTCCTCCTAAGCCCCCGCCCATTCTCCTCTTGTTTTGTAGTTTGCACGAGGACATACCTTCCCACGGAGGGGAGGGGTAATGTCACATCCTTGTCTTGTTTTGTTCTGTCTAGTCTTAGTTTTCATTGTCATTGTTTGGTGTAGTCCTAATCACTCATTTGTTGTGGGTTTCTAATTAAGTACTCACTTGTTCCCAGTTCCTTTGTGTATTTAAGCCATTTGTTTTTTATGTTAGTGTGGTTGTGCTAAACTTTATTCCTGTCATCTCCTGCATGTTTTTTGTTAACTTTTTGGATTTATTAAAGATCTCCTTCGTCTTCGTGCGAACACAATGTGACAGACATTTTTATGTGTGTTAAATATTTGTATGCATCTCCAGCACATCTCCATCTCCAGTGTATATATATATATATATATATATATATACACACACACACACACACACACACACACACAGAGTAAACACAAGAACACTGATTAATTTAAAAATTCTGATGAATGAACACAGAACTGGCTATTTTTAATTCCATTAACTCTTTTATAGTTATGCTTTGACTTTTGCTAACCTAGTGTTTTTTGTTTGTTTGTTTGTTTGTTTGTTGGATGAAGGGCAGAAATAACCTCACTCCTCTTCTCTTCTCCTCTAGCTGGATGAAGAAACCCAGATGTGGGGTGCCAGACCAGCTTGAGGGCGTATCTGGATCCCGCAGGAAGAAGCGTTATGCACTAACTGGACAGAAGTGGCAACGCACACACATCACATACAGGTTAGAGAGAGACATGATGTCTCTGTTAGTGCGAATGCTCTAACAATTTGATCTATAAATATAGCACAGACAAGATCTAAATGTATAACAGCACTCTAAATAAGTTGTTTTAAATGTATAGTATACCCATTTTACATGATTATTTTTATGATATTTATTTTCCATAAGGATATTAAGGAAATTAAGGGATAGTTCACACAAAAATGTTAATTCTGTAAGTATTTAATCACCTTTATGTTGGTCCAAGTGCATATGATGTTCTGCTGGCACTTTACAATAAAGCCCCATTAGTTAATGCATTAAACTAACAAACATTAAATAGGAAAGAGCAATACATTTGTTACAGTTTTTATGAATCTTTGTTAACATTAGTTGAAGAAAATCCATGTTAGCTAACGTCCATTAAATATTATTAATGTAAATCAAGCATATATTTATTTTCCATAATGATATTAATGAAAACAAATGTTATAATTGGAATTTCAATGCATATGCCATGCATATTTTTATGTTACAATTATTATTCAATTTACATGGACAGTCTTACCATGAGCGTGTATGTTTTAACATATCGTCTCTGTTGAGCCGAAACATTGCATGTCCAACTGGTACTTTTCAGGAAAGGGAAAAAACACTGTATATTTTTATATATAATTAAACACTGTCGGTGCATTTGAAATCACATACTGTCTTAGTAGTTACCATGAATTCAAATTTACTGTATTACCGTAAAATTTACCGTAAAAGTATGTTCTTTAGTATGAATGTGTGTAGTATGAATGTCATCCAAACTTACTATATCCGCTATGTTGTTACTGTCACGTGACATTCCAGCGACAGCTGTGTCGCTTCACCGCCATTCATAAATCCTCTCCCGTGGCCTCAAGGGATAGTAAAGTGTCCATCGAATGCACACTCCATATATCTCGGCAGAAGTAGTAGGTCATCTGCTCTGTTGGCGTACTTCACATATTATATAGTAGGGAAGTATTCACAGTGGTGTAAAGTATTTGAGTTATTGTAATTAGTTACTGTACTTGAAATCACATACTGTCTGAGTAGTTACCATGAATTCAAATTTACCGGATTGTCGTAAAATTTACCGTAAAAGTATGTTCTATAGTATGAATGTGTGTAGTATGAATGTAATCCAAACTTACTATATACGCTATGTTGTTACTGGCATTGAAGGGACTAAATCTTATGCGTTTTGCCCTTACTCACCCAAACTTGTCATCAAGGCTACTTTATGTGAACGCGAGTGCATTAGCAGGTAGTTGTCAATTGGCCAAAATTGTTTCCTCAGGAATCACTTAAAATAAGTGGACTGTAACTTTAAGTAATGTTAAGGCTAAAAGGTTTGGTTACTATTATTTGAGATGAGGAACAGTTTACTGAACCTTGATCAACCAACACCTAATAGTTTGGAACAGCAGACGTCCCTCAAATCGTCCCGTCTCTGCCATTCTACAGTGGATCCTGCACTGCAATGAAGACACAGCCAAGCATATAATAACCTCCAGCATTCACTCTTTAACCTTCAAGAAACATATTTGAATTCCCTGAAGATTACCTTCTAAAGGGCTCGGAGGAAATAGAGTGTTCTCTCACCTCAATTTAGACTTTCCCGGTTACAGCGGGCGATAACGGAAATGATTTATTCAAATCCTGCTTTTTTTAATTGATGGGCCACCTATGCAAATGGAATGTAAATGAAGACAGGCTTGGCAGTGAGTGACTGGCCTCTATAGAGAAAAGTCAGCTGAGACTTTCAGGGCCTCTCAGTCTGTTAGAGGAAGATAAAGACTTCAATGTGGGGAATTCAGCAAAGATGCCAGTCTAAGGGCAGTCGGTGGAATTCACTTTGGAAATGAAAATGCTCTCTCTTTTCTGTGATATTAACTAATCATAATGGTGAAGGGAATTTTACTATGATATTTGATAGTGGTGGATTTCGATCAGTGGGAAGGTTTTGATGTTAATATCTGATTAAACGGAAGAAAAAAAAATTCTCTAGCCTCTAGCATCTTCGGTTGCTAGAGGCCAGGGGAGTGAGGTTTACTTGCACAGCTCTTACTAGCTGGCCTCCGTTACACACGATTTGAACGCTAACAAGGACGCTAAAGACCGAATCCTCTAGCGTCAGTCGCTAGTGCATCTCTTTAGGCCAGAGTTTTACACGCACAGCTCTTACTAGCGGGCCTCCGTCACAGCTTTAGGGATTTTTTAATGTTTACTCAACTGGAAAAATTAGTCACATCAGCTTAAATTTGGTCTGTGCTTTCAGCGAACATAACATAAGCTTTATTCAAAAGTAATCATGATGTATACTTGTGGAAGCATTTGAAGCTAAACTAAATTTTAATATTGAATGGAAGCTTGTTTCCACCAGGAAATTTAAAAAATGTAATTGTGTGTTTATTTCTCACAATGTAGGGCTTTTTTTCTTAGAATTGAAAGTTTATTTCTCACAATTGCAAGCATATATTTCACAATTCTGTCTTTATTTCTTGCAATTATGAGTTAATAGCTCGCACAAAAAAAGAAAAAAAAGTCTTGCAATTGCGAGAAAAAAGTCAAAATTATGATATAAAATGTCACAATTACCTTTTTTATTTTTTATTCCATAGTCGAAACAAGCTTCCATAATATCGCATTACTGATGCAAAATGCTATTTTTGTAGACTTTACACTAAACAACTTAAATTTGTCTAACTCATGTATCAGTTAATTTATGACAATTTATGTAACTTTTAAAAGTTTGTCTGACAGAATGGAAGTTGAAAGTTTTACAGTGTAGAACATGTAAACAATTTTAAATCACAAGTAAAAATATATTTTAGATCCTTTTAGAAATTAAAGGGGATAGTTCAGATCATTTAATCACCCTCATGCTGTTCCAAAATTAGTCTTAATGTTTGCTAGAGAGTTCAACTCCACTGCTAAATAATTATTTTTTTCTGTTTGTTTTTCTAGCATTAAAAATGTGACTCCCAAAGTGGGAGCACGGGAAACACATGAGGCCATTCGCCGGGCGTTCGACGTATGGCAAGGCGTCACGCCGCTACGCTTTGAGGCCGTGCCCTACAGCGCTCTGGAGAGCGGCAAACGCGACGTCGACATCACCATCATCTTTGCCTCTGGTTTCCATGGTGACAGCTCTCCTTTTGATGGAGAAGGAGGCTTCCTGGCACATGCTTATTTCCCAGGGCCGGGCATAGGGGGCGACACACACTTTGACTCAGATGAACCCTGGACGCTGGGCAACCCAAACCATGATGGTGAGAGAACGGCAGGTTAGGCCACATTTTCAATTTCAACAATTAACAAACAATAAAGTTGCCATTTCAGCAGGAATGCAAATGTGACAGAGCAGCTAAATCTTTAATGGCATCTGGAGACTTTTACAAGTACCACTGACAAATAAATGACTTTAGGAAGTGTAATAGCTAAAACCAACAACAATTCTGCAAAACAAGACTCACTTAAAGTAATTAGTGCTATAATTTACAGGCTGAAATTAGTGTTTTAATGAACTTTTGTAGCTTTTTACACATGAGGGTGGAGAATTCACTAAACTGCTGCACCACCTGTTCATAGTATCTCAGCGGGGAATTTTCTAACCAGCTTAAGCAGCAACTAAATGTACTGAAGCCATTAGTAAAGTAAGTAATTTGCTAACACCAATAAAGTTCTAAGTGTTAACATTAGTTGATGCAGAGTAGCATATGTATCATGAATATTACTTTTACAGCCATATTTATGATCATTGGCAGGGCAAAGTAACAGCAGTGGATTCTGTACAAATTTTGTTTTACAGACCCCAAGTTAGCACAGACGCTACCAAATCTAACATTCACGTAAACACTGTTTCTGAACTTGATGAAATGCCTACTTTGTAGTCTTTCAGGAATGAACACATCACAATATTAATCATTTAAATAATTCCTGCCCAAGGCATTTGCAAAAAGGGGCAATGCCTGGTTGAGTTGCTTTAGAAGTGTGTTCAAACTTGCGGTTATGGTAAGTGGCGGGACATTTCCGAAACAGGCTTGAAGCAGTTGACTTAGCACAACACACTGGTCCACAACTGACCGATTAGAGTACATGTATTTACCGGAAGAAGTGGTTTCATAGAGACTGGAACTAAACAGAGCGTCACTAACAGACTGTGAAGAGAGTTGCTGCAACAATGTCAAATATGTGAAAAATAAGGTTTTTTTTCTTCTGAACATTCAAGCATGAAACCCTATCCTAGTAGACACCAAAGACAAAATCAAGACATTACAAAAGGGCATAATAGGTCCCCTTTATAATGATTGTTTTCTATTTTTAACATATTTTAAAAAGTAACATTTTTCCTGTGATGCAAAGCATCTCGGGTTACGAATGTAACCATGGTTCCCTGAGAAGGGGAACGAGACACTGCGTCCTAGGATGCCAATGGGGAATGCCTCTGGCATGACCGGTGTCTGAAGCATGTGTCAAAGAACGACAATAATATTGGCCGGCGACAGCCTATAACCTTCTCAGGGAGCCATGGTTACATTTGTAACCCGTGTCATTCCCTTTTGAATGGGAACTCGCACTGCATCCTAGGCACTAATGGGGGACGAATGCCCAGGAATGCTGAAGGAATGTGACGTATGACTGACATTAGTCAGTGAATTATACGCAATGGATCCGGAGTCACCGTCCTAGCAGTGCTCACCAGCGGTCGTCGTGACTCAATTCCCTAGGGCCAGACACCCTGGCTACATAGAGCATAGCTCAGGGCCTGGTATTCAAAGAATACCTTAAACTGAATATGGCCAAGGATATAAATATATCCAGCCAGTCGCCACAGCGGACACACCCCTGACGAGTGGAGGTCTCACGAGGGGAAACCTAGCAACACTCAGGGGAGCTCTCAGAGCGGAGGCCTCAGCAAGATGACTCTCTAAAGCGAGAGAAGGCCTAGCTACGGTCTACGCAAAGGACTGCTTACAAGGAGGCTAAAAGGAGCCTAAAATATATGAAAACTGCTATCCAGGCGGAGCTCTGGGGGCGGAGGCCTCAGCAAGACTACTCTCTAAAGTGAGAGGAAGTTAACTCTAAAGTTAACCAGGGAGGATCCAAAAAGAGCCTATAACCAAATTATCCATGAAGGTAGGTTTCAGATAACAACCATCTATAGTGGGAAAACCTAACTACGCTCTGCGCTAAAACACCACCTCACCAAGGAGGCTCATAGAGTGCCACACAGCTTGGAGCGGTTATCTAATGCGGAGCTCTGGGGAGCGGAGGTCTCAGCATGACAACTCTCTAAAGCGAGAGGAGACCTAGCAACGCCAACCTTGAAGACAGTTAACCAGGGAGGCTCAAAAGAGCCTACAGCCCAGTCTACTGCCTCTAAGGAGCACTCAGAGCAGAGGCTTCAGCATAATGACCCTCTACAGCGAGAGGAAGCCTAGCTATGCTCAACACTAAAAGACCAGCCAAGGAGGCTCACAGAGAGCCTTACAACTCAATACTGCTATCCAAGCGGAGCTCTGGGGAGCGAAGGTCTCAGCAGGATGACTCTCTGGAGCGAGAGGAGGCCTAACAAAACTCCACCTTATAGACAGTTCCACCAAGGAGGTTCACAGAGAGCCATACCACTCAATGTCACTGTCTATAACGGAATTATGCTGAAGTCAGAACGAGCTCATTACAGGGAGCGGAGGACCTTGCTCATAACAGGGTCGGTTCTATTCCATGCTCATCCTAAATGACCAATGGGAGCTACCAGCTAAGGCTAGCTACAACCATTGTAAAACCTGTAAAATTATTTGGTCTCTAGCACTCTAAGGTGGCGTACAACAGGAGGGGTTCGCCCAAGGCAAACAGAGACCAGAAGAGCTCCCAGCAATCCTTGATCACAGATCACAAGAAGTATCCTCAACTGAGACACCAGCAACAAACCTAGCTCTTGGGAGTTGGGAATCCTACTATTGAAAACTACCATGAAAACAGTGCCATCAAGGGGAGCCAGCTGAGTGCTAGCTGTGACCACTCGGAAACGATTCTCTGGACTGAGTATGATGACATCATTGACACTTTTTATAATCGTCCTTGTTGACTCATGTAAAAGGTAATAATCACAATGCTGTTGTAGGCTGTTATGTCTGTTCTGCTGAAACGATGAAGTAAATATGCTGTTTCAAATGTGTGCAGGTGTTATAGGTGTTAAGCTATAGATTAGTTGCCCCCTCATTTTAAGAAGGGACCCCCCAAAAATTTAATTTCTGGCTACGCCCCTGCTTCGTATCTCAAAAACTCCAAAGACTCCCGAAGGTGCCTTATGACAAAGAAGGGTTCACAACCTGTGGCGAAAACCCACTTACTGTCGGGTTCTCGAGACCAAACGAGCTCATCCCAGGGACTGGAAGACCCTGCTCCAAGACCCGACTCAGGGGGAGGGTTCTGTGCTTCAGTCAAACCCGAGGAAAAACAGAATGAACAGTCACTTTTTTGAACAGTAATGTATAAATAAGTGTTAGATTTTGTATGGTCTGTGCTAACTTGAGATCTGTAAAAATGTTTTCTGCAAGATGGTATAGATCAAATCTAATGATCATTGCTTTAATTGGTATCTCTGTTCATGTGCTTTTGCATTTACTTCCATTACTAAAATAATTCATTTTTATTCATTTTACTACAGACATGACAGCTTTCTATTACTGCCCATAAAATCATGTGGTAAACTGGATTCTACTGGTTTCTCAAACTTTTCTAATGATCATGGTAGTAAATGGTGGTCATATATCCAGACATATATCCATGTGAAGTGGTCAAGCGCACTTTTGACTTTTCACGAGTCTATTCTAGATCGCATTGGTGGAATGAAGTTGCACAGTCCCGATAAAACCAGCCTGCGAGATGGGGAATTGTGCCATGCAAATAGTGTTCAGCACATTTTTGAGTCATGGTATGATTTACATATTGAATCAGTGGCTAAAACAAGGCAAGTAAACAATGCTATCATTGGTCTCAATTGATTCTTAAGTTATTCTTCCCTGAATAAGTCTGTGTGTGCGCGTGTTCATGTTTGTGTGCATGTCAGGTGTCAGCTTTGTTTGATATGTAGTATTTGCATTACGGTTGCGCCCATTAAATGAGAGGTAATCAGATCCATCTCTTCACTGCGAGCCGCACTTAGAGGCACTCAGCTTTAATTACCTGGGCCGACTGGATGCAGAGAGCTTTTAAGATGCTCATCTCCTTTCACAAAATGTCTCAGTCGAGACAGTAATGAATGGCTGCGAATATATTCGCTACTGGCATTTTTACTGCCGCCTGCACTCTTCGGCTGTTTGTTTTGCTGCCGTCTCTGATGTTACACATGCCTGGCATAATAGCTTCCCGTGGTTTCTGTCGGGCTTCATTAGAGTCACCACAGTCCATATGGACAACACTGTGGCTTTCTTTATGTTAAGGCTGATTGCCATCAGCATGTAATATAGAATAAGCAGCAATTAGGGGATTATTTTTGATGAGTCATTTAGAAAGCCTCCACAACATTCATTCACTGTTACCAGATCTGTTTTGTGTGGGGTCAATGAAGACGACAAGATGACCCTTTACACAAAGTGCAAAAAAAAGAGAAGATAGTTTACCCAAAGATTCTACATCACGTACTCACCCTCATGATGTTCTACACCTGTATGACTTTCTTTCGTGAGTACAACACAAAATGAGATGAGTCAACTACTCTTTTGGTCACACTTTATATTAGGTGGCCTTAACTACTTACATTAAATACCTACATGAATATGAATTTACTTAGTAAATAATTCCCACATTTACTTCTGAGTTTGAAGAATGTTAGGTTTAGGAGTTAAGGTTAGAATTAATTTTTGGGGTAAGGGTTTGGGTTACAGTTAGAGGTAAAGTAACAGTGTAACAAATTGTTAATTAAATTAGTACTTTAAATGTAATTACAATGCACCAACATGTATGCACATAATAAGTAAATTGTATCAATTGGTTAAGTACATAGTAATAAAAAGCGTGACCACTCCTGTCTATACAATGAAAGTAAATGGAGATTTGAGTGTCAAGCTCCAAAAATGTCAAAAATGCACTATAAAAGTATCATAACAATAGGACATGTGGGGTTCTATATGGTTTTGAAACCAAACGAGCTTTGTGTGAGAAACAGATCTGAAATTTGGGTCTGTTCAGATATGTTGTTTGAATAAATATGCTAATGTACACTTTATAGCACAATTTAAAACATTTTATTGTTACGGAAATAATATATTAGAATATTATACTTAAGTGCCAACTGAGTGTAATGTTTTCGGACAGATTAATTGCATGTTAAGTGCAATTAAATCTAAATTTATGATAGTTTAAATTCACATTAAAAGCAATTAAATGAATTTAAGAGTGCTTTTAACCCACTTACTGTAAGTAGGATTTACTGTAGGGTCATCTTTATATGTAATTTCATAATTACTTCTATGTTGTCTTTGACATTTGGTGAAGGTGCACTGCCAAATGTCATGGCAAGCATTTGTGGTAAACTAAAATATACTTTAATGACATTTCAATCGAAACGTGTATGTCGTGTATTTAAATTGATTTGTAATTACACATTTGTAATGATGAAGTTGCAATTTAGTATGTATTTAAAATATATATAATATCGAATAACACATTACAGTTGAAATTATAATTATGATACTTTACATGTGCTTTAGTATGTTAGGCAACACATCAACATAAGTGTACTTTTTTATTAAAAATGCACTTTAACATAAAAGTTTGACATTATTACAAAGTGTGTCTCTTTTAAATACACTTTATTTTATTTATATTATATTATCTGCCAGTACACTTGTCAAAAATATACTTTTAATATTTTACCTGGACTACAAGGGAACATTTAAGACAATATTTTGGCTGAGAAGGATATCCTGCTGAACATTGTCATTCATCATTAGTTCAGGATAAAAGATATTTCCAGTTTTGTTGTACGATAAAAAGCAATGTGGGAACTGTTTTGCATTCTGTTTCCAAAGCTACTGTTTCTGTCATGCCCACACACACCGTACACTTGCACATTACAACATTAAGATGGATCTCAGGTCAAGCACTTGTGTAGTGAGTCATAATCCCAGATGCTTTTCATAAATAAGAGCACAAGCAAAAACAACAACAACTACAACAAAGCAAATCCTGTGTACTGTATCTTCACTGTTGTTTTCTGCTCCCCAGGTAATGACCTGTTCCTTGTGGCGGTCCATGAGCTTGGTCATGCTTTGGGATTGGAACATTCGAATGATCCTACGGCTATAATGGCTCCATTCTATCAGTATATGGACACTGAGAGCTTCAAACTGCCTCATGATGATCTCCAGGGCATCCAGAAAATATATGGTGCGTTTAAACCTGTTAACAGCATTACTATTACAATTTTTTTTTTTTTTTTTTACAATCGCTAGGACACATTTCTCCATATCCGAGGCATATCTTGCTGCCCAGGTTATTATAAAAAAACATGGTGGTGGACTTATTTGATTCAGACCAGTAAGCAATTACCTTTCAACCAATCAGAGCAGCCTAGCAACACCTCAGCAAACACCCGTAATACCCAAACAACCACATAGCAACACACTAAAAACATGTATATTAAAAAAGTTTTAATTTGTATTTTGTTACTAAACTTTCAAGGATTTAACAGAATTTTAAGTGGCATAAGAAACACAAGCATATCCTTTTTTCTAATCGTTTGCAAATATGTTAAATAAGGGACATTGAAAGTGATGTTCTATTTTTGATTTATTCAAAGACATATTAAAAATGCAATTTATACATACAATGACATACCCTTTATATGATGAGCATGTTTCACCATCCTGATGCCATACTGAAGAAAAAAGCCTTTAAAAAGAAATAAATAATTGAAAAGAAATCTGTATGTATTTCCATTACTACTGGAGCTGCCACTTTCAAGTGATTAAACAAACTATGCAAAAGCAGAAGCCCGTCCCAAGTGAATTCACTCGCTTGTTTTCATTCACTCCTTCAAGGGAACTCTATTAGTGGAGTAATGTAGGGAACAGTGAATGAGAGTATAGGGGGCACACTGCTAATGGTTAAATCATTGCATTTCTTGAAAATTGTATAATAGTTTTTCACAACCACATGAAATACAAAGTGTACATTTATTTGCCACATGTGTTTTCATCTAGATTTCGAAAAGAGTTTTTCCTTTCCTTGACACTCTTATGTGTGATTTGAATTCTTCATTACTTCTGCAGGTCCTCCAGACAAAAACCCTCAGCCAACACGATTGCTCACGACCGCTACGCCTCCTCGCCTGCACCCACCGACTGACCCTCGAAAGCAGGACCGCCAGGGTCGCCCTCATCGCCCTCCGCAGAAGTCCAAACCCGCCCACCCCAACTCCAAACCCAACATCTGCGACGGAGGATTCAACACTCTGGCAATCCTACGACAGGAGCTGTTTGTCTTCAAGGTATGACTGATGAACAGCTTCACAGAGAATTAGTGCCGTATAAATTGTGCGTTTCCTAACACCAGTGCGCTCTTATTAGGATCAGTGGTTCTGGAGGGTGCGAGATAATTCTGTGGTGCCTGGATACCCAATGCAAATAAGCTACTTCTGGAGAGGTCTGCCACCCAAGATCGATGCTGTCTACGAAAACAGCGAGGGGAGATTTGTCTTCTTCAAAGGTAAGATGTGTCTCCTTCTGACTTTTAAATCTTACAGCCTAAATATAGACGTGAATATACGTGGTTATAAGGAGAGGCCTCGGCTTTCAGGGTCACTGTGCAAGCTTGTTTCTGCCAAGGTAATTGCGACCTTTTTATCTCATAATTCTATTTCTGTCATGTCAACTCCCTGAGAGATTGGCATGGTAATGGATGTGGCAATGTTAATGTATTGGCGGAATAGATCTGCTACGCTGCTGCATAGCAAGTACCGAGACTTGCTACTGTTAATACATTCACATTCACATACACACCTGCACATGCGACATACATGAAATAATCCCCGTAGCAGATCTATACAGGTGGAGCTGGGGAAGGTGGAGGGTTTCTGAAGCGCACTGCAGACTGCTAACAGCAAACAATGCCAAGTATTTGAATGATGAGCAGCAAGCTCATTGGCTGCTGATGCCACAGCAACCAATCAGCTGCGCTATGTAGATAACGATGTGATCGCTAACAAATTGAGTTAAGGATCTATCAGCCATCTGGAGTTTCATGACAGAAATTTGTATTTTTGTAGTTTTTTTCTCAGAATTCAGTTTATATCTCGCAATTCAGACTTTACAACACAATTGCGAGTTAATGTCTCACAACTCTGAGAGAAAATTGCGGGATATAAATTCTCGCAATTCTAAGTTTAAACCCTGTAATTCTGACCTCTTTTGTTTTTGTCAGAATTGCGAGGTATGAACTCACAATTCTGAGAAAAAAACGTCAGAATTGTGAGACACAAACTTTTTTTTACTTTTTTATTCCGTGGTGGAAACAAGCATTCTTAAAAAGCAGCCATAATTGTCATCAGTTGTATTAGTATTCAAATTATTATTATTATGAGAAGACAATGCCATTTATTTAAACACTTTAGTCAATCTTTTCCATTTCTCCGTATCTCCGAAGGCAACCGGTTCTGGGTGTTTAAGGATACAACTCTGCAGCCCACATATCCTCAGAACATTTCTCTTTTTGGCAATGGAATGCCTACGCAGAGCATTGAAACCGCTGTTTGGTGGGAAGATGTGGCCAAAACCTACTTCTTCAAAGGCGATAGGTCAGTTTTATAGCTTCCAGGCACAGTGTACAATAGGACCCAGTGGAAACCCCCTTCACTGGATTGTTCCATAACGTCAGAGACCGATTTTTCTTTCTCTGTTTACTGTTACAGGTATTGGAGGTACAATGAGGACATGAGGACCATGGACCCTGGATATCCAAAACCTATTACTGTGTGGAAAGGCATCCCAGACTCTCCACAGGGAGCCTTTGTGGACAAAGCCAATGGTAAGACATCGAAATGATCCCAGCTAACTGTGAAGTGCCTTGTAATAATACTGGAAATCAAAATGAATCATTGTAAGTGCCATAATTGCATTTTCATTGGTGCCATGGTCTGGTGGTTGGCACATAATGCTCAGACACACTGAGATATGACTTTTTATGTGGGTGGTGCAAGTTTGAGTATTCTTACATTTTATACTCTTTTCAGTAAAACTGGAAAAAGCCCCCAAATTTTTTATTTTATTTTTTATATTTAATAAATATTTTTAATTACAAAGTGAAATATTATGTTTTGCTTAACTAAATCAACACATTGACATTTATAAAACCAGGGACATTTCCTAGTTCAATAATAATAATTATTATTATTATTAATTATTATGATGTTTGCAGGTCTAACTGTCATGATTCTGCCCTCGTGTCCTTGATTTTCTCTAGTCTTGAGGCAGGATCATGACAGAATCATGTTTTGTGTGCAAGCACATGGTCTTGTGTTTTGTGCCATGTGCTTGTGTTGTCTCGTTACGTTACCCCGCCCCCTTGTTATCCTCGTCTCGTCATTTATTGTCTAGTCAGTTTCACCTGTCCTTGTCTAGTCAGCTTCACCTGTCTTTGTCATTAGTGTTCCCTTTATTATCCCCTTGTGTTTGCTGTCCTGTGCTGGTTCATTGTGATTCTTATCTGCGTGTGAAACTTTGTGAGAGTCCCTGTGAGTATTTGTCAAGAGTATTGTCCAGAGAGAAATCCTGATTCTATGTTTGCTGTTTTGTTTATTGTCTAGTTATTTGTCAAGTCTCAGTCTAGTTTAGTCATTCCTGTTCCAGTCTTGTTTTGCCCCCTCGTGGGTTTTGTTTTCCCTGTTTTTTGTCAATAAATTAACGTTGAGTGTTACATACTGTCTGCGCTTGGGTTCATCCATTACCGTCATAACAGAATGAACCAGCCAACAAAGAACCCAGCAGACAGTATGTCCTCTTTTGTTGAGCATAACCCGGATGACCTTGCACAATGGTGGCGGAGGACTATTTCTGATGCAAGTAATGGCAAGCTGCCAATTCCTCCCCAGGGAGACCGGTCCCTGAGGGAGTACGCCCAGGTTGCAAACGAGAGGAGGCTTTTCCTACCTGATATCCTCCTCAACCGCTACCTCATTGCGGGTCTCAACGCTCCTCCACCCCTGGCTGAACGGGAGAAGCTGGTCTGCTGCCCGTTTGGTGAGATGGTGGATTGTTTGTCACTGAGGGAGTCGCGGGGTTCCACCTTGTCGTCACCATCACCCAAGCTGTCAGTGATCCCGGAGGGTCGTGTCCTGGCTGTGGTTACCCTGGGGAATCAAGCTGGCTCCACTTCCAATCCCGAGGCATCAGCCGTACCCGAAAGTCTCCTCGGCAAGCGAGATAGACGGACCTCATGGGAGTCTGCATCCGAATCCTCTGCGACGGAAATAGCCCTGTCTGAGACTGTCCTCCATGCCCCAGTCACAGCTCCTTTTGAGCTCCCCCAACCAGTCACTAGTCCAACAATGGCATCTGCTCCGCGGCCAAGGAGAAAGAAGAGAAGGAAGGGAGTCTCCAATCCTCTGTCTCTGTCTGTCCCAGAGCCCGCTCCAGCAAGCGCCGTCCCAGAGCCCGCTCCAGCAAGCGCCGTCCCAGAGCCCGCTCCAGCAAGCGCCGTCCCAGAGCCCGCTCCAGCAAGCGCCGTCCCAGTAACTGATGAGAAAGTTGTGGCCGATCTAGCTGCTAAGGAGGTTCTGCGGGCTGTTTCTGCTCGTCAGGAGATGCCGGTCTTCATTGCGGCTAAGACCCTTTCTGATTATTTGTCTAGTCTTGCAAAGATCCTAGAAGTTCCGTCCAGTCCTGTTGTGTCCCCCAGTCTTATGCCCACTGTTGAAGAGAGCGCTGTACCCCA
Organism: Rhinichthys osculus; assembly: GCA_029959095.1. Taxonomy (NCBI): domain Eukaryota; kingdom Metazoa; phylum Chordata; class Actinopteri; order Cypriniformes; family Leuciscidae; genus Rhinichthys; species Rhinichthys osculus. The sequence continues at coordinate 33,168,928 of JARWKJ010000007.1, read as the reverse complement.
GTCAGCTGCCGAGAGCGCCATACCAGATTCGGAGATGTGGAGCATGGGATCCCAGCCATCTTCTTTGAGCTCTGTCCCAGTGTCACCTCCACGGTCACCTATTTCCCCTGTCATGAGTCCTGTTATGCCTTCTACTGTTTCCCCCGTCCGGATTCCTGTTCTACCTCTCGGTGTACCCCCTGTCTCCACTAATTCCCGGACTGTTTCCCCGTTCGTCCCTGTCTCCACTAGTCCCCGGACTGTTTCCCCGTTTGTCCCTGTCGCCACTAGTCCCCGGACTGTTTCCCCTGTCGCCACTAGTCCCCGGACTGTTTCCCCTGTCGCCACTAAACCCCGTACTGTTTCGCCCGAGTACCCCCCTCGTGTGTCCCCCTCCAAGCCTGCCCGGATTCCTCGTTCCCCGCCCTCATCCTGTGGACCTAAGACCCCCAGCACACCCATCCACCCTGGACCACCCCCCATGAACTCTGTGTTTCCTCCGCCACCTCTTCCTTGTTTGTTATTTTTAATGTTTCATCCTAACCCGGTTGTTGTGTTTTCGTGTTTGCCATTACTGTTATTTGTCATGTTTTGTTGGTTTGTGTCGATGTCTCAGTCTGTCATGTCCCGTGTTTGATGTCCCCTTGAGGAGCGTCTGGTAGCCGCTCCTTAAGGTGGGGGTTCTGTCATGATTCTGCCCTCGTGTCCTTGATTTTCTCTAGTCTTGAGGCAGGATCATGACAGAATCATGTTTTGTGTGCAAGCACATGGTCTTGTGTTTTGTGCCATGTGCTTGTGTTGTCTCGTTACGTTACCCCGCCCCCTTGTTATCCTCGTCTCGTCATTTATTGTCTAGTCAGTTTCACCTGTCCTTGTCTAGTCAGCTTCACCTGTCTTTGTCATTAGTGTTCCCTTTATTATCCCCTTGTGTTTGCTGTCCTGTGCTGGTTCATTGTGATTCTTATCTGCGTGTGAAACTTTGTGAGAGTCCCTGTGAGTATTTGTCAAGAGTATTGTCCAGAGAGAAATCCTGATTCTATGTTTGCTGTTTTGTTTATTGTCTAGTTATTTGTCAAGTCTCAGTCTAGTTTAGTCATTCCTGTTCCAGTCTTGTTTTGCCCCCTCGTGGGTTTTGTTTTCCCTGTTTTTTGTCAATAAATTAACGTTGAGTGTTACATACTGTCTGCGCTTGGGTTCATCCATTACCGTCATAACACTAACTGGTTTTAATACATTTCACCAAAAATCACACAATTAAAAATACCAAAGAATAAACATATTCTATATACAGTAATTATATATTTTTAACTTTTCAAAGGTGATTTTATATTTGTGCTTTTGGGAAATGGATCATTGGCTAAAATCTAACTGTGCGTTCACACCGGACGCGAATAGCGCGTCAAATTCGCGTCTACCGCGTCTAGTTTGACGCTTGACCACTTTGTGTTAATTCGCGTGTCAATGGCGAAATTGACGCGCGTAAAAACAAAAGTTTGAAGCGAAATTTACGCGCGTCAGAGGCGAAATCCGGAGGCGAAAGTTTCGAAACCCGTTGGCGGCCATCTTTTTAAATGTTTATCGAGCATTAGCATTAGCATTATTCGAGAGAGTCACCGCTCGTATATCCTCGGAGAGCAGAAACAGCTGCGTAGGGGACATCGTCGCTGTACTCGGGTCCACCAGACCCTCCGGAGGGTTTCAGGAGTTTCACAATTTGCTCCAGGAGCTAGGTTTGGTGGACCTAATGGTGAGGACGCTGACGAGGACAGCGTAGGCCGTATAAGGCCTCGGCCTCGAGTGGTCTATGCCTGTCGAGCCCGCGCTCTACAGCCCGGCGCGAGGTTCACCCTCGCCCGCATCCACTTCTGTCATTTATTTTTGTTTTGATAATAAACGAAGCCAGCCTCCAAAAGTGATTAATCTGTCCTGTGATTTTTTTTCTCTCTCTCACACATCACTGTCCAGACACGAACTTATATGTTGGTTGTCTTTACATTATAATAATATTTCATATAATCTAGATATGGAATAAATAGCATTCAATACAAAATTAATATGTCTCATATATTGAAATCAAGTTTTATGTGATAAAATATTTGCTTTGTTGTGCATTAGAACCACAGTCATATATTACAAAATAATTTATTGAAGCATCCAGATACTTCACCACGTGACAGCAGCAAGCAGCTAGGCTCCTGATTGGTTAACGCGGCGCGAATTGACGCAGAAGTTCAGATTTTTCAACTGGGGCGGCAGACGCGAATTCGCGTCAAACGCGTGAATGCACAAATAGCACTAACTAAATCATTTGCGCGTAACGCGCTTAACGCGCCAGACGCTCAATTCGCGCCATTCGCGCGAACTTGACGCGCGAATGAGGCGTATTCGCGTCTACCGCGCCGCGCTCTACGCCTCATTCGCGCCGCAGGAATTTTTTACGCGCGTAACGCGTCTTTGCATTGACTTAACATTGAAATCACTCGCGCCTGACGCGCTATTCGCGTCCGGTGTGAACGCACCATAAGGCTAATTAGCCTTATTGTTTTGCATTTTAGGCTAATTTTAAGCACAAAGTACATGCATTCTTCAAAATATAATTGTTTAGTGGGTTTATTATTATTATTATTTTATATCAGGTGTATTTTCACCACTGTGTTAAGATGTGTGTGTGTGTGTGTGTGTGTGTGTGTGTGTGTGTGTGTGTGTGTGTGTGTGTGTGTGTGTGTGTGCGCTTGTGCATGTGCGTGTGCGTGTGCGTGTGTGTTTTCAATTACTGCGTCTTGAATGTGGAATTTTTAAACATTTAAATGTTTTATACAAACAGAATTACTTTAACATGAATAGTTAGTATGTAAGTAGTACCTTATAACCATAATGCTCTGCTCTCATCCGGCTTCAGTTTATCAAGGCTAAAATAGCGGCGTGCGACCAAGAAACCTGGGACAGTACCCAGAAAACGGACGTCTGGTCACCTTACCCCACATTTAAATGTTGTATAGACACCTGAATGTAGACTGAAACTCTTTCCAGCCTAGAATCCCCTCAGAGGCGCAGGGTTTAAGTAATTGGCTCACTCTGAGGTTCTGAGCTTCAGACTTTGTGTTGGTGACAACTGGCAGAAGATAAAAAGTTTCTTTAAACTTGTATATGATGGCTGTACTCTGTGCAAGTAGTGAGTCCTCACCTGATCTCTGAGCTCCTTCGGTGTGATAATTGGCCTCACTGTGGCTTCTCTCAACAATCTCTTGTGAGTTTTTGAGAAACAACTAGTTCTAGGCAGCATTTGGGTGATTTATAACTTCAACTTCAACTTCCTCATAATTGAACCAATAGTTGCCAAATGGGAGCTTCAAAAATGGTTTGGTAGCTTTTTACTAAATGTATACCTTTGTTTTACTTTAATTGGAATGGTCTGGTACATTCTAAAAATCATGTTAAATTTTCATTTCAAGTATATAATAGTGCTGTCAATCGATCAAAAAAAATGTAACTAATCAATCGTATTTTCTTTAATTAATCACGAAAGTTTTTAATATATTTTTATATTGTAATAAGTTCGCATTCAATCTCGAAATTAACGTAGAAACAACATTAAGATAGTAGTTTATATTTTAAATATTTGTTTAATGGCATCTTTTTTATGAAAGAAGGCCAGTATCACTGATACCAATACTGTTACTAATGTCTCTATGAAATAGATTTTTTCTCTCTCTCTATTTTAGCCCTGAATAGGCATTCAGCATTAGAGTATAATTGAAAGCTATTTCAATTGAAAGCTGAATTTTTGACATTTATTAGGCTTTAAAAAATATAACAACTTTTAATTTAAGTGAACTTAAAACAATCTTCACATCAACCCATTAATAAATGTCATATTTACCTGTGCCCTTCAATATATCAGGGTTCAACTTTTCTATTGGCCCAGTCAGACCAATTCAGATTGTTACTTGCCCTGTCAAAATGCACAAAAAGTTATTGTTTTCATTGTTTTTGACCCATGTAACCTTGTAAACATTGCTTTAAGATTTTCAGGTTAGGTTTAACAGGTAGGATATATACAGAAATTGAAAAAAGTTATCAAACACTTCACAGTCTTCACTGCAAAAATGTATTTAATTTTTTTTAATTAAGATTAATCCAACGCATTCTCATCCTTTGGCGTCATATAGGTGACGCCATATGACATTTCGTCGAAATCTTACGCACATGGCATCCTTTAGCGTCAATATAACACGCACTGTTATGGGTAGGTTTAGGTCTGGGGTAGGGTACGGTTATGACGCCTTGGGATCTGCGTCTCATATTTACGCTAAACGATGCCATGTGCGTTGGATTTAGACGAGCGTCACCTGTATGACGCCTTGGGTTCTGCGTCTCATATTGATGCTAAAGGATGCCATGTGCATAAGATTTCAACGAAATGTACAAAGCGTCACATGTATGACGCCAAAGGATGAGAACAGGCTGATTAATCCGTCTTATAGCTGTGTTATTCAGCCAAGAGCAGTTTTTTGTCTTTTGTTCATTGATTAACAGTAATGACAGACATCACAGCAGCAGGTTTATTAGGCTGCTGTCACTTTAAGATCAGCCACACATGATGCGGATCTGACACGCATCCTTTTTCACACAACTCTTTAAGTACTTTAAGACTTCATTTAACTCATTTAACTATGCTTGCAAGGATACTTGACAAAAGGTGCATTTTGGCATTATTTAGTGTGTTTTGTCCATTCAAGCGTGGTCTAAAGCGGCTTTCTGGTGAGCACAAGAAAGTATCATACAATATCATAGGCCTATATTTATAGTAACATATAATTGACTTCTAATTACATTCTTTTATTACCCAAAAATCATTGTACAAGCAATGACTGGATTGGTTGAAATTTCTAAGAATATCATATGGTTATGTTTTCCAATATGTGTGGTTCAATATGAGCTGTCTTCCTTCTTCCCTAAGGATTCACATACTTCTACAAGGGGAAGGAGTATTGGAAGTTCAACAACCAGCGGCTGAGAGTGGAGCAAGGCTACCCTAGGTCTATCCTGCGGGATTTTATGGGCTGCGACGGTTACACAACCGACCCCGACTGGGACTGGAGCTCCCCACAGGAAGAGGAACCGGCGCAGTATGACCACGATGATGACGTTGATATCGTGCTGAAGCTGGAGAGCAGCGGTGGAGCAGAGAAAGCGGTGGCCATTGCCATCCCATGTGTCCTGGCTCTGTGCATGATGGTGTTGCTTTACACCGTGTTCCGCTTCAAGAGGAAGGACACGCAGCGCCACATACTGTACTGCAAGAGATCCATGCAGGAGTGGGTCTGAGAAATTGAGGTCCCACTCCCACTGAAAAAACTATTTCCGTCTTAAAAATCCCCTCAAAGGTCAAAGTAATTGGCAGAAGTGAAGGACGGCATAAATGGACAGCATGCCAACTTCCTTCTGGTCAGCCTTTGAAGGTGGCAATGTGTTGTTTTTGTATGGTTTTGGAACTCTGTGTGGCTTTGGGCGGCCATTTTGGTTCCCAGAGTCCTGTGCCGGAGTGAACTCTTACTCTACAAACCATAATTATCAACTTTTCAATTGACTCAAGAATTATTTATCTTCAGACTGCTGATCTCGATACTCCATGTAACATGCGAAATCACCTGTCACTCCGAAATACTTGCTTGTGTTAAAAAACTGATACCCAAACCAAATATGCCCTTAGTGTCCAAAGAGGATTGCTTCATTCACATGGGATATCCTGAGATGACTGGATTATCCATCATTATTTGAGTTCCATTCAGCTGCGTTCATCTGCAGAATATATGGGATCTGTTCGCTTGGAAATCAGAAAGGGCCTTGACATAATAACATTGGGGCTACATGCAATATTTCGTCGAATGCCTTAATCACATATTGAGTTTATTTTTCTGTATGTTGGTGTACATGTGCCTGTGTGAATGCGACCCCTTTCCATTACTTCATTTGTTCGTCACTGTTCTTTTGACGCTCTGCTGACCAATGTGAACTTGCAGTACGATTTAAAGTGCCGCTGACTGTTGAAAAGTTTAATTGAAAACGTGTGTATGGCTGCCGTCCATGTTCTGTACTGCTGCATTTTTTCCACACTTCAAACCACAGCATAGAAAATTAGACTTTTGGGTAAGTGCTTCCAATCAAATCGTAAAGAATTAATAAAGTAAAAGGATGGTGTTTAGCAGAAATTCCTAATGAACCTTCCGGATGCTCTTAAGAATCAATAGATTATCAATAAAAACCACTGATATGAGCTATATTTGCATTTCCTGAAGAAAATACTTGTGCTTGCAAGGCAGCAAGAGAATAGTGTTAAGGTTTGGGGTAAGTTTAGCTTTGGTTCAGTGAATGAAATGCTGCATCAGAGCCACTTACTGTGTGAATCTTCTGTTGGCCATCTTCGAAAAACAACCTGTAATGTAAGATTGTCTTTAAAGTCCACTCCGGTTTAGACGCGAGCGCATAGCATATGCGCACAGCTGATCGTATAGCTTCCATTTTATAGCAAGGCGGTTCAACACAGGCTGACTAGAAAGTTTGATCTTTGTGGTGTGCCTGTGCTATTTCTTAACAGAAGTTATGATTGATTACATTTCTTTGTATCTCTTTATTCACTCACACACTTGCTTGTCAACACCGGCATTGTTTTCGTGGTTTCCAGTGGTTTGTTGCTGTTGTTGTGTTTTCTCTTCTGATTCTTTTTTTTAGACAGCGTCGGCACCTTGTAGACCATCTAATTAGTGCAAAGTAATTGGTAAAAAAAATGTGCGAGATGAGCGTACAGAGTACACATAGTTAGAAAAATAGGGCAGCATGCGTACAGCAGTGTTGAGGGTAACACATTACAAGTAATTCGAGTTACATCAACAGATGACTTTTTTCCAAGTAACAAGTAAAGTAACGTATTACTTTTAAATTTACAACAAAAATAAGAACATTTTCAAATAAGTAACGCAAGTTACTTTTTTGGTTACACTTTTTTTTGCCGTAGTTACATTGTACTTACTCAAATAAGTACTGAGTAATATTAATTAACTACATGTACTAACTATAGAGTTAGGGTTAGGGTTTGGTTTAGGGTAAGTTACTTGTAATTATGAATAATGTACTGTTATTACTATAGAAAGTACATGTAGTAACGTGTAACTACGTCACCTGAAAATAAAGTGTTACCACTTTTTTTCCCCCTATTTATTGAAGGCATCCTTCCCCAAATTCAGAATGGTAGCACAGATGAAAGGTTTGTTTGAGATGCGCCCTCTACTGTACAGGCGTGAATTTCACTTTTGCCCAAAAATTTTACTTTTAAAGGGGTCATATAATGCCATTTTTGTACAAGCTAGTATGATTCTTTAGGGTCTAAATTAAAAGTTTGTAATATACTTTAATTAAAAATTCTCATTAGTATTGTAAGAAAACACTTATTTTACCTGGTCAAAAACAGCTCTGTTTTCAGCACGCCGTTTCAGTGCATATGACTTTAAATGATAATGAGCTTTGCTCACCCCGCCTCTCTGTTCTGTGCGTACACCGTTTGTAACACAATAACACAATAACCATAACGCGTTGTTCAGTATAAACGTGGGATTATGAATTATATTGAGAACATCATCATACATAGAAAACATGCCGTAATGTAGGCCTACCCTAAGTGTAAACCTTAGATGCATTCATTGTGAAGCGTGCAGCTAGCAATTTGCAAAGATTAATATAAATATTAATATAAAGTTTAATAAAACGTTACACTCACTTCAGTTGTTCTAGAGGTTCAGCAGGAACACGAATAGCTGGTACCGATCCTTTTTTCAGGTGCAGCTTCTTAGCAAAACCAGCTTTATACTGATCCTCGTTTATAAAGCAGTCCACTGAGAAATGATTCGGCAAACATGAGAGCATTGACGTTGCTCGTGGGGAATATTCCCTTCGAAAACAAACTCAGCCACTGCGTCTTCAGCGGTTCGGATTTAGGAACATTAAAATGACTGCTGTGTTCGTTATTACACCCAAGAACAGAACACCACAATCGCTTAGACGCCATTCTGCTCATAGACAGTGCTCCAGCATATCAACAATGACCGCGCCGGTCCGCGCTGACTATGATTGACAGCTCGCTCACGAGCGAGGGCGGGTCTGTGTTGAAACGATGCTGTCAATCAACAATCGTGGGAGGGGCTTCCGAGCGTGTGACGTCACAAAATCGAACGGCTCAATTTGAGGCAGGGGAAAACATATAAGGAGATTAAAACAAAAACACTGGATGGATTTTTATCATTTTATGATGGTTGTGTACAGGCACTGCCAACACACATTTCAGTACAATCAACTTGTAAAAGTGCATATATCATTATATGACCCCTTTAAAAAAAAGCAAGCCCTGCACAGGTGAGACACAGTAATGCAAAGGTAGTGTAACATTACTTCCCATTAAAAGTTACTTAGTAACGCAATTAGTTACTTTTTTAGGGAGTAAAACAATATTGTAACACATTACTTTTAAAAGTAACTTTCCCCAACACTGGCGTACAGTATGCAAAATGATGCCAAGAATGGGCCAATCAGGATGCAGGATGCCTATTCATCTCCATTTATCATTATTATTAATACACAAATCACTTTTTTTGTGATAATAAATGGCTGACTGTACATTATTCCACTTTATTTTTCACGGCTAAAATAGAAAAACTTTAACATGAAATAAATAAAATACGTGGACAGAAAAAAATCTTGATTTGAGTTGAAATTATTTTATAAATTTACCTTTATATTATCATGTAGCTTCTGCTAAGAAAACGTAGTCCATTACATTACAGATTTACAATGCTGTGATTTACCAATCAGAAAAGAAGAATGTTAACTTTTTTGTGTGAAGTTAATTATTACAGTGCTGCCTTGCAAACACCCAATGTTTATCTGGTAAAGTCCACGCTTGAGTGTCATAAAATGCTCTTTTCTGGCATGGGTTTGGGTAAAATAGCAATTTGTCGCACCGCTAAAAGGAGACTAAGATACTGCAATCAGAGGAATAGCTTTACTGCTTAATGATGACCATGTGAAAATATTTTGTTAGCATAATCATTCTCAGAGCATATATATCTGTGACTGAACACATCAAATGTTGCCGTTTTGTATTCCTTTTGAGTGTTTCTTGGAAGTGGTGAATATTGTCACATGTCTTGTTTTATCTTTTCTTCTGAGAACTGATCTATAATGGACTATGGTGTTTCTCACCATGCCATCAGCATCAGCCATCCAGTTGAACAATACTGAGACGGAAACATGTATTTCCATGTGTGAACTGTTGCTTTCATTATTACCAGAAGAACATCTCAAGAATATGCCCCATTCTACCTTTGAGGTCACTTGGATGCGGATCTGAACATGCTGTATATATATCTAATGTAGTGTCTTTATTACGGACATGAAAGGCAAATTATGCAGTACGTCAATAATAAGATATTATCTAAGATGTGGCGTGTGAATCATTCTTGTGAGCTCTAATGAAGAAGTTAACAAAATGTATCAGGCAACCATAAGACATTAACATGTAATTTATCACTGAGATTCATGAAAGGTTGTTTGGATGATATAATTAAACAATTATATATTAAATAATAGTGTTGTCTCATGAAAATATTGTCACAACTTTATATTGTAATGGGGGAACTTCAGTGAGGTCTTGGGCTCGGTAAGTTTTATTATGTTTTTGAAAGAAGTCTCTTTTGCTCACCAAGGCTGCATGATCAAAAATACAGTAAAAACAGTAAAATTGTGAAATATTACAATTAAAAATAACAGTTTTCTATTGTCATATTAAAATGTAACTTATTTCAGCATCATTACTCCAGTCTTCAGAGTCACATGATCCTTCAGAAATCATTCTGATATGATTATTTGATGCTCAAGAAACAATTCTTATCATTATCAATGCTGAAATCAGCTGTGCTGCTTAATATTCTTGTGGAAACTGATACTTTCCCCGTCAAATAACAGCATTTGTTCTAAATACACCTCTTTTGTAGCATTACACGTCAGTCACTTTTGATCAATTTAATGCATCCTTTTGCTGAATAAACGTATTCATTACTTTCAAAAAAGAAATGTGCTGACTTTTGAACGGTAGTGCATTTATATATTTATAATATACTATAAACTTAAACTATTTATATATAACTTTTGAGCAGGATATTTTTATCCGTTCTGTTGCACTGCAATATTGTGCAGATACTACACTGCCTATTTAAACAAGGGCAGTGTAGTATCTGCACAATATTGCAGTGCAACAGGGCAAATATACTCAATCTAATATAATAACTAGCTACGCTGATGTATTATGTTCCTCCACCCCTTGGCTCACCTCACCCTGAAATGCAGTGACTGTAAAATAGGTCACACTCATGACTTCCATTTAGTGTGAAGTTCTGTGCAATGTAAAACAGAGTGTGTAATTGAAATGAATCTGGTAGAGAGCAGATTGCAGGTGATGCCTGGTTCACTGCATCTCAGAAGAAATTTAAGCACTGAGGTTCATGGTAAAAGGAAAAGGTTAGTGAACACTGGAAAGAAAACCATTGGCATTTCACTGGTCCGTAACCCTGAAATGCATTTGTGAAAAAATGGGTCGTTCTGAAGAGCTCAGTGAATGCAAGCGTGGTACTGTGATTGGATGCCACCTTTGGAATTAGTCAGTTCATGAAATTTCATCCCTGCTATATATTCGGTCAACTGTAAGTGGTATAATTGGAAAGTGGAAGCATTTAGGAACAGCATTAACTCAGCCATGAAGTCGAAGATCACATTTAGTCATAGTGTGGGGTCACTGAGTGCTGAGGCGCATGGTGCATAAAAGTCACCAGCGCTCTTCTGATTCCACCGCTGAAGAGTTCAAAACTTCCACTGGCAATAATATCAGCACAAAAACTGTGCGGCGGGAGCTTTATGTAATAGGTTTCCATGACCGAGCAGCTGCATGCAAGTCTCACATCAACAAGTACAATGCGAAGCGTTGGATGGTGTGGCGTAAAGCATGCTGCCATAGGAGCAGAGGAAACATTGACAAAACACGCTTCTCAGTTTGGCAGTCTGATGGGTGAGTATGGGTTTGGGGGATACCAGGAAAATGTTACCTGCCTGACTGCACTTTTCAAACGGTAATGTTTGGTGGAGGAGGGATAATGGTATGGGCTCTTTTTCAGGGGTTGGGCTAGGCCCCTTCTAGTGTAACCGAAAAGTTTCCTTCCCATGTTGACACTTTGGAAACATTCACACACTATGCCATACTGAACAAATGCCTGGCCAATCGTTGTGAATCATAACAAGCTCAAAAGCTTAAGAGAGCCTGGGGTAAACTCCATATTCAAGCTATTGAATCTAATGAAGGTGTGGGTCGAGGACGATCCTGCCGCACCACAGACCTCTTGAAGGGAAACCAATAAGACCTTAGAGGAAGCCATTCTCCTAGTAGAATGGACTCTGATGACTAGGGGTGAAGGAAGGTTATGTACCTCGTACGCCACAGAGAAAGCCTGTACAATCCATTTGCTTATGCATTGTTTGGACGCTGAAGAGCCCAGTTCTGGGGGAACCAACCCTACACCAACAACTTCTCAGACTTACACCACTGAGATAATCTGTGAACGTAACAATTGAGGGCTCGAACTGGGCAAAGCAGAGTAAGCGTCTCTGGGTCTGCCGTCTGAAAAGGAGGAGGGCAAAAAGCCTGGAAAACAATGGAGTGTGCTACATTATTAGGCACTTTTAGAAACATAACCCAGTTTAAGGTGAAGAAAAGCTTTGGCCATGCTGGAAGAAAACTCTAAGCAGGAGTAGGCAACAGACAGGTCCTGCAGATCTCCTACTCTTTTAAGTTAAGTGATTGAAAGTAAGAATGCCATCTTGAGAGTCAGAAATGTCTCCGAAGTTGATTCAAAAGGCTCGAAGGGTGCCATTGACAAACCCTCCAAAACAACAGCCTAGTCCCAGGCCTCAGCCATAGAGTACCACGCAGGAAACAGGACACTAAAGGCCCTTGCACACTGAGTCTGAAATTTTCGTATGCGTTTTTTTTTCGTATTCGTGATTCAGTGGCTCTGAATTGTCAAAACACCATTCAAACTCCAATCAAACTGCTTGCTACGGATGCAATCCGATTTTTTATGACGGACGAAAGTTTCGGAGGCAGTGTGCAAGCGTGATTGACATAACGTGAGGTCGTATTTATTTTTTTAATGTGCGAAAATTTTGGACGCGAATTTCAGACTCAGTGTGCAAGGGCCTTCAAGGGTGTCTCCCCAAAGACTCAATACTGACAGGTGCGTGGTAAGCAGCCATGGCCGCCACGTAAACCTTAAATGTGGAGGGGGTTAACCCAGTTGAAAAACTATCCTGAAGGAACTACAGTACTCAAAACAACTGGAAAGTTGACTAGGTCCAACTAGTTTTCTCTGCACCATAAAATGAAAAGTCCCCACTTTAGGGCATACAGTTTCCTCAGGGAGGGAGCTCTAGAGTTCAGGATGATCTCAACAACATCAGTTGAGAAACCAGCGTTCAAGAGTTGATCGCCCTCAGGGGCCAAACCCACAATTTCCACATCTCCTGTTGGGGGTGAAAGATCGTGCCTTCAGCTTGAGACAGAAGATCCCTCCGGACGGGAATCTCCCATGGAGACCCATCCAGGAAAGACATCAGGTCAGAGAACCAGACTTGGCCAGAACAGGGCTACTAGTAGACGAACCCTGTCCTGGTGATCCCTTTCTAGAACTTCCAGGAGCAATCGGGGGAAATGCATACAGACATAGCCTTGGCCCAGGACTTATTCAGTCCATCCTGTTGCCCATGTTCACGTCTAGTTTTCCGGTCGAATGTTTCAATAAAATATACAACATTGAGAAAATAATCGAAAAGGGAGATTTAAAACACCGTCGTTTTTCGATCAATTTGATTTTGACCAGAATGTTTAAATCATGTGACCATGGTGGATACCATGACCAGTGCAGCCCTTCCCAGCCTACACAACCTGGTGCATTAGCCTCTGTGCTGGCCATTGGTCCAGACGACCCTTGATGCGCCTAATGAAACCCGTCAGTGAACAAAAAAAACAAAAGCAAGAGGAAATTCCAAATTCCCATTGTGACACAGCCATAGGCGCCATGTCCCAGCTCACCATACACATCATATTAAATGTACGGAATGATAATGACAAAAACATGTTAATATCAGATTGTTACTTTCTTTGATTGTCATGCATGAACTCCAATAGCAGCTCTGGTTGTGCCCGGTCAGACTATAAAAATTCATAAATGTGGGAGTTATTCTTTATATGGAGATCAATGAAAATCAGCTACTAGCAGACAAAACATGGTAAATGTTTGACTATGTGAGCATTAAAGTAATCTGCAGAATCCACATTGAAATGTGATGTGTAGACATTGGATATAGGTTCAGGAAGGTAATATAACGCCTTCAAGTGCAGCATTAAGACAATCAGCTCAAAATACAAAATATATCTATAGACATGGAACTAGAAATGAGTTCTGAATGTTCCTAAGCCAGGTGATGACCCGATTCTGTGTGATTCGGACTCACGTGATGAATCTATTCCAGATGGACCTGGAACAGACTCAGAAATTTCCTCACTTGCTTCACCCATCAGACCCTGACCTGGGAATGGAGTAGGCCTACACGATGGGGATGGTTGATACTCAATTTAGTTATTTAATCAATTACTTGCTTGACATTCATGATTAATTGGTGATAATGATTAATAATCTTTTAGGCCAGCTATACTGCCTATGAATATAGATGCACAGATTAACATTCTCAAGATATCCAATGTTGTGTAAATTATATGGTGCATCAAAAATTTAAGGGACCATAATGTAAATACATTTTACAGTAATATAGGAATGGGCAATATTGAAGAGAGATAAATATTCTTGAAAAATGACCAGCATCGTAAGTATTGTGATTATTTTAATGAGCCTTTTATTTGGTGTATACGTTTCAGAAATGGGTGCAATTAGACTAATCATTTATTTTCTTGCGATTTGCAAGTACTGTAGGCTATGAGGTATTTAAAATGAATTATTTTAGTAGGCTAGTGTCTCGGTTTTTAACAGCCGTTTTGTTTTGCAAAAACCTATCTTGTTGAAAGTTGCTTATATGGAAGTGTAGATGTGTTGACAAGAGTACGTTCATACAGATTCACGGCAGATAAGAATACGATTCCTTCAGTTTACAAAGTATAAAATATACTAGTAACTGTGTAGTTGTGCTTAAAACCAGTAGATGGCGCCAGTATACAATTATCTGTCTCGTTCTCTGCGTTACTGCCTGATTTTTTGTTTATGACTTATGAAAACATGGAACAACTCTGGATTTGCCCAGAGCCTTGTGCAAATCTGAGAGTTACAATCCACCATGAAAGAGATGAGAGAAACCGTGTTTGAGATAACAATTTTACGTGCACTTGACTTCATAAATGTGGGGATAGATGAAAGCTTTTGTTGCAGTAATGTAAAATCACATCTCTGTTGTTGTCGCATCGCATCGCATCTCTGCCAAAACAAAACATTTTCCACAATTTAAAGGAACATCCAGCTGTTTGATGGGACCAAAACTGAAAAGAACTTTAAAAAAACTTCCAACAAATTTTAAAAGGTAAAATTGATCAAATATATTAAATGTATTATTAATATTATTATTAGTCATAGTACACTAATATATTTATATTTGATGTATTATATATATATATTTGAATAATAATAATATTTAATAACTGTATGTAATCTCAATCTAATTTTAAGAAAAGTCAAACAATATCTTTGTGTGAGGAAAATAATGAAATTTTCCTTTCAAAAATAAAATTTTGTTGGTACCATAGTCTTGATGAGGTCATATTAAATAACATTTCCACCTTGAATATTACAAGTGAATTAAGATTATATAATTATAAAAAGATTATATTATATAACGGTTATGTTCATAAAAAAAAAAAAAAATTCTGTCATTATTTACTCAACCTGATATTGTTCCAAACCTGCATGACACTCTTTTTCTGCAACGAAGAAAGAAATGTCTTCTGAAATGTTGTTGTTTTTAGTCCATAGAATGAAATTCAGTATAGGCTTTAATGCTGTTCTGTACGGAAGCGTATTGCATTCACTTGAGGAAAAAAAATCTACTCTGTTTTTTTGAATTAACGAGTTAATATCTCAGAATTATGAGGTACATTTTTCTTGAAAAACATTTTTTTTTCACTCTGTTTTTATGAATTAATGAGTTACTCATCATTTTGAGATAATTAAGTCATTAATTCAGAAAAACAGAGCAAAAACTTTTTTCCATGAAAAATTATCTCGTAATTCTGAAGTAATTAACTCGTTAATTCAGAAAAACAGAGTAGATTTTTTTTCCTCAAGTGAATGCAATACGCTTCCGTAGTTCTGTTCCCAATATTTTACAATATGTTCCACTAAAGAATGAAAGTCATACAAGTTTGGAAGGACATGAAGGCAAGTAAAAGATGACAGAATTGTTTTATTTGGGGGTGAACTCTTGTAAAAGAGAAGTACACTTACTTTAAAAACAATAGTGCAAATTTAATGTAATGTAATCGGACACTTAACTATATGTTTTTTACAATTAAATGAAAATACAGTTTAAATTTATATTAAATGCAATCAGTTGAACTTAATTTGACTTAGACGTGTAAATAATACATATTCGGAATTTGTCCTCTGTATTTAACCCATCTAAGTTAGTGGAAGTGAACACACACCTGGAGCAGTGGGCAGTCATTTTTGCTGCGGCGCCCGGGGAGCAATTGGGGGTTATGTGCCTTCCTCAAGGGCACCTCATTCATTTCCTGCCGGTATTGAGAATCGAACCCTCAACCTTCGGTTACCAGTCTGACTCTCTAACAATCAGGCCATGCCACCAAGTCATCTTTCATTAGTATATTGCAAGTACAGTTTGAAAGAACAAATAATAAAACTTGAAGTAGGCCTAGGGCAAATTCAATTCAATATCTTACCTCTCAGATCGTTCCCAATTTGTCTACCTGGGTACTAACAGATCTCAGACTGTGCCTCTGTGGCAGGGTGTCCCTCAGGGGTCAGTTTTGGGTCCTGTTTTATTTAGTGTTTATATGCTGCCTCTTGGGCAGATCATTCAGAAGTATGGCCTGAGCTTTCACTGTCATGCGGACGACACCCAGATTTATATCAGTTCTCAGCCTGATCTCAATTCTTTCTCAATTCTTCTGACTGTTTGTTGGAAATCAAAGCATGGATGAAACTCAACTTTCTACAACTGAACTGCTCCAAAACTGAAATCTTATTAATTGGCACTCCATTTAATATCAGTAAATGTAAGGATTTTAAAATTTCAGTAGCCAATTGTCCCCTTCTGGCCAGGTGCGTAACTTGGGCGTGATTTTTGATGCCCAGCTAACTTTTAATTTACATTTTAAAAACATAACGAAGGTTGCATTTTTCCATCTGAGGAACATTGCGCGTTTTAGACCATTTCTCTCTAGGCCTGATGCAGAGAGGCTTATCCACGTCAAGGCTTGATTATTGTAAGTCTCTCTTTGCTGGTTTACCAGCAAATTCTGTTGCAATAACTCTGCAGCACGTGTTTTAACCTGTTAAGTGTCACCCCCCTTTTTTTGAATATACTGTACATGAAAATGCACATTTCAAACTTAAATGGTTGTAATTCAAGAATGCTTTGGAATATAGACGTAAGATTGGTCTCGTTTTAAAGAAGACATTTGGCATTTTTGTAGAAGTGAAATAAATTAAGAAAGTGAAACAGAAAAAAAGTTATAGAAGTTTGAGTTTATGAAAATGTACAATGTAAACAATTTAATTATTCATATTTGATATAAAATATATATTTTAAAAACCTTGGCGACTCTAAAACTGCAAAAAATTCAAAGCCAAAAATCTGAACAAGTTGTGTTTCAAATTTTAGGTTTATATTTAAAAAAAAATAGTTTTCAGTAAGATTTTGTTTGTACGCAGTACCAAACTTTTTCACTAGATGACAACCAGACTCCATTACTGCCCATATAAGGGCGCCTCCATTTCCATATGTGTTTTGAGTGATATGAACCATTATTTCCACAATTTTCATACAATTTATAAAGTAGACATCCTATTCAGAAGTAGTATGGGAAGTTTGGCAGATTTTGATATGAATTTAACCTCTAAGAAACACACAAAAAGAACAAGTATGTGTGTTATAGCTTCCTGCCACATCACAAATGGTGAATCTATAATTTTTTCTTTATATTTAAAAAAAAATTAGACCTTTTTTTCTAAAATAATTGAATGGATGCTATCTTTTGAACTCTTGGCATGAAAACAAAAGGTTTCTACCCTTCTTTCATGATTTTTCATGTTCATCACTATTTCAAAATAAAGGTCTACACACGCCTTAGAAGTATGAAAATATTCTTGTTGCAAATTGAGAAATTACGACTCCTCTGTCGTATATGGAAACTAGAGATTGTAAGCTTTCAAATGATATATAGTTTGTCAAGATTAGTTTAGGTTTAGTATAGGATATTACTGTTTTAAAAATGTAATAGATTTGGGCCCACCGTTGGGCCGGTGACTCATACATCCTCATCACATTACACGCGTGCTCCAGCAACTGCATTGGCTTCCAGTTCAGCCACGTATTGATTTTAAAATTCTGATTTTAACCTATAAAGCAGTACATGGGTTGGCTCCAGATTACATCTGTGATTTGGTTACTCCATCCACTCCCGCTCGCTCTCTCCGTTCTGCTGGCTCTCTCTCTCGGTATCAGCCTCGTTGTAAATTGAAAACCATGGGGGGAAGAGCCTTTTCCTATAACGCACCTAAGTTATGGAACACACTACCCGCATCTATTAGTGATGCTGCTTCAGTGGATTGTTCTAAGAAACTTCTTAAGACATCTTTTTAGTCAAGCTTTTAATTTATAATAATTGTATTTTTTTGTGTGTATTTTTTGATACTTCGATATTTTTTTACTTCCATGTTTGATTATTTTGTTCTGTACATGTTGTAGCGCTTTGAGTCTGAGTACAAATAAAATGTATTATTATTATTATTAATTCAATTAAGTACTTCTTTTTATCAAGGGAATCCCTTTAAGTTCTTTTCAAAACATTTATTGTACTTTCTTGTAGACATCAGCATTGACTGGATGCTTGTCTATTAAATGCCTCCCAAGACAAACAATGAAAACTCAACAAAAGTAGGCCTACTACTGGAGAAGCTAAAACAGCCTCACTGGAAATTAGTGTTTTCCGTTTCGACTTTATGTTTGATCAAAAGAATAAAACAAGTCATTGACATTTATCTCTGAAGACTCAAGATGTAAACATCTGTCATCAACACAGTGGGAGTTTTATTCTTCTGAGGTTTGAAATTGAGATGCAAAGCACCATTTCTCATCCCCCTCTTTCCAAGCCATGAGCCCACACTGAGAGAGCAGGGCTCTCCATAAATTAGGAAGAGGTCTTGCTGTGAGATCGCAATGGCGAATGAGGTGATTTTGGATTTTTTTCATACTTCTCTGCTGTCACTCAGCTTTGCCTCCGCTACACAGCGGAGTGAGTTATCACAACAGCAGCGCTAATGCAGCCCTAATGCAGATGAGCTGCAGTCAGAGGTTTGCTGCATGAAAAGCCCTGCACTCTCAGAAAAAAAAGGTACAAAAGCTGTCACCCTTTCAAAAGGTACACTGTACAAAAATAATCCGTTAAACTTACAGTAAAAAAACGGCAGCTGTGGTAGCCAGAAATTTACAGTAAAAAAAATACGGTAGCAACATTTTAGGCTTTGCAGTGTGTGATTTTAAGCGGCATCTAGTGGTGAGGTTGAGAATTGCAACCAACAGAAGTTACGGTGGCCAACAGGAAAAGACGTCGTCGTCTGGAGACAGCAGAGAGTAGCCAGTTAAGCAATGAGGTTTCTTCACAAAGAATAATTAAGAAATGATGTTTACTTTATTATTCAGTAAAACGATATGTTCTTGCCACTTTTTTCCCCAGCCTAGGGGAGTGGGGCTTGCTTGCAAGCCAACCACCTTCAACCCATCACTTGAGCAGTGGCTCAGCAAGCTGAGTGGAGCCTATTCTGGAGGCCCAAGTCCATATGCTAGCTCTGCACGGCGGGGTCTGGCAAAAAAAAAAAGATCTCTTCCCAGAGCGAAAGATGGCCTAACCCTGCTCAAAAAGACCCATTGTACTGGGGAGGCCTTATTGGAGGCCTAACCCTAGGTCTTTATCAATCATGCCTCTACATCAACACTGTAAAAAAGGATTCGAGGCTTTTGCTTCCTCAACTCATTTTCATAAGTCAGTTCAACTAAAATGTTGAGTGTACTTAAGATATCAAGTTTACCTGTGCCCAACTACTTCGTTGAATCAGAGTAGTTCAGGCAACATAGATTTCTTAGTTGTATGAGCGGCCCCTGCATGAATAGTAGGGAAACCCCCAGAGCAACGGCTTACAACGCGTGCAACCTACGAGAAACCTCCATTTTGGATCAAGAGTTCCTGAGGTAAGCTTGAACTTCTATCTTTCTTGTTTGTATGAAAATGTTTGTTAAATGAATTGTGTAAACTAGATACATATTACACAGGGTTGTCAGTGGCCACGAATTTGTCCTTTGATTTACGAATTCGTTCCCTCTATAACGTTAGTTAAGTCTTGTCGTCGAATTAAGAATTCATTCACTTAACTTATTAATTTGTTCCCTCGTTTTATTAAATTGTGGCCACGTTATACTACGTTCCCTCATTTTTAATAAATACGAGTGAAGGAATTATAATGCAGCACGAGGGAATTATTTTTTTAATGTGTGATCACAATTTAATTAAAACGAGGCAATGAATGAATATGTCGTAGGGAACGAATATAGAATAAAATATAGAATACGTAAGTTGTCTCGTTTAGTGCTGTTTCAAACCTTAGATATCAATAAAACATCCAACAGTAATGTTAAATTTACCTCAGAAAAGCCATAGAGGTATCTTGCTAAATGTATTAATTTTTTTTTAATACTTTTATCCTAGCTAACACACAATGTAACGTGACGGTTGCATACGTTAATGTATTCGTGGGCCTACTTTTTGGTAATTTCATGCCTTGGATATAATAACTGACAACGTAACTTCGACGTGGCATGCCCGTAATTTCAGTACCATCACAAGTTCTTTATGCTCTGATGATCGCAGCATTTGCTATTTAAAATGTGCAATGAAACGTCAGACACAATATTGTTGAATTTGCTCTTTATACTATATATTTTTGACAAGATAGTGACGTGAAATGCAGCGCGCGCGCCTCCACCAGGCGCACTGTTTTTTTTTTTTTTTTTTTGCTCTGGCACTTTTTACTTAAACTGCGACCTGAAGAAGGAATTCGTTTTTATGAAGTGAGTCTTACACTTCACAATAATAAATAGCTTTTATAAAAATGTATAAAATAAAGTAGGCCTAAATACTTGAACTCTGGAAAGAGGCTAAAAACGTTATTTTATGTATAATGCTGGTGGCCAACCGTTTAGTTGTCATGCTAACCGCGCACTATTTTTATTTATTTTTTTGGCACTTTTTACTTAAACTGCGTCTGACGAAGGAATTCGTTTTTCTGAACAGCTGAAAAGGTAAAAACGAACAATATAGTGTAATTGATAGTGTAGTATGCAACTATAATGTTTTGTTTGTTGAACTGTTGTATAAATCAATATTACATATTACTACAATATTGCATTACTGAAAGCCCTTCACAACCTCAAAAGTATTTAGAAGTCAGTATGACTTTGACTGACTGTCTTTTTCTTCAGAGCTGGTGGCTGCACTGAGACTACAGAGCAACCTGTCCTGTGAGTCATATGAACTGGTAAGTACTGCACATTTTCTTCTGCCAACCAACGCAGCATTATAAGGCATTACAAGCTAAAACACGGACACTTTAATAGATCTTGCCCCTTACCTTGCATTTACAATGACTGTTTGTGCTCCTTTAAGACACAAGTTGCTCTTAAAAACCATTTGTTGAAACATTTTCCGGAAAATGTAACTAGACAACAGTGATAATGTGTATGAAATGCATGGAATTCTGTGTTAGAAAAATCAAAAACTTTTGGGCACCACACATTCCATTTTTTTCAGGATGCAAGCAGTAGTAGTTGGCTTTTTCAGTTAGCACAAAAAAGTGGGAACAAAAAAATTGAATTAATAAAACCATCACAAAGTGATGGTAAGTGACACATCAGCGGCATGCTTAGTCCTACAGTTGTCACAGTTTGTCTAACGTTCTTGTTTTTGTTGTGTGTCGAGACTTCAAACCAGAAGAGAAGAGCAGCTGCTTTGCTCGGACTTCCATATTACCTAAAGGAGGATCCCAACAGTTTCATCCGTGTCTGTGAGGTGCATGAGTTGATATGACATGGGTAGCCTAACTGTTGTCACAGTAAAAAAACATTTATTAAAGGTATAGTTCACCCAAAAATAAAAATTTGGTGTTATCATATTATGGTGTAAATATACTGAGAAATATATGAACTAATATATTGTAACATTTAAGGCAATCGGTTTCCACGTTATCTAAGTACACTCAACTAATTACATTTTATAGTGTACATATATTGTAAATAATTTTTTTAATATATGAAAAGCCGCAATTTCTTATGTATTATTCAATATTTTCACGTGTTTTTTCATATATTTTTCAGTGTATTTACACCATATAATATATATTGATCATAAAAATGATCATGATGCTTCATAACATTAAAGGGATAGTTAACTTTGAAATTAATTTTTGGTATGTTTTAGCTTACCTCAAGGGCATTCAAGATGTAGGTGTCTTTGTTTCCACAGTAGTTTCAATTTTGATATTTTTAGGTAAAATTTTTCAGATATTTTTAGGATATATCTTGTCTGTCAGTCATATAATGCAGGTCTATGGTCACCTCAAAGAGCATGCACAGAGAAGTCCAAATTAAACATGATTTAATGACTCGTAAATGTAAGTACACATTGATGGCCTAAGACACGAAACGAGCGGTTTGTGTGAGAAAACGAACCGTATTTATATCGGTTTTACCTCTTGTAAACACAGCCACGTCCAAATGATCTGAGGGCGCTGGCGCTTCGGTCTGGAAGTGATCTCTCGCGGGTGTACGTCACTCATTGTTTACACAGAGATTTCGGAAGTGTTACCTTTCACTGTGAAGATCTAATGGTGCGTTCACGTGCTATGGTAATTATGGTAAATACCAAAAGCCGACGTGGAAAATGCACATGAACACCCCCTCATGTGGTATTTTCCACTGGGCAACTCGTAGAATATTTTGATTCACGAGTTGCCGAGATGAGATAATAACCTTTTGTGGATAATAACCTTTGACCTTTTGTGGCGGAGAGCAACGCGAGTGCGAGAGTCGTGAATGGTAAAAATATGTACTATTCATGATCTAGAAAATATACAGCATTATTTACCGTTTGAGTTTTGATAAATAATTTTCTTGCTGTAGCAATGACTTAAGCAATCTAAAATAGTTTTAGCTAAATAACAGGTCTGGATCTCCATCTTTTTACCACATTACGACAACAAAAGCACTTGAACGCAACACACTGGTAAATACCAGTTCACAAGTGGAAAATATCATATTTTCCATAGCACGTGAACGCACCATAAACCTATTTAGATATACATGAAATCGCAATGGAAGACGATTTCGATATATCAACAGACAACGTTGAATTTTTTTAGATCACTTTCGGCGCTTGCGCAGACCGAAGCGTCCGCGCCATCAGATCACTTGGACGTGGCTGTGTTTACAAGAGATAAAAACGATATAAATACTGTTCGTTTTCTCACACAAACCGCTCGTTTCGTGTCTTAGGCCATCAATGTGTACTTACATTTACGAGTCATTAAATCATGTTTAATTTGGACTTCTCTGTGCATGCTCTTTGAGGTGGTGACCATAGACCTGCATTAAATGACTGACAGACAAGAACGGTTTGACCTAAAAATAGCAAAATTGAAACTTCTGCGGAAACAAAGACACCTACATCTTGGATGCCCTTGAGGTAAGCTAAAACATACCAAAAATTAATTTCAAAGTGAACTATCCCTTTAAGGTTGAACCACTGGAGTCACATGGACTATTTTTAACGTTGTCTTCACTGCCTTTCTGGGCCTTGAAAGTGGCAATAACGTTGTGTCGTTATGCATAGTATCTTAATTTGTGTTCCAAAGATGAACGAAGGTCTTAGGGGTTTGGAATGAAATGAGGGTGAGGGATTAATGACTGAATTTTATTTTTTGAGTGAAGTAACCCTTTCAAATATATTGTAACAGTACATGCTTAGTTACTAAATACTTCATTATGTTCTTTAGATTACCATTTCCCGGAAAAGAGGCTACAAAAGAAGTTGACGTTGGCCTTCTTATTGTTACTAAGGAAGGCAGAAGCAGGCAAGCACTACTGGCAAAGGAGATAGTCGATATTGCAGCTGTGCTGGAAGAGAACATCATCATACGTGAGCTAGGAGATGTTGCAAATGCCTTTTCCTCACTTATGGCTCCTCTTTACTGTCTTGACATAGACTATCCCAAGGGACTGAAGTACACATTCGAGATGGTACAAAAAGTTTTCATGGGCATCGGCAGTGGCAATTGTTCTGTGAAAGTTCATGGACTCCGCAACAAGTTGCTTCAAGGCAAAGTGTAGTGGCAAGTTGGCCAAGTTAATAGCAGCAGTGCTCACTAAAGACTGCATCACACCACCCTTTCCATATAAGTATTATATGGGATAGGCCTGTATAAGTTACAGACGAAAGTTTAATGCAGAGGTTCTAAAAATGTTAGTAGAATGACATTGTGTTCAGTTAATCTGCTCAGAGATAACCTGATACCAAAATGTTTGTGCAATTTAACTACAGCACTTTTAAGACAGTATGGTTTTATATTTCCCAAGTTCAAGGCAGATTTTTATATTTATATTTTTCTATATTTACTTTTGTGTACTAGAGCTCGTTTGCATAATTTTTTTTAGATAAATGTTCATGTAACATGTTATGAAATGCCCATTTTCAGCTTGCAATTAACTACAGCACTTTTAAGCCAGTATAAGCTTTTTTTATTTCACAACTTCAAGGCTGTAAGATTTTAATTCTATGTTTACAGTTTTATGTAGCAGAGTTTGCATACATTTTTTTTTTAGATAAATGTCCATGTTAACAGAAACGTTAATATGAAATGTCAACGTTTAGCTATGTGTTTTAATGGTAAGGTGTTTTAACATGCAGTACATTAATACAAAGAAGGATTTTGTCTACTTTGAAATAAAATAACATTCTGCATGTTCTTCTATGCCAATGAATCATTTTTATGTAAAGCAAGGCAAGTTTATTTATATAGCACATTTCATACACGATGGTAATTTAAAGTGCTTTACATAGAAGAAATTAAAATAATCAAAACACATAAGAATAATTAAAACACTTTATAATAAAACTGTTTTCTAATGTAGTACTTTAGAAAACAGAAACTTAAGTTGTGTGGGCAAATTGCATAGTTCAGTCTGTTGAATGAACTTAACATTCCAACTAAAATGAACTATTCTTGAAAAAGTAACCTGGCTGCCTTAAAAAAATAAGTTAATTCAACTAAATTAATAGTTTAGCCAATTTTTATATTGTTTGCACAACTAATAATTATAAATTGACTCAACAAGATGCTTAGTTTAAACAACTCAAGATAGCAGACAAGTTTGTTGGTGTCACTAATTTTATGTTGTCTTAACTGGGATTTAGGTTTACACAACTTTTAATGTCTTGTTGGAGTAACTAAAAAACTAATTCATTAAACTTTAATTAAAGTTGATCAGACTATTTTGTCAGCTTCACCTTTGTTACCCCAACAAATAATTCTAGGTTTAAAGAACTCCAATATATGTACAAACAACTGAAGTTTCTTAGCTTACTTAACACAACATTTTAAGGCAGCCAGGTTACAAATTATTTTAAGTTGAATGAACTTGTTCGTTTTTACAGTGAACCTGCATTACCCCTCTCACCCCCGAATGCATAGAAGGGGGCAGGTCTTGGCCGAACGACTCCCTATTGGGAGGAGGCTGTAATCTAGGGATGCTAAAAACAGCCTAAATTCACATAGTGAAAGGCCAGAGGCAGAAATGCTTCAACAGACCGCCTCCACTATCCCTAGGCCAGCTATTGAGGTGGCCCTGATGACGGCCAGCCTATAAGCACAGATCTACCTGAGGCTCGGAGGAGCAACAGCCTCAAGGGAAGGATTTATCCTATGAGAGGCTGCAAAAACTGCTAAGCCTGTATGAAAAACCCCAACAGAGCTCAAGGGAGCGATGTACTCAGGAAAAAGTCAGACGGCCCCATGGACCGGACATATTGATCTATCTGAAGCTCCAGCGTCAGTCTCCAGAAAGAAATCTATATACTCTTTAATAAAATGTTGCTACCGTATTTTTTTTACTGTAAATTTCTGGCTACCACAGCTGCCGTTTTTTTACTGTAAGTTTAACGGATTATTTTTGTACAGTGTACCTTTTGAAAGGGTGACAGCTTTTGTACCTTTTTTTTCTGAGAGTGCAGGGCTTTTCATGCAGCAAACCTCTGACTGCAGCTCATCTGCATTAGGGCTGCATTAGCGCTGCTGTTGTGATAACTCACTCACCTGCGGTGTGGGAAGTGTAGACTCACCACATAGTTCTCTATGAACCTGGGGTCTACCACCATTACATGCCTGAAAGAGGCACTCTCACTGACCAAGCCAAGGCGGGCCATCAGAATATCGTTTTCCACTCATCATGGGCCCAGCCTCAGGCCTGATGTAAGAAGCGCCTGGGGAGTCGTGAAAGCGAGGAGAGGGCTAATAAATAATTATGCCCTCAGGGGAGGTGATCCATCATTAACGATGTGTGCGTTTGTGCTGGATGACCTCCCTCAGATCCCTCTTCTTGCGGGAGTCCCACCTCTTCTGCGACCTACTCCTCCATGGCGACGCTGGCTCTCTGTCCGCTTGTCTGGGCGTGGAAGCGGATCTCAGCGGTATGCAAGTCCCAAATGCAGCTGAGCGCGCCTTCGCCTCTCTGAACTTTCCAACCACCGCCTCCACGGAGGTGCTGAAAAGTTCGGAGGGCAAAACCGGCGAATTGAGGAGAAAGCCCTTCTCTTTCTCCCCGATATCGGCCAGGCTCAACCACAGATCTCTCTCCGTGGCCACCATCGCCGCCATCGACCGGCCGAACGAGGCTGCAGTTTGCTTAGTGGCCGGAGAGCAAGACGCAAGATAGTTCGCAAACGTCTCGTTGATGGGCGGCCTTGACACAAACCCATGTTCTCCTATCCCCACAACATCAGAGAAACTAGCCCGCTGATGTCGGTGGATACGGGCCGAATATGGGTTCTTCCATGCCCTCTCGATCTCCGTATGGAGATCAGGAAGGAATGGAAGGCTCATCTGAGCTGGTGGTTTATAAACCGATCATCAAGCCTACCGCGAGTGATCTTTCCCCTAATGCGCTGTTACGGCAACCTCAGCCTGCCCGCAGCGCGATCCATGACATCCACCAGCATACATTGGGCAGAGTGGCTCCCTCGAGAACTGCCGGTGCATGCTCTCTACCCAAACAAAAAACGCACATCTCGTGTGTGTCACCCAGCGTCAGGTATCTTGGGCACGGGTCTGCACACTTCTGGAAGCATTGCTTAGCTTTCTCAGTGCATTTCATTTTTATTTCTTACCTTAATCTCAAGTGCTTACAGACAGAACAGTCCCTGAAGACAAAAACGGTGATTGTTATGTTTGCAAGGCGCCCTTTTATACTTCCGGGTTGCACGTTAATGGAGTCAGCGGCTGTCGCCGGTCAATATGATTGCCGTGATTTGATAGTAATTTCAGACACCTGTTCCCCAAAGCGTCATCGACGCAGAGCGAGTTCTCTTTCGAAACGGAACAAAAAAGCCAGCGCCTGTGAGTGGAGCACGATCAACGAGTCCCACTATCCTCCCTCAATCTACCCCCGTGGGCTGTGCTCGCAAAAGCAGGCACATGCAATTCCATTAAAATGCCCGCGACACAGTTTCATGCACAGATATTTTTAGTTTCATTTTTTAAGTTAAGGTCAGGTTTGAACAAAGCAAATGAGAAAGTTGGTTATGATTATTTAAAGGTGAACTAAGTAACTTTTTTACCTTAACCGAACAGCTTTGGAGTCATTGTAATGTTTATATTACTGATTTCGTGTTGAATGGTGGTCGTCTCGCACCCCCTGGTGCCTGTGAGCCGCAAAACCACTCTTGCAACTTTGGGCCGGCGAGCCGCCGGCCTCAGTGTTAGGAAGTATCGTGTGATATCAGGTCTTGCGAGGTAACGAATTGCTTTACGGCAAAAAAAACAGATCTGATAAAATGAGCATCAAACAGAAATAACCCGACGCCGTATACATGTGGTGTTGGGCGCGCGCAGCTCTTAAAGGGGCCATACCTTATTTCCACTCGTTACAGCGTCCATCCTACTGAACAGGTACCGGTGTACAAGGGGAGGGGATCCGGCCCTGAGTGCGAGCCATCTCTGCGTGAGTGCTATTCACGACAGTACAAGTACTCCACAGCGACTCTAGGGGTCGCTGTTTGACAAAAACGTAATTCCTACTGAGTGCTGCTTTAAAGAGTTAAGTATCAATCTTTAAATGTGTTTTGTTCCAATGATTCCCACATAAAGTAATTGGTTCAAATCACTTACTGAAACAATCTTTGTCATAAAATACACTTGTCTGTTAACAATGACTTGACAGTTTGAATGTTCTTGTTCACTTTTATTTATTTTGAAGATCAAGATTCCTGATCTTGACTTTGGCATGTCCCACACGCTCAGCTAACTTAAGTGAGTGTAAAAAGTGACACAAAACTAAAATAATTTTTTTTAAATTCTTATTTCTCTCAACAAGTTTTTTGATAAAAGAAGTCAATTTGATCATTTATATGCTATTTTCATAATAATATTAAAAATATATGTAGGCTACACATGTATGTTTAGTTTCATTGGGTTGGGGTGCCGTGGGAGAAAAAAAAACGCTACAAAGGGGTGCCATGCTTTCAAAAAGTTTGGGAACCACTGTGCTAGAGGTAGTAACAACTAAAAAGGCCACCAAAATATCTGGCCTGCTTCACTCACAAATGTATGAGGAAGCTTCTGCCTCAAATACAGCTATTTTTTATCCTTTTTGGCACAGCATAAACTGAACTCCTCTCTCAACACTTCAGACGTGTTATGGGAGAACCACACGCTGATATGAATCTCCCAGTCTTGCGCCAAAGATTTGCATAAACTGTGATGGGTCACAAGTCTATCAGGCAGAATAGAGTGATTATGCTGAACTAATTCACACCCAGGGCTGCAGCACCGTGTCAGCTTTGAATAATCTTCTGCGTGATGCTTCTACAGATGAGTCAAGATAAACTTTATCCACCAATCAAGTGCTTTACTCGCTTGTTCAGGTGAGATACAGAAGTTTGTCATAATATAGAAAACGGGCATCAAAGAGATGGTTTATCACATATATATATATATATATATATATATATATATATATATATGATAAACCATCTCTTTGATGCCCGTTTGTATATTCTGACAAATTTCTGTATTGTGACTGTGACATACCTTTTTTTTACTGCAGTTAACAAAATGCAAAAACGACATGTGAAAAAAATTGTTAGTTTTTCTTCTAAGGTGTTTAGACATGGGCCAATTTTAACCGTCAGTAATTCCACTCAAATGAATGAATTATAGGACTAGATTGTGCAGTTAACTACGCAGCTGCTGGAATGCTAAGGCAATACGAATGTACAAATATTTGTCATGCCAATAAAGCAACTAAAACTGATTGCCATTCACTGATTATTTTATAATTGACATGTAGGCCTATAATTGCCTGTGTTGGACTCTCCATCTGTCCAGGGTGTTTCCCAGACACTGGGATAGACTCCATTGGCACTTTCCAAATAAATTATTATATTAACTTAGTTTAAACAATTTCCTTCTGGGTATAAAAACTACATGTTTAACAAAAAGTGTCCCACTTTACCTGAATTCACCCTAATTGATTTTAGTGATCTCGTATTATTTGAGGTAGGGTGTTAATTTTAACCTTAAATTAGGCTTTTCACCCCAAAATTAAAATCGTTTAATCGCCCTTGTGTTGTTTGAAACCTGTGGCTTTCTTTCTTCTGTGGAACACAAAATATATAATAAACATTTAATTATAAACGTGGACATTTAATAAAATATATTTTGAAAAATGTTTTTGTCTGTGCAGTGCAAGTCAGAACACTGAAACATTTTGTGGTGATCTATCCCTTTAAATATAGGCCTACACTTATTTTTGATAAGGTCTTTGGTCTTCTTCACACATGTCAAATATATCTGGATTATTCTGTGATTTGATTGACATCCTCAGGGCCAGTGACTCATTTGGGCCATTGTTCAGCCGAACCACATCTTCAAAAATAATGTCTGATTATAATGAGACCTCAGATTGTTCCAGACATATATTTTAGTCTTTGAGGGGCTTTTTTGTTATTTGATGTGCCTGAACCTGGATTGCATTCTTGCTAATGGATTATAGAGCAAAAGCTGAATAAGACTAATAACAAATCAAATCAATACTAGGGAAAATCAGATTACTGACCACTTAAACATCTTACTAACAGTGTGCAGGCTTTTTATAGTTCCACAGTGGATGAATTAGAAGTGACATGAGACGCCAACAGCTGTTTGGCAATTTGCAGTTGGTTGATATTTACTAGTC
The DNA here is from genome assembly GCA_029959095.1 of Rhinichthys osculus. Taxonomy (NCBI): domain Eukaryota; kingdom Metazoa; phylum Chordata; class Actinopteri; order Cypriniformes; family Leuciscidae; genus Rhinichthys; species Rhinichthys osculus. Next base: position 33,139,054 of record JARWKJ010000007.1, on the reverse strand, counting down.
ATTCATGCTCTCTCTCAGGAATAATTTTGTACACGAATCCCTGGTCAGATAACTCCCCAGGACCTGTCACTATTAGTTAGATCAGACTTGTACAGAGAAAATGTATTACGGCTCAACGTGCCACTTTAAAATCATGGATCAATGGTTAGATCAGGCTTATACGTGCACTTTGTTGCATACTAATTGCTTTTCCCAATACGGGAAGCAGGTTTGGGTTAGTCAGTTGATTTGATTGTAGAATACAACTTACCAAGATTTCTGATATCCAGGCTAACACATATAGCAAATTGTTTTCATTGGGCTGTAAAAATAGCATAGAAATGAAATAATGTAGAAGCACAACAATGTCAAACTAGTTCTTAAAACTGGCTCTTGGTCTAAGCTGGTTTAAGTTGTTTTCCTCCATGGATTCCCATGCAAACACAGCAATTATTGGTAAAACATATTCTACTTGTAACCAATCACAAAAATAGTAGCCTGGATTTCAGCTTCATAATGATACATAGTTTCCAAATGTTATGTTTCATAATAACATGCTTTATTTCTTTATGGCTGAGTGAGGGTGTATTTTCCGAATCCTGATTTCCACAAAGGGCCCTTATATAATAAGGTTACTTCTCAAAAACGGCAGTGAAAGGGGCGTGGCATAAGTTCAAAGTTTAAAAACAGGCTACAAGATTCTGTTTAAACAGAACCGCATCTTCAAACTAGAGGTAGGGTACTGCATTCATTCTTACTTATTTAATTGTAACGTTAGGCCTACTGTTTTAATTATTCTGTTTTCAGTGTTTAAATCTGAATGTGAAAGCTGTCTCGCGATATATGCATAAAATCGCGAGAATGTATTTGCTCCGTTGTCAGTTCTGGATCTGCAGCCTCGAAGTTGAACTCACCTGCAGGTCTTGTTTTCCACTCTTTGTTCTATTTCAACGTTTAATAAGTATCAAATTGCATTAGGCCGTATGGTTTTAAAATAACAGCTTTCGTCTGTTTTGTGACTTTTAACGGTTGTTATTGAGGAAGTCTCCCAGTCCGTGCAGTAGTCCTGTGCTCAGTTTATTTTAGAATGTCAATATTATGAACACGGTTGCATCTTATTTTGCGCATGATCTTAAACTAACTTTAAATGTTGCAGCGTTAAATAGACAGCAGGGTTTAGTAAACCAGGTATTAGGACTGGTAAAAATCTCGACGGCACGTGCATACATCTTCATGCATGCATTTGTTTACATGCATTGCAAGTGCATTTACTTCTGTAATCCATATTTGGAAATAGTAAACAGCATTAAATGCATGTTTGCAACGCAATGTCTGTAGTCTTCAATCAGTGCAAAGTTCGAACCAGCAAGGTGTGTCTAACCCGTTAAATGAGACACAGCCAAGATGAGTCATTTACAGTAACGTTAGCCTACAGATTTACACCAGCCAAGCATTCACTTCTTCTTCAAAAATGCAGTTCTTTCTTTCTTGTTTAAATAGAGTTGGAGGGGCGAAATTACCAAAATCTTATATCACAATATGAGTCATTTTATTTCACGATAAATATCATGATAGTTATTTTTGCATTAAATGAGGTTTTAATGATATTAAAATTTGATACCATTGAAATTTCATAATTCTCACCATTTTCAATAACATTTATAACTAATACTAGCCTAAAAACACTCTCAAGCTGTACTGAAGACTTGTAAACAGTGATAAAAGAAAAGGCTAAGCAAACAAACTACAATAGAACAAAGACACAAATGAAATAGATCTACCTGAAAAATGTCAAGCACTAGAAATAAGAAAAACTACATAAGATGTATAGTAATCAAATGTATATATATATATATATATATATATATATATATATATATATATATAAAAGTGTAGTCTTTACTGTGTAAATTAACCCAGACAGCAACATAATGTCGGCCCAGATCCGGCCCACATCTGGGCTTTGTGGAATCCACGTGTACCAGATTCGGGCCGACACTACGTTGCTGTCTGGGAAATATACATTTATTCTTATAAAAGTTAGAAAAGTGATTCAGTCGAGAGCAGTGACAGATTTTCTCTGAGAATTATATATAATTCTCAAATTATATACAGTATGCAAATGTTTCTTAAAAATATACATGCATGTGTGTATACAAAATAATTAGACACTGTACACAGACACATATATATATATATATATATATATATATATATATATATTATGTAAACAAACTTTTATTTTGGATGTGATTAATCGTTTCACAACCATAGTCCAAAATCTCTACCGGTTGACAAATTTCTACCGGTCAATAGTGTCTACCAGTATTTCGCCCACCCATACTTTCAATCAAATTTCACACTGTCCGAACAATATTCTATTAATGAATGTAACTGTTTGTTGGACAGGATCACCGAAACCATGTCTGAGCGTAGCGGTAAGGTGCAGACTGTGCTTGGTCTGATCGAGCCTGATCAGCTGGGCCGTACCATGACACACGAACACCTCACAATGACGTTTGAGTGCAGCCACGTTCCCCCAGCACCTGGGGATGAGGGTCTCGCCATAGCTCCCATTGAGATGAAGCATCTCCACTGGTTGCAGCAGAATCCATACAGCCACCAAGAGAACCTGCTGTTGAATCAGGAGATCGAGGCGGTGAAGGAAGAGTTGCTGTGTTACCGTAAAGCAGGAGGAGGATCCATAGTGGAGAACACCACCACTGGCATCAACCGAAATCTGCCCGTTCTGCGCCAGCTGGCGAAGGACACGGGTGTGCATGTCATAGCTGGAGCGGGGTACTACGTGGACGTGACCCACTCTGATGAGATGCGAAAGATGACCGTTGAGAAGGTTGGAGCGTGTGGTATTGTGACTACATCGCAAAACAAAAAAGATGCCTCTTCTATTTTTAGAATGATGGAAATAGGGGTGTGCGATGTTGACAAAAAAATGATATCTTGATTCTAGGATTTTTTTGATAACGACATTAGTCGATATTTTGACTAATTTGATATTACAGGCCTGTCGTGGACAGCGGACTCCCAAAGAGTTTCATATTCTTCATATTCTGTGCGGTGGTTAATTCACAGCAGTGACAGAAATTAACTTTTTTTTTCATCTTAAACCGATTTTCAGAAGCATTTTTCTCTTATTAGATGTGTACATCATCTTTTGAGTTAAATTCTTACATTTATTACAATGACGAGACACTATAGCCTGTTCAAACCAATTAAATCCGTATCAACGAAATCTATTTTTGCACTTCTGAAGTGAAATAGAAGCTGCATCTTAAGGAGCATTTATATGTATTTACTCTGCTTACAAGTGCAAAAATAATACTGAGATTAATAATTTAAAGAGAATATTTAGAAAGTTGAAATATATTTTTTAATGAATTGGCACCTAAAACCACCTGTAGGTAGGTCTTAATGAGTGAGTCTTTAAATTATTCCTTAAACCGATTCATGTGAAATTTCTTGAGTAGGTATTTTGAGTAAGTAATTACTTCACGGTCACTAAAAAAGTATGTTCTATATAGTATGAATATAATCTGGACGCACTACATGCGCCATGTTGTCATTATCATGTGACCTTCCAGCGTCAGTTGCGTCGCTTCACTGCCATTCACAAATCCTCTCCCGTGGCCTCATGGGATAGTAAAGTGTTCATCAAATAGTGTTCCGAATCTCGCTGGAAGAAGTCGGTCATCCGGGTACTTTTTGTCTACTCTTTTACGAGTACTTTGAATTCGAACGTACTTTTGTCACTTACTGTTTTTCGCCTACTATGTATAGGGAAGTATGTGATTTTTGGATGCTGCCTCTGTCTTTATGAATATATCATTGAATCATTCAGGAACGAAACACCACTGTGTGTTGCTTACCACATTTCTGTTAAGGCTTTATTTGGCACTGCACTTTTAACTTTAGAATGAGACCAAAACAACAATTACGATATTGTCATAAACAATATATATCGCACACCCCTAGAGGGAAATGATTTGTTCCCATTTCTCAAATGTGTCATCTTTTTTTCCACAAGCTTACTGACATCATTGTCAGCGAGGTGCTCCATGGAGCAGACGGCACAGATATTCGCTGTGGCGTGATTGGAGAGATCGGTACCAGCTGGCCAATCACAGAGAGTGAGAAAAAGGTCCTGCGAGCCACTGCTCACGCTCAGACTCAGCTCGGCTGCCCCGTCATCATCCACCCTGGACGGGACACAGCCGCTCCTGGAGAGGTCATCCGCATTCTGCAAGAAGCTGGTGGAGATATCTCCAAAACGGTCATGTCTCATCTCGACAGGTAAGAAGAGGTGGTGTATGAAACATCTGCACACTGGAACATGTGCCATAAATGGTTCCTATGAGGAAGAAAACCACAAAATATTACCAGCTGTCTGATAACAATATGTAGATCAGGGGGTCTCATCTCTCTCACTAAGGCAAAGTACAATAAAAACAGTAAAATTGTGACGTTTTATTACAATTTAAAAGAACTGTTTTCTGTTTTAATATAGTCTTCAGTGTCACATGATCCTTCAGAAATCATTCTAATATGCTGATTTGGTGCTAAAGAAACTTTTCTAATTATCAATGTTAAAAAACGTCGAAAAACTACATACTGTTTTTGTGGAAACTGTGATACTTTTCCCCCCAGGATTATTTGATGAATAGAAGGTTCAAAACAACACCATTTATTTGAAATATAATTTTTGATCAATTTAATGCATCCTTGCTGAAGTATTAATTTCTTAAAAAAGAAAAAAATCATGCTGACTCAACTTTTGAATGGCAGGTTAAATCAACTTCTTATATCTTCAACTTATATCTCACAATTCTGAGAAAAGATGTCATAATTGCGAGATTTATAACACAATTCTGACGTTATAACACGCAATTTTGACTTTGTCATGCAATTGCAACTTTATATCACACAATTCTGACTTTATATCACACAATTCTGACTTTATATCACGCAATTTTGACTTTATAACTCGCAATTGCGACTTTATATCTCTCAGAATTGCGAGATAATCTTTTAAAAAGAGATTTTCTTTCATAAAATGTTTTATTCTGTGGCGAAAACAAGCTTCCATAACTTCGGGCGCTTTTGTGACCCAGGGTTTGTTTTTTGTTTGTATAAAGGTCGCAAAAAAATGACTGTACTTGTTAGTGGTACTGTGTCAGTGAAGAGCTTGAGATATGAAATATGTAGGAGGTGGTGGAAATGACTTTGTGGTGGATTTTTAAATGTTCATGAGTTATAGAAAAAAAGGACAGAATTTCCTGTGATGCATGCATGTCCACTCTTGGCCGAAGTAAGTGGACAAATTAAACTAGAGTGCGAAAAGTGTTTTTTAAGGGATGGACAAAAGTGTCTATTGTTGAAGAAACTCCTGTACATTATACAATTCAATAACAGGCAAATTAGATACTTATTTTACACTATATTTACAGTTCACAAAACCTAATGTTTCAGTTACTTTTCACAATCATCTCATTTATTTGAGGTTTATTAATTTGAGAGAATCAAGCAATAGAGTGATTTTTTTTTGTAAGCCAACCACCCTGGTTCCCTCGACAAAACCCAATAGGATTTTACTATTGGCTTTTGGATTATTGCAGAAAATAACAAAAGTTTATGATTCCTATACAATTTGTTCACGATGATAATCTTCACAAATTAACCCAACTTGTATTAAAATTAGAAGCCTAAATACAATCGGAAAATATAAAAAGCTTAACATAGGCTATACACAGTACGAATTACACTACGGTCAAATGACTTCAATATCACCACCATTAAGGCACATTCACATCAAGTATGATAACTATAATGATAAGTATATTAGTGTCCACACCAGTGGATGATAACGTTCTGTTTAATATAAGCGCTCACACAGTTATGTAGTCAGTTATTCACAAGCTCTTCAAAGTCGGGTGGAATTTGATTGGCTGTCAAATGTTTTTAGTGTCAATTAGCTGGGGAAAAAAAGTTGTTCTGAAAGTGATCTCGTTCTTCTCCGTCTTTTTTGTTATAGTTGTAGTTGCTATTCTCATAGAATCAGAATGAGTATAGAATGGAAACAACAGTGTGAAAGAATAAAACGGGAATGTATCTCTTGAGCTTGTTTACCACAGACCTTATTTCAAGCATTTAACCGCAAACCCATTCAAAAAACCCATTGACTTCAGGACGATGGAACCGGAAGTGCTAAAATGGTAACTTTGTATCTGGATTTTGACCTACAAAAATATGTCATGCCTTTAACGCTCTATTGTGTGTCCCTTTTAGAACCATATTTGATCGTCAAGAGCTTCTGGAGTTTGCAAAGATGGGAAGCTACCTTGAATATGACCTCTTTGGCACAGAGATGCTGAATTACCCGTTCAACCTTCGTGTTGACATGCCCGGCGACAGCCAGAGAGTTCAGAAGTAAGTATCTGCCTTCAACAAGCACGCAGGCATTACATTAGATGGGTCATAAACATCTGCCTCATTTTCGTTCGTTTTAATCAAACCAAACATGGCAAGTGTGAACACACCCCACCCTGTGTTTCTTTAAACATGCCAATTTGATTGATGCACAGATTTAATGAGACTATCCATTTTATATACTATCAACAGATCATTGAGAGTCATTTTGTCTTGTTCCACCAGCTTAGCCTTTCTGATCAGGGAAGGTTATGAAGACCGAATCCTCATCGCCCATGATATCCACACCAAGCACCGACTGACCAAGTATGGCGGTCATGGCTTCTCCCACATCCTGAAGAATATTGTTCCCAAAATGTTGTCTCGAGGAATCACTCAGAACCAGGTGGACAAAATACTGATTGAGAATCCTAAACACTGGCTGACCTTTAAATAAATCAACTGCCTTAAAGGAAGATTTACTTCAAGTTAGCATACCAAAAATTGATTTCTACCTTTAATTGTTGTCCAAATGATTGTGGTGCTAAATTCCATACTTAGTGAATGTTAATCCACGTAAGATGTCAAAGTTGGGACCCATAGATCACAGTTAGGTTTAATACTAACTAGACTTAAGAGGTTCAAATATTCAAATCATATATTCACCAGGCTTCAATGATTAAAGTTCTCTCACCACAACAAAAGTGGTTAAAATAAAAACATGGCTCTGAGTCATAGAAAATATGTGCTTTGTTTTCTTTCATGAACTACCAAAGAGAATACTATTAAGTAATTGGACTAATAATTAAACTCAGGGAATCACAATGAAAGTGTGGTATGAGCAGAGAAACAAAGGTACTGGTGCTATCAAGGTAATAATTAAATTAGCTTGTGAAAAATTCATTGTTAATCAATCACACACTAATAATTGTGCAAAATGTGCTTTCTTATATTGTGTAGCTGCAAACGCCTCAAACTATTAATGGCAATATCACGCTGAATGTAAAGATGCCCCTTTACAACAACTGAAGTGTGTTGTAGGTTATAAGTCGGTTATGTCTAAAGTTAGACTGCTTGCCGTACATCTAAAAATTGAAAGGTGTGTGTTCTGACAGGTCATTGTGTAGGACAGAGAGTTCCTCTGGAGCTGGTGGGCGCTCACAGTGACTCCTCTAGTAAAATAATGACACTGTCAGTTGCTCTGTTCCTGTGTAACAGCAAGGTAATGTTAAAAAAAGTCATGCCGTGTGGCTCACCCATAACGTTCTTATTAGATGACGGCATATCAAAACATCTTATCCCGTTTCCTTCCGTTTCAAATGAAAGTGCTCCTATTATGCTATTTTAAAGGTTACTCATTTTGTTTTGGAGGCCTCCTACAATAGATTTACATTCATCAAATGTTAGAAAACACTTTAATTTTCTCATAATATACATTGCACATCACCTCATTTCTCAAAGAGTCTGAAAACGGTTCATTCGAAGATTCATTCTCTCTAAACTCCTTCTTTTCAAGAGCTTTCTCTGCTCTGATTGGTCAGATGGCCCAGTCTGTTGTGATTGGTCTACTCTGCACTGATTGGTCAGATGGCCCAGTCTGTTTTGATTGGTCTACTCTGCTCTGATTGGTCCGATGGCTCAGTCTGTTTTGATTGGTCTACTCGGCTCTGATTGGTCAGATGGCTCAGTCTGTTGTGATTGGTCTACTCTGCACTGATTGGTCAGATGGCTCAGTCTGTTGTGATTGGTCTACTCTGCTCTGATTGGTCAGATGGCCCAGTCTGTTGTGATTGGTTTACTCTGCACTGATTGGTCAGATGGCTCAGTCTGTTGTGATTGGTCTACTCTGCTCTTATTGGTCAGATGGCTCAGTCTGTTGTGATTGGTCTACTCTGCACTGATTGGTCAGATGGCTCAGTCTGTTGTGATTGGTCTACTCTGCTCTGATTGGTCAGATGGCCCAGTCTGTTGTGATTGGTCTACTCTGCACTGATTGGTCAGATGGCCCAGTCTGTTTTGATTGGTCTACTCTGCTCTGATTGGTCAGATGGCCCAGTCTGTTGTGATTGGTCTACTCTGCACTGATTGGTCAGACAGCTCAGTCTGTTGTGATTGGTCTACTCTGCTCTGATTGGTCAGACAGCTCAGTCTGTTGTGATTGGTCTACTCTGCTCTGATTGGTCAGATGGCCCAGTCTGTTTTGATTGGTCTACTCTGCACTGATTGGTCAGATGGCTCAGTCTGTTGTGATTGGTCTACTCTGCTCTGATTGGTCAGATGGCCCAGTCTGTTGTGATTGGTCTACTCTGCACTGATTGGTCAGATGGCTCAGTCTGTTGTGATTGGTCTACTCTGCTCTGATTGGTCAGATGGCTCAGTCTGTTGTGATTGGTCTACTCTGCACTGATTGGTCAGATGGCCCAGTCTGTTTTAATTGGTCTACTCTGCTCTGATTGGTCAGATGGCTCAGTCTGTTGTGATTGGCCTACTCTGCTCTAATTGGTCAGATGTTCCAGCCTGTTGGGATTGGTCTACTCTGCTCTGATTGGTCAGATGTTCCAGCCTGTTGTGATTGGACTACTCTGCTCTGATTGGTCAGATGTTCCAGTCTGTTGTGATTGGTCTACTCTGCTCTGATTGGTCAGATGGTCCAGTCTGTTGTGATTGGTCTACTCTGCTCTGATTGGTTAGATGGTCCAGTCTGTTGTGATTGGTCTACTCTGCTCTGATTGGTCAGATGGCCCAGTCTGTTTTGATTGGTCTACTCTGCTCTGATTGGTCAGATGGTCCAGTCTGTTGTGATTGGTCTACTCTGCTCTGATTGGTTAGATGGTCCAGTCTGTTGTGATTGGTCTACTCTGCTCTGATTGGTCAGATGGTCCAGTCTGTTGTGATTGGTCTACTCTGCTCTGATTGGTCAGATGGCCCAGTCTGTTGTGATTGGTCTACTCTGCTCTGATTGGTCAGACAGGCCAGTCTGTTGTGATTGGTCTACTCTGCTCTGATTGGTCAGACAGCTCAGTCTGTTGTGATTGGTCTACTCTGCTCTGATTGGTCAGATGGCCCAGTCTGTTTTGATTGGTCTACTCTGCACTGATTGGTCAGATGGCTCAGTCTGTTGTGATTGGTCTACTCTGCTCTGATTGGTCAGATGGCCCAGTCTGTTGTGATTGGTCTACTCTGCACTGATTGGTCAGATGGCTCAGTCTGTTGTGATTGGTCTACTCTGCTCTGATTGGTCAGATGGCTCAGTCTGTTGTGATTGGTCTACTCTGCACTGATTGGTCAGATGGCCCAGTCTGTTTTAATTGGTCTACTCTGCTCTGATTGGTCAGATGGCTCAGTCTGTTGTGATTGGCCTACTCTGCTCTAATTGGTCAGATGTTCCAGCCTGTTGGGATTGGTCTACTCTGCTCTGATTGGTCAGATGTTCCAGCCTGTTGTGATTGGACTACTCTGCTCTGATTGGTCAGATGTTCCAGTCTGTTGTGATTGGTCTACTCTGCTCTGTTTGGTCAGATGGTCCAGTCTGTTGTGATTGGTCTACTCTGCTCTGATTGGTCAGATGGCCCAGTCTGTTGTGATTGGTCTACTCTGCTTTGATTCGTCAGATGGCATTGATGGGTTGGCATTCCAGTACAAATTGGTGATGGAATTGGCAATGGAAATGAAAGAGATTTCTATCTTTACTCTCTCATAGCCCTACGGAAGGGATACGAATTCAGCACAAACACGTTGCGCAATAAAACTGCGCGATTAATCGTTGAAAGATTACGATCTCGATTCAAAGACCCACTCGATCTTACTCCTACTGTAGATTCGGCTCTGTCTTTTAAACCTTTGACGAGTACGATCACAACGAACATTCAAACGCTGAGCAAGAGAGAGCCGTTGTCATGTACAGTGTGAAACGGCTTCACAAACAGTCCACAGTATCACAATTTCTGTTACAGTAATTCAAATTGTCACAGAAATACTGGGGAAAGTAAACACTGATGTCTACGGAAGCGATCAAAATAGAGTAAATCACCTTTTGAAAGTAACTTGATGCTTCAAATAAAGATTGTATGAATTACATCGTCACACCAGTAGGTGGCGACAAGCGACTTAAAAATGTGGCATAAGTGCATTTCACCATATCACGACTTGATGAACCACTAAAGCGATTTTGAAAATATTATTTTAAAGTAAAAAATCTTACTTAGTTTTGCTTTAAGAAAAGGGATGAGTCAATATTATTATGTATTCTAAAGACTTTTATTATCCAAATTATTTTAAAATGCACTAGCTTCCCTTTCCCTTAACCGGATTCACCTTTAAATGTGTTTAATGCTTATTTTGAAAGTGAATAATAATAAAATAGTAATAATAAAAATCTTCCCAAGAGTCTGTCCGGTAAATCTCAGCCAATTCCAGCCATGTACGTTCAAAACAGGAAGTGAGACGGGAGTTGCTGACGACTCGTTTCGGAAACTCAGAATCAGTTCTTTCTTTTAGGAGGCAATAATTTGATTTGGTGCTCTTTAATCTTTAAAACTTTCCAGACCTTTCACATTCACAAACGGCAATATTTTCCCAAAAAGCACAATAGGGGCACTTTAAAATGCGCATTTGTTTGATTGCTTACAAAACTAATTTCCTTTTTTTTTTTTTTTTTGTGGATCTAGACGAGGATGTTTTACAGCAGCTTTTAGTTTAGTGCTTTTAAAGCGAAAACATTTCTAAATAGTCAAAGATATTCATCTATACATGTAGGATGCTTAGTATTATAGGAAATGTATACACGCATGCAAATCATACAATATATTTTATTCACAATTTGTTCGATGACACTGCACATACCAGACAGTGGTAATATTTTTAAATGAAAACATTGATATAAAACAGAATTGTGGTTTAAATGTGACATTCAGTGTGTGAAGAATGAGAAATGATTAAAGAAATGCCATCTGAACCGTTTCCGGGCTAATATCGGGTTTTCTGGGACAGCCTCCTCGGGTCAGCCATGTGTCGGTGTACGGTAGGCACATGTGGAATGTAATGATGATTTTCTGCCGGTTAATCTCTCAATAAATATACTACAATCACCAGTGTTACACTGTAAGATTTGTTTCTAAATCACAGTGACTTCTCTAAAAACTAATTTGCGTGTAGTGTGTGTGTTCACATGCTTGGAGACGTATAGTTCTCAGCCGGACGGTCAGTTGCTGTATCCTTCACAGGCTCGAGGGGGTCCACTTTTTCGAGTCCTCCGTGACGTCAGAACGAGGATCATCTGAAAGTGCAGTTTCTTCCACAGGTGTTAATCGGCGTAGACCATGAAGCCCGAGAAGGTGCTGTATTTGTTGTTGTTTCCCCCGTGGGCTTTGCCTCCGTCCAGTTTAATGTAGATCTCGTCTCCGGGCTCCAGGTGTAAGATCACACTGTTGCTGGCGTAGTCGTAGTTCTGATCTGCATCCTGCGCTATCGCGCTGGCACGCACCTGCAAGGAATATATATATTTTTTAAACTCATTCTACCCATGAAAGTTTAACGTTATTCTCTTAAGACAAGAAAACACAACATTTCAGTTTGTCCACTGAAGAAGGCATGTTTGTAAAAAATTAAATATTGCTGATGCACAACCTGGATTTATTTTTTTTAAATTTTTTTTGCAATATCACATGTTCCTGAGAACAATATGTATATAATATATAGAACTTGTTTAATAATTAATAATGATCTAATCATTATAATATTCTTAAGACAAAATGTAAAGTAAATAGTGAAAAATATCAATTTAAATATTTAAAATATATATATTGTTCAGTCTAGTTTTGGTGTGTAAGAAACATTCACCTTAAAAAATTACATTCAACATTTTAGGTACATATCAAAACATAATTAGTAAAGCTTAATTTTTTTCAAATAATATTTACTACTAATTAGTGCTGTCAAATCATAAATCGCATCTAACATAAAGATTTTTGTTTACATAATGTGTGAGTGTGTATAGCTATATTACTTTTATATATATTATATGTCATGTATGTGTGTGCCTGTCTGTGTGTTTATATATATATATGTGTGTGTGTGTGTGTGTGTGTGTGTGTGTGTGTGTGTGTGTGTGTGTGTGTGTGTGTATACATAGTAAATATACACTCACAGACATAAAATATGCAGTGGCTAACATTTGAAGTGGATCAAAAAAGTTCATCAAAGGCAAGACAAGAATGGTTATTCAAATTCATGTATAACTTTGATGAAAGGTTGTTGACTACTGTATATAAATATACATATATATATATATATATATATATATATATATATATGTGTATATTTACACACACACATTATGTAAAAAAAATTTTAGATGCATTAATGGATTTGACAGCACTAAACGAAACATGCTTAACTTATTTTTAAAACTATGTATGTATATATATATATATATATATATATATATATATATATATATATATATATATATATATATATATATATATATAAAACTAAGTTAAGCATGTTTCTTATGCACCAAAAGCGATTCGTTGACTGCTGAATAAAATAAATAGGCTATAACACCTGCGTACTGACAGCTGGATTTATGAAATACCTGATTATTCTTGCACAGATCAGCCCACATGCTCGTCCCGTCACCGCCTCTCATTAATACGTGATACACGAAAAAGTAGATCCCCGGGATGGAGCAGGTGAATTTACCGCTCGAGGGGTCATAGTGGTTGCCCAAGTTAGTGACCACATCATCAAACTTCAGCACCTCGTATCCTTCGTGTTGCTTCTTGAGTCCTGCGTAGAAGGCGATTTTGGGGACGGTGCTGTACGTCGCTGCGCTTATGACACCGGTGACTCCGGGCGGACCGGGTAATCCAGGTGGCCCTGGTTCTCCTATGACCCCCGGGGGACCTGGAGGTCCGGGCGGACCCGGCTGACCCCTCGGACCGATTCTTCCTGAGCGCCCTGGCTCTCCTTTCGTACCGCGGATGAAAGTTGGCGGGGACTGAACTAAACTGTTGTCCGCCGGTGCTGATGATGGAGACTTCGTTCCGGACGAATCGCACACCATGCGGCACGCGCCGATCATCTCGTAGCGCGGGTCGGATCCTGCCGCGCTGACCAGCACCGGGATGAGGATGACCAGCACCAGCACCATGACGACACCCAGCACTCCCGTGGCGAGCACCCGCGCTCTGACGCCCAGTCTCGACAGCACCGGGCGCGCCTCGCGCTGAGATTTACGCGCAATCGTGCTCGGCGCAGAAGCGATGCCCAAATCTAAAAAAATTAGACTTCCCTGCTGCTCCAGAGAAAGTCAGTTAACTTTGCTATGAAGACGTTATATAATTCCTGAACTGATGTAAACGTCACCTGAACGAAGTTTTAGTTTGTATGGGGAAAACGAATGAAAGTTAAACACTGCAGAAACAAACAGAAATGTGTGTGAGAGAGATGTGCATTGCATCCCATCTCACCTGAGGGAGGGTGGGTAAGTCGTGAGAAAGAGAGAGAGAGAGAGAGAGTGCGCGCGCACGTATCTTTAGATTGATGCGAGACAAAGTGGCCTAAAATCAAAAAGTAAACCCATTTTTTTTAGCTGCTTTTATAGCCAAATAAGATTAAATTTAAACTGTGAAATCAGGAAATTTTTCTTAAATGTCAAGTTGGAGTTAAGTGTTGTTAAATGTGTTTTAGATAAATAAATGTTGTTTTATATTATTATTATTCAATTAGCCTACAATAATTTGACATGTCTTACATATTTGCAGTTTCGTGAATTATGTGTATAGGCCTACTGAAGTTTTGGGGTCAATAATTATTTTTAAAGAAACTAATACATATTCAGTAAGGATGCATTTAATTGATCAAAAGTCACAGTAAAAACATTTACAATGTTACAAAAATTATATTTAAAATACACGTTGTTCTTTTGACGTTTGTATTCATCCTGAAAAATATCACGTTGTTTAGGCCTATAACAATATTAAACAGTGTTCAACATTGCAAAAAAATAAATGTTTTGAGCACCTAAACATGTGTACACTCAAAAAAATGCTGGGTTGTTTCAACCCATGTTTGGGTCAAAAATGGACAAACCCAATTGGGTTTGTCCATATTGTAGGCTATTTCTAAATGTCGGGTTTAACCTATATATTTTTTACTCATTTGATGTTGATTATCTTTGAATTGATTATGAAAATGACATGATACATTGACCTGACATTATAAATTGTAAACATTTGATTTTCTAACTGGCTTTGACATATTTTCAGCCTAAAGAGTTCAAAAGAATAGTCAAACATTCGCTCACATTTAATGATGCACAGATATCATTAAAACCTTTTCATTTATGGAGTCAGATGAAATAACGAGATAATACATGAGAAAATGTATTTCATTTCATCAAATTACTTTGCCACGCGGAAAGACAGAAACACGCAGAGACCTTCACGCGCTGCCGCTGATCGAATGCCGCCATTGGATCGATCGAGCCTTACAGTGTTCAACATTGCAAATAAGAAATGGTTTGAGCACCAAATCAGCATATTAGAATTATTTCTGAAGGATCATGTGACACTGAAGACATTGCGAATGACAAAAAAAACCCCGAAAATGATTAATTTAAATATATTTTAAGTTTATTGTAAAATATGCATATATATGTATAAAAATGTAAGTATTTTGACAGCATAGCAAGCCTTACTTGAGGTGCTTTCACACCATGTCGGAATTACGAGTTTCCGACGTGTAAAAAGCGTTCACATCCTCCTAGAACTCATAATTACTACTCGGAATTTCCGGAGAGCTTCAACTTGTCCCAGATCCTGACTGCTGCTCTCTATATGGATGAATAAATTATATTTTGCAATATCTTAAAATAGAAAACAGTTATTTTAAATTGTAATAATATTGAACAATTTCAGTGTTTTTACTGTATTTTTGATCATAAATGTAGTGCATAAGAGCATACACAACTACAAAAGGTGCAAACATTCATGATCCGTGTAAATTGTTATTCTGCACATCCTACAGTAACAGTTTCTCCCAAAGTCTCTCCCTACCCATAAATCAGCTTGAGAAATGTAATCAATTTCACCCATTCAGAGTGATGGAGCACCTTAAAAAGTCCCACACATTGTCATCTTAGACATTAATATCAATATGACTCACAGTGAAGTTCTCACCTCGTCAAACTGAAGCACAACAGGTATTTGTGAATGAGAGAGAGATCTACTGGCTTTAATGAAGATTATTACACCCTTCCCTGAGAAAGCTCTGCTGTTAGAAGGATTAATTAAAACAGAAATAATATTCATTCAGACTTTGACAATAAATCATAATAATATCCACAGAACATTCGTACACGTGCCATATCTCATGTGAAGAAGCATGAAGCTCACTGCTTCACTCACACCTCTTGTAGTGTATGTACACAGACAGACACAGATGCACCAGTACACACACACACACCCTCTCTGAGTCAATGAGCTTGTGTCCTGTCTTGTCCTCTCCAGCTGGCATTTTCTGTGGTTTACTCCACGTGATTGGACGATCACTGCTGATCATGAGTCACATGTCATCTTCATGTGCACCGCAGTGCTCCAACAGACAAAAAAACATCAAGCGACTTTTTCCAATAATATGTATTTACTTGTATCACACTATACCGTTGTGTTGTATATCTAAACGCATAGGACAAAAGTAAACAGATGTTCAATAAGCAATGCTCTCGTGTCTACTTGTGACCTCAAATGAAATCAAAATGACCACATGAAAATCCTTGGGAAGATTGCGCAAGATTATGCAATTGTTTGTTGATTGAAAAGCAGACAGGCACAATGTGGAGCTCTCAATGTTTTCTCGATCTTGACGATTGAGCACTTGAATAATCCCAGCTCAATCATGACAGCTCTCTGAAAACTTTTAGCATATTGATGGTTATGACAATGTATTTGGTCTTCACTATTTGGTGTGCACTTTGAAAACAGCCAGTGCCTTCCTGGTACACGTCTTTTTCTCTCCACCTTTTAGTGCCAATAAGCCATTTTTGGTGATCCAAATACAATACTGAATTGTCTAACTTCAATATCAATGTCTGTATTTTCATGTTTGTCCACAAATAGATCTGAATGGACATGCAGCTAATAGTCAAGTCACCTTCATTTATATAGCGCTTTAACATTGTTTCAAAGCAGCTTTACAGTGATAATAGGAAATTACAGTAACAGAGATTGTTTTGGCTTTACAGCAGCTCTAGAATAAAGTTATTGTTCTGATTGATTCACTTCAGTTGCAAAGATCATTAGTTATTAACTTAGGGGTCGCTAACACGACACCGTAACAGAAAACCCCTAACGCGCTCCGACCCGCTCATCCACACAACAACAGCACCTGGTGCCTAATATAATGAAATTACTCTGGATTCCATTCATATGAATGAATGAGGCATTTATATAGTGCTTTATGTACACCCAAAGCGCTTTACTATCATATCGGGGGTCTCTCCTCCACCACCATGTCGTATGTTGGCAAAGGGTCGGTCAAGCTTGTAAAATAATACTTTTCCCATATTTCAGAGGTAAACATGCAAAAACATCTATTTTACATTCAACCTAGTGCCTCAAACAAAACTCTTAAATCTAAATATCCGTATTATATGCTGATCATATCATTAGTGTAAAAAGTGATCAGGTGACTTTACTTAATTTTAAGGCATCAGGTTTCCTCACTTTTTTAAGTAAATAAACTTTGTGTGTAATTGAAAAAAATAAGTTATGTCAACTTGACAAATCCAAGTTACTCGGGAGTAGTATTAACATAAACCATGTGTCAAAAAAGGTGTTTTATGACTTTGATTTATGGCTCTGAGGTTCCCCTGTCTCTGATTTATGATGGGTCGCTGACAGGCTCCGGTATGTCTAGGCTGCGCGACGCCATGTGACATCCTCCTGCGGTGACATCTGGCCGTAGGTGTAAAAGAAAGGTGTCTGTCCCTTGGCCTTCCGGGTTTATTGGCCGTCTACCTGCGCGAGATGTTGTGTCGTTGTGTATTCTGTCTGCTGGGGCGGCCCGTTTTCACACTTCGCCAAAACCTGCGTGTATAAATGTGTGTTGAACGCGAGCACAGTCACTGAAGCGTACTAGTGTGTCGTGTCTCGTGACAAGCATCACCGCTGTTTATTCTCAAACTATTTTCCAAGCCATATTGTGTTGTTGGAATCGTGAGTGCAAGAAGATGGAATCCTGTTCTAACAGTGAGTGTTTTTTATTATTTAGCAACATTGTTAAGAAACATTATTTTTGTTTACGAGCGTCGCTGTTCTATTGCTTACTTAAGGCTTTATCTGCCCGCTTCAGATCGTGACAGCTTGACTCTCTTCGATCTAGTAGATGAGCTTAACTTCCTGAATCAAGCGAGTGGTACGTATAATTATGCTTAAATGTTGCATACGTTGCGTGTGTGTGTGTGTGTGTGTGTGTTTGTGCGCGTGTGTGTGACGGACGATGTTTTGTTTTGTTTTCGCCAGGAGGCGTGGCTAGACCTAGCACAGCTGCTGGTGCGCACAAAGCTGTGGCCTCTTCACGAGCGATCACGGAAGCACTTGTGCCAGGTATTGTTAAATGTTGTTACACCAGTGTTTAAACAGTGCCGTGGCTTTGTGAAAAATATCTTATCTTCTCGGTGTTTTTTTTGTTTTTACCAGGGCCGAAACGCGTGACTATCAAGGCGTTAGTACACGGACCACCGCGAAGCAGCGAGTCAGCCAACGTTGGAGTTATTCCCCTGGGTAAGTGCATTGTCATTTGGCTTTATCAAATAATGTTATGGTGCTATGATTTGTTGATTTTGTTTTAAAACTTTAACACATGTATTTACAGATGGCTTATCAAACGTTGTGAGCAATGTCGGTGTGTCTGAATGTGTGAATAAACCGGATAAGAAAGCGAAAAATAAGTTGAAACGTAAAGCAGCCGTGGTGTCCCATGCGGACGCAAAAGCTTCTGCTGACGAGTCTTCGAGAGACGTATCACAGACATCTGCCGCAAAAAAGCCAAGACGATCAGCTGGTAAAAGTAAGTAATGAACAAAAGCTGATGGATTGTTTTCTGTACACACTAAATCAGAAAGATAAATATTGTTTATTTGAATGTGATAGTGAGAGGGTCGAATGTATTTGTGGATGTATAATGTGCCAATACGCTAGTTTAGAACTGTTGTTATCATACATTACACCATTGGAGAACTGTGTGTGTAAAAAAGTGTAGACATGATGATTTTAGGCTGGTGTGCCATTCCATATTAGCATGGTCTTGTTTGATTGTTTGTTTATATATATATATATATATATATATATAAGAGAGAGAGAGAGAGAGAGAGAGAGAGAGAGAGAGAGAGAGAGAGAGAGAGAGAGAATTTGACAATAAGTATTGTTTTTTAATGTTACATTAGTACCAGACTGATTTTTATTTTATTTTTAGTCTTAGAAAATATAGTTAATATTAATATTACTGTTATCATTATAATATTAACACATTTGTACTAACTTTTTTTTTCGTTTGCACCCTTTTCTACTTCTTAACAGAGGTGGTCGTAGTTCCCGATATAAATGATGTTCAGAGCTGGAGTGAGGGTCTGATACAATCGTGGGACGGCTGTGTATTTACAAACGACCCTAAAGAAACACCGCAGTCTGTTCCAACCAGCGAACGGGTCGTGGTCGTGGAGGAATCCGACCCTGAACAGCTGCCTTCAAATCAGGAGGCTTACAAACAGGAACCACAACCCTTTATAGACAATCAGCACATAGCCAGACTGATACAGGACTCTGTCAAGACCGCATTGAATGCCTTCGAGGTACGTTTTGACAAACGCCTTAATGCCATTGAGAGACGTTTAGATGCTTATGAGTCAACACAACAACAACAGGGAATTTGGCTTAAACAATGCATAGCAGCGCAACGGTTGCATAGTGGTACTGTTCAAAAAGTAGCCAGAGAACAATGCCTGACTACAGAATTGCTAAAGCAACTGGTTCTCATGCTTAAAAAGAAACTTGGGTGAGTTGACAACATTTTATATATATATTTTGCATACTATGTTTTTTTGTTTTGTTTTTTTTTCTTCAACATTTGTCAGTTTTTCATTCTATCTTTTTTTACTTTATGGACACAGGGTTTATTATCCATAGTTTTTAAGGTGTTGCTTCATGTGATTTAAATAAATAAAATAAAAAAAAGATCTGATTTAAAAATGTCTAAACGTTGTCGGGAGCCAGATGGTTTTGATCAGGGTCCGGTAGCTAGGTTTAGACGAAACGATGGTAGCGTGGTGCCCCTCGAACAGTGCAGTAACACAGAAACATTGCTCTATTTAATACAGACTGTGGAGGATATGAATAGGTCTGAGTCTTCAACTGATACGTTGGTAGAATTATTAAACATCGTGAGATCAATGTCCGATGAGGATCCTGACCCAAATAATGATTTTGAACATGTTGTAAATACCCAACAAGCAGGAGAGGTGTTAGAACCTCGTCCAGAACCAAATTCTGCATTCGATCATCTTGTGTCTTTTCACCAGTCAGGCGAGGGCCCAGGTACACAGACACATCGCACACTCAACCCTGAAGCGCCCAATATGGGTCTCACAGATAGAGATATAGAATCACTTGTAACAGTAGGTGGTGATGTTAGTGGGTACACGGTACTCCCCCGAGCACGGTTCAATGGTCTGGAAGTCCACAGGCTTATAAATTTGCGAGAGATATCTTCGACAGATTTAGCAGCCTACACAGTGTTTTTACATGACACACTTTCTGAAATTGTGGAGTTTTCCAAACTGTTAGGTGGAGACGGATGTTTAATCAGCATCACGTTGAGGGGCTCGAGTTTGACATCAGATGTTAGTACACTTTTGACGGGTAGCAATGGTTATAGTGTAGATCTATTTATAAACGACCTTGAAAAAATAATGCAGAGCAACTCTGACGTACAGTTTGATGAGAGATTGAATTTAAGACTGTCGATAGCGAGAAGTAAACACGGCGGTGTTTATCGAAAGATCCGTGATCTTGCCCACAATGAAGTGATTACCAAAAACAGACTTAATCTGTTCTGTCCCACGAACATTTCAAACAATCTTTGTTTTGCAATCTGTCTGGCACATTTCCTAAATCCACAGAAACCACACGTAGAGCTTGAGTCTGTAGCATCTTCAATACAGAAGTCAGCTGGCTATGGTGATCAATACAAGATAGCGTTTAATGACATCGGACGGTTTGAACAGATGCTGAGCGTTAAAATAGTTGTCTTCTATCGGACTGATACGGGTGTTTTGGAGAAGTATACAAACACAGACGATCCGCATCCTAAAACAGTATTTTTGTACCTGCATGACAATCATTATTTTATGATTAAAAATCTACGTGCATTTATTGGCACCCCATACGTGTGTGAGTTCTGCCACCGAGGATTCACCTGTAGGAGAGATCACAGATGTCGGTACATCTGCGATGTCTGTAATGACCCGGAATGTCATAAACACCCCAAAAAGCCAAAACATTGCGGCGACTGCCTGCGCTACTGTAAGTCTGACTATTGTTTCGAGATGCATAAAAAACCACCTCGGGGTATGCAATACGCGCAGTGCGACGTGACTAAATATTGCGGTAAATGTAATAGACGTTACCATGTCAGCGGTACTAAACCCAAACCCCATAAATGCCCTGCAGATCGTTGTATGCACTGTGGTGAGAGTTTGGTCACCGATGGTGTACATCAGTGTTTTATCCAACCAGTTAAGCCGGAGATGCCGAACGATCGTTACATTTTCTACGATTTTGAGACCCGTTATGAAAATGGTAAACACGTTGCCAATTTTGTATGTGCTATCACGTTTGATGGCGAGGAATTCGTGGCTGAAGGGACCGATTGTGTGGATCGTCTCGTTAAAAAATTCAGACAACCACGTTACCTTAATTACACATGGCTAGCCCACAATGCAGCGGGGTTTGACAATTTCATAATTTTGGAATTCTTTACTAAGATGGGGATTGCTCCTAAAATCACAATGCAAGGTTGCAGGCTAATCTTAATGTATGACGCAGCTTTCAAGCAACGTTTTATTGATACATATTCATTCATACCCATGCGTCTGGCGAAGACACCCGTTGCATTTAATCTGACTAATGCAGAGAAGGGGTATTTTCCGCACCACTTTAACCGCGTTGAAAATGACAACTACATAGGCCCGTACCCTGACAAGAAATTTTACGGGTATGCAACAATGTCGAACCAAGACAGGGCTGCGTTTGATGATTGGTACAATACCACATCTGACAAAGTGTTCGATTTTAAAAAAGAACTCGCGCTTTATGGTAAAAACGATGTCGTTTTGCTGAGGGAGGCATGCATGAAGTACCGCGACGAATTCATTTTGTGTACAGGCCTTGATCCATTTAATTACACCACTTTGGCAGCAACATGTATGGCCACATATAAAACACACTACATCCCAAAAGACACAATAGCTCTGACACGTAACAATGCGTACACCAATCAGAACAAAACTTATTCGACCATTTCAATTGAATGGCTCGAATTCATCCGAAAATCACGGGGCATAGAAATTCAACATGCTTTAAACACCGGTGAGGCGTCATTTGGGAAATACTATGTGGATGGTTTCTACGACGATGGCAACGTGAAAAAAGCATTCGAATTTCTCGGGTGTTTCTTTCATGGTTGTGAACGATGTTATAACCCCAACGATCTAAACCCCTTATCAAAAGTGCCTTATGGCGTTTTGAGAAGACAATGCGACGACAAGATTGAAATTTTGGAGCGTGCGTACGGTCTTCAGGTCGAGGTGATTTGGGAATGTGCATGGATGCGCGCTAAACAGAGTGATGTTGCAGTTATGGATTTCATGTCCACTTACAAACACACTGAAAGATTGAAACCCCGTGAAGCTCTATTCGGCGGCCGAACGAACGCATTAAAACTGTATCACAAAGTTGCGGAGGGCGAGCGGATTAGGTATGTTGACTTTACATCACTATATCCCTACTGTCAGGCTCGAAAATGTTACCCAATTGGGCATCCGGAAATAATACACAAGGATTTTCAAAACCTTGAAGATTATTACGGACTCGTCAAGGCAACAGTCCTTCCGCCACGGGGGTTGCTTCACCCCGTACTGCCTTATAGGACCGGGGGTAAGTTAATGTTCCCTCTTTGCAGGGCATGTGCTGAACAGCAGAACCAGACACACCCGTGTGTGCATACTGATGAGGAAAGATCAATTCACGGGTGTTGGGTTAGCATTGAACTGTTAAAAGCCGTTGAGAAGGGTTATGTAGTGACAAAAATCGATGAGGTCTGGCATTTTCCCCAACGCTCTGAAACATTGTTTTGTGATTATGTTAAAACATTTTTACAGTTCAAACAGGAAAGTTCAGGTTTTCCAAAAGACGTTGTGACCGACGCTGACAAAGAATCGTATGTTAGAGATTACTTTGAGAAAGAAGGGATTAAGCTGAATCTGGACAAGATTGAGTTTAATGCTGCACGTAGATCCATCATGAAGCTACTGCTTAACTCTTTGTGGGGGAGGTTCAGTATGCGCGAGGAGTTACCGACAACCGAAATACTAACAGACCCTGAACAGTTTGCCCGATACATTTTTGGCACTGAGTATGACCTCAAGCATTTCTCATTTGTGTCAGACACTGTTGCGATCGTTCAGTGGGCTTACGCAAATGGGAAAGGGACCCAGACTCGTGACATTAACGTCTTTCTCGGGGCTTTTACAACGGCCCACGCGCGGTTAGAACTTTATGATCTTATGGACAGGTTGGGTGATAGACTGCTTTATTGCGACACAGATAGTGTTGTGTTCACGTCTAAAGAGGGTGAATATGAGCCCCCACTGGGGCCATATCTTGGTGACCTTACTGATGAAGTTGGGGATGGAGACCATATTGTGGAATTTTCGGCAAGTGGTCCGAAAAGTTACGGGTACAGAACTGCTAAGGGTAAGGTCTGTATGAAGGCCAAAGGCATCACACTGAATGCTGTAAACTCCGAGACCATTAGGTTAGACACATTAATTGGGCTTGTCGATCAATATGTGAGGGGGAGGGGTGACAGTAATCACATTCTCGCGTACACCGACAGTATAGTGAGGAACAAAAAGCAGTTCACATTGCACAACAAGTCAGTTGTGAAAAAATTTAAAGTCGTATACAACAAGCGTGTACTGCTACCCGACCTAACTACGCTACCATATGGCTACTGACAACGTTTTTGGGCACCGGGGTGTGGTAGACCCGGATGGTTTTGATTTTAGATTACAACATCCTTTTTCATGTGTGTTAAGCGGTCCTTCTAGCTCAGGAAAAACATTTTTTGTAAAAAAGTTGTTGGAAAATGCTAAAAGTGTAATTTCTAAAAAAATTGAAAACATTGTGTACATTTATGACTGCTGGCAACCTATGTATGATGAATTGTTGAAACTGTATGATATTAAATTTATTGAAGGTATACCGCAGACTCTGAATGATGATCGCTTGTTTCCCACCAACAAGACCAATTTTGTGATATTGGATGATGTTATGAAAGATGCTAGCAGCAATTCAGAAGTTGAACGTTTGTTTACCAACTATGTGCACCATAGAAGCTTGAGTGCAATATATATCGTACAAAACTTATTTTTTCAAGGTAAATCCAGTAGGACTATCAGTTTGAACACTAATTATTTGGTATTGTTTAAAAACCCTAGAGACAATACCCAAATTAATGTCTTAGCGCGGCAGATGTACCCCAGGAACACAAAATACTTTATGGAGTGTTATGAAAATGCTACCAGCACCCCTTTCGGGTATCTATTGATTGACTTTAAAGCGAAAACACCAGAACAGTACCGTCTCAGAACAGATATTCTGTCACAACATCCAGTCGTGTACATTCAGAAAAGAAAACATTGACAGAGAGATTTGAAAATGTCTGCAAGACTTTTAAGAAACCTACCTCTTTTAAAATTGTTATTAAAAGCCACGCCTAAACAAAGACGCGTTATTTTAGAGGCGGCTGCAGACGAACTCATTGTGACATTGTGTGAAGTAGCTCTTAACGTAGTCCACGGTAATATTCCGCTAACACCACAGCAATATCAGAAACTGAAGAGAAGAAGAAGTGAGATCAAAACTGTTGCAGATAAAAAGGTTGGAGTTAGACGTAAAAGACGGTTAATCAACCAACAAGGAGGATTTCTACTACCTTTGCTAAGTGCGGCAATCCCGTTTATAACCAGTTTGGTTACATCTAAATAAGTTTGGTGATGGAGTATGCCGAGAAGATGTTTTTAGTACCGCAACACCAGTTGGATAAGCTGAAATCCTCTAACACCCGTGAGTCTATACAACAGGTTGTGGAGAATGATCTGGACATGACTATAAGAAATATTTTGCACAGGTCTGATCTGGATCACCATGAAAAAGCTAAGATGTACACAGGTGTTTTGCAGCGGTTTTTAACACTCACTAGACAAGGGGATAGAGATTCCGGTACATTAACATTAAGGCTACCACAGCCTAGTAATGTTGAAAAAGAAGACCCACCCGCACCAGGCCATGTGCGTGCCCATGACGATTTAGTTGATTTTGCAGATGAGATTTTAAAAAATATTCCACAGAGGAGTGTGAAAAATGTTCGTTACATTTTAGATAAAATGTCTAAAACTAAAGATGTTACTTCATGGACTGAGTCGGGAGAGTTTGTGTTTAAAGGCAGAACAATCCCTGGTTCACACATGCTTGACTTAGTTAAAAGCGTCACGGCTCCACAAAAGATTGTTGACGAGCGGAGACCTGGCGGGTGGCGTGAATTTCTGGAGGCTTTTGCTAGTTTAAATTTGCCATACTCTGTGGTACCAAACCACAATGTCAGACATGCAATTAACTCTTTCAAAACCAAATCGACCACGTCTATAACAGGATCATCTAAGAGGAGTAAGAAACAGAAAGACCCGAGTCGGTGGTTAAGTTTTTAAACTAACAGTTTGTATGTATTGTGTTCTCAATTTCTCTCTTTTTTTTTTTTGAGAACTTATGATGTGATGTATGTGTAATAAAAGTGGGGATAAAGAAACAAAATTCCGTTCTTTAGTTGTTTTATTAAAATATTAAGCATGAGACATGAACATTTCACCCATTTGTACACACTGAACACATTTGAAAACATTTTCACTACATGGTGCTTGTTTTAGTTTTCTCACAAATGCTGACACCTTTTTGTCATTTTTAATAAAATCGTTGGTATACAATTTCATCACATAATCATAATCAAATCCCTTTGCCATGTGGTAGAGAAAGAACACACAATGTTGTCCACATGTATCTGATGAAAAATCTTGGACTTGCACAGTTGAATGTAGTACTTGACTAGAGTTGAGCTTTAAAAAGTTTTTGATAATCGGCGGAAAACCATGATAATCTGGTTTATTACCGAAGCTGTCGAAAAAACATCCTACACCATCCTCATTTATGTAGATAGCCAACCAGTGTTCCCCTGGGAGTCCTGAAGGATGTGTATTGATCAAAACCATTGCTGGTAGTTTTCTTAAAGGGGTTTTTGGTAGGTAGTCACATGGTAGAACTCCGAGAAAATAAGTATCGCATGAAACCTTATCCATGACGGCCGTAAGCTGTATAGTGTTCATTTGAATGTATTAGTAGTAATCAACCAGGACCTGTCGGCGATTTGACACTTCAATCAAACTATCAAACAATGCATAAACAATTAAGTTAATCGTACGTGGTAGCGGCTGTCTAAAACGGGCTTCTAGTCTAATATTGCCACTTTTGATAAGCGATACGTGCTGGCTACACTCCTGATCCGGTGTGAAATTGAACGCATAGAGTGTATAGCCGTGCAGAAAATCCTCTCTATCGATACATAGAGGTTGGTTTTTAAGATGCCTTCCAGAAGCCAGCGCTAGCTGGTAAAACTCCCGCACTGCAGAACCATTTTCATATTCAGGTTGCAGGGGCTTCGCTGGGTACTGTTGCCCATCCAGATAAATGGCCAGAAATTCTAAATCATAGTTTTTAAACGCAAATGGGTTTTTATTATAGGCACCCACAAATGCATCATTATCAACCATAGCTAGAACCAGAGATTTTGGCAGAGTTCCTAAGAACAAGTTTTCTTGATTGCAGACACGTGAGCCTGCAGGTATTGAGAAGTTTTTCAGACACACTCTGTCGATGGGGTATTTGGCTGTGGTTGAGAGTAGAGCTTGTGCATGCCCCAGTCTCACAGCTGGCGACACAGACACTTTTTTCACAAATAGCGACGCAGACAGGATGTTTAGTTTATAGGCTGTAGCGTTGCTCCTCATCAGGCAGAATTCATCCTTACCTCTAGTCATTCTAATTTTAAGATCTAATCCATTAAGTAATAGTTTTTCCTGAAAGAAGATGTCACTGTGAACAGGAGCAAGTAGTTCGACCACATTACTAGCGTTGGTGAAGGCTGCTCTCTTTGTCAGCCCGCGATTTCCCCCAGCCGGGTCAGCCACATCCATATGGCCCGCAGAGTCCAGGTAAAAGAGCCCTGCTGAGAAAAGCGTTTCAAGGGCGTCTTTACCATAATTGGTAAGACATTCTATCACACAGCGGTATGGGTATGTGCTAGAACTCTGTGATATAAGCCGATCTCCAAGCGACACATCCACTTGTGAAAAAATTGTAGATCCAGGGTAGTTCACAAGACCTACGGGATCTCCGTCTGCAATATCCGTCCCATCAGGATTAGTGATTTTGAGGCGCAAAAAAAGTAGTGTGCTGTTTAGATCTATGTAATCCTCCCCATTCCCCGCAATAAAAAATTCCAGCGGAGATGTGTCGGATATCGCTGATAGTGGTGGAACTTCTATATAAGTGTTTTTTTCAATTGCTGTTTGAGTTAGTGGTACAGTAAACAGATCCAGTTCAGTCTTTAAACACTCTTCTGACATGTTGTGTAGTAACGCCATGATTTAAAATATTGTTTTAACAGAGCTCCTTGATCTTTTTGAAGCAGTACGCTTAGCTGTCTCCTTGCGCTTGCGTTTTACAACTGATGTTTTCTTGGGAGGTTGTTTTGTTTTCTTCTGCTTCTGGCCACTCCTCCGCACCCCTGGCGGCCTAGATGCTCTTTTGCGAGCCATTACCATTAGTCCGGATCCGTCTTGAGCATCATAGTTGTTGTTAAAAGATCTTGATAACGTATTACTAACAACGTCACTTAGTATGTTTTTTGCAGCTGATTTAAGATGCGGCTTGGCTATGCTAAATCCTCGTCTTAGTAGGGGTATAGCCATTCTAAAGAGCCCCCGAAAAATCCCCCCCAAACCAGCCCCATACATGACTCCACCTCCTGCATACCCGGGGAGCCCGCTGCCTGCCTGATTCTGGTAATAGGCAACGTAACGCATAGGGTCAACATTGTGATTGTTGAAATATGCCATTTTAAACAAAGTGTTTTACAGGCCTGAAGTGAAGTTTGATGCACACTTTCCCGTAAGAAAATGGGACGTGCTGGTTCTGATCGTCCTTCACTTCTATAACAATATCTGTGATGACTGATTTGTTGATAGACGCGTAGTGGGGTTTGTCGTATCGAACACTGACTGTGCTATTGTTGTCCCCTGTTATTTGTACACACTCCAGGAGCGGTACAAAAGCATCACCCACTGATTGGTAACGGATAATGTCCGTGTAGATATAAAGAGTATAGAAACCACCATGTATGTCCGACTGATGCATTGCATATGTTACAATATCCTTTTCATAATTAGTTTTTTCAGGGTTTGTTTTTTGCAGAATAGAATCTCCTATAGGGACGCCTGGTTTCAATCCTAAAATAATGGCTAGTTTTCCATGGAAGGTCATTGAAATGTTAGGTTTTGCTTTCAGAAATACTTTGTTTTTTACGCGGTCATAACCGAATTCCCCCTGAGGCGCTACTAAATCATTTATTACACTAACTAGAGATGGGACATTGTCGTAATACCCTGTTTTTATTGGTATGCGTAGTTTCGATAAGCTGGTCTTCTTCACATCTACACCATGGCGTAAGCTGTTAGTGTACTTTTCACCATCGGTCGTGGTGGGTCCAATGTTTATCTCGAAAACGGCGTCGTTGCTGTTAAAGGTGTACCAGCTTCTAGGATATTCAATTTGAACAAGCCCCACCTCCCATTCTCCTTTTATATTTATAGTGGTAGCCAGTCTTGTTCTATAATTAGAGATTTTATTATTAGGGTATACAGACTGCGAAGCGTTGCAGGGTAGTGTGACATAAAATCCACCCTCAGCCATGTCTGGTTTTTATACAACTGTATGCATCCTGTGTGTGTGGTTTGTATTTATGGCTTCTGTACATCAACTAATTCTTTCTGGTCGATCCATGACGCAAACTTCGCTGGCCATCCGAGCCACTGTACCAGCACTAATGTTTTGCGACCCTTCGTCTTCTTATCTAAAATTTTTTCAACTTTAAATGTCTTGTTTTTACTGACAAATATTTTTTGCAATTCTTCCGCATAAAAAACGCCGTCGATAACATCCCCGTCGTAATCACTCAATCTGTAAACAGGGGGTTCTCGTGGGATACACGCTGATATAGTAAAATACTCTTGTGTGTAGTTTTCCTCATACCCCTTTGCAAACGGTCCTCTGACTTTAGAAATTCGAACCACGTCACCAATCTTGTATTTAAATACGGGGTTAACACTATGAGGTCTGGTATCACCATATAGGTTATGCAGCACCACAGACTCGTTTTCTTTCCCCACATCAATCGGCCTCATCTTGATGCTTCTGTGATGGCTCGCATTATATCCTTGTGTAATGTCTTGAAGTATGTCGATGTAACGTTTGGAGTTTGTAGCAGTTAAATATCTCCACATTCTACCTTTTAAGGTTCTATTAAACCGCTCGACAACACATGCCTTTAATTCTGTGGCAGTTGAGAAATGGGCTATATTGTACTTTTTTGTTACATTTTGAAAATGTTTGTTAAAAAACTCCTTTCCTTTATCTGTCTGTAATTTCTGTGGTACGCGTCCCTCTTTCAGTATGGATTCAAAAGCTTTAGAGACCTCTACACCACTCTTGTTTTTTAAAGCCCTTGTCCATGCATATTTACTAAAGAGATCGATGCATGTCAGCAAAAAATGGTTGTTGTCATTTACCGGGGCATATGCAGACATATCAACTAGATCGGCCTGGAACTCCATGTCGATACCGTAGACAAAAACCCGATTCCTTTTGTATTTTAGAGGGGCCGTTCTGTGTAGTGTATATGCATCCTCGCCAGCGAGCCAGTCTGAAACCTCTTTATCGGTTAAACGAACACCCATTTCTTTTAAAACAGCTTCTTTTAAGCGTTTTTTCCCCCCTAAAGAACCAGGGTTAGAAGGTGTGTAATAAGTCTTTTTCATTTCTTCTGACATGTTTCCACTTCAGGCTCCACAAAAAGAATAACACAGATGGTTTAAGTAATTTGGGTTTTTATTTCTTAAACAGTAAAAGGAAACAAAGGTATCATACAGCATCAATGTAGTGTAAAAAATGTATACACATCACAATGTTTTTTTCAAGAATGTAATCAACCAAGGTTTCAATAATTTCACAAATATCAGCCTGATTGTTTCTTGTCAATATGTCTACACATAGATCAGTCACATATGTACACAAGCACAATATATCAGCTATTCTAATACAGCTGCCGCATTCAGTCATCAGGTCTAAAATCTTTCTGATAGTCACACAAATTGGTTCACCAGCATTAACGCATAAACGCATCAAATCTGTCCATTCATTTGACACAGTTCTTACAACAGACATTTGTTTCATGAGGTTTGTAAAACGATTGGTATCTACAGCACATCTGTTTACAGTAACAGATACATTGGCACATTCATTAATAATCTTATACAACAAGCCGGTCATCTCACATCTAATACGTTGTTTAAGTAGACACTTTGCCAGACCTGTTGCAAAACACGTATTCCCCATGTCGGTGTTACAGTCACTCAACTTGGACAATACCTTTCCAGCTGTCCACAGCGTCATAGACAATTTGTTCGCTGCTGACGTCCACAACTTTCTCTCTGACTTCACGAAGCTTTTCCACAATGAAAACTTCGTCACGCAGTTCGTGTAAAATAGCCTCCACTGAACCTTGAATCCTCTGGGGGTGAACCCTTAAACCACAACGGCTCAATGCTTGAGCAACGATGTGCTTAAGGTCCGGTTTCACCAGATTACGTGTCAGTTCCTCAAAGTAGGCATCAAAGAAATAGGGACCCGGTTCAAACAGGCAGGAATGTCTAATCTGACTGGGGTGATCCACTTCACAACCCAAACAGATTTCTTTCAGCTTTTTGTTGATGACGTGTTCCAGAAGGACCACAACAGTCGCTTTTATGATTTTGAATCCGTCCGAGCGGATACAACTGTCTGTGTTGTCAATTCCAGCAAGGGCCGCAGCTCCAGCTATTGCACCAGTGTTGCCGTATGGTGTTGTAAGGAAGGTCATGTTGTGATATCCAAGATCCATGCAAAATTTATCCAACCAACTGTTGTCGCAAGTTTGTGGGTGGGGCTCCAGCGGCGTAGCATTGTCATCAGGCATCGCTGGGGGAGCCTCAGGGTTGTTGGTGTAGCAGTAGACTGTTGTAGATTCTTGAGACATGGTGAATGAATGTAGCAATTGTACCGATCTGCAGGCGTTTTTAATGGCTGTAATACGTGGGTGGGGTTAAGAGGCGGTCTTCAGCGTTGGTAACGCCCTGCTCAGGGTGAAACAATTTAATCTTTACAGAACTGTAACGGTCATACATGTCGCACCATCTAAACATCTTGTCGATGCATGTAAATACGTTGTCAAGCGTACGAACATCTTTCCACTGAAACAAAAATTTCATGTCGTAGCACAAGTGATGCTCAGATTCACGAACAGGCCACGCACGTTCGCAGAGCTTTGTCTTGTCGTTGCAGCAGAAAATATAAACACAATCGTCTGGTAACTTTTTACTATGGTCCCCGACCACACGAAATCTTGTGTCAGGAATTGAGCCATCCCACTCGGCTACGTACAACGGATCATCACCACAGTCGTTCAAATCTCTCCAAACGTAGTTGAAAAACAGAAACCAGTCCTTCTTGTGGAAAATCACACATGGGGTCTGTGATGTAAAATCGTCTTCAACATCTCCTGTGTAGAGTTTCACAGTACGCATCACCTTGTCAAACACATACCTCACCACACGACCACCAGACATTGAGAAATCCTGTTTCACAAGAGCACTGTCTTCATGAAGAAATCTTGTCAAGCTAACATTTAGCTTTTTCCTTGGAGCAAAAGTTAGATCTTCTCTCATTTCAACAGGTCCTCTTGTCGGCGAAATACACATAACCTTTCTAGGGGTTTTAGGAGTTCTCGGAGTAGCCATTGTATCAGGAAAGTCGTAGAATGTCTTCTGTGTTCAACAGTGTAACCCCTAACCTTATTTAAAACTGCAACAAAAGACGTAGGTAGTGACGTAGTTGTGAAAAAGGCACACCTCATACCATAAAAACTACAATGGCAAGTTGCGAGGTGTGAGTTCATTAACCCAGTCGTAAAAACCAGTCAAAAATTTAACATCTGTTTGATCTGTTTGTTTGTTTTTAAAAGCCCCCGGACATCGGCACGGATGATGTCACATGGCGTCGCGCAGCCTAGACATACCGGAGCCTGTCAGCGACCCATCATAAATCAGAGACAGGGGAACCTCAGAGCCATAAATCAAAGTCATAAAACACCTTTTTTGACACATGGTTTATGTTAATACTACTCTCGGGCATGTAGAAATAATTAAAACAAAAGAAAATGTGTTGTGGGAACTTTTTATTTTAAGTTAGACTAACTTATTCTAATTAAATTGCAATTACTTAAAAATGTCAATCTTCTTAACTTAAAACGAACATGTTTTTCTGAGTTTTGTCTACTTAATTTGAGGAATCCCGTTGCCTTAAAAAAATTAAGAAACCACAACTTATTGTATATGAGTACTTATAATTCACTTGTGACTGATTTGTTGTAATCTCATTTTATTGATTTATTTGAAAGTGTAGGCTTTTACAAATCTTAAAAATATATCAAATTGTTCAAAACTGTTTATTCCTTAAATAAACTGCACAAAAAACACTTCTCTGAGAAATAACATTTTAAATTGTCAATCTGTAATTACTTTAAATTTCAATTTATTCAGAAAAGGAAAGATTTTATTCAAAGCTATACATACCCTTTGACTAAGTGAGAAAAAAAAATGTATGAAAACTATGTAAAATACATAGATGCTGGTCGCCTTAAATTGAAATGTTCCTCATACCTGCAGGGTAATGCATATAAGTTCAAACAAAATACATAAATCAGCATATTAGAATGATTTCTGAAGGATCTTGTGACACTAAAGACTGGAGTAATGATGCTGAAAATTCACCTTTGATCACAGGAATACATTATATTGAAAGACATATAAAAATACACTGTAAATATTTATTTTCATGATTTATCACAACTTTTTTCCTTTTGTCAAATCAACTTAATGTGGTTCAGATAACATATAATATTTAGAGTTTCTGTTGATTAAACCAATCTCCTTTTAATTTCAGGGAACTCAACATTTTAAGGCAACCAGATAACTTACTTTTTTTAAGTTAAACCAACAATATTTTTTTTACTGTGTAGATTTGAAATTGTAATAATATTTCACAGTATAGTGTCGTAAAAACACTAATATTGATAACTTGTAATCTTGGTGAGCCGGAGCATACACCGCTATTACAAAAGGTGCAAAAATTCACATTCAAACAATATCATAATTATGTTCAACTCACTGCCTCAAACAAAACTCTTGTATCTATTATATAGGCTATTAGGGAACCGTGACACATCGTTTTCCTACTGATAATAGATATCACATTTCAAGGCAATAGCAGACCAGTAAAATCCAGCTGATGGCATGAAATCAAAATCAGCTACATTTACAGTGCCTTTGAATGACTTAAAGTGATTCATTGGCTCAACATCCATTACTTATAAAGGTAAATAGATTAAACTCAAATATTTATATATTCACAACATTTCAAGCACTACTTAACATTTAGTCTAGTGTAGCAATGTAAAAATGTTAATTAAAAGGTGAACATAAGCGTATGCGTAAAGTAAATGAAAAAAACACAAGTGACATCAACTAGCATTACAATTTGGTTAAAATGAAGTAAACCTAATATGCAAAAATCCTATCCAGTGCAGTAGTTGTGTGGAATACTGCCTTATCATGTTTGGAGCTTAACAACCCCAGTTTCATTCAACACCATTACAGGTGCATGGAAAAATGTCCTGGACATTCAGCTCAAAATATATTTTGTATCACAAAAAATCAACAACAAAAAAACACATGGGTATATCCTTGTACAGTAAGTGGGGTGTCATTAAGTAGATGCTTTCCCTCTATGTTTCCAGCTACCTCAAACGTCGTGCTTCACAAGCCACGACCTCTCCAGAAGCTTGTTTTCTGTGGATCTCTGTGACTAATTGTTTCTATTGTGGTCTTTGTTAAGTTTGTCACCCGGCAGGTCTGTGGCACCGGGCCTGAGCCAGAATGGAGAGAGCAGATGAACAGAAAGGAAGAGTAGGTGCGACCACACCATCACCCCCTCAAAGCATGGCCTCTCACTGCGCTGCCACTCACTCCTGCCGAGGGATGATTAACTAGACTTATGTAACCAGACAGTTCTTTACTTACTTTAGGACATTCACACACCCTATGCAAGCATAATTATGGATTCTTCAAATGTATTTATTTATACCAACAGTGGCAGTTTTGGCCAGTGGTGGACGAAGTAGTTGATTAAATGTACAGATACCCTTTTAAAATATTACTCGACTAACCTATTCCTTTTTAATTTGACCTGAGTGAAAGGACAAAAGTACTTGTTTTTATATGTACTTAAGTATTAAAAGTAAAAAGTACTGATTGGTGAATTGTGATTTTTAAAAGACATCTTGCAGACGTAAGTGTGCTATCTGGTAGTCTGACATCATTATGAATTATTATAAATTGCCAAGTAGCCAGCAGCACTAGTCAATAAGTAACATTATGCAGACACTTAGACCATCAATGCCAATGAAGAACCTTTATTTTTAAGAGTGCAGTTTGAGAATCATTGTTCTTTGAGTATCCACAAACATGATGACATATTAGCCCCTTTCACACAGCAATCCCGGTAAATTACCGTAAAATTGCGAGAACGACTTTACCGGTAAATTCAAAAATGTGCTGTTCACACAAACAACAGCGTTCTGGCAACAGACCATTCACACATCAGTTCCAAAATACTGGTAAACTCTGTCAAGATGTCATTAACGAGACGTTTAAGCCTTGTTTCTGAAGAAGGCTGGTTATTTTATCATACGCGACAGTTTCGCTAACTGTTGTTGACACATCTCCTTATCCGCCCGGAGGAGGAGAAGCGCTTTAGTTTTGGTATCACTCCAATTTGAAGACATTTGTAAACAGTGCTGAGTTAAATGCGTTATCAGTGCACCATTTTATGAATGGTCCAGAGCCGTTGTTCTTTCAACGGCTTCTGATTGGCCCAAATCACTTCTTACGTCAGCGATTTCTGACCTCATACATGCAAAATACCGGTAATCTTCATTCCGCGTTCACACAGCACATATGCCTTAATTTACTGGTAATGTTACAACTTCCCTTACTGGTCAATCGCCGGGACCACACTGATAAAAATGATTTTGTGGAATGAAGCAGTATTTACACGGTTTTATCATTGCTTTTGTTGTTAGGATTAACTTGCCATTTTGTGACATTTGGAGTTAATTTTGTACTCAAAATGACACATTCAAACACAAAAACGATCCATCAAATGTTACCGTTCTAAGTATTGATGTCTCTACGTTCATGAGACGCGTTATATATGATTTATAGATTTGGTGTCTCACACAAAATCTATTGTATTATTTACTAATATATTTGTAAGCAAAGCATATACTTAATAATTATGGTAAAATTCAATGTTATATTGTTTGAGTGAAATGTATTGCAAAGGAAACTTCAACTAACTAAATACTCAACCTTTTACTAGCCAAGTTCAATTTAGCTAGTTTCTCTGTTAATTTCACTTAACTTAAGCAGAGTAGAGTAGAGTAGAGTAGAGTTAAGTAGAGTTTACTTAATTCCATATGTGAAATTTACTTAATTTTTCTTTGGCAAGTTTTTGCACTCATATTTTTTAAGTAAATTTTACTTATTGTTTTTTTTTTTTAGTGCAATTTACCGGTATATTTGAAAAGGTCCTGTTCACACATAATCTTTTACCGGTAATTTTGCAGTATAGGCTGTATGTGTGAAAGGGTCTAGAATTTTCTATATAAATTGAATGACTGGAAGAACCACCTGGACTGGTTTGAATAATAACTAATTGTTTATTCCACAAGAAAAGGACCTTGTTGTTCTAATACACAGATTTGCCCGCTGTTGCTTTGTAAAGCAGTCAAAAGGGCTTAATGATTATTCTCTGCACCTTTTAATTAATCCTGAAACTGAAGCAAACATCGAGTTTGTTGACGGAGACATATGGGCTGCAGAGAGTGTTTCGGCACATTTGACAAATCTTTGAGTTCACCAATCCTGCTCAATAGATCTAGTCTAGTATTGATCAATTACTCTGTACACTCCTCAGACAGCAGGGAGGAAAAGTATTGGATAACCTTGATAAGAAAGAGATTTATCACAATCACCACGGCAACCCTGATCATTTTCTTAGTGTATTTCATTAGCATTACATCTACATATTCGCCCATCCACATTCTTTCACAAGTGGGTGTGCTATTGAAGACCAAACTTAGAGACATCTCGGTTAACTTTGAAATACTGTGGCCTTAAATAACACTTTTGGGTACTTTAATCACACTTGAAGTTCCACAAACAACTTTTTTGCAACGTTTTGAAATGTGTGATTGTGGTATAATTCTTACATAATGAAATGGCACTCATACACTGTAAATATACAGTGCTGTCAGATCGACTAACCACGATTAATCGATCTGACAGCACTAATATGGTAGCAACATTTTAGGTTTTATGGATTTAACTTAAATTTACATTTAAAAAAAGCATATTTAATTAACTGATATAATGTTAAAACACCAACTTACCAAAGCACTAAAACTAAAGCTAAAGTTTTGTACATTTATAATACATTGACAACAGGTAGTAATGAGAAAAACAACACTTAGACTCAAAACGCATTAAAAGTTTTGTTTTTTTCCACGTGTTGAGGTAATTGTTACGAATATACTGTATATGGAAGATGCACAGTGTCACACACCCAAACACAAAACACCCTCATAGTAACACACATGACACTAAAATAATGCAATGAACATTTATTTAACAACATAAGATGTAGCATAAAACCTACATAACTGATAAGAAAAAAAACTAAGTAACATCGATCGTGAAGGAAATCTTGGAGCGTCTATTTACACGTTTTCACTGTGAATTATAAGATGAATGTACATTTAATAGTATTCTACTATAAAAATATACAAAACTTACCATTAGATTTAGTACAATATTACATTAAGGGAACTTCGCTAGCATTTTTTTTAAATACCATTAAAATTACGATATTTTTTTCTTTTTTTCTTTTTTTTACAGTGTATGTTTTTGAATTTGGTTTACAAGTTCAGATTTTTAAAGTCAGGATTTTAGTTATGAAATACACCACTTATCTTTTTAAACAATAAAACTAATCTTCACAGAGGAGCTTCTCTTTCTAATATGCCTTTCATATTATGAAGCAAATATTTAAAGATAATGCAAAAAAGAAAACCAGTACAATATCAACAACTTGTTCCAAGATGCAGTCAGCTTTGTGTCTATAGGCACTGGAGTTGTTTGTGCTTATGTAATGGGTGAACACGCTCAGAGACCCTACTGAGTGTTAGCGGTTCAGGACTGGCACACGTTCACACCATGTCTCTCTCCTTCTGCTGTCCGTGACAGAGGGGAAGCATTACTAATCTGCCACAAACAGAGCAACAGAGACTCTCAGAGATGAAGAGCCAGAGGAGATATAGAAAAACATGTATATGGAAGAGAGAAACTAGCATATAAACCAGTATGTAAAACCACTTTTGTTCTGCTCTGACAATGAGTCTTTCTCTGTATTACCGAGCAACATTTCCATGAAAAAGCCTAAGCCTATAAGCTGAATCACACTGCGGTACAAATTTCAAGTCCGGGACCTAAAATATATTCTGGAAACCAATCCATGATATTCATGAGATTCCAAGATTCACATGGTGCATCATATTTAGGTACTGAAGATCAATGGGAAACTTGAACTTGAAATGTGAGTTTGAAAGGGGGGGTGGGCCCTTGAGTGTGAGGCTGAGGTGCCAGTTTTGAAACCCACCGAACAATGGAGCTACTGATTGCCATTTTGCTTTTTGTGACTGCGTACCCGAGGGTTTGTTCTCGTAATGGCAAGAGCCTGACTAAATGCATGTCATAATTGTAATGTTTATAGGAACCACGCTGAGAATGGGAATGAAAGCAAAGAGAGTGACTCAAAGGTGAGAAAGCATGAACGATGGAGGTTGAGACAGCGTCTGGAATATAAAACCAAATCTCTGTGGTGTTTTTACATTGTTGCACTTGTTTAAAATGATAGTGATTAGACACACTTGTGCATGCTATCGTGCTATGCATTTCTGATGAATTTTTATACAGATGGAAAATTAAGGCATATGAAGTGTTCCGGTAAAGACCTTTTGTATGTTTCTAGCGAATTGTATTGTAATGTGAAATAGCCTCAGGATTAAAATGATGCGTTTCTGTTTGGAGTGCAGTGTTATGAATGAATGATCAATCACATTCCCTGACATGAAAAATATATCCATCATCTATACATATCGATATACTGTGGGGTCCAAAAGTCAGATCACTACTGAACTTGATTTTGAATTTTTCTTATTTAATACATTTTGTTTATAGCAATTTATCAGCACAACAATTTGAGTTAAAAAAACTTAAATTTAAAACTAATCTAAATGTCAGAATGTCTCATTATTTGAATTGCCCTGTTTGCTTTAATGGCAGCAAGCTGGATGAACTCGGGGTAAGTGATTCTTCAAATATCATTTAAATATAATGTCATGAAATAGTATGAAGTTACGTGTCTCCTATCAAAAAAAAAAAAAAAAAGCAAGCATACTGTATGCGTAATTTGGGAAGGCAGATAATTTGAATAAGAAGTAACCATTGCCTTACCTAATGGAGCAAAACTACTAATGAATCTTTTTAGCCTACATAAAGTCTACACTTTGTGTGTTATAAGTTAGTTTTTAACAAAAGGACTCGCAAGCGGATTTTAACTTAAAAACACTATCTGATTGGCCATTGCGTTCAACAAATCAACAGATATGTGTTGTGATTGGCTGCATCGCTCAACGCTGCACAAACACATTGTAAATAGAAACCTTTGACGCTCTCAACGGCGCAAACACCAAATCGGTTTCCCCAAATGCTATTATTATGGAGAAGGCCCATACCAGGGCCTCATTAGAGAGGAAAAAGGCAAGAAATTGTTACAGTTAAAAAAAGAAGATCCAAATATTGCATTCCATTCAGATTACATCACAGGAAATATCCAGTATTCAAAAAGGACATCATTGGGCTTGAGCCTCTCAAACTGACAGGACAAAATTCAACACCACCTTTCCCAGGATACAAGAAGTAACAACTGTCTTATATCTTACATAGGTCAATAGTGGTTATCCATTTAGCTTGTCCTAGGCGATCAATCAGTTCAACAATCCTGGGTGTTGGATAGGAGTCGAATCTAGAGACGGAATTAAGATAACGGAAGTCCACACAAAAACGGAGACTGCCATCCTTCTTTGGAACCAACACCACAGGACTACACCAATCCCTTCGAGAGGGTTCAATGATGTTCATAGTCAACATTTGATCCAGTTCCTCTTTTAGAGAGGTCAAGAGCCGTTCAGGCACACGATAACTCCTTCGTTGAGGTACTGCTCCATCACAAAGTACTATGTTGTGCTGAACCAAACTAGTTCTTCCAGGAGTCTCTGTAAACACCTCTGGGCTACAGAGACCTTGAACGTCAGCCTGTTGATGTAATGACAGATGCTGAAGGTCCAAAGTAACATTAGAAGGAATTGGCAGATTGTTCACAAACCTCCTCTTCATCTTCCACCCGGCAGAGCAATTGGGCCTCCACTCCGGTATCTGACCTCTCATGCCACGCTTTTAATAAGTTAATATGGAGTACCTGTTTGGATCGGCTCTGCCCTGGTAAGGCAATCTCATAGGTGGTAGACCCCAACTTCCGAATCACCTCAAAAGGTCCTTGCCATTTAGCCAGTAGCTTACTGTTGTCACTAGGCAGCATCACCAATACCTTGGCTCCTGGCTGAAAACTTCTGGCTCTGGTCTTTTCGTCATACCAGGTTCGCTGTCGACTTTGAGATTCGATCAAATTCCTGTGAGCAAGTTGTGTCATACTCTCAAGCCTTTCCCTCATTTGGAGGACATAGGAAACAACACTCTGGGAGCCAGTGATCCTGTGGCCGCCTTTCCAGGTTTCCTCCAGAAGGGCCAAGGGTCCTCGGACATCCCGGCCATACAGCAGTTCAAAAGGAGAAAACCCTAAGGAAGCCTGTGGTACTTCCCTGTACGCAAATAAAAGATAAGGGAGCCATTGGTCCTAATCGGCCCCAGTATCATTAACAAATTTGCGTAGCATTTGCTTAAGGGTAAATGAAACTTTCAACCAGCCCATCTGTCTGGGGATGGTAGGGTGTAGTCCTTATGCCCTTTATCCATAACAACTGATACACTTGTTTTAATAGTTTAGACATGAAGTTCGACCCCTGATCAGTCACTATGGCCCTAGGGAAACCCAATCTAGCAAACAGCTGAACAAGGCAAAGAGCTAAATTCCTAGCCGTTACTTTCTTAAAGGGATACTCCACAGTTTTTTCATATTAAACTATGTTATTCCCTTAACTAAGACGAGTTGATACATACCTCTCTCGTCTCAGTGCGTGCACTAAATCGCTCTGTCTTGTGGCGAAACTTTGATAGCACTTAGCTTAGCCCAGTTCATTCATTAGAATCCAAGCAGAGAAGCGACCAAACACCTCCACGTTTTCACTATTTAAATACAGTTACGCGGGTAGTGTAACTTGACCAAGAATGGTGACACAAAATAAAACTTTGCGCTTTTCTAAGCGTGTAAAATGGATAACTATAATGTATGGTGGAATACCATAGCAAGTGCTTGGGAGCTTGTCCCTTCTGGACTTTCCTGACTATGGTACCCTTGTGCCTCTCTGTACAATGGCCCAATCTCTAAATCCTCCTGTTGCAATTGGCCTATATCTGGCAGGACCACAAGCGTGATTTAAGCTGTTCAGAGAGGGGTTCTTCAACTAAAAACTTGTTATGCTTTTTGTTGACAACAGTGTTTTGGGGGCCTGTAAATGCAAACTTCGGGTTTCAAAGCGCAAGTTTTTGAAAATGATACCGTTATCGTCTCCGTGTAAACTACAAAAACATAAATCTGTGAAAACGGTGATGGCATGCACATGCATACTACGTGTTCAGTCTATAGGCACATAGTGTTTCTTTACAAAGTGACATCGCCATCTACTAATACCAGTGTTTTAGTCGTTTTCACAATACAAAACTGTCCTGTAAATTTTCTCTCTGTGTGATTGTCTTAGCTGTTCTTTAAGTACTTAAAGGGTTGCCAGTTAAAGAATAATAGCAACACCATGTCAAGAGAATCTCCTCCTGCCATGAATGTCTATTTAATAACCCGCACCGGCCCGCGACCGGGCCGTCGAGGGCGTGGCTATACTTTTATTACCTTTTTTAAGCTTTGTTTTATAACAAATATTCATCTGACTATCATAAACTATGCATCATTTGAAAGCTAAAACACTCAAGAATCGTGTTCTAAACTTGTTTTTGCAATCAATACACCAGAGAGGAAAGGGTTAAATTAAATGCAAAAGGACTGCTCATTTGAAAATGAGCAAAATGAACCGCTATACTCATCTTTCATCTCGTATGGTTCAGATCAGTTCGGAAGAATCCAAGAAACAACAGCATACATTTCAATGTAAGGGTCCACTCTTCAAAATGCATCCCACTTTTTATTCCAAAACAACGAAAAATAGGGGGGAAAATGAAATATCCTCCTTTGTTTACATGAGCGTTTTCGAGATAGAGTTCGCATCATGTTCATTTTCAAAGAAATATCGATTCTAATCCATATTCCAACACTCAAAAGCCATCTCACCCCTGTAGTTTAGACTCTTCCGGATGAAATGAGTCATCCCCCTTCTCTCTCCTTGAATCACAGGCTCTGTAATCGATCAAAATGCCAAGGGACCGCCTGACAGGCTTAGAAACCTGTCAATCTCGCATCTCGGTTTTTGACTGGATAAAGTCTGGATATAGCCAGCCAATGTGTAATCGGCAATGTTTTGATGGATGTGAGTTATAACCAATTAAAACACGATTGCAGTGATTGACAGTTCTCAAGCAGATTTGTCAAATACAAGTGCGCAATGTTGTCGTTCGCTCGTGCGCTTCCGCCATTTTACGCACAGAGCGCATAGGCTAGGTATTGGTTAGCAACACGGAGCTCGTATCAACTCATAGATTTTCTCCAAAGTTATATTTGACAATCTCCATCATGGATCGTCGTCTACAGAAGGCTTTTTGTGGTGTTGAGAGTATTTTGGAGGAAGTGATGAGAAGCAGCGACGAAGAGCAGCAGAAAGACGCAGAGAGATGCGTCTCAGACAGAGAGAGCACGGTGTCGAGCGTCGTCGATTCGGCAGAAGAGGAGATGTTTGTTCATGGACTCGATCCCGTTTTAGATCGGTAAGTTTCAACACATTTTCATTAATTGTTATGTTTATTATTGGCAGTTTTTCTGTTCATGTAATGTTTTTGATTATAAAATAACGATGGACATTAGCTACTAGCAAAGACAGAGGCTACACGAGCAGGTGATAGAGATGTATATTATAACGTTACATAAAGAGAAAATATTTATATCACACATATTATATTTATGATGCATTAAATATAACAATAATGGAAGGAAAGGATTATAAGAAGTCAGGAGAAGATGTGTTGATTATAAAATAACAGTGGAGATGACTAGCAAGAGATTACAGTGATACGTTTATATGAATGAATGGTGCATTGAATATAAATATAATGGAAGGAAAGGAGTACAAGATGTCAGGTGAAGATATAATAAATATATATATAATTATATATATAGAAAAAGAAAAAAATTACTAAGCATTTTTAATATTGAGCATTATAATGATAAGGTATGTGACATTTGATATTGTAATAAGATGGAATATTGATGCTGCTAATAGATGAATGTGACTCAAACTGAAATCCTCTTTTGTGTGTTTGTGAGTGTGTTTTCC
This sequence comes from Rhinichthys osculus, assembly GCA_029959095.1. Classification (NCBI taxonomy): domain Eukaryota; kingdom Metazoa; phylum Chordata; class Actinopteri; order Cypriniformes; family Leuciscidae; genus Rhinichthys; species Rhinichthys osculus. The sequence continues at coordinate 33,096,040 of JARWKJ010000007.1, read as the reverse complement.
TGTGCTGTAAAATAGGCCTTCAACTGAATCAGATGAGGAATGGAATCCGGAGTCCAGTCATGAGCGACAAAGGAGACGCCGGCAGTCATCGTCATCTTCTGCATCTCCATCTGAATCTGCTTCAGCTACCAGAGGCAGAGGTACAGGTACAGGTACAGGTAAGGGGAGAGGAAGAGGAAGCGGTTGCTTTTTGTTTTAGTAATTGGATATTCATTGTAATTGTTTATTGTAATTTATTTGAGTAAAAAACACTGTTGCAATTACAAATGTTTTTTTTTTTTCTTTTTATATATTTTATTCATTAGTAAAACAATCACTTTTGGAATGTATAAATGAAGTGAGTTTTTTTTTCCCCCACTGTTTTTGCTATTATAAATGTTCAAAATAAAGAGTATTTTGTTAAAATGTTAAAATGTTGTGCTGAAATCATTTTTTCTTGTGTAGTTTGATGGGCAGAATAGTTCTGAATTGATAAACATGTATGTATTATGTAGTGTTTACTCCTTGTGTCATTTGGTAACCAGGTGTCCATTTGGAGTCTCCAAGTGGCCTTTTGGATAGGACGCCTAGACTTTTCTTGAATAAAAGCTTACAGGAACTACATTTTTGGGAGTATCATCCTCAAATTTGAATCAAAACATGGTCAGACATTCAGTTTTATATTTATGGTGTTTTCAGGCCCTTAACATAAAATTCTGATACATTTTCCCCTAAATGAAGTTTATTCAAAGAAATCGTGAGTATATTTCATGTATATTTTACCTTGTTTTACTCTGTTCCTATGCTACTTTGAGTTATAATGACTCTTGGGTAACAAAGTTTCAAGTGTCTAGTTTAAAAAAATATCAGAGTTATGAAGGTGGACCATAGGGTTCAAGAGCTACAGAGATTTGTATTTGGGTATGTCGTTTTCAGAAAATTCTCAAAAATAGGGGCGCATATAGGAAACAAATTCACTTATTTGTTGTTGACGTTCTCTTGACGTTCTCACCGAGGACAGCAGTCACTCGGTGAGAACGTCAAGAGCGCTGTGCGCGCTGTCGCGGAAGCGTCAGCGGAAGCATTCAGCTCTCGTGTTCAGCCTCCTCGTATTAAGACCGACTCGGGTAAAGACCTGCGACTCTACCTGCGCGACTCCACCGAGCAAGGACACCTGCAAGGCACTTAAAGTATCTTCTTCACCCTTTCCTACCTCTATCTTATTTCCCATTATCATTATGTGCTTTCAATACATTCCTGTTGTCTCTCGACAACGCTCTCTCACCACGCACAGAAGGCAGCGCAATACTGCTTATCTGCGCCCTTTTCTCTCATCCTCACACTCACCTCTCACTCTTTCTATGGGTCTATGGAATTGTCAATCAGCAGTCAATAAAGCTGACTTCATTCCAGCCTTTGCATCTCATTCTAATCTTAATATCTTGGGCTTGACTGAGACCTGGATCCGTCCAGAAGACTCAGCAACCCCTGCTGCTCTCTCTAACAACTTCTCTTTCTCTCACACACCTCGCCAGTCCGGGAGGGGTGGGGGTACTGGTCTTCTCATTTCTAACAATTGGAAATATTCACCTCTCTCTTCTCTATGCAATAACAACTCATTTGAATATCATGCTATTACACTTACAACTCCCATGAAGATCCATATTGTAGTTATTTATCGCCCCCCAGGTCAACTGGGAAGCTTTGTAGAAGAGCTGGATGTGTTGCTGTCCTCTTTCCCTCAGGATGGCATCCCACTTGTAGTCTTTGGCGATTTCAACATTCACCTAGCGAAGCCGTATGCAACAGACTTCATCTCTCTCCTAGCCTCTTTCGATCTCAAACGGCTCATCACCACCGGTACTCACAAGTCAGGCAACCAACTGGACCTGGTTTACACACGCAACTGTATCACAGACAACATTTTGGTGAAACCTCTCCAAGTTTCAGATCATTTCCTCATTACTTTCAATCTACAACTCACTACCCATGCTCCACCAACCTCCCCACCATTTACTTTCAGACGAAACCTGCGCTCACTTTCTCCATCCCATCTTTCCTCTGCTGTGTCATCTTCTCTTCCCTCACCCTCACATTTCTCATCTCTGGATGTGAATACTGCAACGGATACTTTATGCTCCATCCTAACCTCTTCTTTAGACAATATCTGCCCTCTCTCCTCTAGGCCAGCACGCACCACTCCCTCTAACCCCTGGTTATCTGAGGTTCTTCGTGAACACCGGACCAAGCTCAGGGCAGCGGAGAGGAAATGGCGCAAATCAAAAGACACATCTGACCTCACTAGGTATCAATCTCTGCTCTCTGCCTTCTCTGTTGACGTTCACGCCGCAAAATCTTCATATTTCCACAACAAGATCAACAGCGCCTCTAACACACGTTCACTGTTCAAGACATTCAATTCTCTCCTCTGTCCACCTCCACCACCACCCACCTCCTCTTTAACTGCTGATGACTTTGCTAACTTCTTCACTAACAAAACTACCACTATCAGCAGTCAGTTCTCAGCACAGGAACCCAGACTAACCTCTCCCACAGCCAATAACCTTCTCTCCTCCTTCACTCCACTAACCGAGGAAGAAGTATCTAAACTTCTCCTCTCCAGTCATCCTACCACCTGCCCTCTAGACCCCATCCCCTCACATCTTCTACAAGCCATCTCTCCCACACTTCTACCAGCTCTCACACACATTATCAACTCATCCCTCCACACTGGCATTTTCCCTACAGCATTTAAGCAGGCTCGGGTAACCCCTCTGCTTAAAAAATCAACATTAAACACATCACTTCTAGAGAACTACAGACCTGTCTCTCTCCTACCATTCATTGCAAAAACACTTGAACGAGTTGCTTTTAACCAAGTATCATCCTTCCTGTCTCTGAACAACCAGCTGGATGTCAACCAATCTGGCTTCAAGAAAGGACATTCAACTGAGACTGCATTGCTGTCAGTCACGGAAGCCTTGCGGATCGCAAAAGCTGCTTCCAAATCATCAGTTCTCATTCTACTGGACCTCTCTGCTGCCTTCGACACTGTGAATCATCAGATCCTTCTGTCCACCCTCTCATCACTAGGCATCACTGGAACCTCCCTCAACTGGTTTGAGTCCTATCTCACAGGTAGGTCTTTCAAGGTCACATGGAGAGGTGAGGTATCCAAAGCACATCAACTGACCACAGGCGTTCCTCAGGGTTCAGTTCTCGGACCGCTCCTCTTCTCCATTTACACCACATCACTGGGACCTATCATACAGGCACATGGTTTCTCTTACCATTGCTATGCTGATGACACCCAGCTCTACCTCTCATTTCAACCAGATGATCCCACAGTAGCTGTACGGATCTCAAGCTGTCTGGCGGACATCTCGGCATGGATGAAGGAACATCACCTGCAGCTCAACCTGGCAAAGACTGAGCTTCTCGTCCTCCCTGCCAATCCGTCTCTACAGCACGACCTCACTATCCAGGTAGATTCATCCTCAATCACCCCATCAAGGTCGGTCAGAAATCTTGGAGTAATCTTTGATGATCAGCTGACCTTCACAGACCACATTACAAAGACAGCTCGATCATGCAGGTTTGCTATGCACAACATCAGGAAGATCAGGCCTTTCCTAACTGAGCATGCAACACAACTTCTCGTCCAGGCCCTGGTCATTTCTAGGCTTGATTACTGCAATGCTCTTCTGGCTGGACTTCCATCATGTGCAACTAAACCTCTACAAATGATCCAGAATGCTGCAACTCGTCTGGTCTTCAACGAGCCCAAAAGGGCCCACGTCACTCCTCTGCTCATCTCTCTGCACTGGCTACCACTCGCTGCTCGCATCAAGTTCAAGGCTTTGACGCTTGCTTACAGATTGACCACAGGTTCAGCTCCCTCCTACTTCCACTCACTACTACAAGTCTACATCCCTACCAGAAGCCTACGATCGGTCAATGAGCGACGGCTCGTGGTACCATCACAGCGGGGCACAAAATCACTCTCCAGAACATTCTCATTCACGGTTCCATGCTGGTGGAATGATCTCCCCACCCTCATCCGGAATGCAGAATCCCTGACAACATTCAAAAGACAACTGAAAACTCATCTCTTCCGGGAGCACTTAACTTAAAAAAAAAAAAAAAAAAAAAAAAAAAAAAAAAAAATCCTTTCCTCTAAATCCTCGCTTGCCTGGCTTATGCTACTCCGAGCTATGTCTGAACTTTGTATTTTGAGCACTTCTTGCGTTGCTTTTGCCTCTTCACGATGACTCGCTTGGTTTAGTCCTCAGTTGTAAGTCGCTTTGGATAAAAGCGTCTGCTAAATGACTAAATGTAAATGTAAATGTTATTTGTTGTGAATGTATTTGTCACTGAATCATTCATTCAAGAGATTCGTTCAAAACCGCTGATTCATCCATTAATGAAGCAAGTGAAGTCTTTGCGCTAGAGTCATTAATTTTAAAATTAATTAAATATTTTTTAAATTGCTAGAATGCAGTCATTAACATTTGGTCAGAATGTCTTAGCTAAATTAGACAATTTGTTTATTTGTTTATTCAGAATCGTGGGAGAATCGTGAACATTCTGGATGCGGAACTGTGATGTTTAGAACATTCTGGATATTAAACTGTGATGTTTAGAACATTCTGGATATTAAACTGTGATGTTTAGAACATTCTGGATATTAAACTGTGATGTTTAGAACATTCTGGATGTGTGATTGTCTTGTGCCACACTAGGAGATTAGATCTCAGTGCCTCTGCTGTCTCTGTCACTCCCTGTTAAGACAAGCACATCGAGATCAATCATCCAGCAGCGTATAGAGGCGGTCTTCAGGTGCAAAGACAAAGGCAGCGGGCGGTACGAACAAGATGATACTTAATTAAAAAGTCGAATCTGCTTCCCATCACTAATACGGGCTGACAGAGGTCAGGGACGGTATGAGACGCCTTCAAATTGAGATAGAGACTCACTAGGACAGGGCCTGGATTTTCAACCTGGGATTTCCAAGACCAGCCTCTATACAAGCATATTATCAGTGAAATTCAAATAAATAACAAACGGTCTAGGATCAAACTTAATAGGTAGCCTACAGCTAAAAAAAAAAAAAAAAAAATGCTGCATACAAATTAAAAAGTGAAACAGATTAAAATTAATAGCTAGGGGTAAGACAGAGAAATGAGATGCAGCCTTAGACTATGATATCTTTAAAATGTAATGTCCACAGACGCAGTATAGAACCTTGATTTTGTTCTTGTGGCCTTTTTTTATTTGGAAGGGAGGATTCTTACTTTTAAAAACAGACGGATAAGTCTAAATGTAATTTTGACAGGAAAAACACATAGAATATATAAACCTAGCACGGCAGCACATAAACATTTATATTACAACTATTAGGCCTATCTGGATTCACTTTTCCTCTCTATAAATGCGCGTGCGTGTGTGTGAGAGAGAAAGCACGTGCGCTCTCTGCCAAGTGACAGATAAAGACACTGATGCGCTGCTTTAAATAAAAAGAAAATTTGCGCTATTAGTTTATGCGATTATCAGTCACGCAATAATCTAACAAGCATTTTCCGCGGGAATGTAAAGTAGGTTATAGAGAGAAAGCTGGCGAGAAGTCACGTGGCTCACGGTCACCACGGTATGCGTAATATAGCCTATAGGCCTAATAATTATAGGCTATTTAATATTCATAACCGCTACGAAGAGCCGTGATGGCCACTCTAGCCTGCTAGACTAGAGGACTTAGTAGGTTTTTTTTTTTCATCTTTAAATCTGCTTTTATTCCTATATGGAAACACAGAAGACTGTTCCCTTAACAGATAAATTGGTCACACGTCAATCACTGGTCTTATATACTTGGCAATGTTTCTGTGCAGATCTGCCATGTCAGTCGTTCCTGTGATGTTGATGTTCTACACAATTTCTCAGATGAGACAAAAATAGAATTTTTAATTATTTATTTTTACTTGCAGAACCTAATGTTGTGCTCTATTGAACGTTTCGATTTCACGTCTGTCTCTGTTTCTGGAACAATCTCTCTCTATCCGCTATACAGTTTGTTCAGGTCAAAAGTTTGGAATAATTATGATTTTTTTTAAAAGTATCTTATGCGTATCAAGGCCTCACTTATTTAATGCAGTAAAAACAGTAATGTTGTAAATTATAATGGATGTTTTCTATTTGAATATAATGTATTCCTGTGATCAAAGCTGAATTTTCAGCATCATTACTCCAGTCTTCAGTGTCACATGATCCTTCAGAAATCATTCTAATATGATGATTTGATTCTTATAGAAACATTTATTATTATTATCAATGTTGAAAATAGTTTGTGCTGCTTAATATTTGTGGAACTGTGATATATTTTTTTCAGGATTCTTTAATGAATAGAAAGTTCAAAAGAACAGCATTAATATTATAAATGTCTTTCCTGTCAATTTTTTATCAATTTAACGCATCCTTGCTTAATACATATCCAGTTTTGATATTAAGCATCAAAAACTATTTTCAACATTGATAATAATTAGAAATGTTTCTTGAGCATCAAATCATCATTTGATTTCTGAAGAATCATGTGACACTGAAGACTGGAGAAATGATGCTGAGAATTCCTTAAAAAACTTTTTGTCGGGTGGTGTGTATATATAATATTTGTGGCATTGCATTTACCAAACAAACTTTTTGTTGTTGTTGTTAAAAATATTGGTAAAAAAAACTGCTGCAGTTAGTTGAAATGAAAGCACTTCTAACAGAGCGCTGACGAGAGACAATTAGCTTTTAAAAGTTTTGAGACGTGAAGTTCTCAAAGTGCATCTCATCCCATTATGTCTCTTAACTCATTAACAAAATGACACCATCAAAAAATGGAGCAGTTGGGCTTCTCAGTAGTGTGTGTGTGCGAGAGAGACAGAGGTGTTACAAAAGGCTTCAATTCAATTCAAAAGCATGATCAAGTGTGATTTGTAGTGGTGTGTCCTCTAGTGGTGAGTAGCTTGCACAACAAAAACAGCACACTGCACAAAAATATTAATCTATACTGTATTATATCTGCCATAAAAATCAATCTGTTATTTACACATACAGGAATGTGATTCATGAATACATTTATAATTACAACTGCCACAGAGCACTGAAGAGAAACCAGTGCAGAATCATGTCTCTTGAATGCCCATTATTTTCATCTTACTATTCACGGACCACAATAAGGCCCTGTCTACACCTGGTATTAAAATGCGTTTTGGTCGATCGGGTCACAAGTGGACGACGCTAAATACAGGTGTAAATGGGGTCTAAACGCTTTGAGTTTGTCCACTTTCGACCACTTCCAGAGGTAGTCGAAAACACATTAGACCGGATTGCTTTCGTAGTGTAAACGCTCATGTGATCGAATGAGTTCGAACAGCCACAAAAGAGCATCTACTCTCCGTCAACTGAGTAAACTAGCGCGCTAGCCAGACGGGATTTAAACTTTGTCGGCTGGAGAACCAAGTTTGTTTTGAAGACGGAAAACGTACCAAGCACGATGTTCTCTCACCATTCCTGATTTCTAACACACACTCAAAGCATTCGCCGTGATCTGAAACTTAATCTGTTGCTCTCAGGGTTTTTCCATTGTCTCCAGGTGCGTTCAAATGAAAATTGCGTGGGCTTATTTTGTCCATTAGATCGAAAGATCTGAAAAAGACCACACATTTCCCCCGCCCATAGACCCTCCCCTCGAAGAAATCAGGACAGAAGTGGTTGAAAATGGACAAAAGAGACGGATTAAGACACCAGGTGTAAACAGATCGACCTCAACGCATCTTAATACCAAGTGTAAACAGGGCCTAACATACATTATACCACATCGAGAAGATCTGGATGTTCGGAAATGGTTCAGGAAAGTTTTCAAAAAATGTCAAATCAAGTCTTGCTATTTCTACCCTTTGCATGTTAAAAGTCCATAGTGAGAGTTTTATAGTGTACTCGTTCATCTTTAGCTACTAGGCATAACATTATCCATTGGAAAGGTTGCAGATTAGTGTCCATCAAGGCTCAAGAGATTATTTGGCCACATCCTGACCAAACATTAAGAATTTGAGAAATGTATTGTAGCACTTTTAGTCAGTCGGTTGTGGTAGTAAGAGCTGGGACTGAACCGGGTCAAGCAAACTGCTGGGTGAACGTCTGATGGAACTCCTTCAGTTTGTGGAGCATAATCTTGAGCTTGTCTGTTGGAGGAAGGATGGTCATCCTGGTAAAGAAGAGGAAATTCAACAATATTATTGGTCTGCCTGCATTGACACCATTATAGGAGAACTGAACTGAGCTGGACGATGACATCACTGTTTTCTCCAGAGCGGCTGTATAGATAAATTAACTAAATTAATAACTATTTACAACAGAAATGAACCATCACTGAACTTACTTAAGCTGGACTATGAGAATATTTTCTTCTAGATCTGCCGAGGCTATCTTTGTTGCGTTATTTTCCTGTTATCACTGTAAAGCTGCTTTGAAACAATCTGTATTGTGAAAAGCTCTACATAAATAAAGGTGACTTGACAAAATTACATTTTTTCATTACATACAATTTTTAGCAAATATTCCATGTAGTTTTTCAATTATAGTAATTTCAATTATATTAATTGAGAAGCTACAAAGCCCCTAAAGGGACAATTATTATATATTTTTTTATATTATATTTAAAAATATATATATTTCAATGCTTTTGCGTTCTCTAACAAAACTTGTGTTCCCTGAGAGACTTTATATTCTCTCACAAATTTTTTTTATTATAAATTTTGCAACCAAACACAAAGTTTTTTGTTGGAACCCAATACTTTTGTGAGAAAACACAAAAAAATATTAAAATATGATATTTTCTCCGATCTAATATTTTTTTCCCCATCATCATGTCTCATGGACTATTTGCAAATAGAAAATAATAAAAAGGTGTGTGGTATTTTGTAGCTTCTCAATCACAATAATTATAGTTATATTAAATGAGCAGATACCTAGACTCTTTGCAAAAAAATAATAATAATAATTTGCTTATGAAAACAATAACTATCTGTTATACATAATTTATAAGTAAAAACGTTGTGGGTGTGAATGTTTTTCTTTTTCTTTCTTGCTTTCTTTATTTTTTTACCAAATATTCCATATTCCATATACTCAGCAGCATGTCTAATAAATTTGGCATAAAATGAAAAATACCTATTATTTTTTAATTGCATATTATTGATATAATTGTGAACAATTTATCCATGTCAAACTCCTCCAATCATGTAGTCTGCTTAAACTCCGCCCCTTTTCTACAGTCGACTGCAAGCTCGCACTCGCACTCGCACTCAGTTTCACGACTTTAAGAGCCCACTACTTGTATATTGTGTGTTAACGATTCCCTGTTCCAAACTCTTGAGGACAAACACACACACCTGAAGTGGTAAGTGCCATCTCTTTGACCGAAACCGCTGCCAGGAACGAGACAGATCCCGGTGTCCTCCAGAAGTTTCATGCAGTAGAACATGTCTGGAACCTGACCCTTCGCCTGTATTCACACACAGAGAAACAAGCCATGAACTAAGTCAATGATACCGTTAATCAGAAGACATAAAGACCATGTGACACAAAGCGACCTTGGCTTCGTTGATGGCGCGTTGAGGTATGGTGATCCTGGGGAACGAGTACATGGCTCCCTGCACAGGGTTACAGCTGATGCCTGGCACCGTATTCAGAATCTCCTCGGTCAGTTTGGCTTTTTCAGCCAAGGCACTCAGAACGGCTGTTCGCTCCTACACAAGACAGAGGAAGATGAATAAATAAAGGAAGAGACTGGGACACTAGCCAGTACGTTTAACTTGATTAAACACAGTTAATTGGGAACAAAATACCCAGCCTTTTTTGCAGAAACCAAAGAAACATTGTACAGCAGTTTAATGTTTTCTTTTGAATGACATGTTTTTTTGTCCACATAACAAGTCAATGGGGAGTTTGACCAAATTTACTTATTTATAGACAAAAACACCTGAAACGTTCTTTAAAATATCTTGTTTTTTGCTCCCCAGAAGAAAGACAATGAGTCTCATTCACTAACTGTGCAGATACGTACAAATGTTTTCACAAACAAATCACAATTCATCAGTAACTTTCGTACTAAAATTGATACTACATTTACTTTTTTACGGAAAAAAAAGTAGGAACAACTGAAATTATATATACAATATCTATCTATCTATCCATCCATCCATCTATCTGTCCGTCCACCTACCTAACTACCTATCCATCTATCCATCCATCCACACAATTCATGTGCATACATACATTTTTCGCAATTAGTTCTCCTGTGCATATTAATACGAATAATCCACTTATTTATCCAATAATCCAATTATTAGTGATTGAATGAGACCCAATGTCTTGGAAATAACTTTTCCCGTAACCAGAGTTGTACACCAGCAAGTTAGTTGGTCTACTCGTCTAGAAGTGCTAGAAATTGTAAAGAGGAAGGCACCTTCATGAACGTCTGGTAGGAGGGTTCTCCGGGCTGAGGGCAGTTGACCACCAGGTCCATGAGGGCTTGACCGGGCACAGGTGGGCACAAGCGCACTGACACCAGCTTGGAGAGCTGAGCCTTAACCTCTGGGTCCATGTTGATGACCTCCATGTATCCCCCTCGAAAACCACATCTGAAAGTGTGTTCATGTACGTTAGAAAAGAAAGTATGTTATATGGATTGGATGAACTTGGTGCACATGGAATTCTACATTGTTATCGGATTGTTTTCTGTGCACAAAAATAAACTTTTAAGCATATCGTTTCATACATTGACAACTTTTGTAAATGCATTTCAATCATTACAACTCTTGAAATAGTTTCAGCATGTTATTGAATATGGCAATGTTAGTGTATTTGTTGTTGAGACAATATGTACTTGGTACTGCTAATAGACATATAGACGCGCTGCAGTGAGTATGTAATATCTGTTGCATTAATAATAGACATATATAAATCCTGTAGCAGATCTAGACAGGTGGAGCTGGGGAGGTGGAGGGTTTCAGAGGAACTCTGACTAACCTACAGCAAACACTGAACCAGACTATTTAAATGTTGAGCAAGCAATCTCATTGGCTGCAGTATCAGCAGAGGCCAATCAACTTGTACATGGAGTTATGATGCGATTGCTTGCAGATTGCATTAACCTATCAGCCTGCGTCCTCTAGAGTTGACTGAACTAGATATGTATACAATACATATGTATACAACAGAGCCAGGTCCATACCAATGCAATGTGTTTCCCTGTGAAATGATAAACCTGACGGATGTGTACTCACTCTCCCATGTAGCACTTAGAGGTGGAGTGGAATGATACCAGCTCTATTTTCCTTGAATACTCTGGACCCATCTCGAACAGCACTTTCTTGAAGGAGTGAAACTCACAGCCCTCTGCGTATACATTGTCCTGATACACCTAAGAAACAGACGCATAGTAAAAGAAATGTTTAGCGCTGAGCAAGTAGGGTGATAAATGCATGCGTTAAACCCTTGTATGAAAGTGTGCACTTCTATGGCTGTAGATGCTGATATGATGTGAATACAGATTTATGGTATGATATAAGATGGTGTAAACACCATATGACCCCCAGTATTAACTTACTTCATCAGCCATTAGGAAGAGGTTTTCTTTGGCTGCAAATCGAATTACATCTTCAATACATTGTCTGCTTTGTACCTGACCTATTAAAAAAAGAAAGAATGGACCAATAAAAAAAAAATCAGCTATAGGACAAGGTGAGAAGAAAAACGGGGAAGTTTAATTAATACTTCAAAAAATACAATCTTGGAAAACGTTATTTATACCACATTTTGGTTGACTACACTGTTTAAAAGTTTGGAGTCTGTAAAGTTTTTGAAAGTAGTCTCTTATACTCACCAAGGCTGCATTTGATCAATAATGAAAACAGTAAATATTGTAAAATGATATTACAGTTTAAAATAGCTGTTTTCTAATTGAATATATTTGAATATGTTATTTTTTCCATTGTTCAAAGCTGAATTTTCAGTATCATTACTCCAGTCTTCAGTGTCACATGATTCCTCAGAAATCATTCTAATATGCTGATTTGATGCTCAAGAAACATTTCTGATTATTATCAATGTTAAAAAAAACATTTGTGCTGCTTGATATTCTTGTGGAAACCATGATACATTTCTTTCGGGATTCTTTGATGAATAGAAAAGCTATATGTGTCACGGATTGGTGTAGAAAAGGAAAGCGAGAACTCAATTGCAGAGAATGAAGGTTTAATAAAAATAGAAAATAAATCCAGGTACAAACTGAAAACAAAAGCAGGCAAACAGATAAGCAGGTCTAACGGCAGGAACACTAGGAAACATAATATAACGAACAAGCACAGGACTACAAACACAGGGAGACTAAATAGGGAACAAACAAGGAGGGTAACGAACAAGGCAGGTGGGAAAGATTAAATTAATTATTAGGAAACGAGATGGGAGGGGCTAGACAATTGACAGGAGAGCACATGGCACAATGAATACAAGACAAGCCATGTGCTCACAATAAACCAGACCAACACGAACACATGACAAACCAGCCTAGAGAAGACACAGATAAGGGTGACAGAACTGTGACACTATGTCATACTGTTACATTTGATCAATTTAATGTATCCTTGATGAATAGAGTATTAAATTATTTAAAAAAAAAGCTTATTGACCCCAAACGTTTGATATATCAAACGTACGCATCGATTTGCAGCGAAAGAGTAACCCCTGACCTGACGCATTGACGAACGCAGAAGCGGATAGAGCAAAACAAAACACCAGTCACAAAGTCTAAAGCGGGAATTTTTAAAGAGAAAAAAAGAATGATTTCGATATAAGAGAAGAGGAGCTTGAGTTTGTTGCCCAGCCTTATTTGTTTGAACCGCGAGAGGCGTCAAAGCTTACGATACTCCTACACCGGACGTCCTACATCGCGTCAGAAGTTACAGTACAGTAAGTCGACGTACGGCCGTCTGCCGGAAGCTAGTTATTCTAGTTTTTAAAGTTTTAAATATGGATATTTTTCTTACAAAAAAACTTCTTTCTTCAGAAGGCCTTTAGTTTTGGATTACTTTTATGATGGATGGATGCGCTTTTTGTAACTTTAAAATCAGGACCGCCATTCACTGCCATTATAAAGCTTGGAAGAGCTAGGACGTTTTTAATATAACTCCGATTGTGTTGATCTGAAAGAAAAAAAGTTATATACACCTAGGATGGCTTGAGGGTGAGTAAATAATGGTGTCGTTTTCATTTTTGGGTGAACAAACCCTTTGACTTCACCGCATTTGTTCTTTTGAAAATGAACATAATAGTTTACCAGTGGGGTTGCCGGGGTTGATGATGCACAGCACACGGGGGTTGCAATGCTCTCTGGCTGCTTGTAGAGATCGCTGTAGCTCACTTATGTCTAGGCTCCAGCACTTCTCCTCATTCAAGTAGTAATTCACCTGAACGGCACCCAGCTCTGCTATAGATGCAGAGTACAGAGGGTACTGAGGAATAGAGATCATGACCCCCGTCCGTGTACGACCCTCCCCAGTCGTCAACAGCTTCAGTATGGTCTAAAAGTCAACAAGACAAAGACAATGTGTGTGAATAAGAGTGAAAACTAGATTTCCCCAATTAAATGTGAGAGGTGCATGATGCTAGGGGGAGGCAGGTGGTTGTTGGGGCCTTGTTATGTGGTTTCTACATGGCTGTTTACAAGACCAAGTCAAAAGAGGCACCCCAAAATTCCTATGATATTCTGGCCCCTATGTGTCTCAATTACCCCTTTTCCACCAAAGCATTTTGAGAGCCGGTTCGGAGCCGGTGCCTACTCGAGAACCAGTTCTTTGTGTTTGGACAGCCAAAGAACCGGTTCTCGGCCAGGAAAATTGGTTCCAAAGCGGCACCAACTCTTTGCTGGACTACAACCGTTCTTTTACCACATCATGCTTACGTCGGGGGCTGGGGGCGGGTTACTGTGAACAACAACACGACGGGAATGGGAAAGCTAAGATGTATGGCGACATACACAGTGACGTAACGTCGTCGTTCGCTGGGCTCTCTAGTCACTGAAAAAACAAACAGGTTCTGAGAAGGTTCGCAAGTTGAACCAACTTTGAACCAGCACCAGTTCCGAACCAGTTCTTTTTTGGTGGAAACGAGGTAAATGTAAGGCTATGGGATTTGTTTCAAATTAAAATCTTTAGTCTGATTGCTTTGGAAGCTTGTTTCAGCTACGGAATAAACTTTTTATTTCACAATTCTGACATTTTTCTCGAAAAGGCGAATTTATATCTCCCAGCTGTGAGAAAAAAAATCAGAATTGCAAGTTATAAACTCTGTTTTTGCAATTAAATAAAGTCCAAATATGCGAGATATTAACTCGGAATTGGAAAACAAAACAAAACAATAAATAAAAAACAAAAATCAGAATTGGAAGTTGTAAACTCGCAATTGCGAGAAAAATGTCAGAACTGCGAGCTTATATCTCACAGTTACATTTTCTTCTTGCAATTCCAAATTTCTATCTTACAATTCTGAGAAAAAAAGTCACTTACACGTATACATTTTTATAAAATGTAGTTATTAAAAAACTAAAAAAAATAAATACGATTTATAAAAGAACAGAATTTGAAAGGCAAAAAAACTTTTCATTTGAAAAATCGCAGGTGCTGTTCTTTGTTCACTCTACTGATGAGATGACATATGGAATAATAAGAATACTGGATAAAGTAGAGCAGAAAACTGGTGGACTGTCTCTTTAACTGACATACTGGAGCGGTCACCGTGATTTTGCCAAGTAAGACATGTTCCTGGATCAACATATTTTGTTGATCCTGGAACAATATTCCTGTCCGAAAACAGCCCTAACCCTGCTATCCCTACCCCCTAAATCACGTTCACCTTCTGGAGCAGGCTGACTGAGTCTCACACAAGTTAAGTGTACAAAGAACTGTGTTTGCGTTTGCCTGACGTACCACAATCCCGTCACTGGCTCCTGTTGTGAGGTAGATGTTATCAGGATCAGACGGAATACCGCCGTCACGGCGCTGAATGTACTTCGCAACATCATGCCTTACACAGTCAATGCCCTGACTGTTTGTGTACGCACCTGACGAACACGAGGGAAAGAGCAAAGGGAGGTGTGAACACGGGAACAATTTCATATTACAGAGCCTTAAAACCTCAGATGACTTTTGGACACTGACTAACATCAGCACTTTAATCAGTAACATCCCTGAGTAGATTGAGTAACATCAGCTAGTTCAGCAGTCAACAATTAATAGAGTTTATCATTTTATGTGGGATATTAGGTTAAAAATGTACATATACTGCATGGATAAGGGAAATTGTGTGTCATGTAACTGGTCACCATTTCTTTCTTTCTTTTGTAGAGCACAAAAGATGATATAACCATTTAAGAGATGATAAAAGATGATTTTATCCATTTAATGAAAGTCAATGGGGTCCAAAAAAAAAAAAAAAACCGGAGCCCACTGGCTTTCATTATACAAAAAAGTAAAAACATCATTAAAAATCATCTAATATTTCATGTCAACTCCCATTATACACAAACCACATACCAATGCTATTCCCTCCACATGATTGCAAAATACGCCTCGCTCGGTTTTTGGCATCCTCTGGAAACTTGTTGTCATCAAGTAGTGTTGGATAAGTACACAGTGCCATCACCTTGAAAAAAAATTCAGTCATGAGGCCATAAAAACATCTAGAACAAGCTAAGCAAAATGAATAAAATTAAATAACTTGGCTATGTGCAAAGTGGTCCATCAAAAATGTTGACTTTGGTTAATGCGTGGAACAGCTGTAAGTGCAGTGGACCTGAAAATGACTGGAAAGGACTAGAATAGATCATTCATTGAGACTCCTATCAGCAAAAGAAGAAGAGTCGGCTACCTGTCGAAAGAAGGTGATTGGCCGTTGCCCCATAGCGTGAGCATCGCCAATATTGGCTTTAAGGACCTCTTCAAAAGGCTTCTTGACCCCCTGAAATGGAGTAAAATATATCAAACAAAATGTAAGAAAGCAGACAATGATATCTAGCATAGATGTTATCAGTCATGAATAGAGTTGAGGTTGGAATACAGTACACAACTTTTAAAATCTGAACAGATTTTAAAACACTGCGCATCATACACTTGCCAACTTTGTAGAAGATTAAAGAGAAAAACTGGGCATCAATGACTAAGGATCACACAATACCATATACTTTTAAGTCGTTCCCAACACAATGAACTCACACAGACACATACATTACCAATGAAAACACTATGAGTTCTAAAATCGGCTCAAAAAATCTTGGTGGAATTTGAGGTATGCTTGGGATCATTGTAAGGTTTAATGAGGCCCAAGCTTCAGCTTCATCACTGACGGCATGAAGTTCTCTCCTAGGATTTCTTGATACTTCAATGAATCCATCTTGCCTTCCACACGCTGGATATAAAGGATATAAAGCAGCCCCAGAGCATCACTGAGCCCCACCATGCTTAACTGTAGGCGTGGTGTTCTTTTCAGCATATGCTTCATTCTTCTTCCTCCAGACATACCGCTGATCCAAAGGGCCGAAAAGTTCCAATTTTGTTTCATCGCTCCACAGAACAGAATCCCAAAACATGGCTTATTTATATGATTATGAGGAAATTGGAGCTGACTTTTCTTGTGCTTTTGGGTCAGTAGTGGTGTACGTCTTGGAGTTCCGGCATGCGTTCAGCACGCGCCTTCCTGTGCAGCTGAAACCTCAGTGCCTGTTCCCACCAAGTCTGGCTGCAGGTGTTTTGCAGTCACTCAAGGGTTTTTCTGAACCTGCCTTCTCAGAAATCTGGTTGCAGCCGTTGATAGCTTCCTTTTTCTGCCCCATCCAGGTAGTGTTACCACTGTTACTTTAACTTTGAACTTGCAAACTATGCTTCCAACTGTGTCTCTAGGAACATTTCGGAACATTGCCTTCACTATCTTTTTGTATCTTGATTCTTGTTTGTGAAGGGCGCTGATATCTTCTCTTAACTTTTTGGACTATTCTTTTGTCTTGCCATCTTTCTAACAATGCATTCAAATGTGACACTCAACAAACCAGTTCAGATATGTAATGTGTTCTAGCACGAGTACATCTGGTGCAACTAAGAAGCTTGTTTTGCAGATTTGTGCTGTTGTGAGAGATTCTATTCAGGGGGTTGGATCATTTTTAGACAGCAGAAAATCCAGAACTAACATTTTCATAGCTTAAGGGGAACAATAGCAGAACGTTCTTAGAACATATTTGTGTTAGCTGGGTGTGATGCTAGGCTTGGAGAATTGCTAAGGTGTTCTGAGTGGTTGCCAGGGAATCCAGGGTAGTTGCTAAGTGGTTGGTAGGGCGATATGGGTGACCAGGTCAAACGTGCCCACACACAAATCTCTATGATATGGCCTAGGTGTGAGTTGAATGGTTGGGGGAGGGGCATTATTATTCATGATGAAAGCTCTACCTGATTGGTCGGTGAGTTTTGTGACAAAACCTTTATTTAGACCTAACTTTGTCTGATCAGCAGAGGGTTAAAATGCTGCAGTGCTTTTACATGCCTTATGGAGAACAAACAAGCAGCAAGGGTCAGTATTCCTGCTGATGGCAGGGGTTCACCCAGTCCCCTTCTGTGTCCCATTCTTTCTGTTTACTCATTTCAAAAGCACTTTAACAGAGTGGGCAGCTGAAGCTTCACAAACAACCTCCCTATCGCTCTCACTGCATGCTGATTGCAACACACAACCACCTTGTTTTTCCAAATATGTTGCCCAGTCCTCTCCGGTGTGGAACACGTGGTTCTGACAGGGTTAGATAATAAAACCTGTTATAATACTGTCATCTGATTGTCAACAAAAAATGATTGCCTGCTTAAGGAAATGATTCAAGAAATCAATGATTCAAGATATCAATGATCAAAGATGGAGTGAGAGTCTATACAAACATTGAATGTGAATGTGTGGGAATAAGACAGACATTAGATCTCTTCAATAGCTCAATTGTTGCTCCTAAACAGCAAAGAGATTAAATGGAGAGCAAATGAAGACTTAACCCCATATCTGCCTCATGCAGAGTTTAAGCCGAAATCCCTGTTATATTTCAATCTGCGCTCATATATGCCAAAATATCAATGTCTGTGATAAAAGTCAGAGTTTTCAAAATTAAGATTACTGATCAAATTCTTCCAAAACCAAATTATCTGTGCTTTGCTATGCACTTTTGTATAATTGTCTAATTTGTGGACGGATAGATTGTGTATCTATTTTTTAATTTTTTTAGAAGAAACATCTGAGGTACATTTGATGCTTACATGAAACTCCATTTCCTTCGCAATGAAAGAGCACCGAGCAAACTGACAATTCATGGATAATCCATTAACTTTTATATAACCATGCGATCAGAATTTAACAAATTATTCATTGTAAGTAAAATGAATATAGCACATATATAAATAAATTAATATAATATAATATATATAATATGATAATATAATATAATAAGGTAACACTTTATTTTGATGGTCCACTTTAGACATTTTACTATAATTAACTTTGCAAGGACGTCAACTAACTCTAATTAGAGTATCAGTAGACTGTCAGACTGTTAGGTTAGGGTTAGTAGAATAAGTGGAAATGTAGTTGCAAATTTTCCTATAGTCAGTAGAATGTCTGTAGGGGAGGATCAAAATAAAGTGCTAGTAGATATTAAACAGGCAGTCTACTAATACTCTAATGTGAGTTAGTTGACATGTAGTTGCAAAGTATAGCTAGAATGTCTAAAGTGGACTGGAAATTGAATAACATGATCTTGCAGTCGGTTGTGTAAGGAGTAAAGAGCTGACAGTCTATATGAGTCAGCATTTCTGCAGCTGCATTCTCAACTCTATACGTGTTTGATAGAGTTCTTTGGTAAATCATCTAAAACACTACTGTAGTTGTCAAGTCTGTATGTAACAAATGTGTGAGAACATGAATGTCATGTCAATAAGTGAGAGAATATCACACACCTAAGAGATGATGATAATGGGCTGTCCTACAAACAAGATACATCATCATCGGCAGTCCGTCGATTATCGACGATGACTGTCTGGATTAGAGGCTATTGTAGGCAGGCTCTCATGTGGGCTAGAAGGCCTGCTCTCGATCTACAGCAGCGATGGCATTTGCTACAGACAAAGTCTTTTGCTGCAATGGAATAGTGCCGCCTCTCATGGGCTTTCTCGTAGTCTTTCTGACGCCTTTTCTCAACAGCTGCGACAGCTGTTTTCAATCCACGCTGCCATTTCTCACGATGCAGGGCCTGTTCCTCCCAGCTTTCCGGGGAGATCCCGGTGTTCCTCATATGGCTTTTTAGGGCATCTTTGAAACGCAGTTTTTGACCACCACGGCTTCTTTTGCCCTCTTTTAACTCTGCGTAAAAAACTGCTTTGGGCAGTCGGCTGTCACTCATCCGGCGCACATGTCCAGCCCATCGCAGTTGTGATGATGTAATAAGGGCTTCAACACTGACAGAGCCAGCTCGTTGGATTACCTCTACATCTGCGATTCGATCCTGCCATCTGATGTGTAAAATGGCACGTAGATGACGTAGCTGAACTCGTGTGAGTATTTTGATCTGTCTGCTGTAGAGCGTTAAACACTCGGTGGCATAGAGCAAGCAAGGAAGTACAGCAGCATTGTAGACTTTCACTTTTGTGCTGTACGAGATGTCATGACAGCTCCAAAGGCGCTTCTCGAGAGAGCCAAAAGCCTTGGTAGCAGACTGAATTCTCCTCTCAACTTCCAGATCTGAGGAGTTTGTGTAGGTCACTGTACTGCCAAGGTATGTGAAGGCCTTGACAGATTTCAGGGGCTCTCCATGTACCATCACTGGCTGTGGCTCTCTCATATTGTTGGAACCCATTGGGGGTGGTTGATACAAAAGTTCGGTCTTAGAGATGTTAATGTTCAGTCCGAACAAATCTGCTGCCCACGAAAACCGGTTTACTATATGTTGCATGTCCTCAGCGTTGTTAGCCACGAGAGCAGAGTCATCTGCATAGAGCAGCTCCCGGATGCATAGTTCTCTGGTCTTGGTGGTTGCTCTAAGTCGGGCTAAGTTGAAAAGCTTGCCGTCTGTCCTAGTGCGAATAAAGATCCCCTTGTGCAGATCAAGGCCCATTGAATCTAGCACAGCTGTGAGATATAGCGAGAAAAGCGTCGGTGCAAGCACGCATCCCTGTTTCACACCATGGTTAACTTCAAAGCCTTCACTGGGTTCCCCACCAATGAAAACTTGTCCTTTCATCCCTATGTGAAACTGCTTGATGATGTTGACAAGCTTCTCGGGGCATCCATAGATCTGTAAGACTTTCCAAAGAGTTCTTCGGTCGACCGTGTCGAAAGCCTTTGAAAAGTCTACGAACACCACAAAGAGAGACTGATGTTGCTCCACTGCTTTCTCCTGTAGCTGCCGTAGAGTAAAAATCATGTCAGTGGTAGATCTTCCCGACCTAAAGCCGCATTGACTCTCTGGTAGGACTTGCTCGGCGATGTTTTTGAGCCGACTGAGTATAATTTTAGCCAGAACTTTGCCTGTTATGGCTAACAAGGAAATGCCTCTGTAATTTCCACAGTCTGCTCGGTCTCCCTTTCTCTTGTAGATTGTGACAATCAGTGCATCCTTGAAGTCCTGAGGTACACACTCATGAACAAGGCAGCTGTTAAAAAGTTTCAGGAGCTCGTCACAATCTGCTCAGTTACTGGGATTTTCACACACAACCATTTCTAGAGTTTACAAAGAATGGTGTGAAAAGGGAAAAACATCCAGTATGCGGCAGTCCTGTGGGCGAAAATGCCTTGTTGATGCTAGAGGTCAGAGGAGAATGGGCCAACTGATTCAAGCTGATAGAAGAGCAACTTTGACTGAAATAACCACTCGTTACAACCGAGGTATGCAGCAAAGCATTTGTGAAGCAACAACACGCACAACCTTGAGGCGGATGGGCTACAGCAGCAGAAGACCCCACCGGGTACCACTCATCTCCACTACAAATAGGAAAAAGAGGCTACAATTTGCAAGAGCTCACCAAAATTGGACAGTTGAAGACTGGAAAAATGTTGCCTGGTCTGATGAGTCTCGATTTCTGTTGAGACATTTAGATGGTAGAGTCAGAATTTGGCGTAAACAGAATGAGAACATGGATCCATCATGGCTTGTTACCACTGTGCAGGCTGGTGGTGGTGGTGTAATGGTGTGGGGGATGTTTTCTTGGCACACTTTAGGCCCCTTGGTGCCAATTGGGCATCGTTTAAATGCCACGACCTTCCTGAGCATTGTTCTGACCATGTCCATCCCTTTATGGCCACCATACCCATCCTCTGATGGCTACTTCCAGCAGGATAATGCACCATGTCACAAAGCTCGAATCATTTCAAATTGGTTTCTTGAACATGACAATGAGTTCACTGTACTAAAATGGCCCCCACAGTCACCAGATCTCAACCCAATAGAGCATCTTTGGGATGTGGTGGAACGGGAGCTTCATGCCCTGGATGTGCATCCCACAAATCTCCATCAACTGCAAGATGCTATCCCATCAATATGGGCCAACATTTCTAAAGAATGCTTTCAGCACCTTGTTGAATCAATGCCACGTAGAATTAAGGCAGTTCTGAAGGCGAAAGGGGGTCAAACACAGTATTAGTATGGTGTTCCTAATAATCCTTTAGGTGAGTGTATATTATGATTATGTCAGTGTTGCAACATTTTAATAAGAAGTGTTCAAATACCTGCTCATAAAAATGTAATATGAAAGTGTACTGCTGCAGCCAGAGCAGGTACTTACATGACCAACAGGAATGTGTAATGAGGGGAAAACAACACGATCTCATGAAATGAAAACAAGTTGGAGAAGAATATCACAGAAGAAGGAATATCATGCAGGTTTGGAATGGCATGAGGGGGAGGACCCGATGGGTGACTGCTTCTACATCAGTGTTATTCACCTTTCATTTCCTTCTGATTTTAGGAATAAGTTATGGTAGGGTTAGGGATAGTGTCAGGACTAAAATGTCTGACAGGAATGTTATTGCCGGTTCCATGCTGGTGGACTGATCTCCCCACCCTCATCCGGAATGCAGAATCCCTGACAGCATTCAAAAGACAACTGAAAACTCATCTCTTCCGGGAGCACTTAACTTAAAAAAAAAAAAAAAATTATTATTTTTTTTAAAATCCTTTCCTCTAAATCCTCGCTTGTCCGAGCTATGTCTGAACTTTGTATTTTGAGCACTTCTTGCGTTGTTTTTGCCTCTTCACGATGACTCGCTTGGTTCAGTCCTCAGTTGTAAGTCGCTTTGGATAAAAGCGTCTGCTAAATGACTAAATGTAAATGTAAATTCCAGAACCAACAAAAATATGTTGATCCCAGGAACGTCTTACTTGGTCAAATAACGGTGACCGTAAATGATGACAGAATGATGGTCAGAATGAACTATCCCTTTAAAACTCCTCAAGCTATTTTTTCTCAGCTAGCTAAAAAAAATACATGGTTTTTAAATAACAGTGTTTACTTTTATTTCTTACTCTCCTTTGGATTTGAGTTATTGCTACTTTTAGAATTTGTCTAATTTTGCTTAACATAAAATAAGCAGTGTTGGGGAAAGTCACTTTCAAAATTAATACGTTACAATATTGCGTTACTCCCTAAAAAAGTCTCTGCACTGCCACTTACTCACAATTTCTCTCAGCGTGGGTACAGGCGAGGAGTAAGTCAAAACAGAGTAACTTGTGTTGCTTATTTGAAATATATTTATTTACATAGCCGTTGTCAGACCACTGAAATTACTACAAACCTTATTGTTGTGAAATCTAATAGCCTACATGAGGAGGGGATCAAATTTACATCCATATGATAATTGGCTTTATGCCACAGCTTCACTACTTCCTGAACTTCAGCCAGCCCTTTGTTTCCTGTCTGTCATTATTGGACAAACTAATTAATCCAGGTGTGCCTGGCCTCAGTAACAATATTCAGGCACACCTGGAGTAATTAGTTTGTCCAATAATGACAGACAGGAAACAAAGGGCTGGCTGAAGTTCAGGAAGTAGTGAAGCTGTGCATAAAGCCTATTCATTTGAATGGAAAGGATTCAGTCAGATTCACTGAATTAAAAGAGTGTGCATGTCACTGCGTGTTTAACTTCAATCAAGCCTCACAGTCATCTTAACAATAGGTGAGTAGTAAACACCAATATTTTTTTAATTCATAAATACAAAGTTTTGGCATGAAATTCTAGATGGCACAGGCTAATAGCTCCATTAATATCTATCTAAAGTTATCTATAGCTGATTGGTTCTTGCCGTATCAGTAGCCAATGAGCTCGCTGCTCAACCTTCAAATACTTGGGTAGCATTTGCCTTAGCAGTGCAGAGCGCTTCAGAAACCCTCCACCTTCCCCAGCTCCACCTATATAGATCTGCTATGGGTAATTCATGTACGCTATATTGTACAGCAGCAGCGTGTCTTAGATGCTCACAGCAGCGTGTCGTGTGTGTATTGGCAGTACTTGCACTGCAGCAGCAGCAGTGTAGCAGATCTATTCCATCAAGACCAAACATATCAACATTGTCATATCCATTACCATGCCAATCACTCCGAGAGTTGTCATGACAGAAAAGCCTTTCTTGCTAAATTTCCTGCAGGTTATATGTGTGGGAAGAATTATAGGCTCAGTGTATGCACTTGATTACGGCTCTTTCATTGTCTAACATGTCATCTTGTTCCTCAGGCTCCAGCTGTCTGGAATTCAACAAACAACAGCGGTGCTCCCAGTAGTTGGTACGGACGGGACTGGATTGCAAGCTGCACATCTGTTTCTCACTAGAGTTAGACTGAGTCTCTGTCCAATAGAACCAAATGCATCTACCATAAATCCCACTCCCCCCAAAAATACCTAAAGTTTTATTTCTCAACCCTTCACCTATTGGTCGGGAAGGGGAGACGATTCTAAATGGCAGCCAATCAGAGATAGCGGTGTGACTACCGCCCCTAAAGGAATGACAACCTTTAACCCTGTTTGAGCAGAGGGTGGATGGTTTGTGTTAAAAAGAGGTTTTCAAGTGTAAAACTGAGTCACGCTGACTTTCTCAGTATGAAGCGTGAGGGACAGTGGGTCAGATTTCACTAAGCATTCCTGTAGTTATTACAGCTGGCCTTTCCCTGCATTATCACATAACTGCCTTTCATTTAGTCAACATGTGTCTGATGATCTGCATTACAGATTTATAGCAGCTTCTACATTAAAGATTGAGCAGGGTAAAAAGGTCATGACAAAAAATGCAAGGTAACTAGCGAAGCGCATGATAAACATGTCAAAAGAACTGCAAGGTTAAAGGATGTTTGAAAATATTTGTATTTTTTTTTTTGATAAAATACTGTAGAAAGACAGACATAGACATAAACATGTATGGAAGGATGGATAGACAGATAGACAGACATGGATGGATGGACGGGTAGATAGACATGGATAGATGGAGGGTGTTGGAAACTCAGAAGGAAGACCATGAGACTTGGATGAATCTTCAACAGGGTTCTTTATTAAGAGTGTGCCATTTCATAGCTGCGGTCATCAAGTCCCACTAAAGAAGCTGTATATTTATACATATTTTAGGGGGCAGTCCTTACAAGTAGAGACAAAACGCCTGGGTGACCTTAAACAAAGAAGTCAGTTACAGCAACCCACCCCAGACTCTAGGGTGTTACCACTCCTAATCCAATCAGCATAACTATTCAAAGAATGGGACAGGGGCTCCAAGAGCCATTAAAGACAAAAGGTGAGAGTCTCAGTAATCTGACTCATTTGACTTACAATAAAAAGAACAGGACTGGCAGGAACCTCTTGCTAAAATATTTGCTTAACAGAATCATTCATCTGATATCATGATCTTTACCTTAAATTCTAAATACTATGTACTTCCCCTTAGTTTTTCATGTGATGTTATGTCAGAATGTAGGATCAGCAGATCTTAAACAGATTCTTAAATTTGTAATCCCACAATGGATGGGAGACCCGGGTTCGAATCCACTGTGAGACACAAATGTGTCCCTGAGCAAGACACTTAACCCCTAGTTGCTCCAGAGGTGTGCGACCTCTGAAATATAGCAATTGTAAGTCGCTTTGGATAAAAGCGTCAGCTAAATGAATAAATGTAAATGTAAATGTAAATGGATGGATAGACGGACATATGAATAGACATGAATGGATGGAGAGACAGGCAGACAGACAGATAGATATGGATGGATGGATGGATGGATAGACAGGCAGACAGACAGATAGATAGACATGGATGGATGGATAGACAGGCAGACAGACAGACAGATAGATAGACATGGATGGATGGATAGACAGGCAGATAGATAGACATGGATGGATGGATGGATGGATGGATGGATGGATGGACAGACAGGACATGAACAATGAGAATCTGTGGGGAATCTGTATCAAGACTGAAAACATTCAAATCTAGTTTGAAACCACCACAGAATAAAATGTATTTGTTGAGCAAATGGTCATAACACACACTAAAATGCTATCAGTGAATATCTATTCTAGCACGCATCTGATTGGACAAAGAATAGTCATCAAAGTATTCCCAGGAAAGGCAGATTAGAAATGTTACACCAACTTTTAGGAGAAGAACGCAGATGGACACAAAACTAACACAACTATTTTAAAAAGGCTCAACATTTTCATTTTCATTTAATTTAACCCTTAGTTTAACCTAAATAAGTCATTTTAAGAACAAATGCAAATAATTTACAGTAAAGTGTTCAGTGGTCGTTAATGAGTTTTTTTTACTGAATGAGTGATGATTCTCAATACTATAGAATTATACACTCGCTCTCTTGCTCCAGACACATTTATGTGACCTCAGTTTGGACTTTACTTCACCAAATAATCATTTATAAACGTCATATTGTACTATGTATGTCAGGGGTGGCAACTCTGCCGCTCGAGGTCCACTGTCCTGCAGAGTTCATCTAACTGATTCAAACAGACCTGTCTGTGATTTTCAATAATCCTGCGGACGTTGGTTAGATTTGTTCATGTGTGATTTATTAGAGATGGAGCTGAACAATGCAGGACAGTGCACTTCGAAGGCCACCTCTGACATAAGTTCATTCGTACTTTGTAACTGCATGGATACTATGTAATTTTTGCTTTTGCAATACTGTTATATTTTACATACCAAAAGAACTTTGCTGAGAGAAAGACGAAAAGAGACAAAAGAGAATTGAGTAGAGCTGTAAGACAAGTAAATGAAAAAAAAAGTAAGCAGGAAGAGAAAGAGAGATTTGTACAGTATTAGGTGAAGGCCACCTTTGTTATGAATGTCTTTCCCAGAAACCTAAAACCACAGGACCTAAAAACAGGTGCCAAGTCTAAAACAGAGTGCATATTATTTCCTATCAAGAAATCCCCCAGAAGATTGTGCTGAAAAATCGTCTTGGTTGCATTGTTACAACATATGGAAAACAGTTGCACAGTATTTTTATCACAGCAATGAGAGTAGGATGTTATGATTAAATTCTTTCACAATTTAACTA
This sequence comes from Rhinichthys osculus, assembly GCA_029959095.1. Taxonomy (NCBI): domain Eukaryota; kingdom Metazoa; phylum Chordata; class Actinopteri; order Cypriniformes; family Leuciscidae; genus Rhinichthys; species Rhinichthys osculus. The sequence goes on along the minus strand of JARWKJ010000007.1, from coordinate 33,069,407 downwards.
CCATGGACACCTTTAATACTCATTGTTCCTGCGGTCTCTAGCAGTGTGTGTGAATGTTGTCACTGTGATCGCTGGGAACCTTGCATCTTAGCAAATACCTTGTGGCTTAGGGGCGAATTTATAGTAATTATGTAAATGACAGTTTCGTACTTATTTTTCACAGTGTTTACAGTGCCCTTGTTACACGTTACATATACTGTAAAAAAAATTTATACGATCAATAAGCTATGACAACATATGTTTTTTACATTGCTTTAACTAAATTTTTAACTTTTTTTTTAAAACTAAGTCAGTTTAATGCAATTTAAATTGAAATGACTTAAACATCCAAGTTGATTGTACTTAAAAATTGAAGGCAGGAACTTTTTAAAATAATAATAAATAATCATTTGTTACATTTATATAGCGCTTTTCTGGGTACTCATAGTAAGTATGCATATTAGTATATTAGTATGCAGCTTACATGGAACTCACCTTAACCGAACCGTAACCCTATACCCTAAACCATAAGAACATGTAGTTCAAATGTAACGTAATTATTGCTTTTATAATGCATTTTCATTGTTTACGACTGAAAGTCACAGGCTCTGAGCCAATGGTAAAACAAAAGAGTAAAAAGTGCACATGCATTCCGTCATAAATGTAATCTGGAAGGAAATATGTCGAAATACAACGTCAGATGTTGTTTTGCAACAGTATGGCAACAGATGTTTGACATCTAATATAATTTCCATTTGCGTTAGTTCTTGGAAGGTCTCTTGCCTAACAGCCACCAATTTAAAGAGTGAGGTAAAGACTTGACAAACAGAGATGCTCTCTGTTCCCATGACAATCAGTGCTGACATCAAGGGCATGACCTCAGAGTTAACTACTACTGCTCTGAGCATCACTCATATGGGCAAAAGAAATGAGATATCAAGCCAAAATAACCAAATGAGTAACAAAGAGTGGACATTATTCACCAATGAGTGATGACAGTCTGCTTTACAAACACTGACCTAGAAGATTTTCCAAAAAAATGGAGAATAGAGAGGGACTGAATTTCAACCTACTTTTAAGTGTCTGCAACAGGAAAGATCACTAGAAAAGTAAAACTTCTTCTATGTATGAAGAAGGACTAATCTGGGAAGTTCAGAATGCACTGTTTTGTCAAGTAACCTAAAACATACCTTACGAGGTAAAATGGTTCCTTTTTTTAATTATTTATTATTCGTGTAGTTATCAGGGGCGTTACACACAAATAAACATTCCCGTAAATGGCCCAGAAATAGCCAAAGTTTTTTTTTTTTGTGTTAACAACATTATGTAGCCTACAGTATATGCCTGACAACAACAACAACAACAACAAAATCAGCTAATTTAGATTAGGCTATGGAAAAACACACACTTTTTAAACAAATTTGACAGCATAGCTCAGGACAGCATCAGTTCACCGACTTGTTTTCCCTTCAGAGCGAAGGTCGCATAAACATCCAGTTATACGGTCTTGCTTCCAAACTATGCGCAAGAAAATGACGGGATGTTAGCAGAATTGCAACCCCGACGTACAGTAACATAAACTTTAGTTCAATGCATAACGTTTTTGCGAAGATGAAACAAATACTGCTCATACCTCCTTCAGTTCCTTCTCGATCTGCAGCGCTCGCTGAACTATTGGCCCGCGGACCGCGTAGTCAACCTTCTTCACGTTGGGGTTCATGGTATCAACGGTGAGCACTCTGCCCCGATGGGGTAACGCTCCATTTTCGGACATTTTCTGCTGTAGATGTTCGCTTTGGGCCGCCGGGGAAGCAGAAATATTCCTATGCGGAGAAGAAAGGGAAGGCAGCGGGGAAAGGTTCAGGACCCAGTTTGGAACCTGGGGGTACACCGTCGCGTAAGCCTCACATCTCCCCAATTTCAAAACCCTCACGCTTCTATTAGAAAACATTTTATAAACAGGTAAAGCACAACAAGATTAAGAGGTAGAACTTAAATTTAGGTTCTTAAACTTTGGCTTTCCACGCAGGTTTCGCTGTTATGCGCGTAAAACCTTCAAAGATCTACTCGCGACGACCTTTGGACTGCATCAGATAGATCAAGATTTCATAAGTACAAGCACTGCTGGCCCCCACTAAATCCCCACGCCTCTTTTCTTTTTTCTTTTTTTTTATCTACGGGGCTCATAAACAGTAGCCTATATTCAGTGTTCCCATTATCTTTTCCATGACCGCCACCCCCCTTTTTAAATGGGGTGTTTTATAGCCAGTACCTCCTCCAGACTGTATTACGCACCAGAAGTGTAGAAAGGGAAGCCTCTTGGGTTGCCGAGACGACAGACTGCAACGATAAACCAGTGTGAAGTGTCTGAAGCAGCTCCAAACTTTGACCCGACCAGTGTAAAACTTCCATGCACAGTGAGCGAACCTCCTCCCATTGATAACTAGGAATAAAGCACGCCAGCTCCTCCCATGTTGAATATAGGCTCTGCTTGTGTCTTGCATGAGAGATTAACAAGCGGTGCGATCACATTACAGGGTTGTGTGTTCTTTGACAGAATGTTCCGCAAAAGGAACCGGCACACTTGAGGAAATAGTAGAGGAATTGGAGAAAAAGCTAAGGGAGACTTGACAAGGAAGGATGCTAAGATGAATCAGTTGTCATGTGATCAGAGACCATGCTGTTCCGCAGCATGTTGTTCATTATTCAATCACTTATTAGATTATGGGAGAGGAGTTGTTAAGAGGGGAATATTATGGGCTAGTAATTATCAGGTTTAAAAGTCCAATGTTATTAAATTTATAAGTATAATCAAGTTTGCTGTAAGTCATTCAAACTAATCTTTTTAAATATTGTCTAGTAGAACCTCAAATAAAAAATATGAAGTTGAAATTGTTTAAATTATTTTGATGGGTTAACGTAAAAAAAACATAATTTGCCATGACTTCTGATCTCCTTGTATGCAGTTCACATCTTTCTTATTATCTTAAAGTCCCCCTGTGGTGAAAATCCAGTTTTTAATGTTGTTTATATGTCTATGTGGTGTTTTTAATATGTTTTAAGACAAACCATGTGCAAATTCTTAAGTCAACTCCATTGCTGAGTCTTTAAAACTGCAGTGAACCAAAGACAGTCTCAAAATCGCTGTTTGAAATCACTGGTGTTTCTGACGTCACAAACTACCTTGTAACCAATCAGATCAACGTGTGAGAGTGGATCTCTGAGCTGGTGTGAGTAAGTGGAGGCGGGGCTAATTTGCATATTCATTGAACCCCATATGATAAATAAGGCAAGGGTGTAGGTTACATTCAAGCTATTTTAAGGCATAACGATTTTTTTTCAAGGAAAAAACATTTAAAATGTAATTTTGGTGATCAAAGATGAGTTTTAAGGGATATAATTATTGACTAGGGGGACTTTAATATATTGTGTGATAGATAATTTTAAGCCATTTTAAAAGTTATTTTTTTAAGATATACAAGATTCATCTCATTTTTAAAGTCAGTTTAATGTAATTTAAGTTGAAATGACAAAGCCAAGTTGATTGTAAATCAAGGCAGCAAGTTTTTTACAGTAACTGGTAGATATACAGATAGACAAATATATAGACAGATAGATAGACAGACAGACAGACAGACAGAGATTGGCTAAACAATGTAACCCAGCTACATTCAGACATGTCATCTTGTCATTTCCAGAGTTCAATGATTAGTCAAAAGAACACACACAAGTCATATTGCAGTCATAAAAGCATGCCGGTGACAAGCAAATAATGTCATTAAGTTTGCATCTTAGCTTTGCATCTAAGGGCAGAAACATGTGACCAACCATATTCAGCATAAAGCACAGAACAAATCAGTCCTGATATTTGTCATAAATTCCTCATTACTCCAGTGCGAACTGCTCTGAGGTCATCTATAGAAATTGTGCATATGAGGTACATTATTTATTCACAATTGCCAAAGATCAATTCGTGTGGACTCGGTGATAAATGTATCAGCTATTTTTTTATTCCTCTTTGATGCCAATTTGGGTTAAGTCACAACAGTGTGTTGTAATAGTATTAATCAAGGTGGCTTGACTCATTTCAAACAGGGTTAATAGGTAAATATAGCACAGCCCTTCAATAAAAGTGTGTCTTAATTGCATGCATGTACTTGTAGAGACATTATCTTATCCAATGCACTAGCTTAGAGATAAGTTTTTTGGGTGAACTGTTTTTTTAAATGCAGTAGGCTATAATCTGTAATTCCCTTTATACAATCATCAACAGGCACTCAGGTGGCTAATAAAGATTAATACGTTGAAGCTATTGAGATTAATAAGTTGAAGCTATATTAAGGACACAAGGCAATGCCTGCTGCTTTTATTCTGTTCTGAAGGCCTCATGGACTCTGAAGGCCTCATGGACTCGATCCTCAACAAACCCGTCCCCATACCGGCGTGATGACTCCGACCTCCAACCAGATGAACTGGATAAATATTGTGAATGTTCTGATCCAATCTGACTTCTGACCTGTAATGCCTGAATCATACACTGTTCGCTCGTTGGCCAGAGGAGAAGTGCCTTATTTTCATGTTATCACTGTGAAGGTGCTTTGATACAGTCTGTATTGTAAAAAGCGCTATATAAATAAAAGGTGACTTACTTGTTATATAATGTCTGATCTAATCCTCAAACTTGTTTTAGTGAGACGAGGGCTAGGCAGTTGTCAGTACAGTCTAAGGGGCCCCATAGACTTCCATTGTAAGCACATTTCTATCAACACATTGTCTTTGCAAACTGAGGCATGTCACAGATCTCATCTGGTTTTGAACCCGGATCATTTCTTTTAAGCAAAGATAATGAGACTGGGTGCGGCTGAATAGTTATATAAAACATGGGCTAATTTTTTTTTTAACCATTTATAGAGCTTATTGACTGTACTGCAACGATATTTCAGCATAGTGAAGATTGACCTTTGACTGCGGGAGTGACTCAGGAATAGTTCTCCGCCAACTGCAGACAAAAGTTTAATTTGTTAATGGTTAATTATATGTGAACAAAAGGACTGGACTAAAATAAGAATTTTATGAGAAAAGCTGCAGAAACCCATGGATTTCCCATGGTACATCCAATGAAAACAGATATACTTCCTTTTACACTTCACGCATGTTCAACTTTACTTTGTCATTATCTCTTTTTTTTAGTGTCTCGATTGTTGGGTGTAATGCTGGTTAAAGGGTTAGTTCACCCAAAAATGAAAATGATGTCATTAATGACTCACCCTCATGTCGTCCCAAGCCCGTAAGACCTCCGTTCATCGTCAGAACACAGTTTAAGATATTTTAGATTTAGTCCGAGAGCTTTCTGTCCCTCAATTGAAAATGTATGTACGGTATACTGTCCTTGTCCAGAAAGGAAATAAAGACATCATCAAAGTAGTCCATGTGACATCAGTGGGTTAGTTAGAGTGTGTTGAAGCATCGAAAATACATTTTGGTCCAAAAATAACAAAAACGACGACTTTATTCAGCATTGTATTGTCTTCGGGTTCTGTTGTCAATCCGCGTTCACGAGTCCACTGCTGACGTAAGACGCTGCTGACGTGTGTCTGGTGCGTCCGTGTATTCAGGTTCAAATAAATATGTCTGGGCAAAAAATGCAAGTCTTCCTCTGTGTGGAAATCCTTAGACATGTTTGCGAAGATTGTTTTGTTTACAGCGTGCGTCTCCCTCAGACTGTAAACGAAGCTCGGACGCACCAGATAACACGTCGTCAGCAGCGTCTTACGTCAGCAGCGTCACTGAACGCGGATCCACAACAGAACCGGAAGACAATACAATGCTGAATAAAGTCGTCGTTTTTGTTATTTTTGGACCAAAATGAATTTTCGATGCTTCAAAACATTCTAACTAACCCACTGATGTCACATGGACTACTTTGATGATGTCTTTATTTCCTTTCTGGACAAGGACAGTATACCGTACATACATTTTCAATGGAGGGACAGAAAGCTCTCGGACTAAATCTAAAATATCTTAAACTGTGTTCTGACGATGAACGGAGGTCTTACGGGCTTGGGACGACATGAGTGTGAGTCATTAATGACATCATTTTCATTTTTGGGTGAACTAACCCTTTAACTTTGGTGCAGGTTATACAATGCTACTTATATTAAAAACAAGATATAAGTAGGCTATACTATTAATTGCCTAAAATGTTCGTGCAATGACACTGGCTCACAGCCAAAATGCTGTCTTTATTTAACCTGCTTATACAGCATGTTTAAGTAAGTCTTTGTCTACTCTTGCGTAAGACTGGTTTTCCTGCCAAGACGGAACACGGGATAAAACACCCTGCAATAAAACAATCTGGAGAAAAGATCTCAAAGAAAGAGTGTAGGACACCACTCTGCACAAACTTCTCTCCTCGCTTCTCTTCGCATCCCCCTCTTCTTTCCCCCTGACTCAAGTCACTGAAAGGTCACTAAGAATGTTGATATAACACATATGATGTATCTTGTGAATCACAAGATTGTGAATCTATAGTTTTTTTTACCTTTCATGTTTGGTATCATTTTAAATGTCTCAGTGCGATTGGTAAAATTGTCTCAATTTCACCGCAGTCACTTATATTATGAGAAAGATTGAAAGGAGAATTGTGTTCTACTGTTGTGGGTGGTGGGGTCCCTTCAAGATATCTGATAATCATGTCTCCTCTCCCCCAAAACCAGGTGCAAGCCTTTGGGGCACATTTCTCCCAAGGTTTTTTTTTCTCCATTCTCTCATCTAATGGAGTTTGGGTTCCTTGGGGACTAAGCAAAATCTCATAGAACACGCATTATAGCTGTTTGTGCTACTACATGTACACTAGTTTAATTTATTTTTAAAACACACGACTGCTTTACTGTAAGTGTTGTGTGCAATAGCACTAAGGTTAAAGGTTGTTGTGCATTCTAGACCGTGTAACTTGTGTAAAATTTGAATAACTGTAACACTGGAATTGTTCAGCAGTTTCAAGTTACATGTGAGACTGCTGAATTTGTTTGTCTAGTACGTGGAACACTCTGGATTCTGCCGTTGGGCTGACAGGTGATCCTTACACTTCTTGAAAAAAAAGAAGAAGAAGAACATTCCTGTTTTTTGGAACGTAATAAGACTGGCCAGCAGAGGGAGTGATTACATTGAATTCCACTGACTTAAAAAAATAATTCATAAATCTAAATCAAAATCTAAAGATGCATTTCAAACAATATGTATTTATTCACACCACTAATTAACATTAACACCACTAATAAACTAATTTATTCGCCAGTGTCATTAAGTGAATATTAACATACACAGCTTTCAAACATGCATCCATGTTCAGTAAGAATGACAAATCAAAGGTAGAATTTGGTCTCACAGTGTGAATGCTACACATAAACAGTCATACAGTAGTTAATAAGTGCTCCATATTTTGATTCAGAATCTTGTTTGTTTAAAATCCCGTTAATCTAGCTCCAAATACTTGTACAAAATGCTATTGGCAACACGTAAAATAAGGTTCAATTTGTTAACATTAATGCATTATGCAAACTACATTATACACTGTATTAATCTAGGTTAATGTTCACTGAACATCTTAAAAAAAGTTATTTTAAGTTATTTTATTGTGAACAAACCTTAATTAACAATGAACACTTTTACAGTACGTATTAATCTAGGTTAATATTAATTTACAAATCTGCTATTGTTCACTGTTAATTATTGTTCAAAGTATTAGTAGATGCAGAAATCAACATTCTAGTATTATAATGATCATTAGATTAAACAATATTAATAAAAAATGGTTAATTTATGATATCTAATGCTAACAAATTGACCCCTGTTGTAAAGTGTTACCAAAAAAAAAAAATCTCCTTTTGATTAATATGCAACCAGGCACAAGCTTAACCATGAAGTTAAAGGGATAGTTCATACAAAAATGAAAATTCTGTCATAATTTACTCATTTTGTCCCAAACCTGTATGTCTTTCTTACTTCTGTGAAACACAAAATAAGATATTTGGCTAAATGTCTTGGTGGGGTACAATGAAAGTCAATGGGATCCAATGTTGTTTTGGATAAAAAAAAAAAAAATCTAAAATCTTCTTTAGCATTTCACAGAAGAAACAATGTCAAACAGGTTCTTCAACGACGTAGGTGAGAAAACAATGACAGAATTGTCCTTTTTTGAAGAGTTTTCCCTTTAATGCCAGATCCGCTGGTACCCGGTTAAGTAACCCATACAGGAGCAAAGTGATGTGTTAAAAAGCAGTCGCAGAAGTAATCGCTGAGAGAGTCTGTGTAGCGACAGTACGCAAGGCAAACGTCGGCACAGAGAGATCCATGAGGAGGAAGAGCTGGTGTTGGGGACTCTGCAGGCCGTAACACTTACACTCCTCAGTCACAAGGTAGCACTGCACGGGGACGTGGGTGAATCCCTGAGAAAAATCCTCCGAGGCTGACGAGACTGATGTCTCCTGCGAGGTGAAATATCGAGTCACGGCAAAAGTGTAAAAAAGGCGAAGGAGCTCCAAGCGCCTTCCGGATGAAAGGAGAGGCGTAGCCTCCGCTGGAGCTCCGCCGCGGACCCGAGGGCAGACGGTGACCGCGCGTCGAGATTCGCGGTTGATGAGCAGAAGAGCCTGGACGTCCCAGCGAAGGCTCACAGACGGAGGAAGAGTGGAACGGTCGGCCTGCTCCAAACAGCTGCGTAGATTCTCCACCAAAGTGGACCAAAAACGACTAACGAGCTCATTCTCCGCCTTGTACAAAGAGGGTTTGGGTCCACAGAGGACGCACACGTGAACCCCGGGGAGGAGTTGGAAACCGAGCAAGCGGATGGCGACTGTGGGACTCCCTTGGGGCAGGAAGACCGGGTAGTCACATGACGATGCATTAGAAAGTGAGTGCATCAGGATTGAGAGCACAACAACTTCCTGGGAAGTCAGTCGAGACCACCACTTCTCCGTGGCCTGTGCCACGCGCCCGCGCACTAGCAGGCAGCCGAACTCGCTCTCCGCCGCTTGGGCGAAGGAGTCCAGGGCGTCCTGAAGCAAGGCGGAGGTGGAGGGAAGCAAGCAGTCGGCGCATCGCGTCAGATCTCCCATAAAGCCCTGCTCGTCATTGACACGCTCCAAGAGCAAGTCGAACAGGCGGTAGCAAGAGCGCAGCTCTCGCTTTAACCGCTCCACGTTGCGTATGTTCGCCAGCTCGTCCTGTCCCAGGACCAAGACCATGCAGTTCCACACGTTCTCCAGCAGGCGGCGCAACTGCAGCTCGCTGATGCCGGAGCCCCCGCCGCCACTCACCGCGATCAGCATCAGGCTCTCCTGGAAGACCTCCCAGACCACACGGCTGCCCCGATCCGTCTCGCAGCTCGATAGCTGAGCCCCGTGGCCCGCGCCGAACATATGGACGCCGTTTAGGGAGCCGACGATGGAAAAGGGAAGCTGCTTAGTGGAGCCGCGTGAGAAGAGAGGGACCCCGCTGGAGGCTGTGAGGCACAGCAGTTGGAGCGTTTCTGCTTGCAGCATCGTGAGTGTAGACTGGGCCGGAGAGTGTGTCTAAACACCAGTCAGCGATGAAGACATCGTAAAAAGCCTTTAGGTGCAAAGACAAGAAATTAACACATGAGAACTTCAGTATTGGACATTCAAACACCTGTATTGAACACCTGTGTAGGGTAAGATGGGGGAATATGCAAGAGCAATGTGCGTTTACTTTTAGATTGTGACATATTTGGATATAAGTTTAGCATGTAGAGGGTCATTACACATCAGTCAATGTGTTTTTAAAGGAGTAGTTCACTTTTCAAATTAATATTAGCCCATGATTTCCTCACCCTCAAGCCATCTAGGTGTATGACTTTCTTCTTTCAGACGAATACAATCCGAGTTATAAAACAAAAACGTCCATCCATCCGTCTTAAACGAACTTGTGTTAAATATTCATATTTAACACGTTACAAAGTAAAATTCTAGCTTCAGGCCAAACGCAGGCCTTGCATAAGTTGCGCTTAGACTTAGGCTAAGTGGAATCCGTATGTTCGTGTGGCCGGAACTTGAAGCTAGTTATTTTACTTTATAAAGTTTTAAATATGAATATTTTTCTTACACAAACTCATCGTTTTGCTTCAGAAGGCCATTACTAACCCACAGGAGCCGTTTGGAGTTCGTTTAAAATGGATGGATGCACGTTTTTGAGCTTCAATCTGTTGGTTGCAATCCACTTCCATTATAAAACTTGGAAGAGCCATAATATTTTTTAATATAACTCCGATTGTATTCGTCTAAAAGAAGAAAGTCATATACACCTAGGATGGCTTGAGGGTGAGTAAATCATGGGCTAATTTTCATTTTAAAGTTAACTAATCCTTTAAGGGAAATAAAGGGTAAGGGAAACATTTGTTATTTTAGTCGTCATTGCACAAAATGTAAAAGAATTTACCCCACTACCTTGGGAAGAAACACTCCTGGGTAAACTTTTGCAGAATGTATAAATTACATGTTACGTACAAATTACATACGGCCACCATATCGGTATCGCCCGAAATATGTTCATTTTTAATGTTATCGTTATCGGCCCGATAAGAAAATTTGGCCGATATATTAAAGCCGATAATAAATGGATTCTTTCCTTCCGCTTAGAAAGGTGATGCTCAGATACGCACTGTTCAACATGACTCTTCTGCTCACCAAGGCTGTATTTATTTGATCGAAAATACAGTAAAAACAGTAATATCGTGAAATATTATTACAATATAAAATAACTGTTTTCTGTTTTAATGCTTTAAAATGTAATTTATTCCTGTGATGTCAAAGCTGAATTCTCAGCATCATTACTCCAGTCTTCAGTGTCACATGATCCTTCAGAAATCATTCTAATATGAAGTATTATCAATGTTGACAGTTGTGCTGCTGATTTTGATTTTTTTTTTATCTTGTGGAAACAATGATACAATACCATTCAAAGGTTTGGGGTAAGTAATATGTGAAAAACTATATACGTTTATTTAGCAGGGATGCATTAACTTGATCAAAAGAGACAGTAAACACAATTATACACATTATACACATTCAAATAAATACTGTTCTTTTTACCTTACCATCAAAGAATCCAGAAGAAAAAATAATCACGGTTTCCACAAACAAATTTAAGCATGCAAAAATGGTTTTCAACATTGATTAAATAACAATTTAGCACCAAATCAGCATTTTACTATGATTTCTAAAGGTTCATGTGACACCGCGGACTGGAGTAATAATGCTGAAAATTCAGTTTTGACATCAGAGGAATAAATTACATTTTAAATTATATTAAAACAGAAATCAGCTATATTAAATTGTCATAATATACATACGAATAAATACAGCTTCCGTAAGCTTAAGAGACTTCTTCAGAGAAATTTGAATGTTTTCAAACTTTTGACCGGTTCTGTATATATTTTCAGTGTAGCAACACAATGAATTCAGATCGAATGATTTCACTCAACAGGTTGTAATGAAAAGCAAATGTCTGAGATGTAACTTAGGCTACATCTAATTAAATATCATTTTACCCCAATGGCCTAATTGTAATCTTTTCACTTGAAAAAAGAAAATACTCTAAAATCTTCATTAATGTGTCCATTATTCATTAGTGTCTACTTCATTAACAAGTAGACAGAGAAAAACATTTGCTATTCAACATCATGCAACATTTTCAAAATTAACTTGAGCCCTGTTTTTTTAACAGACTAATACTAATAATAATAATAATGCATTTTATTTAAGGCGCCTTTCAAATCACTAACGTAGACTAACCATGTTCCGTACAACAACGATGTTCCGTACAGATTAACTTTAACCGCCGATCGCTGAATAAATACCTCTAGGTCATACACAAAATACATATCTGTGTCGTCTTCATTTCTCACTCTTTCATCCCCGATCAAAACAGAGACACTCCAGCTGTATGTTCCAGTGATATTTCAGTAAGTTTGCCAGGTGCGCCCACTTCGCTTGAAAATTGCCCGTGGGCAAGCTATACTTCAGACAGCGGCTTGGGTGGGGAGACAACTAGAGCAGCGAAAATGTACATTTCAATTTCATTTATGCTTTTCCAAGTATAACAGTCTTTATTAAATGAATATTATGCTATCACAAATTGTTAAATATATTACCCTTTTGTTGACTAAATGCTGTGAAATGGGGATTTTTAAACGATTGCGGCCGATGACCGTTTGGCGCCACTCTCAGGCAGCAAAAAAGGCTGCACGTCTGTCAGCAGTGCAGTGATGATGTTTATATTCATAAAGGGTCAATGAAGTTAATATTAACATAAATTGTTACATGATTAAATATTTTAACATTAAAATTGATCAGTTGATCGGTTAATCTTCCATTTCGCCGTTGAAAATAAGTTATTCGCTCTGTACGGAACACCATTATAAGCCTGTACGGAACATCGTTAACGCTTATCATCTTCCGTACACAGGTGGAGGAGGTAGTTTTCCCCACTTTTCTCAAAAACTATTGGTCCAAAAGACATCAATCAAAGTGTGGACCAATCAATGGGTATTCCCCCGGAGAATGATCACACAAACATGCTAGTCTTGCTCTCAGAAACGGAGGAGTGGTCGCTGACGTGCGGTGATAGGCTAAAAGTGTACGGAACATGGTTAGTCTACGTTAAATCACACAAATGTTGATATCCAGATGAAATGACAAAAATGAGAAGAGAACATTAAATGTGCTGAAGTGAGATTGTGTGTCATATGATGATCAGGAGAAGGAAATATGGTCATTTTCCCCCCAGCTTACCCGGCTAACTGGGAAATCTGGTCCTCATGCAAAACAGACACGCAATCGTTACACATCTGCGACAACAATTATGTGACATTTGTTTTTTGTCAGTGTAACTATGCAAACATTGAACTAACCTGCTAATGTGAGCGGACACATTCACAGACTGCTGTAACCAGCGTTAGTTCGCTTAAGTTTGACCAAAGGTTTTCATACACGGAAATACGGAGCTAACAACTTGAGTTGGTAACGTTAACGTTAACTGTTAATAAGAAAATTAATTAATTGTTTGTCTTGCCTGAGTCGTAAACTTCAGGTCTCCACAGCAACATCTCTGACAACAACAGCGGTTCCCCTCTTCTTCGTGGCCAACGAAAGTAACAGAGAACTGATGGGCCCGTAGCGCCACCTTGCGGAGACTCGAGTAGCGTCTATAAAGCCAGTTCATACTATTCCTCTTGCTTCGGTTTAGAATTGCTCAAAACTGAACTACTAGTTAATGTTTATCTGTTTAATGTATCCTTAATATTTTGTTTTATTATATTTTACCAATCATGAACAGTTTCGACAGTCTAGAAAATTAAAAAAAGAACTTTAATTTGAAACTATTTAACTATTGGTGAAAATCAAGTTTTTAATGTTGTTTATATGTCTGTGGTGTTTTTAATATAACAAACCATGTGCAAATTTAAGTTATCACAATTGCTGAGTATTTTTCTCCTTAAAACCGCAGTGAGCCAAAGACAGTCTCAAAATCGCTGTTTGAAATCGCTGGTGTTTCTGACGTCGCAAACTTCCTTGTAACCAATCAGGTCAAAGTGTGATCGTCAACGAGTGGATCTCTAAGCTGTTGTGAGTGAGTGGAGGCAGGACTAATTTGCATATTCATAGAACAGTGTATACTAAATGAGGCAAGGGTGTAGTTACATTAAAACTATTTCAAGGCTTTTTTTTTCAAAGGAAAAAACGTTTAAATACGCCATTTGTGTGATCAAAGATAAGTCTTAAGGGATACAATTATTGACTACAGCAACATATCTCATTTTCAGCAATTCTTCATTCTGGTATCATTAAGTCACAACTGAATGATTTCTTTAGATTAACAAGAAAATCCACACTGAAGATTGCCTTATTTATACTGTCTGGATGACTGGATGCTTTACTAGAAGGGAGAGAAGAACAGCATAATACCATGTTCATGAACAATATTGCTTCTATAATCAAATACAACGGTCTTTCAGTACTGAACATTTTAATTTTTACAAACACTTATAAAATGTTACTTGTGTTGGAGCAGAATTTGTTCCACACTGAAGTTCAAGTATTACTTAAAGGGATAATTCACCTAAAAATGACTCACCCTCAAGTTATTCTAAACCTGTATGAGTTTCTTTCTTCTGTTGAACACAAAGAATAGTCGACGGCACGCATTGGCTTCCATGGTATTTTTCTACTATAGAAGTCAATGGGTGCTGTTAACTGTGGTAACCAACATTAACCTTTTATTTTACATCCAGCTCTTTGTTTCTCTTCCTCCATTATGCTATCATGACACATGACTATAACATCATCTGAGAAAAACTCATTTTATTACGGTAAAGAGTACCACAATGTGCCAGAGAACTACATTATCCAGGCTGAAATTTCATATTCTGGAAGAAAGGAGGCAGCTATTAAATTACTAAGAAAACAAGTTAATTAATACGAGGTGTGATATAGATGAGCTGACTGGCTTTTCATTCAAAATATCCTGTGGAAACTTCAAAATGGTTGAATGTTTGGGGGTCCCAAAAAAATAAAAATAAAATAACATAAAATCAGTTTTGCACAATTATTTCAGGAATGATCGAGAAATCAGGCATCACTCCTTGCGACATCAAGATTTTTTTACATTACATCAAAGAATAGATTGACAGAAGATAACATTACAATTGATCGGAATGCAATTTTATGGCTTTTTGATTTTTTTCTTCATTACAAAGGCACCAGAGAGGAATGACAGAATTGTTGCACCTCACAGAAGAAGATAAATCAATAAAATCAACAAAAAGCCTTTCAGAAAAGCTCCTTGGGTGCAGTATGTGGAAGTGGCGAGGAGTGGAGAGTTGAGACATCACTGGTCCTCTTTACATGCCCATTCGAATGCTCTGAATGATCTGGAATATTGCTGAGGAGAGACACAAAAACAAAACAAAAAAACAGTGAAGCTCAGAGTGATATTGCAGCTTTGGAAAAAATGAGGAGAAAGAATATTGATAACCTGAACTTTGTGAAGTCAAGGTTTATAACAACATAAGTGCAAGCTTTATAAAGGGCCTTTTTTTTTTCCTCTCACTAAAGTAAACAGATTTTTCCCAAAGAGTGTCATCTTTAACAGATGCTTTCTGGATCTAATCAGATAAAAAGATTGCAAAAGATCACAAAAGTTAGGGCAGGCAAACAGAGAGCAAGATGACCCCGAAAACATGGGACGAAAATGGCATTCGTTCAATGCAAACAGATTCCCAGTTTTAAAATCTTAACCCATTGTGAATTCTGGTTGCATCGCGCACATTATGGAGAATCTTCACCGATTTTCTTCTTTCCAATCTCAAACCTGCACACACACTACAGGATTTAAAAATCATGGCACATCACACACACTACAAGAAATTCTTAAGATTACAATGCCAGATTTAGCATCTCACAGAGAAGTGGATGTAAACAAAATGGATGCGGTGTTGTGGCGACTTGCTGTAGACATTACATGAGGAGACATTATAAAGGCAGTCGTTCCTCCATCGCCATTGTCCACCAGACCGTTTAAAGGGATACTTCAGGATTTAGCATTAAGCTCTTGTATTAGTAGAAAACCTGTAGTATTTTCAAATTACCATGCTTTCCACCCTCATATCCCCCTGAGACGAGAGATTCATGTATTTTTTGTCTGGAAAAAATCCTCCGATGACGCAAAAATCGTCATTTTGCGTCATCGGAGGATTTTTTGGCCAGAGGCTAAAGACTACAGTCAGTAGAAGGAGCTGTCCCGCATGTTCTCAACCCGCCCATAGAGGGTGGGATCTCACTCACAGAATGTACACATAGTGTCAGCTAGGGGTGTAACAATACATCGATATGGATCGATACATCAATCAAAAGTCTAACGATACGATGCATCGATGCCACACATAAAATATCGATTATACGGTACCTTTATTTTGACACTCTCCACATCCTCACGTAATTTTTCTCAGCTGAAATAGACGCCTGACAAGATTGACTGAACCCTTTGTCACAAAAGCCGGTATTTTCCACTGTCAAGGCATCGCGAGTTCATCTTTTACAGCAGAAACGACAAGCACCCTTGTTTGTGAAACAGTGCGCAGTATTCAGGTCAGGTGACAAGCCTGCTAGTCACTTTGAAAAGACGCGCTAGCTGAGAGGAGTTTCGTCAAAGCTGATTAAAAGTGATCGAGGATGGATTTCAACGAACTTGATGAACCTGTGATATCTTCTTCGGGGCGTAAAAGGAAAATAAGATCTGAAACTTTTTCACGGAATCTTGCTAAAACAGCAGGTTAGTGGTGAGGGAAAAGCTCTCTGTATCGCGTGTACGTTATTCACAACAACAAAGTTTGACAGGCATCTAGATGTCAGCTGAGGAGATTAACATTACAAAGATTAAGTGTTTTATTAAGTATCGTAGCAATTACTAGGCTTTGTTTAAAGGAACACTCCGACTTTTTGGCACTTTAGCCTATTCACCGTATCCCCCAGAGTTAGATAAGTCCATACATACCTTTTTCATCTCCGTGCGTGCTACAAGTCTGTTTGACGCACCCACCGCTAGCCTAGCTTAGCACAAAGACTGGATGTAAATGGTTGCAGCTAGCATACTAATCCAAATAAGTGACAAAATAACGCAAACATTTTCCTATTTACATGTTGTGATTTGTATAGTCACAGAGTGTACAAAAAACAAAGTCACATGAGACACAGACATATTTTAACCGTATAAATACTGGGAACTATATTCTCTGAAGGCGAAGCACTGCTACTTGGGCGGAGTGATAACCGCAGCACCTGAGACGCGCCGTGGTGAGGAGCAGAGAGCGCGTCTCAGGTGCTGCGGATGTGAAATGTGGAGTTATCTGCTTTTGCCACACACAAAAAATATATAGCTATAGCCTATATTTAAAAAAATACTTTCAATGCACTTTAATTTAATAATTTACCTGTATTTTTTTTTGTTATTATTACTTAATCAAAACAACCTCTTCTGTTAGTTCATTTGCAAAAACAGATAACTCTGTTTTTACTTGTAACTTGTAACAAACAACTTGTAAATGTCCCAATTGGGAGAGGGTGTGCAATTTTCAAAGAGTTTAATTAAACTTTCATATATTTTTGGATGCATTTGTGAGTTAATAAACGTAACTGGTTGTGTAAACTTGGCACATAATATCTAAATATCGATAAATCGATTGATAACCCTGAATCGAATCGTAATCGTATCGCGGAATGTTTTGAGGTATCGGCAATAATCGTATCGCTGGCTGAGAGAATCGATATCGTATCGTATCGTGATGAACTGTCCGATTTACACCCCTAGTGTCAGCCATCTTTTTTTGGAAGCTAAGCTAGCAGGCTCTTGTTCTGTGGAGAAAGCTGAGTATTAGGGGTTACCATCCTCTTTTTCCCGGACATGTCCGGCCGTCGATATCCGGGATTCAGCTTTTGCTTTCTGCAGCTGAATTCATTCCGATTGGTGAATCTGAATGTATTGTTTACATGAGCGCTAAACAAGTGATCAGTTGATGTGAGTTTTAACATTGCTAAGAAAATTCCCGCTCCTCCGTGAGAGATACGAGACCAGTGCGTCTCACAGGTGTCACTCATCAGTAATCACGCCACCGGCCTCGCGCCGTTCTCCCGCGGCCCTAGCCTCGTCCTGCTCGCCACAGTAAACATAATGAATGGCGACTGTAGAACGCAAAAGCCGATTCCCGGACATTTTGGCCGATCTCGAAACACATTTTCGGGCAGACTCATCACGGAGACTCACTAGTAGCCTAGACTCAGCCTAGAAAGCTCCAAATTTAAAAATAATTTCACATTTCTTCTACATAAATGACCCATTTTAAATATACATTCATCTTTCCAGAGGTGAAGTATCCCTTTAAGGTTAGATCTGTAATAACCGAACATTACCAGATAATCTGGGCCGAACATCGGAACCAACCGGTGCCCTGGATGTAATTTTGTCTCTGGATGTCAGGAGGGGTAAAACGAGCATAAATCAGCCTGAAACACCTATAGTCTGAGCTCGGCTTAAACTACTTTATGTCTTAAAAACAATGTGTAGATCTGAGCCGGCTGGTAATGAGATCCATTACTCGAGTACAAGATACGGACTTTCTTACATATTGTTGTGACGTATATCCGAGTGAAAGCTTCTCGAACAAGAAAAAAAATTAGGCCGGGACTTGATTTTGTCCATGGTGGTTTGCTATTGGTCGATCTCATGTGAGTGACAGGTTGTCCCGCCCTCATGCCAGTAAACACATCATCAGAGAAGAAACGTTTCAAGAGGGAGGGGAAGTTAAGTCTGTGGAATACTTTTGATTGGTCAATCGCAGTAATAGCAGTATTTTATTCCCTGATAACAACCTGTAACACAGGCTCATCCGGGTTACTGTCACTGAAGGCGGTGCTTTACGCTTGCTAGGAATGTTTTTTCCTCATGGAAGTTTTGCATTTGGTGAGCTAATCAAATATTGAGGTTTAATCAATGTTTCGTGTAGTTAATTAATTCTGTCATCCGGTATCTCTCTGTTTCATAGAAACGCAGCTACTGTCATTTTGCGACTATTGTTTTGTACACTATATGGGTTATTATAAAATAACAAACAGGTAAGATTTTAAAACAGTTTCATCTCATAACAATATTTCTTATCCTCATTATTATTTATGTGGTGAAATGCTGTGTAATAAGTGGTATGACTGTATACCGTATCCCTTAAATGTCCGTCTAGTTTGAACTTGCCACGCTAGCAAACTTGCTCTCTCCGTGGAAGCTTTGCGTTTAAAGACCTAATAAAATATTTAAAATCAAGTCAATATTTTGTTTTTGGTTATTTACTTGTGGCAAGTAGCCGTGTAATAGACGGGATAATGTGCTTCCAGGCGGTTATCGCAGAATAAACCCCTTCAGGCTGATGCAAGACTCCTGATCACTCTGTCAGGGTTTATTCTGCGATAAAAACCAGCTGAATGTACATTATCCCGACCCTTACACTTTATTTTTTTTTATGTGCACGGATAAATCCTTTATGATACTGCAGTATTCAATTTAAAAAATAAAAAAAGAATTGTACATTTTGATTTCATGGTGACTTTAAGCAGTGTTGTTGGCAATGTTCTTCAATGCTGTTTTGAGAGTAGCAACACCTGCAAATTCACGTGTTGTACCCCAAATGAGCAGATAAAGTCATGCTATCAGTCCAGCCTTGTCCATGTAAATAGTGTGCATTATTATCTCGGCCTTCACAAGGTTTCACAGTGCGAGTGTGCCAAAAAAAGTTGAGTGGAGGTCGGCTTCGTCTACATATCTCTGACTCAATAAAAAGTGCAACACCAGCTCGTATAAAAACAAATGGTATTCAAATTAACGTGGGTCTACGGCATGATAATCTTTAGAATTGGTCATTTCACTCACCTGAGCCGCAAACAACAAAGATGAAGAGTGCCAAGAGCCACGGTCCCACCGACACTTTCTCATCACTCACGGTTCTCTGTGTGAATTCACATTCAAATCAGTTGCAAATTAATCGCGCATTATTTAATAGTAGTAGTAGTGCAGTGGGCTTCAGCATACTGCAGTATAGGGACAGTATTTCACTACAAAGAAAGATAAACCATAACGCCTGATATTATTAAAACCAACCAGCCATGTTAGCACATTACGTTAAGTTCATTTCTCTTCTGCGGTTACACTGTTGAAGATCGTGAAGAGACGTCATACCGTCGATTTGACGTTGCCTCTCTGCGTGATGTTTTTGCTGTGTTTCTCGTTGGCCATACGAATCCTCTGTTTGGCGACCATCGTTGCAAAATGCTGGTGTGTTGTAAAAAGTGAGCTGGTCACAGTCACAAATATGACGAACACAACACAAACTACTAGTGAGGATGAAGAGACAACTACGTCGATTTTTGTCTACGTCCTCGGAATGTAAGCTCCGCCTACACCGGAAGAACGCAAATGGACTCATGATGATGCTCTGGGTCAGGGCCAGCCCGCTTTTTGCAAAACGCTGATAATAAATGTCAACGCTAAATTACTTTATAATTATTAATCATTTACTAAGTTTATTAAGTTCAAGTTTATTTACGTTTTTAAAATTCGGTACCGTCCTTGCATAGTGCGGTCATACACTTATATAAATAGTTCATATTAATCAAGACCTTGGGTTGGCAGCCTTGGATTCTTGCCAAAAAAAGCATAGGCCTACACATTTTTTTTACATGTCAATTAATGGATATGAGGCGTAAAACAGTGTAACATTTCTAGAAAACCAAAAACAAATACTGATATCCGGTTTGTAAACGATTTGTTCTTTTGAGTCGAATCTTTTTAATGAATCGATTGAACCGGGTTGCAAAACCAGCTTGAATTGGGACTGTCCCAGTGGGTATTGGGCATAGTAGGTATTGGGACAGGCCTCTTTCACGATTCGGACGGAATCTGAGATTTTCAGAGAACAATTCACAGACTTAAAGAACCTTCTCTTTCGGAGTCGAGAAGCGAGTTGATTCACTGTATGGTTGATGAAACAATGTGTAGGCCTATGCGTTTTAATGACTTTATGTTAACTACCAGTCGAAAGTCTGGAATAGTTAAGGTTAAATTGCACAATATTAAATTGCACAATCACAATATTACTGTTTTACTGTATTTTATCAAATAAACACAGCCTTAGTGAGCATAAGAGACTTTTTTCAAAGCATCTTAATTATTCCAAACGTTTGACAGGTAGTGTTGTTTGCAATTAACTAAACTGAGACAATTGAATTTACAA
This sequence comes from Rhinichthys osculus, assembly GCA_029959095.1. Taxonomy (NCBI): domain Eukaryota; kingdom Metazoa; phylum Chordata; class Actinopteri; order Cypriniformes; family Leuciscidae; genus Rhinichthys; species Rhinichthys osculus. The sequence continues at coordinate 33,048,580 of JARWKJ010000007.1, read as the reverse complement.
CTAGATAAAAAAAAAGTTTGTCAAGATGACGAACTTTGATGTTGGCTTGAGAGAGCCTGTCAGTATCCCATTTGTAAAATCTTGAAGTTTGAAGACTAAGTTTGAATTAGTTTTAAAAGCTAGAAATTTGAAGGTAGATTAAACATCGGTAAACATTAAACAAAAAAAGGCCAATAAGAGACTACATAAAAAAAAGAAGAAAAATAAACCACGTCATGACGCAATAGCGTGAGGACGCAAATATCTTTTTTTAACCAGTTCTCTGAAATGAACTGTTCAAAAGAACCGATTCGTGGAAATGAGCCGGGCTTCCCGTCACGGAACGAACCAATCACAGCGTCGCTTTTAGGATTACCCGTATGAAATTCAGCAGTCTGAGTCCACTTCCTGTCTTCAGTTCTGTAACTGATCGTCGTGGGTGAAGATGCGTTGGTTGCCTCTCTCGGTGATAATAATATGGGCCTGTACTCTTTACAGCGCCTCTGCGGATATCAATGGCGTAAAGAAGATGAAGATGCATTTTGCCGCCGGTCCACTTCTTAAATTCCAGATTTGGTGAGTAAGAGTTTGGACACTTTAATGGCGCACGGCTTCGGTCCCCGGAACAGGCCGATGACTGTATTGTGACATTGAGTGTGTTGATATAGTAGCACAGATTAACCTCGCAGATAAACTGTACTGTGATAGTATGCTCAAACTAGCCTTAATTTGTCTCATATGGCACACGCAGTCTGGCAAGTAACCTCAGCAGGATGTTATAATCGGCCAGTAATCCGGTGTTAAGTGGAGAGCTCTCATTTGAGCATTAGCCCATTAGTGGATCTGTCTGTGTGCTTCGCTTTTGAACCGCTGCACGTTAAATAAATGCTGCTTTTATTGATTTATAAAGCACATTCGATGCTGCTATAATACCTTGCATCCATTGGAAGGGCGTTTACCACAATCTGAAATGGAAATGATTGTTCATATTCGAGGTCATTTCGGTAACGATAACTATAGGCTGCCGAGTAATCAATAACCGAGTAATCAACCGATAGTTATAAAAGATACTGAATGAAAACAAACATAACACATAAAATTGTGCTGAACTTTATTTATATATAATATATATATATATATATATATATATATATATATATATATATATATATATATATATATATATATATATATATATAACCGTACTGAACCATGAAAATGTACTGTACTTTTTAAATATAAATTAGTGTTGTTAAATCGATTAATCGCATCTAACATAAGTTTTATGTTTAACTTGCATAATAAATGTGTGTATATTATTATAATTATACATGTCTCTGTGTGTATATACTGTATACACACACATTTATACATGTGTATACACAGACACACACATATACACAATTTATTATCAAAACAAAAACTTTTGTTAGATGCGATTAATCGATTTGACAGCACTAATATAAATATGAATATATGAATTATACCTTGATCATTTATGTTACTTTGTAGTGCATTAACTAATGTAAAGAAATACAACTTTTAAAATGCAAAAATGTTTTTGTAAACGGTGAAATTAACAAATGAGCAATACTTGTATTAACCTTAGTAAATGTCACCAATGGAAATTTAATTGTAAAGTTTTAGCATTTCATATAAATCCAAAGAGTCATACTTAAAGATGGCCATCTTTAAATATCTACACAAAGGCAATAGCGTTGAAACACATACTGTATATTGAATGTACTCCCACACGCTATTTGCTTCTATTTTAGAACACTTGATTATCTAATCAAAATATGTATTACAGTGACGATAAAAAAATTAAAATAAAATCGAATGCGTTTCTGATTTGTTAAAGTTTCTTTGGTTCTATCGGTGCAGATTAATCACAAAACCGATTAATTGTCAGAGCTCTAATTTATATAGTTACAGCACCATAGTGCAGTTGTATTTATCACTCTGTAAGTGAAGCAAAGGCTCTGAGGTGTGTCTTCATCTTGTTTGTTTTGTTTCAGTATCTCCTGAGGGTACAAGCGGGTGTTTGAGGAGTACACGCAGGTTTTGTACCAGCGGTACCCAGACATCCGCATAGAAGGAGAGAACTACCTTCCAATGCCTCTCTACAGGTAATGGCCCACACAACACCGCTCATTGTTACAGTCACGTTCCTTCGAGCCTCGTGGCCTGGAATGAATGTATAAATAAAATCAATAACAAAATAATTTATTACATTTTTATTTCAATTGTATTTATTCATTTATATATAATATTCATAATATGTGTTTGTTTGTGTATAATTCATTCTTTTTAAAGTGTCCTTTTTCTTCCCTCCAGGCACTTTGCTTCCTTTCTGTCTATGTTTAAGCTGGTGTTAATCGGAGTGGTAATTTTGGGGAAGGATCCATTTGCTCTATTTGGCATGCAGGCTCCAGGCATCTGGGTTTGGAGTCAGGAGAATAAGGCAAGACCATTATGCCCGCTACACATTGTACGATTTTGGGCTGTCCCAGCCGAAAGATGACTGATTTCTGTGGTCGTGGCTCCTAATCGCTGGTCCAGTGAGAGAGGTTACAGTCTTTTGACCAAAGATGGCCTGCGATAATGTGTTTTGCTGCGGCGACCTACGTCTACTGACTAGCCAATGAAAATGCAACACGAAATGGCGTATTGATCGATGCGACATGTAGCTAAAACTACTTGCCTCAAGCTCCATTTGCAAGATTGTCATGCCAAGTTGGCCTCTTTTCCCTAGCCATGGGGGAACTCAACTGTAATTTTCGGAGAACTACGACTTGTAACCAAGCTATTTTAGTACTAGGTTAGATGGAAGATCCAACAGGGGTTCAAATACAAACTTTTCCCCCCATGGACCTCATTAGTCTTTAACTTCGTCACCTCGGTGTTGTCTGCAGTGCTAGGAGAGAATGCACCCGAGAGACCAAAGGACAAGCCTCATGTTAATGTTCACCTGACTCTCAATGTGCCATTCCTGAAATGTAGACGAGGACGATTTTAATCTTCAGCATTCTTTGAATTTTTTAAAAAAGTATTCAAACATTAAATATGTACAGTACAAGCAAACTAGCTGCAGCAATGCTTATTTGATGGGATTTGTTTCTTTTTGTTAGATATATGCCTGTATGATGGTGTTCTTCTTCAGCAATATGATTGAAAATCAGTGTATGTCTACAGGTGCTTTTGAAATCACGCTCAATGGTAAGTGTTCATTTTAATATTTCAATGTATAAAATATAATGTATATTATTGTTTATAATAGTTATTGTTGAAATTATTAGAATTACTGTTGTTTTATTTGTATTGTGTGTATATATATTTGTGTGTATATAATATTAATTTACCTATACATAAAGTTTGTAAAAATGTATAATTGAATGATTATAGTTTAGATAGAAAATCGCTGTTATGACCCCTTTCAGAACAACATAACTCGACCAAAGACATTCAAACCCTTAAAAGGGATGGTTCACCCTAAATTTAAAAAGAAGTCATCGTTTACTCACCCTGGAGTTTTAATGCCATATGCCCTTCTTTCTTTTTCGAACTAAATCCCGCTTGTTAATATAATGGCAGTGAATAGCGACCAGGCTCAAGCTTTTTAAAAACGACACAAGTATCACAAAATAATCCCATGCCGTATATCCCAAGTGTTTTTAAAGGGCTGTACGGTTGGGTTTGGTGCAGTCCAGAGATTGAACACGGATACTTTTTTTTGGGATTTCTAGCCGTTGAATTTCACGTCTCCTATTAGAGTCTCATAAACGTGCACATCATGCAGCCATGCACAGAAGACCAATGGGCAAGGTCAGGATTTTTGTTAAATAATACGTACAATTTTGGTTTGTTTTTCACCAAACCTTATCGTATAGTTCCAGAACACTTGGGATGTGACGCGTCTTTTTTAAAAAGCTTGATTCTGTTCGTTATTCACTGCCAGCATATGGCCGACTTTTGTGGTCCAAAAAAGAAAGAAGGGCATACGGCATTAGAACAACACCAGAGTGAGGAAATGATGATTTAATTTTCAATTTTAAGGTTAACTAAACCTTTAAGCCTTTTTTATTGCAAATAAAATGGTGCTAAATTATTGTTTATCAAATCAGAAGAATTCGAGGTGTTCACTGTTTATCATGCAGGATGTAGACATCTATAGAGAGTGGCTGCATGACGGTTGCCTATTTCAGTGGTTTAGTCTGGCGGAAGTGACAAATGCTGTGGTTGCACTATCGCTATGGTAACACTATTTTTGGGGATTTTTTTTTTTTTTTTTTTTGGTTAGATGTTCCAGTTTGGTCCAAGCTGGAGTCCGGGCACCTGCCTTCCATGCAGCAACTAGTTCAAATCCTGGAGAATGAGATGAAGATGAACGTCCACATGGACACACTTCCACACCCTCGTTTGTAACCTTGCCTCTGATTCACTGCATGGAGCCTAGGACCCCTCCACGTATGTGAAACCATCATAACCTTACTAAATGTTCAATGAATGTCTATTATTTAAAATTGTCTTTTGTTTAAAAAAAAAAATCTATAATTTGAAAGTGTTGGGTCAGTAAGATTATTCTGAAATACGTCTTGCTCAACAAGGCTGGATTTATTTAAACAATATGAAGGTTTGCCTAGGTTAAAGCAGATGACTGTTTATTTTTATCCCTCTCTCAGCCTTATTAATTCTCTTCTCTCTCATATTCTTTTTTAGTTTTGTGGTGAAGCTCTCCTACGGTTGTGAGGTGACGTTTATGACGGTTTGCGCTGAAAGTAGAGCCTCTGCTAGCGCACACCCGATGCTCCGCGTCGTCCTCATCGAGCCTCTCGGAGATGCACCTCCTACAGACGCTGGTGTGGGATTCATGGCAACAACAGTGGCCATATAGATATGACTAGCCCATCTCTTGTGCAATAACTATTTGGTTCAGGATATATGCTCACAAGGAATATGTAATAAATATTTTCTATTTGAGTTCAGTTAGCTCAGTCAACTAAATTTACTCTTTCCTTTCTTTTGATTCTACTGTATAGCTAAACCCTGGTCTTTGTTTTATGTAATTAATAAATAGATATGAGAAGCTAACTTATACACCCATCCCTCATCATGATAATTTAACTTTTAAGTGACATTAATTATATTTCTGAGCCCTGGTTTTTTATATTGCTTTGTATAGCTTAAAATGTTTAGAAAATTGAAAATAAAATGAATTAACAGAATATTGTGTCTTTATTGGACATAAAGCAAATCGTTTTTAAAACATTTTAAACATAAAAAAAAGAAAGACGAGAAGAGTATTAGCTGAGTTGCACACTATATTACATATAAAGGTTGAAAAAGAATTACCATCAGCAAACCGACCCACTTCTCTTTATTTAATAATCTCATTATTCACTCATTTGTCTTGTAATGCTGTTAATCTAGTCCAGAATTGGGGTTAGTCTGGTTTTACCCAGATCACTTCAGGTGAAAAGTCTTATGTGCTTATCACGGTCTCAGAATCTTATTGTGAACTTGGTCTTAGTTTTGGATTCTTCAAATTTGGCAGATTTACAGTTAATGTAGTTTGTTTAGTGAAGGCTTTATTTTATTTTTCTATAGCAGATTTTTTACGGCTAATTAATGCAAGTAATATTAATTAACAGACATTTAATTTAATACAGCTAATTTAAACATTAATAAAAATACTACTGTTCAGGTGCAATTAAAAGATACAAGTTTTGATTTTGATAACATTAACTTAATATATTACGTTAAGATTAATAAATGCTTTAATAAATGTCGTCACCTTTATTTAGCGCTTTATACAACACAGTTTCAAAGCAGCTTTACAGCGAAAATGATGATTCAATGATGCAAACAGTTCATTTCGGCTGAAGTGAACAGCAGCTCTAAAATAAATAAGTGTCATTGTTCAGCGGAAGTCAGTTCAGTGTTGATTCAGTTCTGTTGTAAAGATCATCGAGTATTAAATTAGTTCGATTTATCTATCAAGCAGTTGAGCAGAAAAATGTGATGTCGTCGACCAGCTCAGTTCACTGTAAAAAGTGATCAGTTGACTTAACTGTAAAAAAGTTAGGAAAACCGTTGCCTTAAAAGTATAGGCTATGGAAGGCTATGAAGCCTCCTTTTATATAGCACCATGTATATGACTAATACGTGTATGACCAATCTCTATATATGACCCCTGTGAATAAATGGTTTCAATGAATGCAAAAGAAGAAATGCTTTTAATCAGTCTCGGCCTGTGAGAAACCTTTGAAGTGAAAAGGTAAAGACTTATTTTTGTGCTTCCCGAAATAAAACTGAAATCGAAAAGAATTTGATTATACCTGACATTTTTGGTAACATTAGTAAAATGTTTAGGTAACTGTTAAACTTTGATTACCGGTAATCTAGGTACAGATAACTAAGTTCAGTTAACTTTGATTAATCTAGGTTCACACTAAGGATGATAACTATAACTACAGGGTTCGACATTAACGTTTGTCCAGGACAAGTGGATTTTTTGAAGGAGCAAGTGAAAGAGAATTTTACTTGGCCGACCGGACAAGTAGCCTGATTAAAAATTAAGTGACAAAAAATAACTAGAGACCCGGGTTCGAATCCACTGTGAGACACCAATGTGTCCCTGAGCAAGACACTTAACCCCTAATTGCTCCAGAGGTGTGCGACCTCTGACATGCATAGCAATTGTAAGTCGCTTTGGATAAAAGCGTCAGCTAAATGAATAAATGTAAATGTAACTAGGGAGGCACCAAAACCCAAGAAAGATTCTGATTTGATTACATTCAGTGTAAACAGTGATTTATAATGGATATTCTATTTCCGGTAACAATGTCAAGCTGTTGGGGCTCGCTGCCTGGCCTCTCTGTGAGACACTTTCATGGAAAAAAGCAAAACAAATATGCATATAACAAACATGTATATAATTTGCGGGCATCAGGGAGACACTATCAATATGTGGGAGACTCCCGGATCTTCCGGGAGAGGTGGGATGTCTGCAAATGAGCGTAACAGCACACAAACAGAAACTCACATACCGGTAAAAACATACCGGTACTGAGGAAGAAATTCAAAATGTTGAGTTTTATATTTATAACATATGATAAAATAAAGTAATGTAACACTAGCAAGGGAGCTGGTTTGACATATATTATCACAATTGCAAATGTTACATTGATTTTATAGTTCAATAAACAAGTAGTTCATATTAAGTTACTTACTTTTTAGACAAAATATTGACTGTTTTTGTTCTATTTAAGTTATAGTCCTCTGCGTTTCTGTGATAAATCTCGAGTGAGCTTCACTATGTGCTTATTTTATTCAGATATAAGTCATGGCATGAGGGTGTGATAAATGTCGACATAATTTTCATTTTCGGGTGTACTCTCCCTTTAAGATTTACTTTCTGTGGTCACTTTTGATGGTGAACCTCTATTTATTGTTAACTTTTTTTTTTTTTTACCAAGTTTGTTAAGGTATGGTTGCATTTACCATTGATTGACACATTTAAGCAGGCAATTTAGCAGTCGTTCCGATAAGAATCCAAGCGATCGGAATTTCGAGTGAGGGCGAGAGATTTCCCCACGTATATTTATTTCTCACTGGGTTTAAGTTGCTCACGCAAATTTGCCACATTGGTCACAGCAAGCTACTTGGTTTGAAAGTGACTTCTGTGTGAGCTCTGTGCTTCATAATCGCAACACTATTGACAATAGACAATGGAACTTTTTTGACCATGAAATTTCGCTCATGTGACTGCACCTTTAATCAAGCGAGACTAGCATGTCTTGCGTGAGTGTCAGTTCATGGATAGGCCTTCAGACAGCGCTGGATAAAGGCCTTGTCTGGCTCTTCCATTTGTACTCTGTGGCTCAAACTCCGCAGCCTTCGGACCAGCGAGTGAAGGAAAGGTGGAGGTCTGATCCTCAGATGTGTGAGGCTGGATGGAAAGGCTTGGCACTGCTGTAACCGTATCAGAGCCATGTGAAGGCCAACTCTGCATGCCAGAAGTACTAGTTCCTCTTTACACATGAGCGGTTGAGGAGGAGTGTTGTGTTCTTTGGACTGTAAGCAAAGACACGGCAGACAAAACACTTAGCTGGACCAATCTGAGTTGAGTAATAAGTGTGACGCATCAACAAAACGTCTCAAAACTCTCATATGAATAGCTAAAATCGGTGATCAGATTAAAAGACAGGACTTGTGTACTTTCTTACCGACTCACAGTTGCCTACTCTGAACCTGGCTTGCTGTCCTGAAGCAAGGAATGACACAAACACCAACTGTTGGTTAAGAACCCGGACCCCTATGTTTCTGTTGAGCGACAGAAAGAGTGGTCTCAGGGGTGTTGGTGTTTGAGCCGGGTCTGTCCAGCTCCACGTTCGGATCCTTCTCCCGCTCTCATCTAGACTCCGCCCACCCCAAGCACCCATACTCAACCTGCACCACAGGAAACAAGAGCCACGTCACAGTTCACCGAACTTTATATTATACTACAGTTTAGCTATATAGAGTTCAATTCATAACGGGTTAGTCATCATTTACTCTCACCCTCATGTCGTTCCAAACCCACAAGCCTTTTGTTCCTCTTCAGAACACAAATGAAGATATTTTTCTTTTATGTCCATCTATGAAAGGGTTAGTTCACCCAAAAATGAAACTTCTGTCAGTTACTCACCCTCATGTTGTTCCAACCCTGTAAGACTTTGATAGCAAAGAATGGAATATATTTTCTTACATCAATCTGGTACAATATTATTCTATTCAATTCAATGTAACAAACAAGTTAGATCAAAAGTAACCAAACAGTAGTACTAATTATGGTTTTTGGAATCAGTAACAGACTACAATTTGTAAGTAATAAGAAGTAAATAAAAGCCTAAATTTAATATGTTCATCTTATATCAATCATATGTCTTTGGAAGACTTGTATTAAACCGCTTGATTCATATTGGTTTTACAAATATTTGATTGCACTTTATTTTACAGTACGTGCACTTTTAATGTACTTATAGTGCACTTACCCACACAAGTAGTGAGTAGTGTAAGGTAACTACATGGGTTAAGTTATGGTTTAGAGGTAGGGTTCAGGTTAGCAGTTAGTGTCATTCCTACAATAAGTACATGGTATGTTCATGCGAAACAGGACTGCAAAATAAAGTGCTGCCGAATATTTTGAAGTGTCAATGTTTTGGTTTTGTGGACTTGCAGTGGAATGACCAAAATCTTTCAGGTTTCATTAAAAATATCTTCATATGTGTTTTAAAAATGAACAAAAGTCTTAGGATTTGGAAAGACTCATGGGTGAGTAAATAATGACCGAATTTAATTTTTTTTTATCTTTGGGGTGAATTATCCCTTTAAAGTTCAAATGTATTAGTGTATGTAAAAATGTAGATTAAAAAAATGCTGTAAAAGCATTTATTATTTATAATAAATTCATTTTTGGTTCATGATATCTAATGTTATATGATATCTAATGTTCATGATATCTAATATATCTTAATAAATATTAATGTTCCCGTGGTTAGATTCTTGGCCCATCTGTCTAACGGTATTTATTGTCAAATAAATGTTGTCTTCCAAATAGAGCGCTGCAGGGATGATGTATTTTTGTAGGCCAAAACCCAGATACGAGTTAGCATTATAGCACTTCCGGTTCTATCATCCGTTTTTAGAAAGGGTTTTTGGTTAGACGTCTAAAATAAGGCCTGTGGTTAACATATATACACATTCAAAAAAAACATTTCTCATATCTTCTTTTGTGTTCCGTCAACGACATGTGGTGAGTAAATGATGACAGAATTAAAAAATTTGTGTGAACTATCCCTTTAAGGTTTCAGACTTTCCCCTCCTCCCCTAGATCAAGAATCAGTCCATTTGAGATATTCAGATTCGTGTCAGTGTAATAGCAATTCAACCATACCAAATGCTGCCGTTGCAATGGTAACAAGTGGCTCTGCCATTAGACTGAAAGAGGGCTCTGACTGGGCAAAGAGTCGTCGTCATGTCATCCTGTACTATACAGATCCTTTCCTTCTTACAGATGAGAATGATGATGGCCAAGTTTCCTGAAGGATAGCTATTGACATGACAATAAGGACAATTAACAGCAATAGATAATAAATTAACTAATGTTCAAATTACTGTACAATCATCTTATCCTACGATGCCAAACCCTGTATGGATGCATCAAGATACCACCACGCAAAAGTTTTCCATTACCAATGTCATTGAAGAAATACCCAATTTTTTATAACGATATATAGTTTGTACCACAATCCAGCCTTTTTTTTTTTTTTTTACATAGTTTATAGCCTTTATAGTTAGTGTCTTTTAGTGAAATCTAAAGTCAAACTACAATCCCAGATATTACTAATTACTCATTTATACCTGTAAAGCCTGACATATGAAATAATAGTCTGAATTTGGACAATGGAGAATAAGGAGCTCAAACTTTAGGAGGAAAAAACACCTACATTTTATTCAGTGGCCCAAATTGAGCAAAAACATGCAATAGGCTTTATGTAGTAGTGCCCAGCTGCACTACTTCCTGAACTTCAGCCAGCTCCTTGTTTCCTGTCTGACATTATTGGACAAACTGATTAACCCAGGTGTGTCTGGTATTTGTTACTAGTCAGGCACACCTGGATTAATCAGTTTGTCCAATAATGTCAGACAGGAAACAAGGAGCTGGCTGAAGTTCAGGAAGTAGTGCAGCTGTGCATAAAGCCCATTAGATGCAGTTGCTGATATTTATGTGACCCAAAAATAAGATGAAATTCTGATAGCTTGTAATGTAAATCACTTACTCTTCACACAAGAAGAGCTGCTCTGACTGCCTGAACTGGGCAGAGATCTAGATATATACTCTTAAGGCCCGAAAAGGGCAGAGTAAATGTAACTCCTGCTTGCCCTCTGAAGCAGGAAGAGCAGAGAGAGTAATGACCTGTGCTCTGAACGGAGTAGAGAGCACCTTAGGTATATAGCCGTGTCTTGGTTTGAGGACGACTTTACAGCAGTTGGGCCTAAACCCAAGGCAAGACGCACTCATAGAGAGAGCTTGCAAGTCACCCACTCACTTGACCGAAGGAGGTATTTAGCGAAAGGAGCCGCAGCTCGGCTGATTGGAGCTGCTCGAATGGAGGGCCCTAAGGACTGTAGACAGGTCCCATGTTGGAATATTGAGGGGGACGAGGCGGGTTTAGCCTTCTGGCCCACTCCAGACAACTAACAACTAGTTCTTGCCTATAGACTGGCCGGCCACAGGAGCGTGGTATGCTGCTATGCCCACCATGTAGACTTTGAGCGTGGAGAGGGGTGCACCCCTTGTCCAGCAGCTCCTTCAGGAAAGACAGTACCAGTGAAACCTCACAGGACATCGGGATTCACTCTGGACTGTGCACCAGTCAGAGAAGACAGACCACTTAAGGGCATAGCGGTGTCTAGTGGATGGGGCTCTAGCCTCAGAAATAGTGTTTAGGACTCTCGCGGAGAGGTCCATAGGCTCCTGTCGAGGGGCCAGACAAGAAGGGCCCACAACTTGGGTTGAGGGAGCGAAATCGTTCCCTTTGCCTGAGGGGAATTGGCCACAGGGCTTTTGCAAGCAGCTGCATCAACTTGGGAAGCCATGACTGGTTCTACCAGAGAGGGGTCACCAGAAAGGCTGCACGTCTGTCCTCCCTGATCCTTCTGATGGCCTGAGGGAGCAGCGCAACCAGGGGAAAGGTGTAAAGGGGAAGGCTAGACCATTTGTGGGCCAGCGCGTCCCTGTCCTTTGAGATAAATATTGGACAGTGAGAGTTGTCTTCTGAGGCGAAGAGGTCGACCTCTGCCTTCCCGACGATACTCCAGATCTTATGAACAGTCTGGAGATAGAGCGTCCATTCACCTGAGGACACGTTGGACCGGGACAGCATGTCTGCCCCTTGGTTCAGTCTGCCCGGCACATGCACTGTTCTTAGTGAGCGCAGGTTGCGTCATACCCATGAGAGAAGGCGTCTCACAGAGGCCTTGATCTGAGCCCACCTTGGTGATTTATGTAGGACACCACTGCCATGTTGTCCGAGCATATGAAGACATGGTGCCCTTTTCAGGTCTGGTAGGAAGGTTTTGAGGGCTAGAAAACCAGCAGCATTTTTAGGCAGTTGATATGTAGCCATTTCTCGGTGCTCGACCAGGAGCCTTAACGTCGGCCTGCCCTCGCACAGAGCTTTCCAACCCATTTTGGCGGCATCTGTAGAGACTGCCTTCCTTCTGGAGATCAACCCCAAGTCCACGGCGGTCTGGAGCTGAGGGTCCTTCCAAGAGGCCAGGGCCATGAAACAGCCGTGGTTTACCTTAATACTAAGGTGTGTGAGACACGGTGTTTCAGCCAGTACTGCAGGGGCTGCATGTAGCAGACCCCGTGGAATTACTAATGATGTGGACGCCATTAGGCCCAGCATCCTCTAAAAGGCTCTGAGGGGGTGATGCAATGGCTGGAAGAAAGTGAGCTCTTGGTTAAGTTGATCCTGAATCCCAGGCAATCCAAAAAGCTGAGGAGCAAGAATCTGTGAGTGTCTAACTCGGCCTCTGACTGGGCCAATACGAGCCAGTCATCAAGGTAATTCAGGATGCACACTCCCTTCTGCCGCAGAGGGGAGAGGGCCGCATCCTTGCACTTTGTGAAAGTGTGCGGTGCCAGAGACAGTCTGAATGAATGGACAGTATACTGGGAACGGCAAGCTCACGTCCTCAACAAAAACATAATTTTCAGTTGCCGAGTCAGTTGTACTCAGCTGCAATGCTGTCAGCACTGTGCTCTCTCTTGAGTGCGAACATCACTGGGGAATCCCCTCGCTGCAGGGAGAGTGAGCCACTCGGGATATGGACCGGCATGAGCTTACTTTTCCTGCGAACTCAGCCCTGCGACTCCATTGTTTCTTCATCTCATGCTTCTGAGAGGGAGAGAACGAAGGGGAATGAGGGGAGGCTTTCTTTATGGAGAGTGGTTCGCTCTCGCAGGGAGGCGAGGCTCGCACTCTCGCAGTGAGAGCGTCCGTCTTTGATGAATGCGGCTGGGTGTGGCCCTGGCAAGCAACGTGCTCAGGGGCGCAACGTTTTAAAACAAACGCCAGCGAAAAAAGATGCTCTTTTAGAGAAAAAGTGCAGTATGAGTGAACCATATCAATAGGGAACCATAATTGCGATTCATCTTACTTTGTTTACAACTAGCACATGCTGATGACGTTTTATTCTTCTATACTAACTTGTGGCTTAGCCTATGATTTAATAGATGTCATCATTGTACAGTTTACATACATGTCGTGCCCTACATACACATCGCCTGACAAATATGTCTTACTAAGATATTTAAAATGTGTAGTTTTATGATCAAAGCTATGTAATTTTTATTGTGAGGGCAAAACATATAGGCTAATGCAATGCAATGCAATGATGATTGAGAGCTGAACAAATAAAACAAAAAGCCGGATGTACCATGTTTGATACTCACTTTGTATCATGACTTTTCTAAAAAAAAATATATGTATGGATAATTAAGTAAAGCTAAGTTGCTTCGGTCCAACAAGTGTTCATCTTGAAGTATTACTAACAATATAAAAGTTATTCTTATGTTTACTTTATAAAAATCAGCAAAGACGTGTACCACAACCTGAAGGGTACATTTTTTAGAATTTAACTAAAAGGGCTTTTATTTTCTAAAAATATAAAGTCAATGAATACATCAGATGACAGAAGGCATGTCGTAAATTGTGTACAACAGGTTTTTCAGCAAAGTTTTGATCATGTTGATAGTTTAGAAGCCTTGGAATTTTGCATATCAAATATAATACAGTAGGCTATGAGCATAGCCGCTTTCACACAGCTATTGAAGTTGAAGTTTATTATTACCCATTCTGTTTGTCATATTTGTCTTTAACACTGGTGACATATTGCTACTTAAAAGTACCCACATACTGTAGTATTCCATAGATTATAGCTAAAAGGATACAAAACTTGTGCAGAACCATCTGGAAACAGAGTAAGAAATTTATCTCCATTAGAATAGTACTTCTCCAAGAAACTTGAATTGTTCTGAAAAAAAAAGAGACCAGATGTTTAGTTTAAGGACCTCATTATGGAAGCTTGATCCACCACGGAATAAAAAATATATATTAAAAAAATCCCATAATTAACTTGCATTATAATTAATAATATAAACTCGCAATTCTGAGAAAAATTGCGAGAAAAAACATTTTTATTTTTTATTCCGTGGCGGAAACAAAGCTTCTTCCATACCATGATAATACGACTTTCTAACAGAGTCAATTATTATGGTCAGTTACCTGGTGATGAGTTAAGCCAAACTCAACTGACCCCAGCGCAGAAGACTTATCATGTGTCCATTGTCCGGAGATCTCGTCCACATGCATGTACTCTTTAACTTTCCAAAGATCCTTTTTGGGTGCACATTTAGAGAGACGGAAACTGATAACTGAATTATCATGAGGCACATCTGAGGAGAGAAATGATTAATTTACCCCCTCAACATGCTGTCACTGAATGATATCTTAGTAACACACACACACACACACACTTTAAAACTATTACATTTACAGGGGGTTGAATAATTTTGAGACAGGAGAAGTCATTAAAAGTTGCATTTTCAGTTGAATTTGGGAAAACACTTGAAACATTTGTTGTGTTGAGCTATTTCAATTACTTTTGTTAGCAACTGCAAACAGCTGAAAGTCTGTAAATGTTGCCAATAAATCTGATTTGCAATGGCGGTTGAATAATTTCAACTGTATATAAAGTGTATATATTCCCCATACAAATGTATTTTAGTAGACTTGGAATATTGTCCTATGGACCACTTTTGTGAAATGGTGACTATGCACTGAAAGGTAAATTCTAGTCGTGGGAGTAAATAATGTCAGAATTTTCATTTCTGGGTGTGAATATTCATTGTTACTGATCCATCCATGGGTAAATTGTCAAACATACAGTATGCTCTCACTCACATATGTGGATACTCACCGTTCTTTGATACCAATAAACTGGAATGAGCAGCTCTGTCATATCTCTTTCTCTCTCTCTGCTGCTGTCTGAAACCAATCCAAAGGAATGAAAAGTATAAACAAAATCACATATTTCAGTTTTCATAACAACATGCTCAAGTAACAACACAGTGAAGTTTTAATTTTTTTTTTTATCGTTTTGAAAGAAGTCTCGTCTGTTCACCAAGGCTGCATTTATTTATCAAAGTACAGTAAAAACAGCAATACTGTGAAATCTTAAAATATATTCCTGCCACTTAAAAGCTGAATTTTCAGCATAATTTCTCCATTCTTCAGTGTCACATCATCCTTCAGAAATAATTCTAATATGCTGATTTGCTGCTCAAGAAACATTTCGTATTATTATCAGTTGAAAACAGTTGTGCTGCTTAATATTTTGGTAAAAACCATAATGTTTTTTTCAGGTCTCTTTTCTACTTTCACTTTTTTGTTCAATTTAATGCATCCTTGCTGAAATAAAAATGAATAAATAAATATTCATACTGACCCCAAACCTTTAAGCAGTAGTGTGTAGTACTGTACGAATCAAACCTGTGTTTTCCTCTTTCTCGTGCTTTATCTTGTAGCTCTTCGTCCTCATTGATGAAGGGGTCATCTAGTCGAGCAGGTCCGATTGACTGTGCCTCAGAACGTATCATAGACAGATGCTTTTCATGGACCACAATCTCGAACAACTCTCTGTAGTTCTCACAGCAGAAGTCCTGAAGTCCAATTAGACATATAGATTCAGGAAAAGTGTTGAAGCAATAAGGGCAGTGTTGGGGTTTAAGACATTACAAGTAACGCAGGTTATGTAATCAGATTACTTTTTTCAAGTAACTAAGAAACACATTACTTTTAAAGGTGACCTATAATTCAAAATTGAATTTACCTTGGTATAGTCAAATAACAAGAGTTCAGTGCATGGACATGACATAGAGTGAATCTCAAACTGGACTGTTTTGGCGTTCTCATTTAATTCACGTTTATGAAAAACACCCCTGAAAAACGGTCGGTTCTCCACACAATACCGACTGTGACGCAATAGTCGGGATCATTAATATGTACGCCTCCAAATATTTGCATAATGGCAGCCCTCAATGCCAGGCGGAACTGCGCAGCCGAAGCATGGCAGTTGCTCAGTGTGGATGTACACATGAACACAAAAGTATTTTTTAGTTCCTTCATCTGAGCCTCTGAAGAAACAATGGGTCAATTTTATTTTCTTTGGAAATTTCCAAACATTTCACCGACTGTTTCCTCAACTTGGGCCAATACAGAGCTGGCCTCGGATCGAGCTACCAAGCAACACTTTCTGATGTGTAATTGTTCAAGTTCAGACAGGTAATCTTTCTCTCAAAATCGTTCAATACTGTTTATGCATCAGTAAGTCAAGCCAGTGACTAAAATATCAGCTTCACATCGTTTCTTTTAGTAGGATGAAAATAATCGTATTTAAATTGTGAACAAATTATATACAGAAAGCGATCAAAGAACAATCTTTCCACACAGCGCGAGTTTATCTGGACACTTGCCAAACTCGTTATGAAATCAATGACGCACGTAACTGCACAACGAAGCTCTTACTGTATTTACATCATCGTGTTTGCATTGGTGAAAGCAGAGAGAGTGCAGAAACTGCTTTGCAATGATAAGATCTTCATTCTCGCGATCAACACACTGTCATCTGCTCAATGCTCATCACGGCAACATTTTATGTGATGGGAATAGATCTAAATACTTTAAAAACATCTCACGATTCGTTAATCTCGATAGCTGTTATAGTAAAAACGTATAATAGCAGTGGTAAAAGTATTCGGGAGAGAGTTTCACATGTAATGCGTTGCTATTTCATATGCAAGCATGTCAGCCAATCACAGCAGTGGCCGCGGTTACACTGAATCCCACAGCAGACACGCCCCTTCAAACAGAGTGTTCAAGTCAGAGGCTAAAAGCAGGCTAGCAAAAATGCCATTTATTTCTAAATTATGAATATTTTTTATCTAAAAAACATACTAACATTATAAGGGTAATCCAGGAAACATTATAAAATAAAATAAAATAAAACATTCTAGGGCACCTTTAAATTTACAACAAAATATCTGTTATTGTTTTTAAATAAGTAACGCAAGTTACTTTGTTTTCCCATTTATTGACTGACACCTTTCCTGTCCTCATGTTGAGAGAAATCAGTATAAAGTAAAAAGTATAACGAGACTAAATGTGAGCAGGCATTTACTCATCTCAATTCCACAAAAACAGATTCAGTATTCCTCAAAATGAATAAAAACAGTGAAATGCAAACTCAGAAAATGCGATTCTGAAGTGTGCATACGATGGACACTTTGGGCCTGTCCAAATACCCACACTTGTGGTCTTGGCCACTTACACGCGCATGCGACAGGAAGTAAGTTCACAAGACTGTCCCATGTCTTATGCCAAAGTGCAGTGCTCTGAACACACACTAAACCCAAGATCCCATAATGCATCATGTTCGGGAACTCGCATGCCTCCGAAATCACGGGATATAATTTGGTACTAAAACATAAAGGCCTGGTTTCACAGACAGTGCTTAGATTAAGCTAGGATTAGGCCTTAGTTTAATTAGGACAATTAAGTAGCTTTTATGAACATGCCTTTGAAACAAACATTACTGGTGCGCATCCTAAGACAAAACAATGGCACTGACATATTTTAAGGTCAGTGCAAGTTGTTTTCAGTTAAAACAGCTCACTCATGCATTTTAGTCTGGGACTAGGTTAAGCCTTGTCTGTGAAACCAGGGGAAAGTGTTGCACATTTTATTGGTGCAAAGAGTAGGCTATATGTATTTGTAACATAACATTTGCAACTGCTTTTATATAACTTAATTAGACGCACCACAACAAGTCTTCTGTTATACTGAACAGACATTTAGAAGTTTATTTTAAAATGCAAAGTATAGAAAATCCTTTATATTTGCCAAAAATATAACTTTTCCCCCTGTACATGCTACCCTTGGGAGATACCATTAGGAAGCATTAGTTTTCACTGTTATGCTGATATATAGCTCTATATTTCCTTGCGCCCCGACAAAACTTACCAGTTCACAAAATTAACGGAATGCATAGCTGATATAAAAGACTAGTAATTTCCTACTACTTAATTCTGAAAAAACAAGGATTTAATTATTTAATTTAATCTTTGATCCCAATCTTTCATTTGAAAGTCACATGTCTAGTATCTGTAAATCCGCATTATTAAATACTGTATATCTAAACTACGACATATAATCTCAATGACAAATGCGAAACAGTTGGTTCATGCGTTCATGACATCAAGGCTAGATTATTGTAATGATCTTATGGGTGGTTGCCCTGCACACATAATAAACAAACTCCAGCAGGTCCAAAACACAGCAGTTAGAGTTCTTACTAACCAGGAAGTATGACCATATTAGCCCGGTTCTGTTAACAGTGCATTGGCTCCCTATTAAATCGTATACATTTTAAAATATTGCTGATTACTTACAAAGCACTAAATGGTTTGGCTCCCCATTACTTGAGGGAGCTCTTAACGCATTATAGTCCTTCAACGTCTATTCCGTCAACTTCAACGACTATTACAATCACAAAATTCTGGCCAGTTGATAATACCTAGAATATCAAAATCAACTGCAGATGGAGGATCTGCACCTTGACGACAACAATGCATGATGTAGTCAGCCGGATCCGGGCCGGATCTAGATCAGATGGTGGACCTGCGCCTAGACACGACCACAACGCATCCCTAAAGTGTCAGCAGAGATTGTGTCAACTAGACTCTCCCCTGTGAAGCCCACATCGACACGACAGCCATCGGCACTGATCCTCAACAAACCCGTCTCCATACCGGCGTGATGACTCCGATCTTCAACCAGGTGGAACTGGATAAATATTCTGAATGTTCCAATCCTATCATGACTTCTGACCTGTAATGCTGCCTGAATCATAATCACACACTGTTCGTTCATTGGCCAGAGGAGTACAGGAATACTTCTGCTGTACAGCCGAAACAAACTCTGTTGCATTATTTTCCTGTTTTCACTGTAAAGCTGTTTTGAAACAATCTGTATTGTAAAATGCACGAAATAAATAAAGGTGACTTGAGTTGACTTTACTTATATAAACAAAAAAACTAAAAACAAGCAAGCCCAGCACTGGTGAGAAAAAGTAATGCAAAAGTAAGGTAATACTTTACTTTCCATAAAAAGTAACTGCCCCAATTTGTTACTTTTTTTTAGGGAGTAACATAATATTTAAACGCATTTCAATTAAAAGTAACTTTCCCCAACACTCAATAAGTGTTTGTCTCGGCTATGTCCTTTGTCAAGAGACGAACCTCTCGAGTCTCCGCAAATCCTAGATCCAGAGGAGGCCAAGGTTTCAAACCACAGAACTGACAGCATATTGGAGAGTCCCGTTGAGGTTGGGGCTGGGTAAAACACAAATTATTAATTCAAAATAAGTAATTTTCTAAGATGTTACACTTTTAAAATGACAGAAATCAAATGAATAGGCAACCTGTTGACTGTACATCCTCTCTTGGGACTCTCTTTTGTATCTTAGGACTCCTGGAAGCCCATTACAGAAATCTGGTGAGGATTCCAGTGTTTGGAAATACTCCTGCTCCATCTGCTGGACAGTACAGAAAATGGTGTGGAGAGACCATTAGGGTGAACTGGATAAGAGAAAAGGCATGCATTTTTAAAACACTACTAAAAGTGTGGTGTGGTGGGGTTGGGAGGGGATGGGTGGGGTTGGGGGACACATCATCTTGTTGTACTGAAATGTTTAAACATAATAAAGAGACTTATAAGTGATGTGGGAAAAAGTACAAAAATAATAATTTAAAAAAGCTTTCAAAAATGATCAGAATAAATGTTTCTTACACATTCAATATATTTGATCAGTGTTCCGATCTCTGAATCCATCACTGCAGAATCAGCATCTGGTAATGTGAAAAGTAACTTGAATATGCACACAATTATAATCATCTTTTATGGGTCTGTGATGCACATCATCTAGTATTATTTTCGTGTCTTAGTTAGATGTCTTAAAGGGATACTCCACTTTTTTGGGAAATAGGCTCATTTTACAACTCCCCCAGAGTTAAAGTTTTACCGTTTTTGAATCCATTCAGCCGATCTCCGGTTCTGGCGGTACCACTTTTAGCATAGCTTAGCATACATCATTGAAGTGGACAAGACCGTTAGCATTTCTAAAAAAAAAAATGACCAAAGAGTTTCGATATTTTTCTTTTTTAAAACTTGACTCTTCTGTAGTTACATCGTGCACTAAGACTGACGGAAAATGTAAAGTTGCGATTTTCTAGGCTGATATGGCTAGGAACTATACTCTCATTCCTGCGTAATAATCAAGAAACTTTACTGCCGTACCATGAGAGCAGCAGGCGTAATGATATGACGCAGCGCCTGAAAATAGGCTACCTTCCGTCAACACAACGGAACTATTTTCTTTCTTTTTTTTTTTAGAAATGCTAATGGTCTTGTCCACTTCAATGATGTATGCTAAGCTATGCTAAAAGTGGTACCGCCAGAACCGGAGGTCGACCGAATGGATTCAAAAACGGTAAAACTCAACAATTTAACTCTGGGGGAGTTGTAAAATGAGCCTATTTCCAAAAAAAGTGGAGTAGGCCTATCCCTTTAACATCAGAATATAAGAAAAAAATGCAATTTGATCTGTTGTTTATTCTTGCATGCGAGTTTAAAATATTCCACTTTTTGTCTCATTAGATTTTCTTTAGCTCATTGATATCACATTGATGAGGTGTCGAAAAGGGTTTAAATTTTTTTTTTTTAAGTCACTTTATAACTGTACAAACAACTACAAAACTTAGCAGGTTTCTGACAAACAACACTCTAAATTCTAAACAAAGTCTGCAAAAGATGATGAATTCACGTGCTCACCTGGCTGAAAAGTCTTCTCTTGATTTTCCATTTCACATGGGTATTAATGTTGGCCTATGACTTGGAGCAAATGTTCACTAGTCCAATGTTCTGGACTAGTAGTTTCTTGTACACTGTATTGGAAAATTACTGTTACTGAAAGACTGTCTAATAAAGTTTTATTCCGCTTTGTCACACTGATCAAACCTGATGGAAAGAATAGACCATTTGAATTGTTCCACAGCAGTGCATTGAAGGCATGCACCCAGTTCAGTGTTGATGGTATCCATGGATATTTGAAAGGAGTTGTCCAGCCTGTAATATCAAACTCTGCGGGAGACCGCAGTGTCCAGACAGACCTGAGTGCTGAAACACCAGAAGCACATCGTTACTCAAGTAGAAGTATAGATACTAGGGTTTAAAAAGACTTCTGTAGAAGTTGAAGTATCAACTCAAGCTTTTTACTCAAGTAAAAGTGTAAAAGTAACTGGTTTCAAAACCTCTTAAAGTATAAAAGGAAAAGTAATGAAAGGAAAAAAATGCCATTAAGGACAAAAGCTTAGGCCGCGCCACAGGGGCCTATAGTGCACTACCACCTTGTTAAAAAACATTTTTCTAAAGGCCATCACTATAACGTTATATTAAAATGTTAATGTTGAAAAATTTGGGATGCACTACCTGTTTCAGCCGCATATATGCCCATAGAAAATTAATTTCAGTCCAATTTCCATTTTAGTAAAATGCAAATGCATTAAAGAACCATATGTGTGTACTACTGAGCATTAACATGTGTTTCATGGAGCGGAAGATATGATGACTAGTTGCCTATAAGTATTGTAATGGTGCAAAATGTCAAACTTCAGAGGCATGTTATCTTGGAATGGTATATGTTTATACTTCTCTCAAGGCATAGGTTTGATTTTGAGATTGGTGGGGACTGGGGACATTGACAGAAGCGGAGGAATCAGGAAATTAATAGGATAATGTATTCAGGTTTTTAGTCTATATTGACCTTAACAATACGTTAATTCATTAATTCTGTAATGTTACAGGTAACTAATAAAGACAAGGAGGCAGTTTAACAGAGACTTAATCTTACTCCGTTCATAGTGCAATGCAATAGTGCAATACTGTCTTGTTCCTTGCTTTTTGAAGAAGCCAAACACGTCTGCATCTTTCATTAAAAGGATATAGTTCACCCAAAAACGAAAATCATTTAAATCAAACCAGTTTCTTTCCTCTGCTGAACACAAAAGACAATATTTTGAAGAATGTCAATAACCAAACAGCTGATTGTAGCCAATGAATTCCATTGTAGGTAAAAAAGAATACTATGGAAGTCAATGGCTACCATCAACTGTTTGGTTATTGACATTCTTCAAAATATCTTCTTTTGTGTTCAGCAGAAGAAAGAAACTAGTTTGAAACAACTTGAGAGTGAGTAAATGATGACAGAAATTCAGATAAGTGAACTATCCCTTTAACAGAAATTAACTGTTGGCATATATGTTTTGCATCAATACTGTCAAGTTTGTCCTGTTGGACTCGACACACAGCAGTACTGTCAAGTGTCACTTGTGACCATTGCATTGAGACATGTTTTCAGGGTCCTAAGTGCACTAAAACTTCTTTCAGTCCAGCTGATGAGACTGGGATGACAAGGTTTCAACTTGATCAAACAGGCCTCTCATTTCAACAGACCAAGCAATGTTATTTTTTTCATATTTTATGGGGACTTTCCATAGACATAATGATTTTTATACTGTACAAACTGTGTATTCTATCCCCTACACCAGGGATTCCCAAAGTGTGGTGCGCGCACCCCCAGGGGTACGCGAGCTGCCACCAGGGGGTGCGCGAGAGGAAAAATGTAATGGCGGTCTGTTTTGTAAAGTGGGATTTTTCCATACAATAAAATAAAAACCATGAACAGTAAACATTTCATTTGTAATCGCTTTTATTTTAAATTTAAAAAAAAAACTATAATTTATTAGTTTTTGATAGAAACGTTGAAAACAGCTGCTGTCTTCTACGCACTGCTCTGCACTGCAGCCGGTAACGTGACAGATGTGCTTTCGCGCGTTTGCTGTCATATATCACAACCAACCATTGAGTGTTTTCAACCACATAATGTTTATTTTAGGTTTCAGACATTTAAATACACATAAGTAACTTACTAGCAAAACAATGATTTTGATTTAGCTGATTTCTATGGAAGCGGCAATATTAATCCTTTTCATTATAATAAGACGACACGTTTTATTCATATCAGATACACATTGTGTACGTAGCTTCACATTTTACCCTATTCTTCTCCCAGTTCACCGGCCTCTTACTCTCATGTATTTCGTGAGAAGTGGAGGAATTGACGTCACGTGTTGTAAATCCAACAGATCCGATTCTCTGAACTGTGGCACAAACTAACGATCGTTATGAAGGTGTTTGAACAATAAAACACATCCACTTGCACATATTTGACAATCGGAATATCAGTGTTTCATGCTATAGCTAATACATTTGTGAATATTTTTAATAAAAAAAGGACATAAAAGCAGATCATTCATTCAGCGCTGTGTTGCGGTTGCGCTGTGTCACGTGACAAGGAATGACGCGTCACCATGGAAACATTAAAGTGACAAGTTCTAAATAACGGTCGCCTTGAAAAACTCACACTGGGGGTCAGTTAAAATATTTTAAACTTACGTGTGAAAGGGTTAAAAGTGGAAGCTTGTGCATAGCTTTGTTGCATTATATTGAAACTTTGTTGATGTTGTTATCGTCATGCATGTTCTGGTTATTAGCGCATGATTAAACATGAGTCTTTATAGGGCGATAAAATAAAGCTTTGTTGCATTTTTTTTTTGAAGTGGGGATTGGGGGTGCGCCAACCCGGGTGGGACATAGAAGGGGGTGCGCAGGAAAAAAAGTTTGGGAACCGCTGCCCTACACTAACCCAATCACAGATAACTTAGTCTGATTTATAAGCTGTTTAAAAAAAAAAGGATTTCGGATATTGCCATCTTTATGGGGATATTTTGATCCTATAATGTAGCTAGGGTTACACTCACTCACTCACTCACTCTCTCACTCTCTCTCTCTCTCTCTCTCTCTCTCTCACACACACACACTTATGTTTGCCACTTATCCCGCGATTGTCTTACAGTACTATATTGTAAAAACGGCTGTCCCCAAATCAATATTTGACGCGATTTGCCCCGTATTCTTGAGCAGAAAACTGTTGATTTCTCCCTCACTTACCGCATCTAGGTTTCCTAATTAATTCCTTCGGATGAGTTTTGCGCTTCGCACAACCAAATGAAACAGCCTCTCACAAGTTAGAAAGAAAACACACAAAGCCAATCAGTTTAGCGATGTTCAGGAGGCGGGACTCAGATCGTTTGTGTAATTGGTCATTTTTTGAACGATGACAAGCCGAAATGAAAACAAGCCGAATTGAAATAGGAGTAACGAGGCTATTTTTAAAATGTAAGGAGTAGAAAGTAGAGATAATTGCGTGAAAATGTAAGGAGTAGAAGTAAAAAGTCGGCTGAAAAATAATTACTCAAGTAAAGTAGCTAACGTTATACCAAAATTTCTACTTAAGAAAGATATATTTGTACTTACTTAACGTTACCTCTGTGATCTTTGCACAACTATTTTTGCCAATAAGTCATCTATAGTCTATTTTATTTGTTTTCTCTTACTATATGTTTGTATTTTATGTCTAAATATCCATAACAAAATGTAAACCTAGGCAGGACACCGTAGCAACTCATAGCAACTATGCAGCAGGGAAATAACCATCCCTGCAACCGGACCGGATACAACACCTTAGCAACGCCTATGTGCATGCCTCTAACGTTACAAATTCAAACTTTTAACAACTGTTTTTAAACTTTCAGGACAGGTTTTAATATGCCAACAGATTGCTATATTAAAATATTTTTTTGTTATTTAAATATAGGCTACACACGATAAAACTGTAAGTATCTTAATAAAGTAAGACATAACCAGAATACATTTTTTATTTGTTTGCTCATTTGCGGAATCAGGCTTCTTGATGCAAATAACGCTCGAAGATTAGATTTTGGAGGACAGAGAGAAGAAAAAAACACAGGCATTGAATCTCGCGTGAGATGGATCTGGCAACTTGAAGTGGGCGTAACTTGAAGTATTGCAGGCTGGAGATAACAGGTGCGATAATTAACGTAATGTGCAAATGCTAAAAAAAAAAAAAAACATGTCACTGGAACACGCACGTAGCAGAATGGCGTATGGGAAAATGCGGCAGAAACTGTTTGTTTTTTTCACATGCATTATTTTAATAGAGTGCCGAAGTGTGCTAGAATTATCTGGAACACAAGAAGCAAACGATGGAGGGAGCGGGATTATATCAGAACAATCTATGTCAGACCACGAAGGAATTGTTGAGTCATTGGCTGATTTTGAGCACCTTGGTGACGACCCCAGTGTCGCAGGTAGGCCTATTGGTCGCTTGGTTTAATTTCATTTATGTGCTTGAGTCCAATGTAATGAAGGGGGAATTCCACAAGTGTTTGCAAAGCCTTTCCAGTTTGTTTTATTTATTTACTTATACTCACTCAGATAAGTATGATTTAAACCATGCTAATGCAATTCCACTAATGCCAACATCATTTTAGGATCAAATGCAGCACTAAGATCAAGTAACACTAATAGAGAGATACAACCGCGATCGGATGATAAGAGCAAATCATTTGACTCTCTGATGAGAGCTGTCTCGGTACTATGGTACGGTCTGAATCCTGACTGAAAATCCTTGCAGATATCATTTCTTTCAAGAAAGGAACAGTTGTGAGGATACTGCTTTTTCTAATATCTTTGATAGAAAAGGCAGATTCGAGATCGGCCTGTGATTAACTAATTTTGTATGATCAAGTTGCGTTTTTTTAACAAGCGGTTTTATCATAGCCAGCTTAAAGGTTTTTGGTACATCCTAGAGACAAAGACGAATTAATGATAGTAAGACGAGTATCTATGACATCTGGAAGCATCTCTTTCAGTAGTCGGTATAGGGTCTAACATACAAGTTGTCGATTTAGATGAATTAACGAGTTTAGAAAATTCTTCCTCTCCTATGGCAACAAATGAATAAAAATGTTCCTCAGGGAGACTACAATGCACTGCCTGATGCGATACTGTGGTAGATGGTTGCATAGTTATAATTTTGTCCCTGATATTATCGATCTTATAAGTGAAGAAGTTCATAAAGTCATTAATGCTATGTTGCTTGGACACTTCTGGGGTTGAAGCTTTCTTTTTCGTTAGTTTAGCCACTGTTTCAAATAAATACCTAGGATTATGTTTATTTTCTTCTAGTAGGGTTGAAAAATAAGCAGATCTAGCAGCTTTTAAGGCCTCTCTGTAAGCAATCGAGCTCTCTTTCCATGAAATCCGAAATACCTCTAGCTTAGTTTTCTTCCAGTTGCGCTCCATTTTTCTGGCTGCTCTCTTAAGGGCCTGGGTGTGCTCGTTGTACCACGGCTTTGGACTATTTTCTTTAATCTTCTTTAAGCGCAACGGAGCAACTGCGTCTAAAGTGCTGGAAAAGAGAGAGTTAAAAGTTTCTGCAAATTCTTTGATAAAATCTTTATGGTGCCCTGGTGGCCTGTGTACACTAGCCAGCATAATTCTCACATGTGATTTATCGTTTACACTATATATTTTTACATTAAGAACCAACACTTCAAAAGAAGTATATTTAAAACTAGATTTCTTAGTGGTTTTGAAAATATTACTATAAATTACAGCAACACCTCCCCCTTTGCCTTTCAGACGAGGTTCATGTTTATAACTGTAATCTTGTGGGGTTGACTCATTGAAAGTAACATAATCGTTTGGTTTTAACCAGGTTTCTGTCAAACACAGCACATCTAGATTATAATCTGAAATCATATCATTAACTATGAGTGATTTTGGAGTAAGGGATAGAATATTCAGCAACCCAAGCTTTATCATTTGCTCGTCTGTATTATATCTGTTTTTTTATTCGTTGAACATCAATTAGATTTTTAACCTGACGTTTTTTGGATTTCCAAATTCGGGGAACAGACAGTCTCTATATGATGATATCTAGGTGAAAGAGGCTCTATATGATGGGATTTATCTGACCTTGGTGACGTGAGGCCGCTAGCAGACGGTCGGTTTAGCCAGTCTATCTGCTTCCTGACCTGAGCCCCAGATTGTCATGTTTTAGAAGAGCAGCACCAGCCGAGGAGGGATGAATACCATCTCTTTTTAACAGGTCAGGCTTGCCCCAAAAACTTTTCCAATTGTCTATGAATTCTACATTATTACGCAGACACCAGTCAGACAACCAACCATTGAGCGAACACAATCTACTAACTATCTCATCACTCCTTCCAACAGGAAGGGGGTCAGAGCAAATTACAGTGCCTGGCATCGTACTTGCGAGTTCACACACCTCTTTAATATTAATTTTGGTGATCTCCGACTGGCGGAGTCGTTAGTGCCGACATGAATAATGATCTTCGAGAATTTACGATTAGCATTAGCCAGCACTTTTAAATTTGCTTTGATGTCAGGCGCTCTGGCTCCCGGCAAACATGTGACTATGGTGACTGGTGTCTCTATTTTCACGTTCCGTGTGATCGAATCACCAATTACCAGGGCACAATCAACATAATTCTCAGTGGGTGTTTCACTGAGTGGGGCATGATTTGTTATGGTAATCGGAATATGGTAATATGAAAATGGAATGGAAAAGGTGTTTTTTGATCCGTGATTAGATGTTTGTGAGGATCAGTGGCACTTTTGTACACATGACCATCAGATGATTGCTTGTTCTGATAGAGGAACTGTTCACTGATGACATTGACCTGTCTTCAGATCGCTGAGTTTCCACACATTCAGAACGTTTTTAGTTTTCATTTGTATTTTGTCATTTGTATTTTGGTCTGTTTAATCGTTTTGAAAACTTAAAGCGGTTGGGATCCACTGCAATTGATAATAAAGATGTCTTTTAGCATACAGTATTTTGAGTGATGATAGTTAAGCATCAAATTGCCAATAACTATTAGAAGTATCAGCCCATTACTAAGTAATCAAATACAAAACTACAATAGCCAGATGAAACTGACCTGCAATTTAAGACCTAAACAGGGGTGCGTTTCCCGAAAGCATCGTTAGCCAACTATGGTCTCAAGTTCCGTCGTTAACAATAGAGTTTGATGGAAATTGCGATCATAGTTGGATAACGATGCTTTCGGGAAACGCACTCCAGATCAGATCAGTTTTGCCTCTCTGCTCCACCTGGGCACTTCTACTCCATTCTTGACAGAGGTGGGTAGTAACGAAGTACATTTACTTCGTTACATTTACTTGAGTATTTTTTTGGAAAATTTGTACTTTTAAGAGTAGATTTAATTGTGGGAACTTTTATTTTAACTCGAGTAGATTGAAAAAACTGTTCTTTTACTTCGTTACGTTTGGCGACGTTCCTCTCGTTACTTTATTTTAATGCAATATGTTGTTAAAAGCGTAGTTTATTCTAAGCGCGCTCTCTCTTTTTTCTGGGCATGAGCGATGCTCAATTCACGAATCACTCTTTTGAGTCGATTCTGTTCAAAGACTTCATCAAACAAGTTGGGCAGATCTGTCTAAATCGGTTCCCGAATCAGTTTGAATGATCTGTTCAGTTTCCTGCACCCACTGAATCGTCTCAGAGTCGTAACAGGAAGATTTAAGAACATCAAGAGCGTTGTATGAGGTGGCGGTCCACAGTCTACAGTACAGTCTAGAAAGTAAATCTGCAAATGCATCATATTTTTTGCCAGCGATGAAGATCTTTATTAGTTGAACTTGAACATCTTCGTATGTTACTTCGTAAGCTGTCTGTGAATGAATGATTCCACACGACGATACATTCGATTTCATTCAGGTAATACATTTTACAACCAAACAGATTATTACGCCATATAGCAGTAGCACTACTACAAAGTATGATATTACCCTTTTTTTGGACATATATACATTACTTTATACATTAAATAAGCTATCATCGTCCAGTTTATGAATGTGTGTACACAAACAATGAGTGTGTATAGCGCAGTGGCGTGCGAACTCGACTTGAAAACGAATGCCTTTGCCTGCCTTATTAGACTCAGTTAACCAGTTTAAAGATGCTTTCATAAATATAGCCTACATTTAAATACATTTTGGAGAACAGACAGAAGATCCGTGCATTTGATCGTTGTTTATGTTGGGCATGACATGACTGCGAGCACATGTGCAGAGTTTTAACACTTTCTAATCTGTCAATGGTTCCCATCCCTTGAATGCAAAACTCCATAGTCACTTTATTCCGACATTGTCTAATAATCCAAATGTAGTTGTATAAGTTACTATACTATTATACAAACCAAAGGACAGCCAATGATTTTCAGGCTACAGATATACAGAAATAATGTTTGTCTCTTCTGTTATTGTTGCAAAGATAGCTTATTTAATTATGATAATAATAGTCATTTAAATGAAAAAAAAAACTAAATAATATCATGTTACATATACAGTATATATAGGCCTATGTGTTCCAAAGTAACTAGTAACTAACTACTTGAGTAGTTTTTTCATTGGATACTTTTTTACTCTTACTCAAGTAACTTTTAAGATTATTACTTTTACTTTGAGTAAATATTTCTATAAGTACTTGTACTTTTACTTGAGTACAGTTTTTGGATACTCTACCCACCTCTGATTCTTGAGTATCTCGCATTGATGACTCTGATCGAAGAAACCTTTTAGTGGAGCCGCAGAGCTCGCACGAGCCGAATCGTAGTGCTTGCCAGTCAAGACTAGCCTATTCATGATTTATTAGAGATGCCACCAAATACAGATTTAATCTTTGAAAATGTAAGAAGTAGAAAGTACAGATATTTGTGTAAAAATGTAAGGAGTGAGAGTAAAAAGTGAAGTACTGATACCAGAAAAATCTACTTGAGTACAGTAAGTATTTGTACTTTGTTACTTCCCATCTCTGCTTGCTTACTTACAGGGCAACTAGTCAGTTCTTCTGAAGCAGCCTGGGATGCCATGTCTCCAAAATTGAGGTGTGGTGATGATCTCATGAAGTTGCAACTTAGTGGTCCAGAAGTAGCACAAATTGAGCTTTGTCGAGGTAACCTGTGAATGTATTTATTTGATTACTAAATAATTTGATGCCAGCACAATATCTTAGTTTGTTGCATTAGTCTTTTACTGTCCCACTCAGACTTGACTTTTTTAATGTGAACTGCATAAATACAGGAAAAATCCATGTGGTTTAAGTCTTAATCCCCTTTTTTTCATGAAAATCACAGGTAATGGTGCACCTGTTCCCATTGCCAAGTTGCCACCTCACTGTGGACACACCATTCCCACTTACGGAGGTCTTGTCTATGCTACACCCTATGATGGATGTGGTATCATGCAACAGGTATTGCTTTTTCCATTCTACTTATTGTGAGCATAGCATAAGGTGGACCAACCTGGATGTTCATGATGTTTTTCAGGGAGGGAGTTATGTGATGCAGATGCAATGGCAGGGAAACTATGCAGTCATTTCTTGTCCTATGATCTCTACAACTGCAAATGAAACCGTCCTTGGTCCTCTTACTCCTGCATATCTGCAGATTCTACTGCCTCATTCTCCTCTTGATCACCAACATGGCAAACCAAAGCCTCCAGAGAAACCAATTCTAACCTCTATCCCCAGCGACACATCAGTTGCCCAAGCACCAATCCAGAAGCCTCAACTTCCAGGATACCCCCAGGACTTTGGGCCATATTACCATCAAGGCAAACCAAAACCCCCTAAGGAACCAGTTCTAACCTCTATCCCCAGTGACACATCAGTTGACCAAGCACCAACCCAGAAGCCTCAACTTCCAGGATACCCCCAGGACTTGTGGCCGTATTACTACCACCATCATCATCATGGCAAACCAAAGCCTCCAGAGAAACCAATTCTAACCTCTATCCCCAGCGACACATCAGTTGCCCAAGCACCAATCCAGAAGCCTCAACTTCCAGGATACCCCCAGGACTTTTGGCCATATTACCATCAAGGCAAACCAAAACCCCCTAAGGAACCAGTTCTGACCTCTATCCCCAGTGACACATCAGTTGCCCAAGCACCACTCCAGAAGCCTCAACTTCCAGGATACCCCCAGGACTTTTGGCCGTATTACCATCATGGCAAACCAAACCCCCCTAAGGAACCAGTTCAAACCTCTATCCCCAGCGACACATCAATTGACCAAGCACCAGCCCAGAAGCCTCATCTTCCAGGATACCCTCAGGACTTTTGGCCGTATTACTACCATCATCATCATCATGGCAAACCAAAGCCCCCTAAGGAACTATTTCCAATCTCTATCCCCAGTGACGCATCAGTTGCTCAAGCACCAGCCCAGAAGCCTCAACTCCCAGGATACCCCCAGGACCTTTGGCCATATTACTACCCTCATCATAATCCTCGTCATCATCATCATCATCATGGCAAACCAAAGCCCCCAGAAATACCAGTTCCAATCTCAATCCCCAGTGACACATCAGTTGCTCAAGCACCAGTCCAGAAGCCTCAATTTCCAGGATACCCCCAGGATTTTTGGCCGTATTACTACCCTCATCATAATCCTCATCATCATCATCATGGCAAACCAAAGCCCTCAGAAATACCAGTTCCAATCTCGATACCTAGTGACACATCAGTTTCTCAAGCACCAGCCCAGAAGCCTCAACTTCCAGGATACCACCAGGACTTTTGGCCGTATTACTACCATTATCATCATCCTCAGCAGCATGGCAAACCAAAGCCCCCAGAGATACCAGTTCCAATCTCGATCCCCAGTGACACATCAGTTGCTCAAGCACCAGCCCAGAAACCTCAAATTCCAGGATACCCCCAGGACTTTTGGCCGTATTACTACCCTCATCATAATCCTCATCCTCATCATCATCATCATGGCAAACCAAAGCCCCCAGAGATACCAGTTCCAATCTCGATCCCGAGTGACGCATCAGTTGCTCAAGCACCAGCCCAGAAGCCTAAACTTCCAGGATACCCCCGGGGCTTTCGGCCATATTACCATTATGACAAACCAAATTCCCCAGAGATACCAGTTCCAACCTCTATGCCCACCACATCAGTTTCTCAACCACCAGCCCAGAAGCCTCAACTTCCAGGATACCCCCAGGACTTTGGGTCAAATTACTACCCTCATTACCATCATGGCAAACCAAAGCCCCCAGAGAAACCAGCTCCAGCCATCCCCATTGCCTCCCCATCAAGCTCACCAGCAACATCCCAGAAGCTGCAACGCCCAATGTACCCTGGAGATGTATATCATCATTATTTGCAACAGCTTTATTCGCAATACCCAGTTCAACCTCCCAAAAACCCTACCATGCCACCTATAACTACCACCCCTCAACCCTGTACTACTACTGTAGCCGCTGAATGCATACCATCAGCCAACCAGCCTCTCAATGACCCACTCCAATACTATATACAACTCGGTTCAATGTTTTCTGAAAAAGACCCTATCGCACTTCATTTTGTGG
The DNA here is from genome assembly GCA_029959095.1 of Rhinichthys osculus. Taxonomy (NCBI): domain Eukaryota; kingdom Metazoa; phylum Chordata; class Actinopteri; order Cypriniformes; family Leuciscidae; genus Rhinichthys; species Rhinichthys osculus. The sequence continues at coordinate 33,016,019 of JARWKJ010000007.1, read as the reverse complement.
ACTTTTCAGAGATTGCAGCTGACTCTTTCCCGTGAATATTCAGAAATCGTTTAGTAATGGGCTGCACTTGGTTTTGAAAGATTGCTTCCTGCATTAATACTAATGTAGGTTGTGTGGGTGTATGTAGAGTGACTGCAAATTGGTTCCTACTCCTAACATCAACATGCGGGTGTCTGCTTCATTCTGTTATAATTGCCTTAAAACATTCAATAAAATTTATTTTTTGAAATGTACATTGCAGTTTCCTTTTTTTTTTTTTTTTTTTTTATCTGGTGTGAAATGAATGCCTAAACAGATCTAGTTCACTGCCTTTTTCAATTTCTGAGACCAGGAAATGAACAGTGTTCCGAGTGATGGTTATTAAAATGCTTTTATTTTTAGCTCAACAATATATAAACTAAACTGAAAATGCAAGGGCTAGAACTATCAGCTCTGCAGCAGATATTAATATCCAAACTATAGTGAAAACTATTTATTACCAACTTATATCAGCAGTTTAAGACCTTAAATTCATAAGCATATAACACAAGAACACTTCTCTTTAAAATACGAACAAGACTTTGATTACTCTTAAAACATAAAACTAACTCAAACACATCTAACTCAAATACACACACACACTTTCATATGAGTTGCAGAAAGTAAGTGAGGAAAGAATGAGATGATGAAATCCCATGTTTCTAGCACTATATGACATACACTACAAGACATGACCTGAATGAACCATCAATCATTAATTTAACCCTTCTATCGTTTCTTAGGATGAGTTAAAATGAGTCCTTTGCTCAAAAAGGGATTGGCTGGCGGTCTCTTCGTGACTGGATTGATGTCTTGGGTTGCCAACCATGTGGTGTGTTGGCGGATGGATGGAGAGTCTCGTGGATGTTTGAAATTGGAAGCGGGCTTTGCTGTTGAATCGTTGCCCGAAACTTTGCAGCAAAGCTTAACTTAGTTTCTTTTCCGTTGATAGTCTCAGTTCTAAGTAAGAGAAAGACAAGTTAGATGGCTTGAAAGACTTGCAAACTTTAACCCATGTTCTTCTAGGGTCTTTTTTCCACATGGCTACTCTAAAACGTCTGAATCGACTTCTAATGCTTCATTCGTGTCTTAGATTTAAACACAAATGGCAGTCCAGCCTCTCAGGGGAGTTCTGACCAATTTGACAGTCTTTAGTTAAGAGGAGGCTGTTTTTTCCTCTTTGCATAAATTATCTTATCTGTGATCTCTTACCATCCCACTTTAAGCAGAGAGTACAGAGAGTAAAGTTTAGTCATGATTTCTTATAAGAATACAATATATTTTACACAGGTGTCAATCAAGCCATCTTCTGAATTATGAGCATACAATCATAGCAAACAAAAAAAAACACATTCAGTGAACCATCCAATAGGCTAGTTATAATAATTGCATGAATTATGTATGATCTAAGCACAATAGTCACATATATCATATATATATATATATATATATATATATATAGTAGACATGATATAGGATTATGCAGTTGAACTATGTTTGACTAAAAGTCCTTCTAGCATCGTTCTTTGGAATGATTTAATTTATTTTAATATGTAAAGACTGAATCTCTGTGGGTTTAAAGTGATTTCAACCCTGGGGTTACCCGGAGGTCCTTAGGAAGAAAAAGGTCTGCTTTGCACTGTCTCGGGGGTCAAACAACCTCTGGCGTTATCTTTGTGGGGCTCGAGCGGTGCCATCTTCGAACCAATCTGTCTTTTGCAAACTACCTAATGTTGGCAACGTTCTTCCTTTAGCTAGGCTCATCTCTTTGAAGCTTGCATGGCCATAAAGTACTTAGCTGGGTATGTTAGTTAGCTTAGACTGGCTGGAGCATCATTTATGTTGCTAGGTTGTTGATTTTGGGTCTAGAGTGTTGAGTTTTGGGTGGAATTATGTTTGAACTAATCATCTGGAAGATTCATTTGTGTTTGGTTCGCCCTCAAATCCTACATAAATCAAAACAAGGTGAGCTATTTTTTTTAATCATGAATCAGCCTGTATTCTGCACCATATAGGCTATTTATCCATCCAAATGTTAATTTAAGTATAACTGCTCTGCAATTAGCATGGAAAGTGAAGTTGTATTAAAGCGGATGACTTCTACTTTAAAATTCCTCATCAAATACTCCTGGGCACGAGGTCCTCTGTGGCCTACATGTTGTGTTGACTGTCTGTGGGAGTTCATTAGACAGAAGCTGGCCCTTGGCTCTTTCTATGACGATGGACCGTTTACCTTTACTGGCTGCAGCAAAACTGTCCATCCTCCCGGTTAGTGTGCGCTTGTGATCAGTGGCTTGATGTTGTGTGTCTTATGTACAGTAATGTTGATTGTTTTTAGTGTATAACTGTATTAACTGAGATGATATAGCTACAAGGCAACTCCAGCTCAGCATCCGAAACTTGTGTTTGAGGAAGTGTGCTGGCAAGAGCATTCAACGAGATGTGCAAGGCTGTTTCCCAAGCAAAGCAAGGGCAGTGGATGAGATAGGAGGCCGTCGAAAGGAGAAAATTCTCTCGGAAGGAACTATGTGGCATGAAAGCTTCTCAAATTAGTTTCATGTTTCGAGCCACCCATGGTGTCCTTCCATCTCCAGTGAACCTCAGCAAATGGTACGGGGAAGATCCTACGTACCCCCTCTGTTCATTTCCAGCTAACGTGAAGCACATCTTGGTTGGCTGCGAGGTAAGCTTGACGCAAGGTTGTTATACGTGGAGGCACAACCAGGTACTGAAGTATCTTGCAGCATCATTGGACTCAAGACGGACCTCCATCAATGCCCTACCTCCTCCATTATGTCTTTGTGCTCCAATAAAGTTGTTTGTGGGGGAAGGGGCAAGGGAGATCAAAGTGAAGACCTCAGATCCTGGCCAGCTGGGTGGAGCTCGTGACTGGAAGCTTTTAGCTAACTTGAATTAGAGGCTTTGTTTTCCACCTGAAATTGTAGTTACCAGTCTCAGACCAGACCTTGTGCTTTGTTCCTCCACATTCCGAACTGTGTATATCATAGAGCTTACTATACCCTGGGAGGATGCTGTGGAGGAGGCCTGTGAACGTAAGAGCCTTAAGTATGCTGAGCTAGCAGTCGACGTGGAACAACGTGGCTGGAAAGCAAAGGTTTGCCCTGTTGAGGTTGGCTGTCAAGGACTTTGGAATCCGAGGCCAAGCCCATCGGCAAGCTGTTAAAGGAGAACTCCGGCGCAAAATGAACCTTTGGTCTAATTACACATTGTTACCTAGTCAACCGTTATCTGATATTTGTTTTCATGATTATCGAATGTAAATAGTTTTATCTCTAAAAACAGTTTAGCCTATAAAGCTAGTATTACGCTAGTACACTCACCGGCCACTTTATTAGGTACACCTGTCCAACTGCTCGTTAACACTTAATTTCTAAGCAGCCAATCACATGGCGGCAACTCAGTGCATTTAGGCATGTAGACATGGTCAAGACAATCTCCTGCAGTTCAAACTGAGCATCAGTATGGGGAAGAAAGTTGATTTGAGTGACTTTGAACGTGGCATGATTGTTGGTGCCAGAAGGGCTGGTCTGAGTATTTCAGAAACTGCTAATCTACTGGGATTTTCACGCACAACCATCTCTAGGGTTTACAGAGAATGGTCCGAAAAAGAAAAAACATCCAGTGAGCGGCAGTTCTGTGGGCGGAAATGCCTTGTTGATGCCAGAGGTCAGAGGAGAATGGCCAGACTGGTTCGAGCTGATAGAAGGGCAACAGTGACTGAAATAACCACTCGTTACAACCGAGGTATGCAGCAAAGCATTTGTGAAGCCACAACACGCACAACCTTGAGGCGGATGGGCCACAACAGCAGAAGACCCCACCGGGTACCACTCATCTCCACTACAAATAGGAAAAAGAGGCTACAATTTGCAAGAGCTCACCAAAATTGAACAGTTGAAGACTGGAAAAATGTTGCCTGGTCTGATGAGTCTCGATTTCTGTTGAGACATTCAGATGTTAGAGTCAGAATTTGGCGTAAACAGATGAGAACATGGAACCATCATGCCTTGTTACCACTGTGCAGGCTGGTGGTGGTGGTGTAATGGTGTGGGGGATGTTTTCCTGGCACACTTTAGGCCCCTTAGTGCCAATTGGGCATCGTTTAAATGCCACGGCCTACCTGAGCATTGTTTCTGACCATGTCCATCGCTTTATGGCCACCATGTACCCATCCTCTGATGGCTACTTCCACCATGTCACAAAGCTCTAATCATTTCAAATTGGTTTCTTGAACATGACAATGAGTTCACTGTACTAAAATGGCCTCCACAGTCACCAGATCTCAACCCAATAGAACATCTTTGGGATGTGGTGGAACGGGAGATTCGCATCATGGATGTGCAGCCGACAAATCTGCGGCAACTGTGTGATGCCATCATGTCAATATGGACCAAACTCCCTGAGGAATGCTTCCAGCACCTTGTTGAATCTTTGCCACGAAGAATTGAGGCAGTTCTGAAGGCAAAAGGGGGTCCAACCCGTTACTAGCATGGGGTACCTAATAAAGTGGCCGGTGAGTGTATATTGGGCATAGAGTAATGACAAATAAAAATCGCTTGTTAATACCACTAACAAGGCTCAAAATAGCCCCACACTAGCACGGTAGCATAATGAGGGTCCCTACCTTCAAACCGAAGCATTGAGAACTTTGTCAGTGTCCAGACAGTTTAATAAGAAGATATTTTATACATACAGTCAACTTCGCGTATACAGGCAGAAGCCATCTTTGAAAAACAGTCTCTACCAGTCGATCTACGAACGCAGATCCAAGCCTACTGTTCGCGCTCACCTTATCACAACTTATTGCTCGTTCACATCTCACCAGCGCACTTGGATCGGCGTTCGTAGATCAACTGGTAGAGACTGTTTTTTCAAAGATGGCTTTTGCCTGTATACGCGAAGTTGACTGTATGTATAAAATATCTTCTTATTAAACTGTGTGGACACTGACAAAGTTCTCAATGCTTCGGTTTGAAGGTAGGGACCCTCATTATGCTACCGTGTTAGTGTGGGGCTATTTTGAGCCTTGTTAGTGGTATTAACAAGCGATTTTTATTTTTCATTACTCCATGCCCAATATACTAGCGTTATACTAGCTTCATAGGCTAAACTGTTTTTAGAGATAAAACTATTTACATTCGATAATCATGAAAACAAATATCAGATAACGGTTGACTAGGTAACAATGTGTAATTAGACCAAAGGTTCATTTTGCGCCGGAGTTCTCCTTTAAGGCCCTCTCCAGTGCCGCTGAAAAAGCAAGTTGATGGCTTTAGATTGAGAGGAAGGACATCAGTTGGGCCCATTTACAACAGAGGCACTGAGTGGGGTAAAAGCAGAGGGGGGCACAGCTGGGACACGGAGGTGACGTGGGCATATATCATCGAAACGCCAAGGAAAGAGTGTGCCCACCTGATGACCCCAAATTAAGCTTTGTACTTCCTTCCTTCTATCTCTAGTACCTCCACATCTGTTTCCCACTCATCTCAGGAAAGTGCAAAAAAAATCAAGGGATATTACCATCTCGTCCTAAAATGTAACTAAAATAATGATAACATTTTTAAAATTTTAAAAGGTTCTGCTTAGAATATATTTTTATTTATTTTTAAAGCACTTAATCCAATACAGATTGTTTCAAACCAGCTTCACATTAATAAACAGAAAAATAAGTGTTAGTATTAAAAGTGTTAAAATCCATCAATGATGAAACAAATGTAATTTCAGCTATAAAATAGTGCCATTATACTACGGAAGCCCTTTATACATGGATCTAAACAAAATAGTAGCTTTTTACTTTTATCTGGGCTTTCAACAAAAGGAAATTCTACAGGTACTAATCTACATGGAATTACCATTTGTTTTTGGACGTTACAAAATACATACTGCGCCGGAATAGACTTTATAGGGGAAAATACTTTTCAGACTGGATGGAGTTATCCAGCTTTATATCCAGGGCTACAGACACATGCAATTGACACTTTTCACACGTTCTTACGCCATACATCCATTTTCTCACACAGAGAAAAATCGCGAAGCAAAGAGGACACTGACACCACGACAGACAAGACAGAGCACTTTGTCTTTTGTTATGAAACAAATTCTCAGCTCTCAGATTCTGTCAATTTTATTTCGAAATTAATTTCAAAATAGCGTTTTGACTCTTGTAAATGTGACGTGATGTGACAGATTGTTGTAGCGCCTCAGTTCAAGCGGCACGTGAACCAATCATCTAATAAATAAACACGAATGAACAATGGGTATGTTGAAAGAGACCGTATACAACTTACCGAAATGTATATGCCTCATACATAGTCTCGATCAATCAATGTTTTTTAACTGTGGAAAGAGGTCAATAAAACAGCTGGAGAACATAACGTTACATTTACCTCAGGAAAGTAATTTAATGACCATAGCACATTAGTTGGTTAGAGAAAATAGCTATAGAGAGGAGTAGCTATTTTGCTAAATATGTGCTCTATATTATTGTATTTTTACTTATATAATTCAAATGTGATAACGTTGTTTTTATAATAAAAATCGCATTATATTATTGTAATATTTAATAATAATACCAGCTGACAGCTCTCTCTCTGTATAGCATTAGGTGAGTTTTTTTCTTGAGAAAAATGTACATGTATCTTCTGTACCTAATACGTATCCAAATGAATCGATATTGAATCAAGATCGGAATCAAATCACAAGAATAGAATTGAAATCATGAAATTTGTGTCAAGCAATAATAAAAACAGTAACCTACAGTCACTGTACCATGTAAACATTGTAACATGTTGTCACTATACCTAGTAACATTATGTTTAGTTACCAAATGTTTTGACAATCACAATACATTTATTGTGATGTAAAAAACAAAACAAAAACATTTGCACCCCCCAATCCCAAATCCCTTCCCAAACCCCAAATCAGTTGGACCACCTGGGGATGAAGTCTCCATTCTTTCGGAAGCACCTGCTGCCGTGAGAGCTTGTCGGCTGCACGGTTGAGTAGGCCCGGAATATGAACGGCACAAAGGGACCTCGGATGCGTCGGTCTCCAAAGGAGGAGATGGGGGGCAAGTTGAGGCATGTGCCGGGAGTGTAGACCAGCCTGGCGGTTGATGAACGCAATCGTCCCAGTGCTGTCCGTACGGACCAGTACATGCTTGCCTAGTAGCGGCATTTTGAAGCGGCCCATATCAAGGTGTACTGCTAACAACTCAAGGCAGTTGATGTGCCAATGCAGTTGAGGCCCCATCCACAGACCTGAAGCTGCATGCCCGTTGTACGTGGCCCCCCAGCCAGTGGCAGAGGCATCCGTGGTGGGTAAAGTGCAAAGTGCGGGGTAATCTGAACCCGGCACGAGCCGCTCTGCCACACCCATCTTGGGACTCGATCCTAGAGCCAGTGTTGGAGCGGCCTTATATGAAGCAATCTGAGAGGCGTTAGCGCGGCTGCAGATGCCATATGCCCTAGGAGTCTCTGAAAAAGTTTCAGTGGTGCCTAGGGATGGGAATTGAGAACCGGTTCTAAGTTTTACGATATTGTATGCCCTCGACGTTAACGAGTCCTCTTATCGATGCTCCTGCTCTGAGTCAGCCATAGTATAGGCTACAGACCGTGAACTCACAACTGTCCCCTTTGTCCTTTATCAAGCACCATAGCACGGCGTCCAAAGCGAATATTTGTACCGCCAAAGTCTTATTTGATCGGTGAGTAATGTAGATGAACTGTTGCGCTTGTAACAGCGCGCATGTTTAACTGAACGAGCAGAGAGAGAGAGAGAGAGCCCCGGTCTCTCTCTCTCTCTCTCTCTCTCTCTCTCTCTCTCTCTCTCTCTCTCTCTCTCTCTCTCTCTCTCTTCGGAGCAAGACGAAAGTATATGGCTTCACCGTCTCAAAACTAAGCGCTGTCTTTCTCTCTCTCCCTCGCACACATTAATCAAAATAAACGACACGATGGTAAGGTCGGGAGACTAAAGTTTCATGTGGATCATTCGGAGATTTGTTTTTCCTGAATTAGGCTACCGCTGGGTGTGAATTATGCTAAAATACGTTGCCTTATCTTCTCTGAAAAGCATTCCGCACATTCAGCTGACATAAACCACACTTTAAATAAACGAAAAAAACTATCCAGTGATGAAATGTTTTCTGTGATGACACACATCTTGTGGAATGTCCCAACCGCCGGGATAATCACACAACGCGCACACGTCCGATAATGACACTTCCAATTCTCGAACTAAACTAATGACTAATTTGAACCGATTCGTTTTAATGAATGGTTAAAACAACTGATCTTTCCAACACTGAACTCACGGGACGTTTAATCGGTGTATAACTAATCGGTAACACTATACAATAAGGTTCCATTTATTACATAAATAAGAAGTAGCCTACAGTTTGCTTACTCGGTGCAAATAAAACCACTTGTTTTTCCCCCCGAAAAAGCATATGACTACTTTTTTCCACACAGTGCTATCAGGAATCGATAAGAGAACCGCTAAAGAATCGGATCGATAAGCAGAATCGTTAGTGGCATTGATATTGGTAAAATCTTATCAATTCCCATCCCTAGTGGTGCCGCTGTTCTGCGTCTGAGCGAGCTCACGCAGTTCAACACTGACTGGATGCGGGCCTCGCTGTCATGTTGATCGAGTCCAGCTCTATACCGAGAAAAGAGATCCTCTGCCCGGGGCTGAGTTTGCTCTTTTCCAAGTTGACCCGAAGCCCTAGGTGGCTGAGGTGACTGAGCACCATGTCCCTGTGTTCGCCCAACTGCTCTCTCGACTGGGCCAGGATGAGCCAGTCGTGTAGGCAGTTGAGAATGCGAACACCACGCTCGCATATGGGAGCAATGGCCGCCTCCGCGACTTTCGTGAAGACACGGGGCGACAGGGCCAGCCCGAAGGGTAAGACTTTGTACTGATATACCCACCCCTTGAACACAAAGCGAAGAAACGGTCTGTGTCGAGGGAGAATCGAGACATGAAAGTACGCGTCCTTCGTGTCGATGGCTGGAAACGAATCTTGAGGACGGATGCACTTGAAAATGCATTTCTGCGTAAGTATCTTGAACGGCTGCCTGTGAAGGGACCGGTTCAGGACACGCAGGTCCAAGATTGGTCGTAACCCACCCCCTTTCTTGGGTACAATGAAGTATGGGCTGTAGAAAGTCATTATGGCAAACCAAAGCCCCCAGAGAAACCAGTTCCAACCTCTCTGCCCACTACATCAGTTGCCTAAGCACCAACCCAGAAGCCTCAACTTCCAGGAGGAGTTTTGGCCGTATTACTACTCTCATTACCTTAAGAACCAGCTCCAGCCATCCCCATTTCCTCCCCATCAAGTTCGCCAGCAACAACCCAGAAGCTGCAACCCCCGATGTACCCTGGAGATGTATTCCCTCAGTATAAATATTACCACAATTATCCTGTTTATTTGCAACAGCTTTATTCACAATACCCAGTTAAACCTCCTAAAACTCCAACCATGCCACCTATAACTACCACCCCTCAACCATGTACTACAACTGCTGAATGCAAAACGTCAGCCAACCAAGCCTCCCAATGAGCCACCCCAGTACTAAATACAGTTGTGATCAAAATTATTCCACCCCCATTGCAAATCTGGTTTATTGGCAAAATGTACATACTTCCAGCTGTTTGCAATGAACAAATCAAACAAAAGTAATTGCAATAGCTCAACACAACAAATGTTTCAAGTGGTTTTCCCAAATTCACCTGAAAATGCCGATTTTAATGACTCCTGGAGTACACAACCCCTTCATAGCAAGCCTCTTTAGTACTTAGTAGAACACCCTTTTGCTGTTATGACCTGCTGCAAACAAGATGTTTCTGAGGAATCTTAGCCCATTCCTCTGGCCTGACGTTGTCATACTGAGATTCTAGTCAGAATATGAGTCTGATACTGCTCCATTGGGCTGTGATTATGGGAGGTGTTTCAACCGAACCAGGAAAGGAAATGCCTCAATTGCATAGACCTACAACCAATCAGAGCAACGGAGTAAGTGATGTATGTCGAGCGACGCATAGTTGTCAACAGAATTCAACTGCACGCACGCTGAAAGAGGTAGAAGACGCAATGAGTGTAAACGATCTTTACCGGTGTTGTAAAAATAATTTAAGGATACAAGGAGTACTTACCAACACGATCATCATTTTTGAGAGAAATAGTAAAGGTGAATGCATATACGAACAAGTTCTCCATTTAGGATTAGAACTCGACAATACAGCAAACAAATCTTATTGCATTTGTCGGTCCTGTCAGAACTTAATAACACGGTTGTAACGCGATATGCCCGTGTTTAAAAAATCTGTGGCATTACATGGACAGATGATTAAAGAGACCAGGCTGAAGAAGCGAGTTCATCTGAGGCATCAGAGAAAAGAGACCGGGAGCCAACTCCCTCCAAGACGCCCAGAAGTTTTGCCCCAATCCGTCAACTCCAACCGGTACAAGAACGAGAACAAGCATTACAGAGGTAAAGATTAGGGCTGTCAAAATAACGCTTTAATTTCGATTAATTAATCTGAGAAGAAATAACGCGTTAAAAAAAATAACACAGATTAATCCATTCCACCTTTGCGGAGCCGTTCTAGCCGTAGCCAACATTCGTGTAAAAAGGAGGGAGACAAGAACGCGCTGCTTGGATCATTGTTTGGAACATTTACTTATAACAAACGGAGTTCGTCAACTCTAAAGTACCACATCAATGCAAAGCATCCAGGAGTGTGTGCGTGAGTCGGTGAGTGTGTCTGAGAGAAAGCGCGCTTGTGTGTGTGTGTGTTTTGTAACTTTTCACGCGCTCTCACGTCACACAACCATTTTCTCACGCACAGAAAAATCGCGCACCAAAGAGAGGACACGGAAACAGACAAGACAGAGCACGTTACTTATGATATTAAACAAATCTCAGCTCTCAGATTCTGTCAATTTTATTACGAAAATCAAACAATAAATACTGTTTTGGCGCTTGTAAATGTGACATGACAGATCCATAGCGGCACGAGAACCGATCATCTCTAGATAATAGTAAATAAACACGAATGACCAATGTTGAAAGATACAGTAGGGCAGCCTAAAACTTACTCGATCAATCAGTGTTTTTCAACCGCGAAAAGAGGTCAATAAAACAGCTGGAGAACAATTATGTCACATAACATTTAGCCTAAGTTACCTCAGGAAAGCCATTTCATGACCATATAGCACGTTACAGTTGGCAATAAAAAAAGAGCTATAGAGAGTATTTTTCTAAATTTATGTAGTAGCCTACTACTATATTACATATGTATTATATTTTTACTTAGCCGTTATCAAAGTTGTTATTTGTAATAAACACACATTATATTTAATTTGAGCTATTTTTAACCTTAAATACTACCAGCTGATATGGCTCTCTGTATTTTTACAGCATTGGGTGAGTTATTTTTTTCTTGAGAAAAATGAATGCCTATCTTGTGTACCTAATATTTATCCAAATGACTCAATATTGCATCAAATCACAAGAATTAAATTAAATTGAAATCGTGAAATTTGTGTCAAGCAATAATAATAAAAACGTAGCTTACCAGAAATTGTACCATGTAAACATTGTAAGATTGTGTATGCGATTAATTTAGATTAATTAATTACAGAGTATGTAATTAATTCGATTAAAATTTTTAATCGATTGACAGCCCTAGTAAAAATATATTGCTCTTGTCTGTGTGACTAGTATTTCCTGAGTTTTGTTTAAGTGCAGGAACAGGAATACACAGGAACGTAATGACTGTAAATACTACACTCACCTAAAGGATTATTAGGAACACCTGTTCAATTTCTCATTAATGCAATTATCTAATCAACCAATCACATGGCAGTTTCTTCAATGCATTTAGGGGTGTGGTCCTGGTCAAGACAATCTCCTGAACTCCAAACTGAATGTCAGAATGGGAAAGAAAGGTGATTTAAGCAATTTTGAGCGTGGCATGGTTGTTGGTGCCAGACGGGCCGGTCTGAGTATTTCACAATCTGCTCAGTTACTGGGATTTTCACGCGCAGCCATTTCTAGGGTTTACAAAGAATGGTGTGAAAAGGGAAAAACATCCAGTATGCCGCAGTCCTGTGGGCGAAAATGCCTTGTTGATGCTAGAGGTCAGAGGAGAATGGGCCGACTGATTCAAGCTGATAGAAGAGCAACTTTGACTGAAATAACCACTCGTTACAACCGAGGTATGCAGCAAAGCATTTGTAAAGCCACAACACGCACAACTTTGAGGCGGATGAGCTACAACAGCAGAAGACCCAAACACAGTATTAGTATGGTGTTCCTAATAATCCTTTAGGTGAGTGTATACAACCTATACAAATAAACCAACAGACTCTTCAAGTTTTCAAGAATTCTACGAAACCGTAGCGTGGCGGCCTGTACTCAGCCAGCTAGAATCTTTCCGTCTCAACCACAGCCAGTTGCTGCTCCTTTCTGCTGCTTCAGATAAGTTCTTTACTGTGCGACGCAACTCTTGGCCACTGAATCCGACGTCTCTGAGGAACCGGGTTGTAGAATGTGCCACAAAACCTCGACAACCCACTTCCACTGCATAAACCTGGACTCTCCATCCTCGCTGTTCTGCTTCAGAGGCCAGATGAGCATACCGCAGTTTCTTCCTCTCATATGCCTCATCTACCGGATCCTCCCATGGCACTGCTAACTCTATTAGTTTAACAATGCGTGCTGATCCAGACCACTAAACAATATCTGGTCGTAGGTTAGTGGTGGCAATCTCAGGTGGAAAAATAAGCCGTTGATCAAGATCAGCCAGCATCTTCCAGTCCCCAGCAGCTTTCAGTTGTCCTGGGTGAGAATTGGTGTTAGCACATTTTCTTGGTGGTTGCTCGCCTGGGCGGAGGAAGATTGTCTGCTGCGTGTAATGTTTTGCTAGAACAGGCGGCAACTTATTGGTCATACTACGCTTGCCTTCCAATGTTAAAGCCAAACATCGCAATACTTGGTCATGGTGCCAAGTAAACCGACCTTGGCTAAGAGCCACCTTACATCCTGTCAAAATGTGCCTTAATGTGGCAGGTGATGAACACAAAGGACAAGAGGGATCCTCTCCTACCCAGAGGTTTAGGTTCTGCGGTGATGGGAGAACATCATATTTTGACCTACTAAGGAAACTGTTCATACTCTCTTTCCCAGGCCCCTGCTTGGCCTTTATACATCTCATCGTCTCCTCCTGCTTTCGCACCTCGTTGACTACCAGCTTCCTCCTTTGAGCTGGGCCTGCCTTGTGCCATTTAGGAGGAGCTAAACTGAGCCCAAAACCCCCTCTTCCATGCTGTACCTGTCCCACGATATCCCCAATTTGAACGTCAGCCTTTGCCTCTACTACAGATTTCTTTGCTGACCACTTTCTACCAGTTTTTAACACAGGGGCCTCCTCCCTTACACAGTTGCCGCGTGACTCTACTAAAGTCATTTCCAGTCTGACCTTGGCACACTTAAACTCCTCGGTTAAAGCAGAGACTGGCAGCTGCAATACTCCTTTACTATAAAGTCCCACTCTGCTGAGGCAGCGTGGAACTCCCAACCATTTCCTGATGTATGAACTTATTAACGCTTCCAGCTTATCCACTGTTGTCAAAGAAACCTCGTACACAGTCAGTGGCCACAGCAACCTTGGCAGTAGACCAAACTGAAAGCACCAGAGTTTTAGTTTGCCTGGTAGAGCACAACTGTTTATGCTCTTCAACCCTTCCACTGCTTGTCATCTAACTTCTCCCACTCGAAATGTGTCCTTTAGATCCCCATCGTACCATCTCCCAAGACTCTTCACTGGCTTCTCAGAAACTGTTGGTATTGCCTCACCATTAATGAAGAATGTTTTATCTACTACCTTTCCTTTAACTATCGAGATGTCCTTGATTTAGAGGGCTTAAATTGCATTTGTGCCCATTCAATATTATCTGTTAACTTCCCCAATAACCGATTAGTGCAGGCTACTGTTGTAGTCATGGTTGTCATGTCATCCATGTATGCTCTGATTGGTGGTAGTCGCATCCCAGAAGCCAAGCGCTCTCCTCGTACTACCCATCTTGATGCCCTAATGATTACTTCCATTGCCATGGTAAAAGCCAGTGAAGTAATGGTGCATCCTGCCATTATTCCAACCTCTAAGCATTGCCATGCGGTGCTGAATTTTGGAGTTGAGAAACTAAATTGCAAATCTCCAAAATAGGCTTTCACTAAATTTGTTATTGACATTGGTACTCTGAAAAAAATCAAATGCTGCCCAAAGAAGCTCATGTGGCACTGAACCATATGCATTAGCCAAATCCAGGAATGTCACATGGAGCTCCTTCCTCTCCTTCTTAGCTGACTGAATTCATTGCCAGATAACATTGTTGTGTTCTAAGCACCCTGATAACCCTGGAATGCCCGCTTTTTGAACTGAAGTGTCAATGAAGCCGTTCTTTAATAGGTAGGTGTACTCTGGGCAATAATGCTGAAGAAAATCTTACCTTCAACGTTTAATAGTGAAATAGGACGAAACTGACTGATGCTTGTAGCATCTTTTTCTTTAGGTATAAAGACTCCACCTGCTCTACGCCATGCTCTAGGTACAACCTGTTTTTCCCATGCCACTTTTATCAATTTCCACAGAATTCGCAGAACTCCTGAAGCACTCTTGTACACTCTGTACGGAACTCCATTAGGCCCTGGAGATGATGAAGCCCTTGCCTTTCTCACAGCCAGCTTTACCTCTTTCCACTTAGGTGCACAGACCTCCATTTGGTATTCTGGTGGGTTGATAGGTGGCATGTCTGATGGAATTGACATAGGCTCATGCCTTTTTGCATCTGTATGCGTTTCCTCCAAATATCTCTCTAGCTCAACCCTAGATGCTTTTAAAGTGCCATTCTTCTCCCTGGTGAATAACTTCTTTACGAATTTGAATGGGTATTTTATAGAAATTAGCCCTCGCACGTTCCTTCTTTTTGTAGCGTTTCCGTAGACGCTCAGGTCTGCGTAATGTTGCCAGCTTATCTTTTATGGCCCTTTGTAAGAGATTGAGTCCCTCCTTCTGACTTTGTTCTGCTCTTTTCCATTGCTTCCTCAGCTGTCTCCTTTATCTAACTAACCCTTAAATTTTCTGCTGCCGTCTAGACATTCCAGGAGTAGTCTGTACTTTTTCCTTTCTTTTTTCCACACCAAACCTCTCACTTCCATATGCGTAAATGATGTCCCCAAATTTATCCAGCTTCTTTTCAACTGTACCAGTTAATCTTTCCAATGCAAAGCATAGATCTGCGTTTACCATGTCCCATGCAGTTTTCTCACACGCTCTTGGCCATCTAACTCCAGGCCTGAGCCCATTGAGGTTCTTTTCTCTCTTATGCTGTTTAGTCTGACCGGGTTCACAAGTATGAATATGTTCATCACTAACTGTGCAAGCCCTCCTCTCCTCTATGACAGGGGTGCTGATATCCTGCGAGCTGTGGTTTGCTTCCTGTCGCTGGATTTCATTCGACTGACTTGACTGACTTCGTAAGAAGTACTGATCAATGCAAGGCCCTTGTCCCTTCTCCCTCAAGCATTTCATTTTCCCTTGATGAATCTTCAAACCCCTGACCGTTGTCGCTTTGCTCCAGCCACAGACACAAACTTGGAGTTCAATGACTTTACTATCTGCAGATCTTGGATTAGTCTTACTCTCCATACTCATATCCGTTTCCATTCCTAAGTCGTTAACCATGTTGTCCAACATTGAGTCATCTTCCGCCCCCGCTCTCGCAGACTCTAGGGGTATTTTTCTCTTTAATTTCTCAGAAGCCTTGGGCGGGTGTCTCCAGCATCCTGTAAACACGGAGCTGGATAGGGCCGACAAGGGTAGCTAACCCTTACCAGCCCCATTGGGGTCTCTTTCCTCCTGTCAGCTGTCCCTCCAGGCTGTCACAAGGTATTTCCCTTGTTGCCAGCAGCACTATTCACCGCAGTCACTGGACGTATCCAGATCCATTACACGAGAGTAGATGTTTAAATTTCATCCTGATTTGTACTCGGCTTTCGCCAAGATAAGCAACACTAAGACGTAGCTTTACAGTAAACTATGCTTCACCCATTTATGCTTCTTTCCATATGGTGGTGTGACTCCCCTTCTGTCCGGCGTTAACGACTGCAGTGTACTTGGCGCGTCAGCACACACGACGGCTGCAACTACAGTGTTGTCTCCCTAGTGGACCAGCATGACAACCGTCTGGATTGAGCCAAGTAGGGGACAGCTCTAGGGTCTTCAAGTGGGCACCTTCTGTCCTCAGTGTTTCGTCGACTAGCCCACGACACCTCAAGAGGGCTCGACAGTGACTCTGGCGTCCCAGAGTCACCCCCCTCCGTCCCCCACTCAACTCAGCCCAGCTTTCTGACCTCTACATCCCTCCTGCTGCTGAGACCTAACCACAATCTTTCCGCAACCCAATCATACGCGCCAACCCGTTTGACTAAGGCTGTCGAGCCCCACTGGTGCGTTAATATGCAGTTTCAGTAGCAACGGTTCCGTATGGCATACCACCTACCGCAAAACACAATATCTGCCCAACCACCTGTCATTCACGCAATATACACAGGAACGTAATGACTGTAAATACTATACAACCTATACAAATAAACCAACAGACTCTTCAAGTTTTCAAGAATAAAGTTAATATTGAAGCACAAACACCTAGTGGAGGAAATAAAGGTACACATCCTGGACCTAGTAAGCAACAAATGCAAAAATATCTGTAATCCAAACAGTTTCATCCTGTGGAAATCCTCTCCCGGTGATCTGAAAGCCTTTTCATTCACCAGCTTAGAGGCAGTTATAATTCCACCGTTTGTGTGTAATCCATTTAGATATGTGCCAAAGGGACCAGACGGGGTGTCAAATCTATTAGTAGGAGGTGAACGGCTGACTGAAGGGAACTGGCAAAACATACAGTGGGCCTTCGCAGATGGTGCTACAAAGGAAGACAGACTGGAAGGTCTCATCTTTAAGTTTGAGGACTGGCATGCCATCAGAAACCTCTTTGAAGTGAGTAACAAACTATAGAATAATGTTGAATAGTAACAAAATGAAAGTGTCCCACCACTACTTTAGATAAATATATATATATATTTTTTACAATTGAGTAACACGTTTTGCTTAATGCATGTTTTCACTAAATTATGTTTTATTACCAAAATTCGGGAGAAGCACGTTCAGGTACTTAACAACACGCTAAATATGCATTAAACTTTACTCGCTCTAATGTAAGTGTGAACTCGTGAACTGTGTGTGGGCAGTTGAGGCTGAGTCAAGATGGTTGTTGGTTAGTTTCAGCAGTGCTAAAGAACACACTGGACACACAATACTCTTACTGTCCCTTTGTTTTTTCCCTCACTGTTTTTAACACATTAACGTGTGTGTGTGAGTGAGGCGGTGGTAGCTCAGAGGTTAATCTACTTTGGATAAAAGCGTCTGCTAAATGAATAAATGTAAATGTCTGTGAGTTATGGACAGAATAACACTGAGAAGACTATGTCAGCCATTCGCTAAACTATATATTTCTGTTACATAGGTGCAGCAATGCAAAACAAGGTCCCCATGCAGCTTACAATGCCTATAAGGAATTTGTGCGTAGTGACACAACTGCACTCTTCCTAGCTGCTGTAATGGAATACTTTGGGTTGCAGGATGTCACAGGTAAATTGACACTTCATTCATAGTTGAGAATTAGCATTTATCACATAAATACATGCGTCTATATGTTACTACTGTTATACTTCATTATTAAAATTGTAATTCACTTTGATAAAAGTTCCTACCCAATATTAGAACCACAACTTCAATCTGTGCATTTACACTACTGGTGGTTAGAAGTTAAACATTTTATTCCATTTGCAAACAGAAATTCCAGATGGGTTTGTCCCAGTGGATGTCAATGACGGATTGCCAAAACTGAAGAGGAGCTGGCTGCATGACAAGGTTGGACAGGTTGTGTTGTTGCATCTGTGATGCTTTGAACTTTATTCTTTCAAAGACGTCCTCTCTCTCTCCACTGCCTAGATGTTGCAAGGTCCGAAAGCGTGGATCCAAAGCACTGCTCTCCTGCATGAACTTTTCATCCTCTCCTTGGTATCTGTCAGTAAGATCCTTCAGAATGGCTGCCTTCATCTGAGCAATGGCATTTGAGTGGTGATTATCTGTGGCCATGCTGTCTTAAATCATTTGTTTTAGTGGTGAAATGAGAGATATTGTTGGTTACGACTCATCACAGAGAACAGTTGTTGCCTTTTTTATTGGTAAAATAATCTTCACAAGATCCTCTGCATTTGCAAATGTCAGATGAGTCCAAAGTGTCAATTTCACGTGACTTGTGTCTCAGTTCATCACTCAGTAGGGCTGCAGAAACAGCTTGTTGTTGTTCAAGGTAGCGCTCTATTCCATCTTGTCACTACATCAATAATGAGTTTATGTACAGGGAGATCGAGTAGTTTTTGTTTGGTGGTCAGCACGGCTGTGGCTGTAGAACTGCGGTGAAAAAAACTTGCTACACGTCTGACTCTACCGAGGAGGCGGCTCACTGCGTTGACCTTTAAACCTGCTTGGGAGGCCTGGTTTAGTGTGTGCGCAAAGCACCGTATGTGAGGGGACAGTTCAGCTTCCTTTACTGCTACTCGCATGTTGCTTGCGTTGTCAGTAACAACAGCGATCCTTGTTCCAATCTTGTCCAGCCCCCACTCTTTGACTGCAGATTTAAGGACTTCGGCTACGCCAGTGTGTGATTCGCTAAGCTGTCTAGTTTGTAAAACGTAACTCTGCATTTCACTCGTCAAAACATGTGCCGTAAAAGCAGGGCTGGACTGGGACAAAAAATCGGCCCGGGCATTTTTGGCCCAGACTGGCCCACTATATAACACAACCAAACTTTGCACGCCCTTGAATATGTATACCAACTCCTATTAAAAACACTAATGCCATAAGTGAATAGTAGTGAGTAAGAGTTTAACCGATTAAATAACTACTAAGTTGAACTATACTTCACAGCGATGCATCCTAAAGAAAGCTAAAAGCTGGGATAGCAATACCGTTTTTTCCCTACAGGTTTTTGTGAAATCTGTGGTGAGTGCACCTCTGTCCCTCTAGGGGGGTTCGGGGGCATGCTCCCCCGTACGAAAATTTTGTGCTTATTAATGTTAAATTCATCAATCTGGTGCACTTTGAGAGTTAAAAATAAAGAGCTCCAACCCATATTCAGTGTGCAAATTGAACAAAGAAAAACTCAAAACTCTTTTAGTTGTGATATAGTGTCTGTCTACATTAAACTACTACATAATAATAGTTATAATATTAATCCCATGGCAGTAATAGCCATGTTGTAAAACAAATGCACTGAAAAATAAAAGCAACTTTCATAATTAGTTTCGTACTAATTTCTATACAGAGAAGCACGTGATCTTTTATTTTGACGGAAACGGCATCGAGCTTTTATTTTGAAGAAAAATATGGTTTACAAACTCATTACTCATTATTTTCACATTACAATTCGAATAAAATGCGTAATCGTCAAATATGCAGATGTGTAAATAATGCGTAACTGGGTTGTGGGTTCCTACATAGCCTAATGGTGTGTTCACACCGAACGCGAATTTAATTATTTGCGCGAGTAGATTACATACAAAGTCAATGCAAAGACACGAATAGACGCATCATTCGCGCCGGGCGTTGCGAATGACCCGAATTGGGCGACGCGTTTGCCGTGAATGTCTTCCGCGCAAGTTGAAAAATTTGAACTCGAGCGAATGTTCAAGCGTCTAACTAAACGCGATAGACGCGTATTTGATGCTCTATTCGCGTTCGGTGTGAACACACCATAAGTGTTGTGACAGTAGCCTAGTTCTGCTTACCACAGTTCTCTGCACTCACTCATCTCTCTCCTTATCCTCCTCACTATCCTCATCAGACACTTGAAGGGCCTTTGAAGTTTCTTTTTTCGCGCTATTTCTCTGCACATTCCTTGCGTTTCTTCTCCATCGCTCTGACTATTTTGACAGATACACACTGACATTGCTCGCTCACTCAGAGCTCAAAGGGGGAGGAGTTTAAAGATGTGATTGGACCAGCCCAGTGTCAATCAAGAAAATAACCAATGGGCTGCTGATTTACGCGTTTCATCATGCGCCGGTCTGTGAGAAAAAGAAAAAACTACGTGGACTTTTTTGTCCAATGCATTACACCGGCACAAAGATCCCAGAGCCGCCAATTAAACAAAACTAAACGCAATGGGCCGCCGATGTATGAGTTTTATGGGCCGTAAAAAAAAAAAAAAAAAAAATTAAATTAAGTATGAGATACATCGGCCCAAAAAGCACGTCGGCCCACCGGGCAAATGCCCGGTATGCCCGATGGCCAGTCCAGCCCTGCGTAATAGTGATGTAACTTTGAGTCGCTCTGGAAGTCCACCCATCAGTGGTAATAGCAATGCACTCAGACTGTTTAAGGTTAACATGACATGTTCTTTTGTCTCATGGTAAAGAGCAGGGAACACAGTTTGACTAAAATGAGCCCGCGACGGCATTTGATACTTCGGCTCAAGCTTGGCCACTAACCTTTTAAATCCTTTGCCATCTACTTCAGAAAAGGGACGTAAATCAAACGCTATGTATTCCGCGATGTACCTCGTGATTTCTTGAGCCCTTGCCCTGTTGTGTGGCATAGTTGTTGAAAATGCCTCCTTCAGGGTTTTTTGACTTTCTTTGTGAGAGAATCTGCAAACTTTTCGTGATGATGGGTCGTCAGATGACTTCGCATGTTGCTTGTGTTTCCCGTGTTGTATCGCAGTTTACTGTGGCACTGCTTGCACATAGTCCATTGTCTGTCCACCACCTTCTCTCCTTTTGCGTTTTTTGACACGGCGAAACCGAAATGTTTCCAGACATCTGATTTAAAAGCTGCAGGGGCTGGCACAATCTCAACTTCGGCGTTGTTGTTTTCATCCTTACAAGTATCGCTGTCGGCCATGCTGGCTTGCTGTGAGCTTGTGTGGACAGCATGCAGCGTGCAATCCTATTGGCTTAACAACGGTTGTTGTGACGACACAACGCAAAGGATCATGGTCTATGTAGTTAACAATGATTTGTTCCGCGGGACTGTGTTTATTCCCCTTTTGTTTTTTGACGGACACCTGTCCTTTTAATATTGTAACCCAACCAAGACGATTTCGAGACGCGTTTACCACCGCGATCGTCAATATCGTTACATCCCTACTATCAATGGGCAATACGGACTTTCAGCTCCCTTCAAAGATTTTCTATTGGGTTCAGGTCTGGAGACTGGCTATGCCACTCCAGGACTTTGAGATGCTTCTTACGGAGCCACTCCTTAGTTGCCCTGGCTGTGTGTTTCGGGTCATTGTCATGCTGGAAGACCCAGCCACGACCCATCTTCAATGCTCTTACTGAGGGAAGGAGGTTGTTGGCCAAGATCTTGCGATACATGGCCCCATCCATCCTCCCCTCAATACGGTGCAGTCGTCCTGTCCCCTTTGCAGAAAAGCATCCCCAAAGAATGATGTTTCCACCTCCATGCTTCACGGTTGGGATGGTGTTCTTGGGGTTGTACTCATCCTTCTTCCTCCAAACACGGCAAGTGGAGTTTAGACCAAAAAGCTCTATTTTTGTCTCATCAGACCACATGACCTTATCCCATTCCTCCTCTGGATCACACAGATGGTCATTGGCAAACTTCAGACAGGCATTAACATGCGCTGGCTTGAGCAGGGGGACCTTGCGTGTGCTGCAGGATTTTAATCCTTGACGGCGTTGTGTGTTACTAATGGTTTTCTTTGAGATTGTGGTCCCAGCTCTCTTCAGGTCATTGACCAGGTCCTGCCGTGTAGTTCTGGGCTGATCCCTCACCTTCCTCATAATCATTGATGCCCCACGAGGTGAGATCTTGTATGGAGCCCTAGACCGAGGGAGATTGACCGTCATCTTGAACTTCTTCCATTTTCTAATGAGTGCGCCAACTGTTGTTGCCTTTTTACCTAGCTGCTTGCCTAATGTCCTGTAGCCCATCCCAGCCTTGTGCAGGTCTTCAATTTTTATCTGATGTCCTTACACAGCTCTCTGGCCTTGACCATTGTGGAGAGGATGGAGTCTGTTTGATTGAGTGTGTGGACAGGTGTCTTTTATACAGGTAACGGGTTCAAACAGGTGCAGTTAATACAGGTAATGGGTGGAGAACAGGAAGGCTTCTTAAAGAGAAACTAACAGGTCTGTGAGAGCCGGAATTCTTACTGGTTGGTAGGTGATCAAATACTTATGTCATGCAATAAAATGCAAATTAATTACTTAAAAATCATACAATATGATTTTCTGGATTTTTGTGTTAGATTCCGTCACTCACAGTTGAAAAGTGCCTATGATAAAAATGACAGATTTCTACATGCTTTGTAAGTGTAACCCATACATCACAATGTGTGATATGTTTGGAAAATTTAAGCCCATCCCAAGAGCTGTTGTTGACACGAAACTCTGCAGCTACCCTGTCCACTCTGTTCTTATTGTGAGGGAGTGTCTAGCTGTACCTATAAGTAGGTTTTCAGTCTTTTTCTCAGGGTCTCTGTCAACCCAGGAATCTTCACCCAGTTACCCCTTCAAATGACAGAACACTCTGCCAACTGCCTTGACAGTTTTGCAGTAAATAATAACTGGCAACATGGAGAAACCTTTTTCTTTAACATCCCTCACAATCCAGTCTAGGCAGTCCAGTGTATGGGCAGGGCCTTTGATCAGACCCAGTCTTATGTTTGTTCTATTTGGGCTCAGAGCCAAAGTAGTTGGATTGTCCATCTGCAGCTGTTTCATTACACTGGCTCTGGATTCCCGATCAGCAGAAGCAGTCAATGCCAGCACAGGTGTACCTGGAATATATGAAAGTACAATAAGCGACCAATAAGTAACAGTTAAATAAGAAATGATGAGAAGTATTGAAGACTAAAAGACTACTCTTTGTCTACGGCAGGGAGACCTGACTGAAATGCTGAAATGAAGTAGCCTGGGAAACCCCGACAACTTACGGCAAATTTAGATTTGCTCTGAAAGTTAGTCTGGCAAAGAGCTCATTCAAGCCCATTTCCAATCCGTCGAAATCGAGGAACCAATCAGAAACGTTGGTGCGGGCTTTACACGATTATGACAGCGCTGGGATTTTGAAACAGATTTTGTAGCCTACATTACAAAGATGGATGCCGCCGTCGAACATCACTCGTTCGAATCAGCTATCGCGTCTGTTTTAAGCGATTTGAACGTTTCCTTTTTGTTAAAAACCGAGCAAAGAACAACACACGGAGATGTTTCTCCGCCGCTCTGCATACGTCATCTCCTTCATCGCTCTGATTGGTTTTAGGTCTATCCGCGACGTACGTTGGTGACGCCCCTCTGGAAATGATTTGTCTATGACGCTTTGCCAGACCATAACTCAGTTACAACTGAGAATGGTCTGGTTTTAACAAGGCTAGAAATGAAGACCTCTGTTTGTCAAATTAATTAACAACAAGGGGGAAGCAAGATTTTTAAATCTACAAGTATCATTTATTACTGTTTAATGACCGAACTGACATCTAAAAAGAATACATCACTTATAAGGGGTACAGTGACTACCAGTATGGGTATGGTGTGTGAGTACATACAAAGCAACACCCTTGTTTGATGCCAACTCAGAGATGGCTTTGACCTTCTGGTCACACTATTAAACTTGCATGTATCAATTCACACAGTAGCTGTATGCAACTGATTTCAATTAAAGTGGTGAATTAGACTAAGTGTTGAAAATATCGAAGACTGTACATAAGCTATTGTTTTGGACATGCTTACCAGCTTGGGATCTAAGTTCTCCCAACTTGGCGAAGCTCTCGCGAAATGGCGTCTGCCCTTTTTGGACTTTTGAACTGTTTGTTATTCCGCTACAATGAGACTAACATTATGATTGTACTAAGTCTGAGTTTGCAAACGTACAGCGATACCTAGGTACAAGATATGTTTACAACATGATTCATATCACGACATTGTGAGTTATTTACTAAGTCAGACAGTCAGACTATCTCTTATTATTTGTAAGTAAGATGAACTTCATCCATGACGATACCCATTACGTTGGCTTGAAAAACATCAGAGCCTAGCATGTCCCTCCACTTCTTGTTCAGCAACCAGGATTTAGGGCTTCCGAAAAGGAGCTGGCAACGACCACTGTTTATGTCCATCTCGTCGTGCACGCCGAGTTGCATCGCCGTGATGCCCATTTCGGTTGCTTCTTTCACTTGGTCCTCCATGAGTGCGACCACAGGTGAAACAAAAATGACCACAGGGTTTTCATTGCACCACATCTTCTTCGCGACCATCGGGGCCAGCTGATAAATTAAACTTTTGACGGCAAAAACATATTTCCGATCGACAAATGCCTTGATCACGGTTCTCTGTTTCTCTTTTAATGCGCTGTCGATATCTTCTATAACAGACGCGATGGCGGAATCTACACATCTCAATTCTCCAGCAGAAGCAATCTTTGTTGTAAACGAATTCAACCCAAGCGCTCTTAGTGACGTAGGTGATTACGTTACTGTTGATCATCTGTCCATCTTCGTATAAAGCCCGCCCTGACAATTTGATTGGTCCAAACAGCTCTGGTTCAAGCATAGTTGCTCCACAACGGATCAAGTCCAGTCTGAACTTCCCGACCTCAAATGTTGTGGGCGGGGCTAAGTTCGGTTGGCGTCCAGGCTACCATTCCACATGAACAATGGCCTCCAGTTCGGTAATATTCTTGGGTTTGCGTGCTGCAACCACTGCCTTCAAATCCCACCAGAGATTCTCTATGGGGTTCAAATCAGGTTACTGTGATGGGCACTGTAGAATCTTCTGCAACCAAGCCTTGGTGGAATTTGAGGTATGCTTGGGATCATTGTCCTGTTTGAAGGTCCAATGACGCCCAAGCTTCAGCTTCCTCACTGATGGCATGATGTTTTCTCCTAGGATTTGCTGATACTTAAATAAATCCATTTTGCCTTCCAAACGCAGCAGGTTTCCAGTGCCAGAGGATATAAAGCAGCCCCAGAGCATCACTGAGCCCCACCATGCTTAACTGTAGGCGTGGTGTTCTTTTCAGCATGTGCTTCATTCTTCTTCCTCCAGACATACTTCTGATCCATAGTGTCGAAAAGTTCCAGTTTTGTTTCATCGCTCCACAGAACAGAATCCCCAAACTTCTGTGACTTATTTATATGATTTTGAGCAAATTGGAGCTGACTTCTCTTGTGCTTTTGGGTCAGTAGTGGTGTACGTCTTGGAGTTCCGGCATGCGTTTAGTACACGACTTCCTGTACAAGCTGCCACCAAGTCTGGCTGCAGGTCTTTTTCAGTCACTCAAGGGTTTTTCTCAACCTGTCTTCTCAGGGTCTTTTAGTCTGTCGGCTTTCTTTTGCTAAATTTGCTTTTTGGGGGAGTTCTCTGGGTTCGGGCCAAATTCCGAGCTCGGAGCCCTCCCCTTGTACAGCACACGAAATATGCATTACCTTTACTCTATTTAATCATATGTTAATGTGAACTCGTGAAATTATGTTTTATTAACAACGTTCTGAAGGAGCACCTTCAGATAATTATTTAACCAACACCGGAGGAGCACGTTCATTTAATCAACTCAATTAAGGAGACAAGAGGTATATATACAGCAAACTTGCCTCTGTTCATTGACAGTTTTCTAGCATCCTTCCTCCAACCCGTCTCCTCACTTCTAGTCTCGCGTAGCCAGACCTTCAGACTGACGGCTGAAGGTCTGGAATTCATAGCAGCTTTCTTTGGCCAAGGCCCGCCCATAAGGCCGTTTGACCGACATGTAAAACAACCAATTACAGATCGTTTCGTTCAGCGTCACGTTTCGGTGCGTGGAAATGTCCCCACAACAACAGACCTGCGTGCAACAAGTCAGTCAGCATAGAAAATCAAAGAAGGAAAAGAAAACTTCAAGAGTCTATGCCGTGAACCGCGCATACTTTTGAGAATCCTACGTTTAGCTGATCTTGATAAATGCTCATTGTCACTCATGTAAACACAACAGTTTTTCTTCCGCAATCACACGTCTGCGCTTTGTTTCCCGGCGGACCGAAAACAAACGCGACACTCGCGCCCCCCGGAAATCTGATAAAATTCAACCAATCAGATGACGACTTCGACATTCCTGAAGTGTTTCCAGTTAAGTGTACCATATGCATCAGACGTTTAGCCAACGTTCCGTGGGCGTGACGTCTGAGGCTGAGACTACCTCACTTCTGACTATTCCTATCCCAACCTGGGATGGGGGAGTTCTCTGGGTTTGGGAGAGAAGACGGAGCCCTCCTCCCGTACAGCACGGCAAATACGCATTTAATTATATGTATGTGTGAACTCGTGAAACCTGATTTGCAATGGGGGTTGAATGATTTTGATTACAACTGTACCACCCAGTTTTGTGCATTATGAAAATTTGTGGATAGATTAAATAGATTAATCTAGTGTGAAATTGATGCCAAAATACAGATCTAGTTCACTGCTTTAATTTTTTTTTTTTTTTAAGTCTATTGTGAAATTATGGATACAAAATATGGATCTAGTTAAATAGAAAAAAAAAGAAAAAAAATAGATTTAAAAATCTAGTGTGAAATTGATGCCAAAATACGGATCTAGTTCACTGCTTTTTTTTCTTTTCTTTTTAAGTGGCTGCGTTCCATTGTGAGACGCTTGTGCTCTCCTTGCATGGTCGCTTGCACTCTCCCTCCTCCCCCTCTTTCATGTGTGTGTGATGCTGGTCTCAAGGGTGTAGCTCAGACACTGCAGTAGAAGGTAGGGCTTGGCTGCTGCACTATACGATGCGCTGAAAGATGGTGCACCAAGAGAAATGTGTTTACCAGGTAAGACAGGTCTATATTTTTTTTTATAGTGTAAGCATCAGTGTGCTTTTATATTGTGTGTGTACACACACTAGTGTATATTTGCAAAATCATGGTGTAAGAGGTGGCTTGAAGATTAAACTAATATTTTTCCGATAATAAGAAAGGAACTGCGCTCTGAGTGATGGATGTTATATTTCTTGTATATTTAGTTCATCGATATATGATCTAAACTGAAAAAGACTAAATTAAATAAATAAATAAATGCAATGCTTGAATTGGGACCAATTCAACCCATCCCACACAAGGTCGTATTTTTGGTGTATATGGATGGCTGTTTTTGCTTGGCATCTGCTAGTTTAATGGCAAAATCTCACTCATTAATAAAAGCAATCACATTTAGCTGTTTCCATTCCTCAGAATGCACAGGAAACCTGCTTTACAGATTGCTAATATTACATCACAAGCTATGGGTGTTTCAGTTACGTTCATTCTGAATCAGCCTCTCTTCTGCCCCATATATTTCTCCATCCAAATGCTAATCTCAGTGGAACTGCTCTGCAAACTGGCTGAAAATGAAAGTGAGCTAAAATAAGCATGTCTGTGGATATAGGAAGGGAAAGTTATTGAATGTCACAATAGTAGCCCTTACGATTATTGCAGAGATGAGTGCAAGGCATTTTTAAATATTAGTCATTCTGAGCACCATCAGAAGGCAACCGTGTTGCCATGGCAATGAACTGAGTGTAGTATGCACATCTGAGAGAACATTATTCTTACCAATATAACGTCATCAGGAATAGTCAGGCGATTATATATTTAGAATGTTTATGTGGGTATGTTTGTCGAGGGCCTCATGCGTTCTCTCTCCAGTTTTTTCTCTTTGTAATTTGCTGTTTGTTGATTTATATTGTACCTTCCTATTCACACTCCCACACCGATACCTTCTTGTCCTTGAAATCTAGCGAGGTGTTTACCCTTTAACACAAGCATCCAATAGACGTTGTGTTAAAGCGGATGACATCTTCTTTAAAATGCCTCATCAAATATTCCTGGTCGCGAGGTCTTCTGTGGCCTACTACATGTTGTGTTGCCTGTCTGTGAGCGTTCTTTTCATTTATTGAAGTCAACTGTGTTTGCGCTCAGGCCCAGAGGAACGAGAGGGAGTCCATTAGGCAGAAGCTGGCCCTTGGCAGTTTCTATGACGACGGACCGGTTACCTTTACTGGCTGCAGCAAGAGCAGCAAAAACTGCCCGTCCTCCCGGTCAGTGTGCGCTTGTGATCAGCGGCTTGATGTTGTGTGTCTTATGTAATGTTGATTGTTTTTAGTGTATAACTGTATTGACTGGGATGATATGGCTCCTGGTATAATAATAACAGTGAAAACATTTTCAAGGATTTTAAAAGGTTCTGCTGAGAATATTTTTGTTATGACGAAGCATCATTTTTTAACCATGAGAACTGTCAAGTCACATTTATTTATATAGCGCTCAATACAATACCGATCGGTTTCAAAGCAGATTCACATTAATAAACATAAATATAACAGTGTTAGTGGTTTAAAATGTATAAAGTTCAGTGTTGTTTCAAACTCAGTTCTTCTTCCGCCACCAACTCAAGTAGAGTGTGAAGCATCGATAAAAAAAATGTGTATTATGTTCCATTTCCTGCACTTATTTTTTTATGTTATGCAGTGTATGAGAACATATTCACCTGTTTCTGGGTCATTACACTTATTGCCCTTCCCTGAAGGATGTTTATTGATTTGATGTAAACTGGCAATTGCCATTATCCAGTGAACGTGATTTAACCTAGTACTACATGTTCCTGGATCAACATTTGAGTCAACCAATCAGATTTAAATTTACAGTTTAGGCAAGTTTAGGTTTATGTCAAGCTTATGTCAAGTACCAGGGTTAGGTGCTTCTACATTAGTGTCATTCACCATCATTTCTCTCTGATTTTAGGGAAGGGGTTTAGGGATAGGGTTACAACTGGAATGTTGTTTCTGGATCAACAAACTATGTTGTTATCTTGGCAAAATCACGGTGACCGCCATTATCCAACTCAATTCAGCTCGAATTTGGTTCTAATCCGATAGTGTCAGTGCAGTTAAATGATCAGATGTCCAGTTTTTACCAGGACAGTCCTGTACCCTTAAGTGTCACGGGCCCACCGGTGGGCCCAAATCCATTAAATTTTTTAAACAGTAATATCCTATACTAAACCTAAACTAATCTTGACAAACTATATATCATTTGAAAGCTTACAATCTCTAGTTTCCATATTTAGTGATTGATTTTCAAAATAAATTACAGAGGAGCCGTAATTTATCAATTTGCAACAAGAATATTTTCATACTCCTAAAGCGTGTTTAGACCTTTATTTTGAAATAGTGATGAACATGAAAAATCATGAAAGAAGGGTAGAAACCTCAGTTTGTTTTCATGCCAAGAGTTCAAAAGATAGCATCCATTCAATTATTTTAGGAAAAAAGGTCTGAATATTTTTTAAATATAAAGAAAAAATGTTAGATTCACCATTTGTGATGTGGCAGGAAGCTAAAACGCGCATACTTGTTATTTTTATGTGTTTCTTAGAGGTTGAATTCATATCAAAATCTGCCAAACTTCTCATATTACTTCTGAATAGGATGTCTACTTCATAAATTGTATGAAAATTGGGGAAATAATGGTTCATATCACTCAAAACACATATGGAAATGGAGGCGCCCTTATATGGGCAGTAATGGAGTCTGGTTGTCATCTACTGCGCCCAAACAAAATCTTACTGAAAGCTCATTTTTTGAGATATCAACCGAAAATTTGAAACACAACTTGTTCAGATTTTTGGCTTTGATTTTTTTGCAGTTTTAAAGTCGCCCAGGTTTTGAAAATATATATTTTATATAAAATATGAATAATTAAATTTTTTACATTATACATTTTCATAAACTCAAACTTCTATAACTTTTTTTCTGTTTCACTTTCTTAATTCATTTCACTTCTACAAAAATCTGCCAAATGTCTTCTTTAAAACAATCTTACGTCTATATTCCAAAGCATTCTTGAATTACAACCATTTAAGTTCGAAATGTGCATTTTCATGTATATTCAAAAAAAGGGGGGTGAAGCTCTGTTTTTAGTGTCCCAACTTACTATGAAAAATGTTTTGTCCCACATTTCACCTTTCCTAAAATAAAAAATGGTTTATAGCTAAGCAATAGAGAGAGTCTCCTGTCTAATCTAAGGTGGTAATTCATGTCATTGTATATTTTGGAGAACAAAACCATCCAATCACAATTCCCTATTGATAGTGAAGGTGTCAGTGAGAGCGTGTAGGCGATTAAAGGGATAGGTCACCCAAAAAATGAAAATTCTGTCATCATTTTCTCACCCTCAAGTTGTTCGAAACCTGTATGCATTTCTTCCTTCCAATTAACATAAAATAAGATATTTAGAAGAATATGGGTAACCAAACAGTTGATAGACCCCATTGACTTCCATAGTACAGAAGGGAAAAAAAATCCCTTCAACTTGGATGTTAAGATGTGAAAAAGAAGCATTCGTGTATTTAAAGAGAATCTTTAATAAAAGAGTTATTCATTCTTATATTTATCACGCGTATTATATAAATTATTAAAAAGGGAGTCTTGAATTCCACTCTGAGAATTGAGAAATCTGCTCACCCTAATTAAAATTGAAATTAGGCCTACTGAATATTAAGTGTATTTTAAACCACAACTAAGCAAGACAAAGGTGGCAGTGGCAAGGAAGGAACCCAGACTCCATCAGGTCATAGGAAGTGCAGGGCTTAACACACCTAGAATTCGATTTCAGTGTATAATTTCTGTTGTCTTGGGTAGTCAACCCAGTTTCTCGCTTGACACCAGTCTCTACTGTGTTTTCACTGTTTGCTCAAACAAATATTTGATAGGAAAAAAGGGAACATTTTTACTTTGTTTCTATTTTAGTCTGGTGTACTGTGCTTACCGTTTCATGTTTCGAGCACTTTGGGATGGTAGAAAGAGAGTCTGTTGTCTTTTCACGTCTTCTCAAGAATGATATGGGAAAGGAATTCAGACATTGCTGATGTGGAGATGAAAAACTGAGAGTAGAAATAGAGTAAGAGAGTAAAAATACCAGCGATTCATCTGCAAAATAATCTTTCAGCAAAAATGTGCTCTTTAAGAGATCAGTGATCACTTTTAATTTATACTTATCTGTGGTCCAAGCATTAAGTGTTGAGAATGCTATTGTTTTCATCAGCATTAGTATTGCTATTATACTTTCTTCTGCCTACATACTGAATGTAAAGAACATCGGAAATGGGAGAATATGAAATTTAGTGTTTATATTTTAATCTGCACTAAACATGTATATACAGTTATGTACTGTACAATTATTATTTGAACACTTTCTCTTAATAAAGTCAGAAACCTCATGATTGATAACTTACCATCTTATATATGTGGTTATTTTTTGCATCAGTCATAATTATACCACAAATCCATGGTTTGGCCATGTTTGATGGTGTGGGAGTTGCTGTTTTTCTGTGCTTTTCTCAATTTGCAACTACGTTAAAGAAGGTTCCTAGAAATTCAAGCAAAAGAAAGTCCAAAGAGGGTTAAAATTAAACGGAATGAGCATGTTTCGCCACAAAACTCTTTATGTTTGTTTACCTAATTACTTTACAAGAGATACCACAGATTCAGTGTCATACCAGTCTACAGGAGTAAACTCTGCCAATGAAGCCTTCAACTGTAATTATAGAATTACTTGAAGCAGTCGGTGTTTTCTTAAAATACTATTAACCACAAGATTCTCTTGCATTTTAAGAGGAAAGTCTTTCCGTGGGAAGTGTGTTTCACTGTGGTTCACAGACACTAAAAATAGATCTTTCACTCTTTTGCGGTTCAGTGAAGATTACACTTTTTAAACTTTTCTTTGTGTTTTTAAGCCGCTTGTTCTTCAAATTGTTCACGCTATGTGACTAAAATAAATGTTTTTTAATTTTTTCACATGACACTGATAGATTGCCAATCGAAATATATTCTAATGTGGATCATTTAAAAGTCTTTGGTTGTATTTCACACCACTACAAAATAAAGTATCAATTTAGCATACTAAAACAATATTGCAAAGGACAATGGAATTGAGTAAAATGGTAAAAAGCTGCATTGTTGTAGATGAACACTAACTTTTTTTTAACAAATCCAAACATTGTTTTTATTATTATTTTTAATACAAAAAACATAGTCAGAACAGGCAAATCTTAAACGATGAATAGCAGTGAAATAAAAAGGTCAAAAGTAAAATAAAATAATTAAAATAAAGCGGAAAAATAAAAGATGGATGGATGGATAGATAGATAGTATCCATGTCTGTTTTGTATTATGAGCAGTACACCTGCAGAATATTTATTCTTTCTTCTAAATCAGATGTCATGTCTCACCCTTGCTCTTTTCATAGGTTTCAGAATGGGGTGAATCTACAGATGTGTTTTGTGAATGACAGCAGCAGTGACAGAGACAGCGATGCCGAGGACAGCAGAACAGAAACCAGCCTGGACACCCCATTGTCACCTATGGTACATGGCACATTGAGCTTCAATGTCTATTACACAGAGTTCTGCATTTTGAAACTGAAACTTATGCAACTTAAAGGGATAGTTCACTTTGAAATTAATTTTTGTTATGTTTTAGCTTACCTCAAGGGCATCCAAGATGTAGGTGTCTTTGTTTCCGCAGTAGTTTCAATTTTGATATTTTTAGGTCAAACCGTTCTTGTCTGTCAGTCATATAATGCAGGTCTATGGTCACCACCTCAAAGAGCATACACAGAGAAGTCCAAATTAAACATGATTTAATGACTCGTAAATGTAAGTACACATTGATGGCCTAAGACACGAAACGAGTGGTTTGTGTGAGAAAACGAATAGTATTTATATCGTTTTTACCTCTTGTAAACACAGCCACGTCCAAGTGATCTGAGGGCGCGGGCGCGGGCACTTCGGTCTGCGCAAGCGCCGGAAGTGATCTCTCACGCGTGTACGTCACTCATTGTTTACACAGAGATTTCGGAAGATATACAGGAAATCACAGTGGAAGACTATTTTTATATATCAAAAGACAACGTTGAATTTTTTTTCGCAACCGCGCGAGAGATCACCCCCCGGCGCTTGCGCAGACCGAAGCGCCCGCGCCCTCAGATCACTTGGACGTGGCTGTGGTTACAAGAGGTAAAAACGATATAAATGGTCGTTATTATTTATTATTATCATTATTATATGACTGACAGACAAGAACGGTTTGACCTAAAAATATCAAAATTGAAACTACTGCAGAAACAAAGACACCTACATCTTGGATGCCCTTGAGGTATAAGCTAAAACATACCAAAAATTAATTTCAAAGTGAACTATCCCTTTAACTGAGCAGTTTTTGTTTTTCCTCTGTCGCCCTATAGAGTAAACAGAGTTCATCTCTGTCTGACCGGGACACAGGAGAGGAAGACCTGGACTCGGAGGATTCTGAGTTCTGGCGGCTACAGCGGCGGCTGCAGGAGGAGGCGCGTGTGGCTCTGGCTCTGGCCCGTCCCATGGCCCGCATGCAGGTGGAGGTGGAGAGACAGATTCAGCTACACCGCAGGTCCCCCGTGGCAGACCTGGTCAGTGGGACAAGTGTCCAAGAATAGTGCTGTTACATTTCTTTCCCAAAGCTTATTGTGTCCTCAAAGGGCGTTCACGTCACCTCAGAGCGCTTGCTAATACGAAAAGAAAAAAACACAATACATTTAACTTGACTCAAGTTTGTCCTTGTGCTTTAGTTACCACATCTGCCACACATCAGTGAGAGTCTAATGAAGAGGAGTCTGAGGCCTGTGGACCTGAGGGACATGAGTCTTGGTCAGTTACAGGTTATCACCAATGACCTGCACTCTCAGATACAAGGTGAAGACAGGAGATGGAAATATTAAAAATAAGCTATTCTGTTATTATTATTTACATAATGTTTCATTGTTTCATTATTTATATATATATATATATATATATATATATATATATATATATTAGTTATCTAATTAATAACATCTAATTGACAACACATACGTCAGTTTTTACCATGCTTTTCTTATTTCTCTTTTATAATATGCAACAACCAGTGTAAGACAAACATATTTCGTTGTGGTAATGGCAATAACGAGATTTGACTTGTAATTGCATTGCAGGTCTGAATGAGGAGCTGGTTCAGCTGTTGCTCATGAGAGATGAACTACACATGGAGCAGGATGCCATGCTGGTAGATGTGGAGGATCTGACCAGGTTAGGCCTGTAACCCAATCAAAACGCAGCTTAAAGTGCCCCTATTATGCTATTGTAAAGTCGAGTTACTCTACTCGAGTAACTGTATTTAAATAGGGAAAACGTGGAGATGTTTGGTCGCTTCTCTTCTTGGCACGTATATAATGAACAGGGCTAAGCTAAGTGCTAACATAGACAGAGCGATTTAGTGCACGCACTGAGACGAGAGAGGTATGTATCAACTCGTCTTAGTTAAGGGAATAACATAGTTTAATATGAAAAACCAGTAGAGTATCCCTTTAATATACATTGCAGCATCACCTCATTTCTCACAGTGTCTGAAACTGCTCGATAAAGGATTCAGTCTCTCTAAAGCTCTGCTTTCTGCGAGGCAACTCTGCTCTGATTGGTCAGATGGCCCAGTCTTTTTTTATTATTGGTTCACTCTGCTCTGATTGGTCAGATGGCCCAGTCTGTTGTGATTGGTCAGATGGCTCAGTCTGTTGTGATTGGTCTACTCTGCTCTGATTGGTCAGATGGTCCAGTCTGTTGTGATTGGTCTACTCTGCTTTGATTGGTCAGATGGCTCAGTCTGTTGTGATTGGTCTACTCTGCTCTGATTGGTCAGATGACCCAATCTTTTTTTTATTATTGGTTCACTCTGCTCTGATTGGTCAGATGGCCCAGTCTGTTGTGATTGGTCAGATGGCTCAGTCTGTTGTGATTGGTCTACTCTGCTCTGATTGGTCAGATGGTCCAGTCTGTTGTGATTGGTCTACTCTGCTTTGATTGGTCAGATGGCTCAGTCTGTTGTGAATGGTCTACTCTGCTCTGATTGGTCAGATGGCCCAGTCTGTTGTGATTGGTCAGATGGCTCAGTCTGTTGTGATTGGTCTACTCTGCTCTGATTGGTCAGATGGCCCAGTCTGTTGTGATTGGTCTACTCTGCTTTGATTGGTCAGATAGCCCAGTCTTTTGTGATTGGTCTACTCTGCTTTGATTGGTCAGATGGACCAGTCTGTTGTATTTTGTCTACTCTGCTCTGATTGGTTGATGGCCCAGTCTGTTGTGATTGGTCTACTCTGCACTGATTGGTCAGATGGCTCAGTCTGTTGTAATTGGTCTACTCTGCTCTGATTGGTCAGATGGCCCAGTCTGTTGTATTTTGACTACTCTGCTCTGATTGGTCAGATGACCCAGTCTGTTGTGATTGGTTTACTCTGCTCTGATTGGTCAGATGGCCCAGTCTGTTGTATTTTGTCTACTCTGCTCTGATTGGTCAGATGACCCAGTCTGTTGTGATTGGTCTACTCTGCTCTGATTGGTCAGATGACCCAGTCTGTTGTGATTGGTCTACTCTGCTCTGATTGGTCAGATGGCCCAGTCTGTTGTATTTTGTCTACTCTGCTCTGATTGGTCAGATGGCCCAGTCTGTTGTATTTTGTCTACTCTGCTCTGATTGGTCAGATGGCCCAGTCTGTTGTGAATGGTCTACTTTGTTCTGATTGGTCAGATGGCCCAGTCTGTTGTGATTGGTCTACAGCTTACAGCATGTGTCGGAAACCAAACACTCATTACCATATCTGAATTTCAGCTCCAGATCTTGCTCAGGACTTGATACACAGTGATAATAACAGTAACAATGGTGTCGGTTTTACCGTATCAATTCTACCTTGAATCCTCATCCTTTGGAAGTTCATGCAATGGATTTGCTTTCGCCGCACAGAAAACAGCCTCTTCTCGACATGTCGACAACATGAACCAAAATTTCAGGCCTCAGTTACAACTACAGTGTTTGAGGTCAATCAAAGTAGACATTGTTCACGAGCAACCAAAGAAGACCACAGGCTGGCATTATGCAAATTTGTTACAAACATACGTGGATTCGAATAGGGGGCAAGACTAGAATTACTGACAACTCATTTCAGGCAGTTTAGAATCATTTCTTTTTATTTACGAGACAATAATCCCATTTCAAACTTTGATCTTTAAAACTTTGCAGACCTTTTACATTTACAGCTGTTTAACACTACATGAATTCATATCTAACTAAATTAGAGCCTACAATGAGTGTTTGATGAAATGATGTGTAAAAAAAAAGATCTTTTCTGTCTTGTTTTTGAACAGGCATGCGCACAGCCAGCAGAGGCACATGACGGAGAAGACTCTGGCCAAAAGCAAAGCAGTTTGCCACGGTCGCTGTGATTCTCCATTTTGAGGCAAACAGCACAGGGTCCAACCACTTGTGTTTCACTATAGTATGAAGCAGTGTACTCGCTATAGACCCCTTTTTCAACTAGATGTGTGTGTTTCTGCCTATGTTACAAGCTTTGTGTGGATGTATGTCAATTATACATGCTGTAAGTGTTCATGCATGCCCGCACCTTAGCTGAGGGTTACACACTCACTTTTGAGGACGTCCTGTTGACCCTTCATAATGTAAAAGAATCATTCAACATGAATCAATCACTGACGGGATGGATCTGTTCCTGTGTAGAATGTCTGCTGGTTTCATCATGTACTGAATTCTAGGTCACTCCATATGGACCTTAATGGGAAACAACTTTGAGCTAGTTCACCCAACAATTAAATGATTCTGTCATCATTTACGCACCGTCATGTCGTTTCAAACCTGCTTAGAGATATTTCCAAGAATGGTTTTTGTCCGTACATTGAAAGTCAATTGTGTCCAAAACAACATTGGACAAAACATGAAGCCATTTTCAAAATATCTTTTTATTTTCCATAGAATAAAAAAAGGCTTCTTCATTTTAGGTGAACTATCCCTTGAACTATGGAAGCTTGTTTCCGCCATGGGGGAAAATTTTTCTCACAATTGCGAGTTATAAACTTGCAGTTGTGAAAATTTAAGTCAGATTTGTGAGACAAACTCACAATTGCGAGGAATAAAGTAGGACGTAGAATTGTGATATATGAACTCGCAATTGTGCGGAAACAAAGTACGACTTCTGAGATATAAACTGGGAGAAAAAAAGTTTATACCTTGTAGTTCTGGGGGTTTTTCTCAGAACTGTGAGATATACAGTAAACTTGTAATTGCGAGTTATAAACTCCAAATTGTGAGATGCAAACTTGCGGTTTCTGAGAAAAAAGTCTAAATTGTGAGATAAAAAGTGGCAATTACTTTTTTTATTTTTTTTTATTCTGTGGCAGAAACAAGCTTCCATATCAAACTATAGTAAACTGCTTCTACTTTACTCTAGTTTTACACTGCCAGTGTTTGCACTGGCTAATGTGCTGTGGATGGAGCTCTCCTACCTAAAACAAAGAAGTCATAACCAAACGTGAATTTTAGAATAATGTTATGTTAGCATTATATTTGTTTGAAGCTGCCTGGTGTGGTGGAAATGTATTATTGTGTTCACAATGAACTATAATGTGAGTCTTTTAAGAATGCCTATTTTACTTACTTTTTCTTCTAAATGTGTTTCCTGTTTCACAGATGTAAGTGACACACCATTCTGTATTCATACACAGAACTGTAAAAGGAAATCACGGTCAAATAAATGACTTAGCTAATATGGGGCCAGTATGACATTGTTTTCATCTTCTAAACTGTCACAAGGCACGAAGCACTCAACACCAAACAAGTGTCATTGTGGTTTGTATTAGGTCAGTCCCAAAAACGAAACTGCAAAATGAAAAAAATGAAGAAAAAAAAATGCAATAAATGAAAATAACTATGTAAAAAACAGATTTCTCTTACTTCGAGTTCACTTCAGATCTCCGCAGAATTTTAACACAATAGTGAATCTGACAAAATAGCACTTTGTCAGAAAGTATTAGCATACAGCATTGACCCGAGAGTCGAGTAGTTCTACTTCCTTTTTGTGGCCAGATTACGCAGATCAAGACTGCACTCCCACTCTCTCCCTGGCAAGAGCTCGGTACCACAATATTACATCAGTTATGACGCGTCTGCTCCACCAAATGAACACAAATAATAAGGAAAATAAAGGCAGTTAAGTTGTTTTTAGTGGGTTTTCCACTCTTGTTCAACACTGTGGCTTACAACAGCAATAAGGGAATGTGTATGAAATACATGGAATGTAGTATATTCATAAAATATATAAAAAAATATGACTGTAAGGGCCTGTCCCTTACCGTTTTTTTGAATGTAAACTCAGTAATGAGGCATTTCCAGGAACTGCAACTTGTCACCTGCAAAAAAAAAAAAAAAAAGGGTAAAAAAGTCATGAGAGTTTTTTTCAGATATCAGCCTCTGTTAACACTTTTCTTGATTTTATGTACATTTTTCAAAAACCCTCCAAATGACGGTATAGGAAAGCTTGCTGTTTCATACTTAAAATCACTGGTGCCAAAGAGAGGAAATGTGACAGTTTTACTTGAAATGTGACATTAAAGGGAAAAAAAGAGGAACATTCCAGTTTAATGCAAGTTAAATTATGACCTGTCAGAAGAAGAAACAGAAAATATCAAGGTTATAGTGACGGACCTACATGGAAATACATTTTTTTAATGCTTATAATTTCATAAAATCACTTACATTAATTTTTTTCTGTAAAACGTGTTTTTTGAGACCTACATAAATGATCATTTTTTTCTGTCGCTTTAGGATTTTTACACAGAAAAGCTATAATTTTATCACAGTGAAAGCTTGTTAACATGCATTATCTTTAATGAATCGTTGAAATTTTGGTCCAGATAATATATATTTTTAAATCCTTGTGCTATAAATGAGTAGTGCTCATAAGCGGCATTGTGATGAATAGCCACGTGAAGCAGCTTCTCGAACAAGAGCAAATGTAGTTTGGGACTTGATTCTGTCCATGGGGAATTTATCGGATGATTGTGGTTTGCTATTGATTGATCTCATGTGATTGACAGATTGCCCCGCCCTCGTGCCAGTAAACACATCATCAAAGAAGAGAAATGGATGAGCCAAGAGGGAGGGGAAGTTATTTTAATTAAAGATTATGAGGGCACATGAATAAAAAAAAAATTTAAAAAAAGAATGATGTGCACGAATAAAAAATGATTTATAATAAATACTGCAACATTCCATTCGTAAAAATAAGAATTGTCAATTTTGATTACATGGTGACTTGCTAATTGCTAATAATAGTGATCTATGACATTGTATTACGTTGAATATATATTTTTTGTGTCTATTTGTATTTTTTTTAAATAATTACAATAATAATCATTTTTGTAATTAATGGGGTTATTATTCAGTATTTCCATGAATTAGATGTACATTTCAGACATCTTTGATTTAATTAAAACCTATATGTTAATTGAGTGAAATCATTCATTTAGCATTCATAGTGTTGCTATTATGACATATCTTCAATTAAAATATGGGCAATTAAATGTAAATGCATAAAATGCATAGATTTTTTTCCCCCCTTTCAGATGAATCTTTGTCTGTCATCGGTTATTCAATTCTTATCAACTAAATTGTCAAAATAAAATGTTAAATACAATTCTTTATTTAGTATTTTAATTTAAATTACACTTTCAAAATGTATGGAAATATTAAGAATTACATCAGAAGTACATTATGAACATTATTTATTACTTTTACATAATGTTCTGATGTCAGAAGTACATTATGAACATCAGAACATTATGTAAAAGTATGAGAGTTTAATATTTTAATATGTGAGATCTATAAAACAACTAAATTAGAAAATGTAAATTTCCTATAATAACACATTGGCTGATGCATCATCATCGTCCTGCACATGCTTAACTTATATCTTACTGTTACAATGTAAAAGTAAATCCACATTGATCTTCTCCCATACTTGGATATGTCCCTACAACCTTTTTTCTTTTCCTTTTTGTTAAGAAAAAAAATAAGTTCAGAAATTCGTTTCGTTATCAACATTACCAAAAGCATACCACAAATGTTGTCAGACTGATGTTAACCTGGGAATTTTTTTTATATTTATATTTTACTATAACAATTCGATACAATTCCTTTAGGACGTTACACCTGGACATCTCTTAAATGCCCAGTGTTTAACCTTTCTTTGCGTGTTTCTGCTAAATGTTTATGACTGTAAACGAGAATGCAGCTAAATTTAAAATGCTGTTAAAGTGACAGTAGGGGCTTTACTGAATAAGAAGGCTCAAGATTGTTATCCTGTACTCACACTGTTTGTGAAGTAGCCTATGCCTGCCTAAATCGAAACGTGCGTTAATTCCCAATGTATGCAAGCAGCGTGTCCTAAACTCCAGAACTCAACATCTGTAATACCACGGAAATTACAAAACACATGGGCAGCGGGTTGTTTTCATTTGAGTTAATGTTTCGAAAAGGGAACTCCCATACCTCCAAAAGATTTATAAAAGGACAAATCCTGATCCTAAGCACTAGAATATGCAACAGCTGAACGCAACAATGCTGCCCAGGGTCTGTACTTGTAAGTATTACTGTTTTTAATGTACAAACGATCCCGGCTCTAGTGTACCTATCCAATTTATCCTTCACGTTTTGTGAAATGTGATGTTGTTGTTTTGTTAAAGATTTGTCTGTAAGCATCCTCCTGTGCCTCGCGCTGTGTCGCTGTGGCGTCGCCGGTCCGGTCGGAGCGCGTGAATCGCCTTTGAGCCTCACAGGAACGACGTGCAACGCGCTCGCGCGCTCCCTGCTCTGGAACGTGTCCACGGTGCTCGCGATGGTGAGTGACTGTTATTCAATAAACCATCACATATAGCTAATAAACACACACTCTGGCTGAATTATCCGAAATGGTTCCCTAAACCCTCATTCACTATTCCCTACGTTAGTCCATTAACTTGAAGGAGTGAATAAAAACGAGTGAGTGAATTCGGACAGCCGTTGAGCGTACATTGGTTGTACACCATGTTATTGCAGTGCAATGTGGGAT
This sequence comes from Rhinichthys osculus, assembly GCA_029959095.1. Classification (NCBI taxonomy): domain Eukaryota; kingdom Metazoa; phylum Chordata; class Actinopteri; order Cypriniformes; family Leuciscidae; genus Rhinichthys; species Rhinichthys osculus. The sequence continues at coordinate 32,974,861 of JARWKJ010000007.1, read as the reverse complement.
TGAATAAGTGCACTCAATAACGTCCACTATGGTTTCGGAGTCCGAAATTCGGACACCACAAATGGATGTCCCCTCAAATAGTGCCCTATTTGAGGGTATGGGGGTATATAGCCTCTCTCTCTCTCACACACACACAAGTAGTCTAATAATATTTATTATCCGCTTACAGGACCACTTGTTCAGCGGGTTCGACTGCACACAGCAAAACGCAAAGGTGCACCTCAGGACGCAAACGGTGGCTACCTGCACCCCGCAGGTAAGAGTGATGTCATGATGCTCTCATAGAGGAGCAAATGATTTTTATTAATGATTGTTATTAGGGCCCAAGCCAAACGAGGGGAGGCCCTATTGTTTTACAAAGTATTATTATTATTTCCTTTCAAAGTTGCGGGTACTTTTGGGGCCCTTAACATGCTCAAAAACTCTTGAAAATGTGCACACGCTTTGTAATCGGGGTCATTAGGTCCAGGCACAAGTTGGACGGTCTGAGGCACACCCTTTTTGTATGTTTTTTTTTTTTTTTTTTCTGATCTGTGTATGTTTTTTAGGGCTTTTGCACCTAAAAAGGGCTTTTACGGCATACGCCAGCCCAACAGGAAGTCGGCTATTATGGGCTGTTTGAAAAACACATGCCCCTGGAATTTGAAATACTCCTCCTCCTTGGGGATTCATTCGCCACCAAACTCGAGAGTCTGCTCACTGCAGAGCCATGGTGGAGGGTGAAGTCCAGCTGCCCCTCTCTGAATGTAATTTGGGCGTAGTGGGTGGTGCTAGGATATCCAACCACACCCGAATCCTAGCCATAACTCCATCCCTCCACCTATTAGACATCCGGGAGAGGTGGAGCTGGACGTTATTTGGCACTAGAGGTCTATGCGGAGGACCAGTTTGGGTCCCAATCTATTACTGTTTAACATTGTGTGTAATACCAGAGAACACCCGGCCGTGATCAGAGTCACTCAATGCTGTGCGTGTGTTTTGTAACCTGCAACTTGATGAACTGTCACATTAATGTTTTCTCTGACGCTCAAATTGCGTTCAAAAGCTTATATTTCAGATTTTCTTTATTAGGGTTGCTGCTAAATGTAAATAACCAATGTATTCAAAAATCCTTACTGATCACCCTCCTTTCTTCATCACAGTTCATTCTTGATTGCTGAATTTCGGCATAATCAAAATCATAATTTGACGATTATTATTTGTTTTTCACTCAACAGAACGCCGACTGCGCTCACAGCACTGTCCGTAACATTGATGAGGTAAATTTAAAATCCATTCTTCCAATTCTTCTGTTTATTGGCTGCGTCTTTTGTCTGTTACACTGACATGTATCTTCGTAGAATGAATGCCTGAAGAGAATTCTAGAAGATCTCCACTACTATCGGGAAACATTTCAAGCCTACTCGAACCCAGAGCTCACCAAAACAGTCGTCAGAAGCATTGATGACCTCATGCAGGTACAAACGCCTTTACTAAACTACTGTTAAGTTACTATAACTGCAAGGCTCTTTTTCAGTCAGTGATTATTCTTTCCTTTTTTCATCGTAATAGAACTGTTTCTCTGTCTCTGTAATGGACAACTCTCCGGCAGAGGTAAAACCAGTTATATGTTTATGTTGCTTTAAATAATTTTTTCTTGACCTCTTTGATGTGTAAGAAGGTATGATTATGTTTTGTTTTTCTTCAGGTGCCCATGGATCATCAAAACTCTTTTCAAGAGCGACTTAAGCTGTGCAAAGTCCTAAAGGGTTTCAACCTTCGGACAATAACAATAAATCGAGTTTTCAACTACATTTTGGCAAAATAGCAAGCTGGCAGTTGTCGCCGGCCGAGTCATTTTAGTTTACTGTTTCTAAAAGGAATGATTATTTATTATTAAGTTATTTATTGTATTTAAGCATTATTTATTTACGCAGTAATTTATGAACTTTTGATTTGTTTCTTGGTGTTTTATTAAAGCTGGCCTTGCATTTCAGCAAAACTTTGTACTGGTCATGATTTTCCATAGTTAGATATAATTTGTTAATACTGCGATATAATTTGTCTTATAAATCGGTGGAAATATGAGCAAAGTCACAACAACAAACAAAGATTCTGAGGTACATGCAACAAAATGGCTTCGACATCAGAATAATGCTGAACTGAAACACTTTTAAATAGTGCAAAGTTTTTTGGTGAAGTTTGGTGGAGGTTTTTGCTGCCAAAGCAGAGTCAAACAATTACTACCTTAATAACGACCAATAAGAAAAGGGATTGCCCAGTTTCTTTCATCTGTTGAACACAAAAGAAGACATTGTGAAGAATGTATGTTGATAAACAAACAGTTGACGGTAGCCATTTTTTCCATACTATGGCAGTCAATGACTACTGTCTACTGTTTGGTTACCAGCATTCTTCACAATATCTACTTTTGTATTCAACAGATGAAAGAAACTCACACAGGTTTGGAACAGAATTTTTATTTTTGGGTGAACTATACCTTTAACAAGGCATTAAAGGTCATGAATTGAGAAATCACATTTTCTTTGAGCTTTTGACATATAAGCATGATGTGTCATCATACTACTACAAGAATATCCTGTATGTTTCAGAACTGAAAGCTTCCTTGTTAGTCCAAAACAGAACGTCTTGTTGTGGAATGTGCCATACTGTAGATAGGTGAAAGACCACCTCTGCAGAAGAAAATCAACTCCTACTTCATCATTGCAACTTTGGCCCCGCCCACTGGATGACGAGGAGAGAAGAGCGATACAGGATCACTGGACTAAAAATAATTTTACCTTCCAAAGGATCCTAATGCTATTGTGGTTATTTATTTTCAACAATGTGAATGTCTCAGTTGAGCGTTTGTTCGGTACATTTCACTGTGGATTATTTGGTAAATCAGTCGCAATTTCGGTGCATCTCTTATTTACATTGTGTTTGCACCATGGACTGTTGCACATTGCACTGTTAGTTATGATGAAAGCATTCGTTAGTGTGCAGAAATCGAGTTGCAATGATGAGATCACTGCATTCATGCTCTCAACATGTCTGTGGTCGGCTACATGCTCCTCACTGCAACCTTTCATGATGGGCTAAATATAATGCTATAGATCTACATACACTCACCTAAAGGATTATTAGGAACACCTGTTCAATTTCTCATTAATGCAATTATCTAATCAACCAATCACATGGCAGTTGCTTCAATGCATTTAGGGGTGTGGTCCTGGTCAAGACAATCTCCTGAACTCCAAACTGAATGTCAGAATGGGAAAGAAAGGAGATTTAAGCAATTTTGAACGTGGCATGGTTGTTGGTGCCAGACGGGCCGGTCTGAGTATTTCACAATCTGCTCAGTTACTGGGATTTTCACACACAACCATTTCTAGGGTTTACAAAGAATGGTGTGAAAAGGGAAAAACATCCAGTATGCGGCAGTCCTGTGGGCGAAAATGCCTTGTTGATGCTAGAGGTCAGAGGAGAATGGGCCGACTGATTCAAGCTGATAGAAGAGCAACTTTGACTGAAATAACCACTTGTTACAACCGAGGTATGCAGCAAAGCATTTGTGAAGCCACAACACGCACAACCTTGATGTGGATGAGCTACAACAGCAGAAGACCCCACCGGGTACCACTCATCTCCACTACAAATAGGAAAAAGAGGCTACAATTGGCAAGAGCTCACCAAACTTGGACAGTTGAAGACTGGAAAAATGTTGCCTGGTCTGATGAGTCTCGATTTCTGTTGAGACATTCAGATGGTAGAGTCAGAATTTGGCGTAAACAGAATGAGAACATGGATCCATCATGCCTTGTTACCACTGTGCAGGCTGGTGGTGGTGGTGTAATGGTGTGGCGGATGTTTTTTTGGCACACTTTAGGCCCCTTACTGCCAATTGGGCATCGTTTAAATGCCACAGCCTACCTGAGCATTGTTTCAGACCATGTCCATCCCTTTATGGCCACCATGTACCCATCCTCTGATGGCTACTTCCAGCAGGATAATGCACCATGTCACAAAGCTCGAATCATTTCAAATTGGTTTCTTGAACAGGACAATGAGTTCACTGTACTAAAATGGCCCCCACAGTCACCAGATCTCAACCCAATAGAGCATCTTTGGGATGTGGTGGAACGGGAGCTTCGTGCCCTGGATGTGCATCCCACAAATCTCCATCAACTGCAAGATGCTATCCTATTAATATAAGCCAACATTTCTAAAGAATGCTTTCAGCACCTTGTAGAATTAAGGCAGTTCTGAAGGCGAAAGGGAAACACATTATTAGTATGGTGTTCCTAATAATCCTTTAGGTTAGTGTATAATGCTATAATCAACACTTTTCACAATTAGTTAACCTTGAGAACTGTAATAGTAAAAACGTGCTAAAAGTTTTCGAGAGTTCCACATGTAATATAGCTATTTCATAAGCAAAGATGTCAGCCAATCACAGTGGGCGTTTACACTGAAGTCTCACAGACAAGCCCCTTCAAACATAGCGTTCAAATCAGAGGGCTAAAATCAGGGTAGGAATAATGCCTTTTATTTCATAATTATGACAACTTTTGATGTAAAAATCATACTAACATTATAAGTGTACAGGAAACATTATAAAACAATGCAGTTCATGACCCCTTTAAATACTGTAGTCTGGTATTGCTTAATTAACAGGTGTATTAATTTTCATTCTTATATTGCTAATACAATTACTAAGATTCTAATTCTTCTCTGCTTCCCTACCTTTTCTTACATGTAAAAATGGTTGAGATTTTGTAGTTTCAAAAATGTCACCAAATATTGCGCGACCAAATATTGAGAAATTCTATTTTCTAGTTTCACAATGCCTAATGACCACAACAATGGTTTAACTAAGCTGGTGTCATAACAAAAGAGGAAGTCTCCAAACACTGAATTACTGCATTGTAATTTCAAGAAATATTTTCAATAATATGACAAAATTTGAGAATATTTTTATTTCATCTTCAGCCAGAAAGAGAGAGAGAAAACAAACAACTGACTTAGAACATTTTTCTGCAGTCCCATAAAATAAAATAAAATAAAATAAAATAAAATAAAATAAAATAAAGGGGGATTTAATCAGAAAATCAACATGAACACAATCTTCTGCAGAACAAAATGGTTTAAATTCTTTAGAAATAAAATGAATAATTAAAAATGTATATCTGAACTAGCAAACTTTGGCAACAGTTTTTTAGATGGTGTATAGTTACATCTCAACAAGGTTTAGCGGGCCCAGTAAAACTTTAAAACCCTTTTTGGCATTGTGTTAACATTTCCTCAGTTCCAAAATATACTGGACAGCCTTGGATATTACACATATTTAGTTTTTAAAGGTGAAATGTGTAACATTTTTGAGTATCTATTAACAGAAATGCAATATGACATCCATAACTATGTGTTCAGTGGTGTATAAAGAACTTACTTAATAAACCGTAATGTTTTTATTACCTTGGAATGAGGCATTTGTATCTACATAGGCGCGGGAATCCCCTTCTATGAAGGTCGCCATATTGTGACGTCATGTTTCTACTGTAGCCGACAGCGAACAAACAGCGTTACAGAGCGCGTTTCGTCACTACATTGAAAGAGAAGCCGCAGGAAGCTAGAAGAAGCTAGTCATAAACACCGTGAGTAGTGACTTTTCCCTTGTCAGTGGTGTAGATATGTAGTTGGATTGTTTCATGTAACTTAATTCTTCTCCCTCGCTGTGTTATGGCTTTGCTATGTGGGGATAAATGTGCTGGTTAAGTTCGTGAGACAGCTGATTAGTAGGCTACTCTTGTCATTGACCGTAAACCAGTTGCAGGAATCACCAACCCGTCGATCTTGGAAGCATTTTAAAGGTGCAATGTGTAAAAAATTTGAGTATCTATTAACATAAATGCAATATGACATCCATAACTATGTGTTCAGTGGTGTATAAAGAACTTACTTAATAAACGGTAATGTTTTTATTACCTTAGAATGAGGCATTTATATCTACATAGGCGCGGGAATCCCCTTCTATGAAGGTCGCCATATTGTGACGTCATGTTTCTACCGTAACCAAACGCGAACAAACAGTGCTACAGAGCGCGTTTCGTCACTACATTGAAAAAGAAGCCGCAGGAAGCTAGAAGAAGCTAGTCATAAACACCGTGAGTAGTGACTTTTCCCTTGTCAGTGGTGTAAATATGTAGTTGGATTGTTTCATGTAACTTAATTCTTCTCCCTCGCTGTGTTATGGCTTTGCTATGTGGGGATAAATGTGCTGGTTAAGTTCGTGAGACAGCTGATTAGTAGGCTACTCTTGTCATTGACCGTAAAACAGTTACAGGAATCACCAACCCGTCGATCTTGGAAGCATTTTAAGTCGACCGAGTTTCCAAAATCAGAGAAAAAAGCCCTTGTGTGTAGTAAGTGGTGTCAAGGGGATGCGGAGGCGCGCGCGCTGTCACAATCACGTCATTTTTGCCGCACGCAACTTTGGGCTCATGCGGACGCGTCGAGTTTAAACAAGGCTCAGCCACAGTAACAGCTCATATTAGCCAGCTAAACTTTTACTACCCTGTTAGAAAAAATATATTGTTGCATAGTTTCATGTGGTTCTTCTCCCTCGCTGTATTATGGGTTTGCTTTGTGGGGAGAATGTGCTGGTTACGTTCGTGAGACAATCAGCTGATTACTATTATTATATTATGTAAGGTGCATTGTGTAATATTTCTGAGGATCTATTGACAGAAATGCAATTTAAAATCCATAACTATGTTTTCAGTGGTGTATAAAGACCTTAATGAACCGTTATGTTTTTATTACCTTAATGAGACATTTATATCTACATAGACGCGGGAATCCCCTTCTATGAAGGTCTGAAGGTATGTTTCTACCGTAGCCGAAAGCAAACAAACAGCGCTAAAGAAACCTCATTGCTTGACTTACTACTCTCTGCTGCTGACTCAGACTCAGACGACGACATATTTTGTCTTACGTCGGCCACCGTAGCTTCTCATTCGAGTTTGAAAACCGAGGGATAGGCCGCGAGTGACATGCTGTTTGCAATTTGCAAGTCTCACCACTAGATGCCGCTAAAAATCCCACACTGCACCTTTAAGTCGATCGAGTTTCCAAAATCAGAGAAAAAAGCCTATTGTATGTAGTAAGTGGTGTCTAGGGGATGCGGAGGCGCGCGCGCTGTTACAATCACGTTATTTTTGCCGCACGCACCTTTGGGCTATATGCGGACGCGTCGAGTTTAAACAAGGCTTAACGCTTTAACCAGCTCAGCCACAGTAACAGCTCATATTAGCCAGCTAAACTTTTACTACCCTGTTAGAAAAAACATATAGTTGCATAGTTTCATGTGGTTCTTCTCCCTCGCTGTATTATGGGTTTGCTATGTGGGGAGAATGTGCTGGTTACGTTCGTGAGACAATCAGCTGATTACTATTATTATATTATGTAAGGTGCATTGTGTAATATTTCTGAGGATCTATTGACAGAGATGCAATATAAAATCCATAACTATGTTTTCAGTGGTGTATAAAGTGGTGTATAAAGAATATTAGGTAGTGAATAACATCTAATATTGGCTACAAGTGTAAATGTAAACAAAGTTGTAAACAGAGAATCTAAACAAAGTTTACATCATAACAAAGTATGTACATTAATAGAGTGCATCAGGGCCCACCCACTTTTTCATCAGTGGCGTTGGTTCCGGAAGTTTTTTTTTTTTTATTAATTTTTCCCGTAGAAAAAGGTTGTTGTTTAACTTTAATAAGCCATGAACCAAACCAACCAGCTACGAGACAAATCACAAACATTACAGAAAAGTATTTGAAAATCAGTAGTGGGGGAATGAACTACAATCCCATGAAGCAATGCAAATGACATAATTGAATTAAAAATAATGAAGAAATATACAAACTAGGCTATTAATTTAAAATGGTTGATTATATCTATAGAAACATTTATATTTTAAGTTTGTTGCAAAATGTGCATGTATACACATATTTAAGTATTTTGACAGCATATCAAAACCGACTCAGGTCTGTTTATCATAAGTTATCTTAAAAATCAATTTCCTAGTGGAGAAAATTCATTTGTGATAGTCTTTCTTTCTCTATTGTGACATATATCCGAGTGAAACTGCTTCTCAATCGGGAGAAAAATGTACAATGAGACTTGATTTTGTCCATCGGATATTGATTGAATTGTTGGATCGCTATGGTTTGCTATAGACCCTTTTCACAGGCTGTGATGACCAGTGTTGGAAAAAGTTACTTTTAAAAAGTAACCAATTGCGTTTCTTCATTACTTTTTATGGAAAGTAATGCATTACAATACTTTTAGGATCTTTTTTCTCATCATGGGCTGGGCTTAATTGTGCTATGAGGCAGTTCAGAAATGACAGAGAGGAGAATCTAAACGCAGCGATTATTTTACCCCAGTTTAAACAGTGGGGTATTTCAGCCCGTTCTCATCCCAGGGCGTCATATACTGACGCTTTTGCCAAAACGTCTATATCCAACGCACATGGCACCCTTTAGCGTCAATATGAGACGCAGATATATGGCGCCTCCTAGTGGTCTAACCCTAACACTACCCCAGACCAGAGCCATAGAGAGAGAGAGTTGCGACACTCCCGTAGACCGCCATAGGAACTTTGGAATGCGGAAGTAACGCGTGTCGTGGAGCGGCCAATAGTTCCAAACACTGATAGTTTCTCCATTGAACCCCATTCATTTTCAGTGCTTCTGAAGTACGTTCGCTGGTAAATTAATGAAATTACTGTATTTTTTTTACTTTTACACACATTAGCCGACCTCTCGTGAATCTAGTCTGTAGTTATATTTAATGTAGCCAGTTTTAGTAAATGTTTATTGGAAGATAATAGGTTAATTGCAGCGATAGCTTACGTGACCAACACTTCACTAACGTTAGCTAACTGGTAACCTGATGTATATAATATATAATATTTTTAATAATATTTTAAATGTATATATATATATATATATAACCTATATATAATATTATATACACACACACACACAATTCATTTATTTAAATGGGTTAGGGAGGGTTATGCATGTGCTTATATGTATTTAGGAACATAGTTAATTCACTCATTAACTATCTCTCCGGTTAAATTTTATGAAGCATATTTTTCGGTTGAATATTTACCGAACATTGCTGTATATATCGTTGCTTTCTACGTTATGGGAGCAGTCTATTTCCCTCCTAAATGATTCATTTGTACATGCACAGCGTAATTATTTATATTTTGTGTTGGTTGGAATTCTGAACGGACTGCAGACCTCTTTGCGTGATCACGAAGGTAGGCTAATGGCTGAATCGGAATTTATAAGCAAGATCACGGGAATCAATAGCCTAATACAGCCCAGTTGTGCTAAAATAAATATCATGAGACGTCCATCATCAGATGAATGACATGGAAAAGTTAAGTTAGAGCCGCTAAAGCCAGTGCTATTACTACCCATGCGAACATGAACACTAAGCTTTTCCCTCCAAAAAAATAGCCTAAAACTTATCTAAGTTGTCACCCTGCCTCTCCAAATGCAAAACTGACATTAACAAAATGCAATAACAGCTTAAAAAGTACTTGGGTGTGTGTTTTATTTTATATTTACCGTTTAATAATCCAATCGCTGCTGTCTGTCCATAGAAGAACATGACAGCCAGCGTATGTTTTGGAACTATTGGGGCTTACATGAACCACGTGACAGCCGTCGCGGCGACATCAAAGCGTGTCGCAACTCTTTCTCTCTATGGCTCTGCCCCAGACCTAAACCTACCCATAACCAAAGCGTGTTATATTGACGCTAAAGGGTGCCATGTGCGTCGGATGTAGACTCTTTGGGATGAGAATGTGTTGGGTATTTAAACACAAGGGGTGATTGGCAAACAAGACACAACTGGGAACAATCAGGAACTAATCAACAAGAAAAACTACAAACGACTACAAAACATTAAAGCATGTCCACACAAGACCAGGGGAACACAAAACAGGAATCATGACAGATTGTTTGTTTTTTTAATAACAATAAAAGCAAGCCTCAGGCTGAAGGAAATGCAAAGACATGCCTGAACAGTAGAGGGCGCAGCTCAAACAATCTTTTCAGCTGTGCTGCCATTCTGGATCGCAGAAATCGAATGCAGGAGAAGAAAGTGCAACACTCTTTGGCTGCATCTGAAATCGCATATTTATATATACTAGGTGAAAAACAGTATGTGAATGTGCTTCTGAAGTGTGCATTCGATGGACACTTTACTATCCCATGAGGCCATGGGGGAGGATTTGTGAATGGCAAACAGGTGTTTTCTCAAGCACACCTGATGCAACTAATCAAGGTCTTCATTAGTTGCACCAGGTTTGCTTGAGCTAGAACACATGACCACATATGAACACATAGGTTTGTTGAGTGTCATGAGCAAGCCAAAAGCCAATGGCGACAAAGGCGAAGAAAGGCAAAAAAGGCGACAGTGGCAATGAACCAAAACTCCATCAGGTGACAGAATGGAGAAAAAAACCTTGGGAGAAACCAGGCTCAGTCGGGGGGCCAGTTCTCCTCTGGCCAATGAACGAACAGTGTGTGATTATGATTCAGGCAGCATTACAGGTCAGAAGTCAGATTGGATCGGAACATTATATTATGCAGTTCATCTGGTTGAAGTCATCACTCGCGAATGGAGACGATTTTGTTGAGGATCAGTGCCGATGGCTGTCGTGTCGATGATGTCTTCACAGGGGAGAGTCTATTTGACACAAGCTCTGCTGACACTACAGAGACACTGTTGGAAGCATATAGAAATGTGTCAAATGTCATCATGTGAGTTTTTTTTCATAACCAGCTATGTTAATTCATGAACAAAAGTACTGACAGAGATGTTTGTTGACAAAAATTTTAGTTTTACCAGAGATCAAGTGGACAAAAAAGGTCAATCATGATGATAAATTAAACTAAGGGGTGGAAAACTTTTTATGAGTTTTGGCCGTTCATTCACACGACAACGCCGTTTAAGGGGACCTGAAAACGCAAGCATTTAAAAACTGGTTTCAAAGTGCATGTTTTTGAAAACGATACCGTTATTGTCTCTCTGTGTAAACTAAAAAAACGTGAATTTGTGAAAACGGTAACACCATGTGTATGCGGATTACGTGTTCATGTATAGCAGGGGTCTCAAACTCAACTTAACTTGGGGGCCGCTGGAGGTATCTGGGTCAGGCTGGGCCGCATCAAGTATTCCACAATAAAATAGTACCGTAAAACTTCAAATAGTAGCCCGGGCTTTTATTTTCCCAAATCGTCGAACTGCACCGGCTTGTATTTGAGACAGGCGTCTATATGAGACAGGCCTTTATAATGTTGAGATGTTGTTCATTGAGTGTAGGCCTAGAGTCTCTAATCTCTCAAAATCCCCAAATGCTCCACGTGAAACTTCCGACCTTTTACTATCGCGTCAACTGATTTTGATTAATTTGTGCGAGGGAGAGAGACCAAGACAGCGCTCGTGTTGTTTGAAGACGTGAGAGTGCGCGCGCGCGGCCGGAGCGCTCTCTCTGCTCGTAACCTGCTCGTAACAGTCTATGCTCGTAACGCGCCCTGTCAAGCGCAGCAGTCTATTCTACATCACTCACCGATCAAAAAAAGGCTTTGGCGGGACAAACATTTGCGTTGGCGGCCGCCAAAAAGTGGACGATCTGACGGTTTTAGAAACTAAAACTTCAACCCGAAACTAAAAAACAGACCCGGCCTCAATTTGAGACCGGCCTTTATTTACCCAAACCTGCAGCCACACCAGGCGTGTAAAAGAGACAGGCGTCTATTTGGGACTCGTCTATTATTTGAAGTTTTACGGTATTCAAGTATTCCAAAAAAGGAGCACAACTGATCCAATCTTCTCAATCTTTATTATTAACGTTTCTTCTGAACTGTTCCTCTGAATTTGAACATTCCTTTTTGTACATGATTGGTTCTTCATGAGCTGTCCTTCTGACAGTTGAAGTTCATTTTACAAACTTTCTTTGTCTTTTCCTTATACACAACAAACCCACCGTAAGCTGTCACGAAACTATCTATGGTAGCCCATAAGGGATGAAAAAAAAGAAAAAACGTGGCACACGCAATGACGGGCCGCACTAACATTAAACTTTAATGTCAAGTTGGGGGCCACTAAATATCACCCCAGGGACCTCAAATGGCCCGCGAGCCACGAGTTTGAGACCACTGATGTATAGGCTTGCACGAGTACTTGACAACCAAAACAACAAAGTCTCATCGCCAACTACTGGCCTGGCATGAATAATACAGGGTTATACATGTGAACAAGGATCGTTTTGATAATGTTGTCGTCTGTACGCGAAACTTTTACGTTTTTAGTACATCGCTGTGGTGTAAACACACCCTAAAATTATATGCCATTTCAGTCAGAGTACAGTGGGAAGAAGACCAAATGAAAATGTACACATCTGACAAATAACACAAATAACATTTTACTTTAAATTAGGAATGTCATATAAATATATAGTGCGGTCTTTGGCATTAAGACATGGGTACGTTATAAGTGAAAGACACCTGAAGCGCATTCTTAAATTGAATGGGCTTTTTTGTCGCACTGTAGTATGAAGTTGGTTTGACGTTGGACGTTCGATATTCGCATTTTAGGGGCCGTCTCAAAATTGCATGCGACATTGGCATAAACGTTTCCAACTTCAATAGCATTTGAAGACAATGACTTACAGTCATAAAACCAACTGTACATTGTTCACTCAGGTCTCATGTATGATGCACACCTTTTATATTTTTTATATTTATGACAATAAACTGTTAAATCATATGCAAATATTGCTATGTATTTCACTACTGTCACATACCTGACACCTAGATGAACAATGTACAGTTGGTTTTATGACTGTAAGTCATTGTCTTCAAATGCTATTGAGCTTTAAATATTGTCATATTCTGTATATGATTCCATACACTAGTGCAATACATAGCAATATTTGCATATGATTAAGCAGTTTATTGTCATAAATATCAAACATCTAAAAGGTGTGCATCATACATGAGACCTGGGTGAACAATGTACAGTTGGTTTTATGAATGTAAGTCATTGTCTTAAAATGCTATTGAGCTTTAAATATTGTAATATATTTTGTATATGATCCCATACAGTAGTGAAATACATAGCATTATTTGCATATGATTTAGCAGTTTATTGTCATAAATATCAAAAATCTAAAAGGTGTGCATCATACATGAGACCTGGGTGAACAATGTACAGTTGGTTTTATGACTAAGTCATTGTCTTCAAATGCTATTGAAGTTGGAAACGTTTATGCCAATGTCGGATGTAATTTTGAGACTGTCCCTAAAATGCGAATATCGAACGTCCAACGTCAAACCAACTTCATGCCAGTTCAAAAGTGTGACAAAAAAGCCCATTCAATTTAAGAATGCGCTTCAGGTGTCTTTCACTTATAACGTACCCATGTCTTAATGCCAAAGACCACACTATATATTTATATGACATTCCTAATGTAAAGGGGTGGTGATGGCGCAGTGGATAAGACACATGCCTTTGGTGTGAGAGACCCGGGTTCGAATCCAGTAAGACACTTAACCCCTAGTTGCTCCAGAGGCGTGCGACCTCTGACATATATAGCAATTGTAAGTCGCTTTGGAAAAAAGCGTCAGCTAAATGAATAAATGTAAAAGTAGCCTAAAATGTTATTTCTTCATTCATCTCCATCTCTGCTGTAGCCCAGTCTATGCTATGGTACGGTTACAGTATTGGCCGCTGTGGCTTCCTCAATATAACTCGTGGCCACGACAAATAGATGTCGTTCTCTCAAAATATGAAGTCGTGGCCACGAGAAAAATATATAGTTCCCTCAACATATGATCTCGAGGCTTTGCATCGCGTGGCAACGACATAATTATGTCGTTACCTCAACAAAATGATCTCGTGGCCACGACTTATCATCACGTTCCCACGACTTAATATGACGTTCCCACGAAATATCACGTTCCCACGAGTTAAAGGCAGGGTAGGTAAAAATCCCCAAAAATACTTTTTTCCAAATTTGTTTAAACTGTCTTTATATATCAATGCATAATTAAAATGTAAGTAATCTGGAAAAGAAATTATAAAAATCGAGTGTCTGTAGTCCTCTCAGGACTGCAATAAACACAGCTCATTATTCCATTAACTCCCACCCCCTCCCTTCTCGGCTCCTTCCAAAGCCACGCCCCCAAAACACCTGAACGCGCGATCCCGGCCGTTCGCTCCAAGGGGGTAATCCATCGACCGGAAGTTGAAGCCGGCCGGGTGCTGCCATCTTGTAGCAGAACTTCACTTGCGTTAGCATTTCCATTGACTCCCATTCATTTTGGCGTCACTTTGACAGCGAATAACTTTACATCTGAGGCGTTTGAAGACTCCATTTGTCCATTATTTATTTCTAAAGAAACACGACAATGTATAAAGGGCTCCATTACCTTCTATGTTACATTATGCCCCCGTAGAAACAGTTTTTGTAAAAATAGACTAATGATTGCGTCATAACCACTCGACTCTCTGTCGCGCTGTACAGAAATTACCGTACAGACAGGAGGAGAAGCTCACAGGCAATCGGGGGACGTCCCGTCATGGGGAAGCCCATAGACAATGAGTCCATAAAAGCAACGGAATACTTACTCCTGCTCACTCATGCCAAAGAACTCTTTGCTCAAGTTCCCCGTCTCTGCAAGATTAACGTTGGCAATTTACACGCACAGCTACTAGAAAATTTACGTCTGTCAGACAGGTTGCTCATGTCATCAAGCTTAGTTTGAGTCGGTTTGAGTCTGCGCGTCAGGAACGGAAGTGCTCAAAATAGCTAAAAATGGGCTTCAAATGTCTCAACTGAGTTCCAATGAGATGGCTCTGTCCACTTCTTATACTGTCTATGGTTCGCTCAGCTGGAAGAGTCGGACGCATTTACCAGCACCGAGCAGAGAGGAGCGCAGTGCATGTAGTGACATCATGTCAGAATCACAAGTAATAAAATAACTAACTTTATCAGTATGAATATAAACAATTAACATGGCTGTTAGTACACACTATCAAGCTCGCATATCGATACTGGTAAAGTTTAAAATATTTTACTAGCTCGTAACCGAATCAAACTCATTATAAGGCAAAGCTATAAATAGCTTCATTGATACACGTTCGTAGTTACTATCAGTTACACTGTGATGAAGGTGAATTTGTAAGATTGAAATTATTAGTGTCACCAATTACCTCAGAAGATTACTTGACTGTCACCCACATTCCACTGAGATTCAGAAAAGTAGCCTGCTATGACGCGAACTACATTTACATTTACATTTAGTAATTTAGCAGACGCTTTTATCCAAAGCGACTTACATCTGAGGACTAAAGCAAGCGAGTCATCATGAAGAGGGAAGAACGATGCAAGAAGTGCTCAAATACAAAGTTCAGGCATTGCTCAGAGTAGCAAAAGCCAGACAAGGGAAGATTTAAAAGGGAAGGAAAGATTTAAAAGAGAAGGTTTTTTTTTTTTTTTTTTTTTTTTATGTTAAGTACTCACGGAAGAGATGAGTTTTCAGTTGTCTTTTGAATGCTGTCAGGGATTCTGCATTACGGACGAGGGTGGGGAGTTCATTCCACCAGCATGGAACCGTGAATGAGAATGTTCTGGAGAGTGATTTTGTGCCTCGCTGTGACGGCACCACGAGCCGTCGCTCCTTGGCCGATCGTAGGCTTCTGGTAGGGACGTAGACTTGTAGTAGGGAGTGAAAGTAGGATGGAGCTGAGTCTGTGGTAGATCTGTAACCAAGCGTCAAAGCTTTGAATTTGATGCGAGCAGCGAGTAGTAGCCAATGCAGGGAGATGAACAGCGGAGTGACGTGGGCCCTTTTGGGCTCGTTGAAGACAAGGCGGGCTGCAGCATTCTGGATCATTTGTAGAGGTTTAGTAACACATGATGGAAGTCCAGCCAGAAGAGCATTGCAGTAATCAAGCCTAGAAATAACCAGGGCCTGGACGAGAAGTTGTGTTGCATGCTCAGTTAGGAAAGGCCTGATCTTCCTGATGTTATACATTGCAAACCTGCATGATCGAGCTGTCTTTGTACTGTGGTCTGAGAAGGTCAGCTGGTCATCAAATATTACTCCAAGATTTCTGACTGACCTTGATGGGGTGATTGAGGATGACTCTAGCTGGATAGTGAAGTCGTGCTGTAGAGATGGATTGGCAGGGAGGATGAGAAGCTCAGTCTTTGCCAGGTTGAGCTGCAGGTGATGTACCTTCATCCATGCCGAGATGTCCGCCAGACAGCTTGAGATCCGTGCAGCTACTGTGGGATCATCTGGTTGAAATGAGAGGTGGAGCTGTGTGTCATCAGAATAGCAATGGTAAGAGAAACCATGTGCCTGTATGATGGATCCCAATGATGTGGTGTAGATGGAGAACAGGAGTGGTCCAAGAACTGAACCCTGAGGAACCCCTGTGTTCAGTTGATGTGCTTTGGATACCTCGCCTCTCCATGTAACCCTGAAGGACCTACCTGTGAGATAGGACTCAAACCAGTGGAGGGAAGTTCCTTTGATGCCCAGTGATGAGAGGGTGGACAGAAAGATCTGATGATTCACAGTGTCAAAGGCAGCAGACAGATCCAGGAGGATGAGAACTGATGATTTGGAAGCAGCTTTTGCGATCCGCAGGGCTTCTGTGACCGACAGTAGTGCAGTCTCGGTTGAATGGCCTTTCTTGAAGCCAGATTGGTTGACATCCAGCTGGTTGGTCAGAGACAGGAAAGATGATACTTGGTTGAAAGCAACTCGTTCAAGTGTTTTCGCAATGAATGGTAGGAGAGAGACAGGTCTGTAATTCTCTAAAAGTGATGTGTCTAATGTTGTTTTTTTAAGCAGTTGAGTTACCCGAGCCTGCTTGAATGCTGTAGGGAAAATGCCAGTGTGGAGGGATGAGTTGATGATGTGTGTGAGTGCTGGTAGAAGTGTGGGAGAGATGGCTTGTAGAAGGTGTGAGGGGATGGGGTCTAGAGGGCAGGTGGTAGGATGACTGGAGAGGAGAAGTTTAGATACTTCTTCCTAGGTTAGCGGAGAGAAGGTAAAGAGAAGGTTTCTGGTAGTGGGAGAGGATGGTTTGGGTTCCTGTGTGTGTGGAGTTGAGAACTGACTGCTGATAGAGGTTGTTTTGTTGGTGAAGAAGTTAGCAAAGTCATCAGCAGTTAAAGAGGAGGTGGGTGATGGTGGAGGTGGACAGAGGAGAGAATTGAATGTCTTGAAAAGTGTTCGTGTGTTAGAGGCGCTGTTGATCTTGCTGTGGAAATATGAAGATTTTGCAGCGTGAACATCAGCAGAAAAGGAAGAGAGCAGAGATTGATACATACTCAGGTCAGACGTGTCTTTTGATTTGCGCCATTTCCTCTCCATTGCCCTGAGTTTGGTCCGGTGTTCACGAAGAACCTCAGATAACCAGGGGTTAAAGGGAGTAGCGCGTGCTGGCCTGGAGGAGAGAGGGCAGATATTGTCTAAAAAAGAAGTTAAAGTGTAGCATAAAGTATCTGTTGCGGTATTCACATCTAGAGATGAGAATTGTGAGGGTGAGGGAAGTGAAGATGACACAGCAGAGGAAAGATGGGAAGGAGAAAGGGAGCGCAGGTTACGTCTGAAAGTAACTGGTAGGGGGGTTGGTGGAGCATGGGTAGTGAGCTGTAGATTGAATGTAATGAGGAAATGATCTGAAACATGGAGAGGTTTCACCAAAATGTTGTCTGGGATGCAGTTGTGTGTGTAAACCAGGTCCAGTTGGTTGCCTGATTTGTGAGTACCTGTGGTGATGAGCCGTTTGAGATCGAATGAGGCTAGAAGAGAGATGAAGTCTGTTGCATACGCCTTTTCTAGATGAATGTTGAAATCACCAAAGACTACGAGTGGGGTGCCATCCTCAGGGAAAGAGGACAGCAGCACATCCAGCTCCTCAACAAAGCTTCCCAGTTGACCTGGGGGGCGATAAATAACTACAATATGGATCCTAATGGGAGTTGTAAGTGTAATTGCATGATATTCAAACGAGTTGTTATTGCATAGAGAAGAGAGAGTTGAGTATATCCTGTTGTTAGAAATGAGAAGACCAGTACCCCCACCCCTCCCAGACTGGCGAGGGGTGTGGGAGAAAGAGAAGTTGTTAGAGAGAGCAGCAGGGGTTGCTGAGTCTTCTGGACGGATCCAGGTCTCAGTCAAGTCCAATATATTAAGAGTAGAATGAGATGCAAAGGCTGGAATGAAGTCAGCTTTATTGACTGCTGACTGACAATTCCATAGACCCATAGAAAGAGAGAGAGGTGTGTGTGTGGATGAGAGAATAGGACGCAGATTAGCAGTATTGCGCTGCCTTTTGTGCGTGATGAGTGCACGTTGTCGAGAGACAACAGGAATGTATTGAAAGCACATGTTGCGAAAGGGAAATAAGATAGAAGTGGGAAAAGGAAAAGGAGAGAAGACGATACTTAAGTGCCCTGCCGGAGTCCTTGCTCGGTGGAGTCGCACAGGTAGAGTCGATGGTCTTTACCCGAGTCGGTCTTCACATGAGGAGGCTGATACGCTTCCGCTGCCGCTTCCGCGACAGCGCGCGCACTACATAGATATAATGCGTACTTTAACGCCTGAGTGAGGACAGCTGTTTCTGCCCAGCAATTAACACAGCAAACGCAAATTACCCGAATAATGGGAGAAATCGAAACTAGCTGTTGGACAGCGCTCACTTAAGTGCTATAAAATTTAAACTGCAATACTATTCAGAGCGGCTGTTATATAAAGTGGGAACGCGTCTAATTAAAATACAAATTTGCGAGAAGGCAAAAAAAGAAAATAACCAGAAAATCGAAAACAACCTTACCTTGTGGTAGATACTACACTGAAACAACAGAAGAACTGGATATTCAGAAAAACGACTTGCGCGCTCTTGTCTTGTTCACGGCCTGACCGCTTGTCCTGGCCTTGTTCTGGATCACTGCGAGTTTATATCTGTTTTACAGTTGCTGTTTCTGCCCAGCAATTAACACAGCAAACGCAAATTACCCGAATAATGGGAGAAATCGAAACTAGCTGTTGGACAGCGCTCACTTAAGTGCTATAAAATTTGAACTAGTGATGTGTCCTCCCTTATCGAGGCTTCGAAGCGTGTGTCGAGTATTCCGGGATGATTTCTGTGAAGCGCGTATCGAGGCTTGTGTCGGTGACGTATGTGGTGACGTTTGAAGCCTCGCGAGCCACCTGTACCACGTGACTGTTTCAGGAAGTGGTTCGCGGTTTGGCGGTCTATTTGAAATATAAGGGCCAGCAAAGTGCAATGGATTCCCCCTCACATTTTGTGGACTTGGGACTTTGCGAGTTTGTTAGCGATCTATTCAAGCTTCTTTTTTTTGCGATGGAACCAGCAAGAAAAAGGAGATTTTCCCCTGTCTGGGAACACTTTGAGCTGATCTCACCAAATAATGTATTTACATTGTAATAATAACTAGTGTAATATAAATAAACGCGGCAACACAAGGTATTACTTGGTCTTATGTCTTTCTTCTTATTTCTGGTATTTTAAAAGGTGAAGTGTCTGTTGTGTTCCAAAGAACTTGGATACAACAACAACACCTAATCTATGCTGAGGCATTATAGAGCCCTGGACGAAAACAAGGAGACCAACCAAGGTGGACCAGGCTCAGGTAAGCCATTTTAGGATGCAATGATAAGACAGCATACCAACATAAAATTACATGGTATATTTGTATTAGACAACATTAACTGATACTGTAAATAATTAATTAATCTAATTAATGGATTTTTTGTCATCAGGAGAGAAGAAGGATGTGGGTGAGGGCTTGGTCAATATGGTGATTGAGGATTCCCAGCCTTTCACTATTGTGAAGGACAAAGGGTTCAGAAAGCTTGTTAAAGCTTTGAACCCAACCTATGTTCTCCCCACAAGGCAGGTGCATATGTGAGCACATGTATTTTTCCCTTTTTTTCCATATTTGCCATTCCAAGAGTGTTCTCTTCTTTCCTTTAGGCTTTGAAAGCTATGGTGAAGGACACATATAAGGAATCCAAGGAGAAAGCCAAAGCCTTGGTGTTGAAGGCCTCAGCAGTAAGTTTAACATCAGATATGTGGACCTCTATAAACACCGATGCATATCTAGCTGTGACATGCCATTTTATAGATGCAAGCATCTCTTTGCAGTCTGTTGTTTTAGGGGTGCTGTATTTCCCTGAGGCACATACTGCTGAAAATTTGGCACAAGTAAAAGCAGCACTTATGTCACAGTGGGGTATTACAAACAAAGTTACTTGCCTTGTGACTGATGGTGCTGCAAATATGGGTGCTTGTGCCAAGGAGGTTCGTTTGCGTCACACAAATTGTGTGGCGCATACTTTGAATTTGCTTGTAAAAAAGGCTCTTGACCAAAACGCTGTGTTGTCTGTCATCCGGGCAAACTCAAGGAAGATAGTGGGCTATTTCAGGAGTAGCACAACTGCAAAGGTGAAGTTCTTTATTTCATTGCAATATTCTAAATGGCACTGTTTTGTGCTGCTGCAGTGACAGTTGCATTAATCACTTTTTGATTGCTAATTTTACAGGAGAGGCTGACACAGGTGCAGGAGCAAATGGGCCAGCCAGCACTGAAGCTAGTTCAAGAAGTGGATACACGTTGGAACAGCACATACCATATGCTCCAACGTCTTTATGACCTCAGGGAACCTGTAGGAGCAGCTTTGGCAGGCCTTCGCACTGACGTTGCCCCACTGTCATCAGAACAGTACAATATTATTGCAGAATGTCTAAAAGTGCTGTCCCCATTTCATGATGCCACAGCTGAGCTGTCAGAGGAGAAGAGAGTATCCGGATCAAAAGTCATTCCTCTTTTGTCAATGCTACACCACACACTGGAGGAGGACATGGTAATTCTCCAAACTCCAGAGAGCAAAGCAATGGCTGAGAGTCTGAAGAGACAGTTACGGGAGAAGCTATTCACATTGCAATCAATGAGCATCATGTCACTGGCGACACTGCTTGATCCCAGGTTTAAAAAGATAGGCTTATTTAGCCCCAATAAAGCAGCAGAGGCTGAGAAGAGGCTCACTGCTGAATGTGCTGCTGTTATTCGAAACAGCCCGTCCTCCTCCTCGTCCTCCTCACAACCACACACATCAGAAGCTTCTCAGCATTTGACTCAAAGTAATAGATACTGGATACATTCTAATTGTTGTGTAATAAATGTCTAATTATTGTATTTAGTCACTTACAGCCTGTCTGTCTGTCTTAAAGTGTAAATTGCAGGTAAAATCTTTCACGAAGATAATGCAATGTGCTTACTAAACAAAAAGATAAGAACCGCCCACCATTGTTTTTTTATGTTTTTTATACCAAAATACGGAATATAATATGAAAATTTGGTGCGTTTTACAGTGGTTTTAAGCACGCCCCCTCCCTTCCACTAGGCTGGGCGTGACGTCATAAAAGGTACTCCAAGCTTTTACTGTCTATGCTACAAGCCTAGGGTTACGTTATATTGGAGACCTAGCTAGCAAAAATGGTTACCTATTGTGTTTGTGCGGGATGTACGAATACATCAAAAACGGGGGAGAGGCTCCACAAGTTCCCCAAGGACAAACGGCTGATTCGTGCCTGTAAGTGTTACGCTTCTTGACCAGTCTTTTCTCTTAAATGTATTTGAAAACGAAATAAAGCAATGCCAACTTACCCATTATAGAGTACTTTGTCTGTAAACATGCCACGCGCGTCAAACGCTGCCAGTATGAAAGCAAAACGCGCGTCCTGCTTCCGCTCACCATACGCACTGCTCCTGCGCTGCTTACGCTCTGCTAACGCGTGCAGTGTGAAACCGGCGTTAGCATAACTTACCCGAGGTAGAGCTTAGATTGGGCCCAAAAAAATCAAGCAAGACCCTACCCGAGCCCTCTGTGTCGGAGCCCGGTCCGGCCCTGCCCGACACATTAACTGTAATTATGAGCCCGAGCCCGGTTTAAACCCGACTATTTTTTAATACGTGGGTCGTTATAACTGACGTCATCAACTACTTTCTATATTACTTTCTCCCGCCCGCAACATTTATGTTTTCCCGCTCCCACCCGCAAAAAGACTTTTTTTCTGTACCTCCAAATACTTTCAGGTCAGCCTACGTGTCGCCACCATACACATCAGCATACATGCTCCTGATCACTGTTATAACATAAAAGCAAGCGGGCTACTGCGTGCATGGTCTGGCATGACTGAGCGCAAAGTGCGCACTGCGCTCCCATAATAATTCCTAAAAAGCTGACATCAGTTCATCTCACACATCTCATATATGTTATCATAATATATACACTATGTTTGTTATAATCAGAGGATTTGCCAGCATACAGAATTCAGCACTGAACAAAAAGTCAGTTTTGAGCAGTGAGGGGAGTCCATCGTAAATGCTTCTGATTGGCCATTGCGTTCAAGAAATCAACACATATGTCTGTGATTAGCTACATCGCTCAACGCTGCAGACATGTTAGAAATTGAAACTCTGCCTGTAAACCGTTTCTATTTTGTTTTAGTTGTTCTTATTGCTTTTCTGCAACAGATGAATAAAAATGTATTCGTTTTTATGTTTTATTCATAGATATTTCTAGTTTGCGGCAGTCCCGCGAATCGTTTTATTCTCCCTCAACCGGCACACACAGAGTGAGTGCATTACTGCCCACACTCCCTTTTATGACGTCATCACCCAGTTACGGTAAAAAACATGCTACCTTTGAAGAAACCCCAATGTAGCGGCACATAAAAACAATCCTAAAACCGCTAAAGAGCTGAGTGGAGGAATAACTTCTGTGTTTATCCTTGAAGCTTGCATGTTTTATTTTGTACAGGTTTCACGTTTGCACGGTCAACAAACTATGTGCTCCAGCACTCACCCCCATTCTTCCATATGAACACACACACACACACACAACAGGTGTTTTAACCCCACTTAATTAATGACACTCCCATTATAGTTTGGTCACATGACTTTCCCATTACATGGCTCCTACATACCAGCCCCTAATTATTATAAATCGATAATTATATTAAATACACATAGGAGACATTTATAAATACAAGATCTCAAAATACAAAAACATTTTTTTACATCAATCAAATGTTTATCCTCCTTTTGAAAGACCCCTGGTGGCAATGATGGGGTAGTATTTAACAGCAGCAAATGATTGGGTGTCAGTGCTTCCAAATCATTGGTGTCAGTAGATTCCTTAGTAATGGGATGTCCATTAATAATTGCTTCAGCTTCACATAGAACTGTATGAAGACCTTCTTCATCAAGGTTTTGTGTTCTTAAGGTGGCATTAAGTACTTTTATTACAGACCTAATCATTCTTTCCCATATGCCTCTGTGATGTGAACCAGTTGGGGGATTAAAAATCCACTTTATTCCCTTCTGCAGAAGCATGTTGTTGATCTGAGATTGGTTTCAGCATTCAATAGCTTGCCTTAACTCGCGTTCCGCTCCATGAAAATTTGTACCATTGTCAGATTGCATTTCCAAGACTTGTCCACGTCTTGCGATAAATCGTCGCAGTGCGTTAATAAAGGAATCAGTATCCAATGATTGTACCACTTCAATATGAATAGCACGAATGGCTAGACATGTGAAGATAACTCCGTATCTCTTCACAATACTTCTCCTGCTCTTAATTTCAAAGGGTCCAAAACAGTCGACTCCGACGTATGTAAATGGAGGTTTATCTGGAGATACTCTATTCAGAGGTAGGTTTGCCATCTGTTGATGCCCTGGAGCTGCTTGCAAACGCTTGCAGATCACACACTTGGACAATATCTTCCTTATGGCTCCACTGGCGCCAGGTATCCAGTACCTCTGATGCAACCTTGATAGCATATAGTTTCGACAACCATGACCCACCTCTTGATGTATATGTTTAAGAATGAGGTCTGAGATGTGAAAATCCTTAGCAAGTATAACAGGATGTTTTGTCTCTTCAGGCATAAGAGCCCTACTCAAACGTCCACTGACTCTTAAAACACCTTCAAGGATGGGATTGAGCTTATAAGTGTGACTGTTCTTTTTCACATTTTCTCCCTTTTGCAAGCTTGAGATTTCATCAGAGTATCTTTTTCTTTGGCAGTAACGAATTACCTCTAATTCAGCTGTCTTTAGCTCTACCACGGAAAGCTCACTTTTGGCACATTGTGCCTTGATTTTCTCCTTTTCCTCTTTCAAATGTTGTGTTTTTTGGTTTTCGTCCATGCAAGATTGTATTAAAGACATACAATCTTCATCCAATACTGGATGAAGTATGTTGTAACATCCATATTCTCTTCTATTTGTACAGCATTGACTGTGACACTTGATTTCATCTCTGGATCATCTAGTGAACATTCCCCCTGGTCAATAAGATTAACTGGCCACTCTTGTTCAGGCGAAAGAAGAAACTGAGGTCCAAGCACCCAATTCTTGTTCTTCAGGAATGATTCCACTCTCAACCCTCTAGAAGCTATATCTGCTGGATTAATTGCAGTGTTCACATACCGCCATTGTGATGATTGAGACACCTTTAGGATTTCGGAAACTCTGTTGGCGACAAATGTTTTGTACCTAGAGACTTCGTTTTTGATATATTTAAGTACAGAAGTACTGTCAGTCCAGAAGACAGAGTCTTGAAAGTCCATGCACAATTCCAATCTCCACATTGAATCCATTCAACTTGCCAGTGTTGCAGCAGTAAGTTCCATTCGAGGGATAGACACCAGCTTCAAAGGAGCTACTCTAGCTTTCCCCATTACAAAGGCGACGTGCGCTTGTGAGTCAACATTATGCAAAAGCAGATACGAAACTACTCCATAACCATCTTCACTTGCGTCGGAAAAGTGGTGTAATTGTGCTGTGCTCACTTCTCCGAAACCCGTTGGTTTGAAACATCTATCGATTTTGAAGTTTTCCAATTCACTCAATCCGTCCAACCACTTGATCCACTCCTGAGCATTTGAAGCAGGAATAATTTCATCCCAGCCTAGTTTCTTCCTGCACAAATCTTGCAAGATCTTTTTTGCATATAAAATCACAGGAGACAGGATTCCTAAAGGATCATAGACAGAACTCATGGTAGCCAGGATCCCTCTTTTAGTCAGAGGTCTTTGCTGCAACACAATCTTAAACTTGAAGGCATCGGATTGTATGCACCATTGTACTCCCAGCACTCTTTCCACTGGAAGTAAATCTTGGTCCAAATCCAAATCCTTCACATTGTTTGCTCTTAATTCCTCTGGAATTTTTGCCAGAACATCTCGATTGTTACTTATCCATTTTGTCAGTGAAAAACCTCCTTTCGCACAAATAGCAACAAGGTCGTGATACAGAGAAACAGCCTTTTCCTCTGAATTTACTGACAACAGACAGTCATCCACATAAAAACAATGCAAGATTGCGTCAATTACTTCCTTGCTGAAGTCTTTGTCTTCAGCACACCTTCTGAGGGCAAAATTTGCACAACTGGGTGATGAAGTAGCTCCAAAGAGATGCACAACCATACAATGCTCAACCAGGTTTTGAGTAAGGTCACCATCAGGCCACCAAAGAAATCTCAGCATATCTGCATCATCTTTTGGCACCCTCACCTGATGAAACATGGCTTCAATATCTGCTGTGATCACAACTCTTTCCTTCCTGAATCTGGATATCACTCCAATCAATGAACTGGTGAGATCTGGACCCTGTAACAGTTGGGTATTCAAAGACATCCCTCGAAATGTAGCAGCACAGTCAAATACAACCCAGAGCTTTCCTTTTCGTGGGTGATGGACACCGTGATGGGGTATGTACCATACCTTCCCGTCGCTGCGTCCTAAGTCCTCCGTTGACACTCTCTCTGCGTAACCTTTAGAAATAAGGTCTTTCATGAAAACAGAATATTCAGAATGAAACGAAACATCCTTTTTCAACCTTTTCTTTAGGTTCAGAGCACGCTGTTCCGCAATTGTCCTGTTGTCTGACATACAAACATTTTTCTTCCTCAAAGGTAAGCCAATTGAATAATGACCATCTACAAGCTTTAATGAGTCTTTTACCATCTCAATGAACTTGTGATCTTCTCTTGAAAATCCAACTTGTTCGTTCTTGTTACACTCAGGAAAATCAACCTTGAATTGTTGTTGCCAAAGCTCTTCCAAGTTTGAAACTGAAATCCTGTCAACTGTAACATCAGGATACTCAAAGGCAGACTGGTCACCACCATCTCCTCTTGGTGGACCATTTACGGTCCATCCCAACCTGGTTTTAATTGCATATGGTCCATTATTGAAACTGCAGATCACTTGAATTGGCCCCATAACCCTTGGGGCGTTGATTCCTATAAGCAATTCAACCTCAGAGTCAATTTCAGGTAGAGTCACATGTTTCAGATGTGGCCATCTCTTTAGATCCTTTTGTCTTGGGATGTTTCCACTATGCACAGGCATGGTATTTTGTGTATAGGCATCGGGCAACTCCCAAAAGTCATCTTTGTTCAAACCAGCCACCTCTAATCCAGAAACAACGTGGGTAGTTGTGACTTTCTCCTGTCCCATAGTACGCAAGAGAATATTAGTCTTTTTACCTGAAAGACCAAGTCTGTTCATCAGTGCAGGTGTACATATACTGCAGTGCTACCTTGATCCAGAAAAGCATAAGTAATCGCAGTCTTATTTCCTTTTTTAGATTTCACTTGTACAGGAACTATGGAAAGTTTACATTCAAATTCACCAGCCCCAATAAATCCACTGGACTCAACAGATTCCGGAACACTGCCCATTACAGTGTCCATTTGTCTCCTGATGGGTTTTGAATCGATCTCCTTTTCTCTTGGGTAGATGTGAAGTATACTTGGGTGCCTAAGATTACACACTTTACATGAAAGGCGATTTCTACAATCTCTACTGATGTGCCCTGTGCACATACAGCCATAACAAACACCATTCTCTTTTAAGAACGTAATCTTCTCACCATGACTCCTCTTTTCCAATAGAGGGCACATATCCAGAGCATGTCCACGTCTACAAAACAAACAACTCTTGTTGCTGGGTAAAACGATATCTTTTTTGCTGGTTCCAATTTCTGATTTATTTTCCATTGCTGTAACGGTAGTAGCAAAACTGCTTCTTTTAGATTTAAGATAAGACTGAGACTTGCCTTTGTTCAACAATTTATTTCCCTCTTAATGCTGGACCATCCTGTATGTCTCCGAAAACTGGATCTGTCATTATTTTTACTTGTCTTTCAACAAAGTTAACAATGTCGCTGAAGGTAGCTCTTTGATTGACAGCTTCCTGCAATTCACAGACTTCAGATCTCCATTTTTCCCTCAATTTGTATGGTAATTTCTTCACTACAGTCAACATATTAGAGGGCGTATCCAACTCGTGAAAATACTGAATATCTTCCATTGAGTTACAACAGCTTCTTAGGAACAGACTGTAATCCTGTAAAGCTCTGACATCTTCACTTTTGATATTTGCCCATAAAAGAGCCTTTTCCAGAACGCAGAATTGTGTTGACTTGATCCTTTACTTCCAACGTTAGAAATACGGTCACTTGGCTTTATATCATCTTGATTATGCATGGAAACTTGAGACATATTTTGGTTTTTTGAAGGGCATTCAACTGTTGCCAACTGTTGATCCTGGTTATCGTCACTTGACTTCTCAATTCCATTTATCCATTGCTTTGTCTCTTTTATAAATGCCTCACAGTGTTTATAAATGTTTGAAAACCACTCATTTTGTTTGATTTGCTCGTCAGCAGGCAATAATGGGATCACTGAATCATGAAGCTTGACTGTCTCTTTAAAAGTTTGCACCAAAGTTTCAAGTTCAGACTGTACAGCTGGAACGTTCTTCTTTTTCAGCATGAGTTCTTTGATGGCTGGCATTGAACTTTTAATCACATTTACATTTCTTTTTCATTCTTTCTGAAGCTGCTCAAGTTTATAAGCGAAAGCCTTTGCTGTGAGTTGAACTTTTCTTTTACATGTGTCCTTTTCAGGTTCAACATCGGCACCCGTTTCAATCTCACTCATGATTGAAGCACGCACACCTCAGCGCGTCTGAATACGATACATTTAGACGCTTCCCAAAACAAGCGAACACAATCCAAAACAACGCATATCATCGGACACGTCTCACAACTCCAATAGATTCGCAAAAGCCCAACAATCTAAACAACGATCCATCAAACACACCAACAGCGCTGGCTGCATCAATCGTAAACAAACCGCAAAATGCCAGACCATTTCAAATCATCTGCGAACACAAGCAAAGACGTAACAACACAATGTCCTACCAGTTCAACAGCAGCAAACATATCCGAAGACGTCGGTCCTGTTGCTTTGAACGTCCAATTGTTCGATGATTGTTAGCAGCAAACATATCCAAAGACGTCTGTCCTGTTGCGTTAAAAGTTCAATGTGCAATCCTCATTAAAACAGCCAAGAGCAGGGCGATTCTCCGTCAGTCAGCGCTACGCTTCCAATCCTTTCCGTCCAGTAAAAGCGCGAGGGCCTTCCTTGAATCCAAAGTCGACGCGTTCACGTTCTCAAACAAACAATTTTGTTGACTAACTTGTAGCGGCACATAAAAACAATCCTAAAACCGCTAAGGAGCTGAGAGGAGGAATAACTTCTGTGACGCGTTTATCCTTGAAGCTTGCATGTTGTTTTATTTTGTACAGGTTTCACGTTTGCACGGTCAACAAACTATGTGCTCCAGCACTCACCCCCATTCTTCCATATGAACACACACACACACACAACAGGTGTTTTAACCCCACTTAATTAATGACACTCCCATTATAATTTGGTCACATGACTTTCCCATTACATGGCTCCTACACCCAATAAATATTATTTTAACGCATTTTAAGACAGAAATTTGTACATTTATACACATTGAGCACTTTAATTTACACATTAATTGGTTGTGGTGGTTAACCTGCAATTTTCACTTTAACTAACAAACTGTGGCATCGTTTGGACACCACAGTCCTGCAGACTAGGGCTCAAAATGTCACTGCAGATGCATCAGTGGAGGTCCAGACGTACTTGGGTGAACCAAACATCGCCAGAGTGGAGAACCCCCTGGAATATTGGGAAAGACAGAAAAAAGTATATCCCAACTTGTACCAACTTGCTATTGCTTTTCTCTGTACCCCTGCTTCATCTCTGCCCTGTGAAAGGGTATTTTCTAAAGCAGGTGAAATAATCTAAAAAAAAAAAAACCCGCCTGAAGCCGAGCACTGTGGAGAAGTTGTTATTTTTAAATAAAAATTAATAAAATACTGACTGTCAGCACAGTCAAAAAATAAGTAACCTAAGCACATTCACATGAAAACGCTCTCCCTTGTTTCCACTTTTCATTTTGACCCTGTCATTGTATCATAAAGACAGACACCATATAAAAGTTTATACTTTATGTATAAGCATCACAAACATCATTGATTAATTCATTCAATGCTTCAGACACCAAAGCCATAGTGTCATTATAATCAAACTGCACGTTTTACATTTATTGTCCACTTGATGGCACAATAGAGCAAATGAAGCACCATGAAGCTTCGGCACATGAGTGAACCAATTGGATGGAACGCTTCAATGCTTTATATGAAGCTTCATCTCGCCATCACTAACGCGAACATCAAACGGACCCGAAGGAACTTAAGCTGTAAACACCGCTCGGCGTGCAGTTCGGTGGCGGCTGTGAATACGGAGGTTGCATGCACTAACTACCCTATATGGATGGGTCTTCTTCACCCTGAGGGAGGGAAGTGCTTTTAATTTATTCCTGTATGAATGAACTGTTGTGAGTGTGTAACGAATAGCGGACCAGGGAGGGAGGTCGGGGAATTGAGACCGGAGAGTTCCGCCCTATACTTGTGTTCACCGTGTGCCTATGGATTGGGGTGTCCCGTTGAGTTTTAAAACTGCACTGTGTGACGTGTTAAGCGTGAAACTTACTGTGTGTAGATGACTTGTGCCTTGCGGGTCTTTTTGTGTGTCTGTTCTCTCATTCGTCTCTCTACTGGTATCTGTGATCAAGAGTTTTATCTATTTGAAATAAAGTGTAACCCCTTTCTGATTCAACTGACTGGCTGTTGAGAGTTTTTGATCACCATAGGGCTGTTCATGAGGTTTATGGGTCATTCCTGGGATTCGGTAATATTTCAGTCCCCTAGATTTTTTAAAGTGGTGGTTCACCAAAATGAAATGTTAAAAGCTTTTCACAATACTTTGGTATGTCCTTTATAATGAATACAAATAATTATTGCATTTAAATCATTTTTATCATTAAAAAAATTATTTCTGTCTTACAGCAAACATTTTGTCATGTCCCTGAGGTTCTTCGCTGAACTTGTACTTTGAAAATAATTAATAAAATGTGCACAGTGTCTATAATTTTCGGCAATAATGCAAACACTATTGATCACTGTATTTTACTTTCCCGCCTGGAGTCTGTCTTTGATCTGACTCTGCTCTGAGCTGGTTTAGGTCTTATCTCTCAGATCGCAAACAATTTGTTGTGCTGGGTGGTTGTAGATCGGAGGATAGTATGGTAAAATATGGTGTACCTCAGGGTTCAATTTTAGGTCCTTTACTTTTTAGTCTATATATTTTTCCACTTGGCCAACTTTTGAGGTCTCTTGATCTCGATTTTCATTTATATGCTGATGACACCCAGATATACATTCACTCAAAGCCTGATGTTAATGTCGCTGTTACTCACCTTTCTAACTGTATTGCAGAAATCTAAAATTGGATGTCTGTTAATTATCTATGTCTAAATAGCGATAAAACTGAAGTGATGCTTATTGGTTCGTCTCACCAGTTACGTAGTGTGAAATCTGTAGCTTTAAATGTGGACGGCTCTGATATACAGTTCAAATCTAAATTGAAAAACTTGGGAGTCATTTTTGATTCTAATTTAACATTTGACCTGTATGTACGTAATACTGTTAAAGTCTCATTTTTTCACCTTAGAAATATATCTAAATTGCGACCCATGCTGCCCTTCTCTGTAGCAGAAAAATTAATTAATACTCTGTTTTTTTCAAGGATTGATTATTGTAATGCCTTGTTAGCGGGAGCATCGAAATCTATTCTGCACAGACTTCAGTGGGTACAAAATTCTGCTGCACGTATTCTGACCAGGACCAGAAAAAGAGACCATATAAAACCTGTTTTAGAGACATTGCATTGGCTGCCTGTTAAATTTCGTGTTGATTTTAAAATTCTTATGTTGACCTACAAGGCGTTAAATGGACTTGCTCCGCAATATCTTTCTGATCTTTTAGTACCCTACGTTCCGACACGTAATCTTCGCTCAGCCGATGCTGGTCTTTTAGTTGTTCCTGTAACGCGCCTGAAAACTATGGGTGACAGGGCGTTTTCTTCGGTTGCCCCAAAGGTATGGAATTCACTGACCTCACAAATTCGAAGTGCTCCATCTCTGAAATTGTTTAAGTCATCCCTTAAAACTTATTATTTTAAAGAAGCTTTTGGGTGAAACATGATTGTTGTGGTTCTCCATGTAATATATTTTATGGTTTTGTTTAACTTATGTTTGTTTATTGATTTTATTTTTTTTAGATTTATAACATTGTTTGTATGCATGTACTGTAATAGTTTGTATGTCATGCTTATTTTATCTATTGTCTATGTTAAGCGCTCTGAGAATTAACTTTTAAAAGCGCTATACCAAATTAAAGTTATTAAGTATTTATTTGTTTTCTTTGCTTTTGAAAAGAATTTAAAAAAAGAGCAAAATATTTGATAAAAACAACTTAAAAAGTTACGTCTGAACTCAACCCCGTCACGCCAGCCATTCTCCGCCCATAATAATTTAGACTCCACCCATATGTGATACGTTTTTTTTTTTTTTTTTTTTTTTTTTAAATCCATAAAAATCTAAAATACACTTATTTCATTGGCTGCCATGTGGCCCACTCCTTTACACCACATTAAGAGCAGTGGCCATTTTGAACGAAAAAACTCAACCCCATCACACTCAACCCCGTCACATATGTCATTGTTTCGGGGTTGTAAACTTTGTGACAGGGTTGAGTTATTCACTTAATTTAATCAATGATTTCAATTTAAAAGTTTAATTTCAGTAAATATATTATTACCAACTCATATTTTAACTCATATTTTTGTTATAGATACAATATTTGATGTAATGTTTCCACTTAAACTTCAACAGAGAGGCAAAGGCAGTTTCGTGCACGCAGAGATGCTGACCCAGAAAAAAGGGCACAGTACCTTGAGAGAGAGAAGCAGAGATGGAGAAGGAATGTTGAGGCAGGAAAGAAAAAAACAATTAGTGACCTAAGTGAGAGAGCACAGCCCCAGAGGCGGGGAAAACTGGGAAAACCGGGGAAAACCTCTTTTCCACGAGATATTGAAGCCAAAAATTATCCTTAATTTTGAATTATTGTAAAATGCATTGCGGCAACTGCAGCAGCCTATCGAGAGAGGCCCTGTGTGACGCCATATCCAATTGGGGCGCTTCGCACCCACTACGTCACCCCCCGCCTGAGCGGGCGTGGCCTGGACCTATAAATACGGCTCGATGGGCTGATATAATCTGTTTTTTCATCACCGAAGCAAACCAGAGCGTTGCAGGCATGGCAAAGATATGCAGTACTCGTTCCCTCTTCTAGAGAGAACCGAGGTTACGTTAGTAACCGAGTACGTTCTCTTACGAGAGGTTCTCTCGTACTGGACAATATCTTACGCAAGGGGAACACAGTGTAAAACGCCGTGCGTGCTGGGATCCAACACCAAAGTCCCAAGGGCAGGTGCCCGGGGCTCATATAGTGCATGATCACCAGGGACTCACAAAGAGTCTGAGAAGAGAGGCTAGAAGCATCATTCCCAATAAGTTAGCGTCCTAAGGGAGCCAATCACATCAACAGTGATCCATACAGTCAGGGTAAAAAATTCGGCCTGAACTGTGTAACAGTTTGGGTCTTATTCTGCCCATAGACTAACTTTATTGATCAGCGAGCGGTGCTCAAGCGGTTGTAGTATTCTGAGCCAAGCAACCAGGCAGACAACTAATTTTAGACCGAAAGTAGTTTAGCCTGTAAGGCGGGAACCTCTAGGTTATAAAACCTTATAAATGTAGACGGGGAGGCCCAGCCTGCCGCCATACAGATATCCTGTAAGGTAACCCCGCTAGACCAAGCCCACGATGAGGCCATGCCTCTTGTGGAGTGCACTCTAACACCTAATGGACACTGCAAGCCTTTAGACGTGTTTCGACACGGCTAGTCCCTTAGCACATCCGCTGAACGAAACGAAGAACTGCTCAGTCTGTCTGAAAACAGACGAGCGAGACACGTAAGCTCTTAACGCCCTGACTGGGCAAAGGAAGCTTTCCTTTCCATCGTGGTAAACCGGCAGGGCAGACAAGGAAATAACCTGAGCCCTGAACGGTGTGTTGAGGGATTTAGGCACGTATCCGTGTCTTGGTTTGAGTGCGAGAGCCGTGTCCATGGGATTCAGTGTAACCGCGGCCACTGCTGTGATTGGCTGACATGCTTGCATATTAAATAGCTAAAGGATGCCATGTGCGTAAGATTTCAACGAAATGTACAAAGCGTCACATGTATGACGCCAAAGGATGAGAACGGGCTGGATTTGCCAAGGGGACTGGTTTATGTCAATATATCTGAAAGACGCGTTTTTCCAAATACAAATAGCGTCGTGTCACAGGCGATTTTTGAGATTTGCCTTCGAGGGCCAGGCATATCAATACACAGTCCTACCGTTCGGTCTGTCCCTAGCACCCCGTACGAGTAAATGTAAAAAAACGATTCAGTGTAACCGCGGCCACTGCTGTGATTGGCTGACATGCTTGCATATTAAATAGCTACGCATTACATGTGAAACTCTCTCCCGAATACTTTTACTACTGCTATTATACGTTTACTATAACAGCTATCGAGATTAACGAATCGTGAGATGTTTTTAAAGTATTTAGATCTATTCCCATCACATGTTGCCGTGATGAGCATTGAGCAGATGACAGTGTGTTGATCGCGAGAATGAAGATCTTATCATTGCAAAGCAGTTTCTGCACTCTCTCTGCTTTCACCAATGCAAACACGATGATGTAAATACAGTAAGAGCTTCGTTGTGCAGTAACGTGCGTCATTGATTTCATAACGAGTTTGGCAAGTGTCCAGATAAACTCGCCCTGTGTGGAAAGATTGTTCTTTGATCGCTTTCTGTATATAATTTGTTCACAATTTAAATACGATTATTTTCATCCTACTAAAAGAAACGATGTGAAGCTGATATTTTAGTCACTGGCTTGACTTACTGATGCATAAACAGTATTGAACGATTTTGAGAGAAAGATTACCTGTCTGAACTTGAACAATTACACATCAGAAAGTGTTGCTTGGTAGCTCGATCCGAGGCCAGCTCTGTATTGGCCCAAGTTGAGGAAACAGTCGGTGAAATGTTTGGAAATTTCCAGAGAAAATAAAATTAACCCATTGTTTCTTCAGAGGCTCAGATGAAGAAACTAAAAAATACTTTTGTGTTCATGTGTACATCCACACTGAGCAACTGCCATGCTTCGGCTGCGCAGTTCTGCCTGGCATTGAGGGCTGGCATTATGCAAATATTTGGAGGCGTACATATTAATGATCCCGACTATTGCGTCACAGTCGGTATTGTGTGGAGAACCGACCGTTTTTCAGGGGTGTTTTTCATAAACGTGAATTAAATGAGAACGCGAAAACAGTCCAGTTTGAGATTCACTCTATGTCATGTCCATGCACTGAACTCTTGTTATTTGACTATACCAAGGTAAATTCAATTTTGAATTATAGGTCACCTTTAAACAAATACAAATCAAAAGTAGGCCAATGTGTCCTTTCAACCCTGTTACAGTATTCAACCCCATCACAGTATTCTCAACCCTGTCACATTCATATTTTTGGAAAATAAAATAAGGAAGACAATTCAAAATTAAAGCATTTCTTGCTGATTACCACCCGACATGTTAAGAGCTAACAAAGTAAAATTGTGGTTTTAGTGAAACATCTAAATTAATTTTTTTCTTACTAAAATAAAGAGACCACGGACAAACAATTTGGATATGTGTAACTTCCATCACATACAAATGTGAAAATTATCATAAATGTTACATTTGAAGTCATTGAATTGATATGAGGGACACATGAGCAGTAGGTAGATGTTTGTTTTATAACAAGTTTTGTGTAAAATCCTGCTTAAACTAATTCAATTTTGTCCGTTACAGGGTTGAGAATAAAAGGTGTACAAATCTGAAAAACACTAAAAATAATAAAAAGTCTTTAATGCCTGAGATGGGAAAATATGATTTTTTGAAGGTTTGATATGTACCTAATAATGTGGGGTATTTAGAAATGTAATCATATGTAGTTCAAAAATTAAAAAAGTCCAAGTTGAAATATTACCAAATCCCAGGAATGACCCTTATTACAATATAACACACACAACATATATTGTATAACACATACAGATACAACATAAAGACATAGGTAAACATATGTAGAGCATATAACAACAAACTAAACGTGAAAAAACGGAGCAGGTAGAGTTCACGGTGAACATAGGAACAAAGTTTTGGCAGAGGGTAAAGCTAGGTATAAAAATAGATCCCCTAAACTTTTTAACCTAAAGTTAGATTTGACGAAATTAAACAAAACAGCTTTCAACTGCAGATAGGCCTATTGATTATTTATCGTCTCAACCCTGGCTCACTAACAGTAACGTTATAACAGTCGACACCAAAGTTACACTGTCATAGCTAAGCCAGTGTAACGTTAGTCATGCTACGTAACGTTAGGTAGCTATATTAGCTACGTGTGCTAGTGATACATGCTTCATGAAAAAATAAATGTCATCAAAATGAAAACAGCGAGATTACCTGTCCAGCAGAAATAATGCCATAATGGAGTCACTTTTCAGCCCCTTGAGATCCCTCAGTTGTCGCCACCGCTGGAAAGCCACGCCGATATTGACTCTCGTATGATTTCTTGATTTATCCAAAGACTTTTTGTTCATAGCCTTTATACTGTTTTCCTTTTTTTTAACTTGTTTGACTTCGCTGCCTGTATATGCAGGTACTGAGAATTTTGACTGTTGACTTTCTCTGCCATAATTGTTATTAGCTTCCGTGCCTCTTCAAACGGGTGCACGCATTTGGGCTGCTCCTGTATCAGCAGAGGTGGTATCCATGGTAGCGAGGGAGAGTGACAGTCGCCCCAGCCAATATTTTCTTTCGCCCCTAATGGAATAATGAGCTGTGTTTATTGCAGTCCTGAGAGGACTACAGACACTCGATTTTTATAATTTCTTTTCCAGATTACTTACATTTTAATTATGCATTGATATATAAAGACAGTGTAAATTTTTTTGAAAAAAAGTATTTTTGGGGATTTTACCTACCCTGCCTTTAATATCACGTCCCTCGAGTTTATATGTATGTTGTGGCAGGGGCGCCGCTAAGGGGGGGAAAGTTAGGACGATTCTAAGGGCCCACACACTTTTAGGGGCCCCAGAAATCGATTTTATTAATAGAACGGGTGCAGCAGTACCTATTTTTTCATGGGGCCCAAAATCCCTGGCCGCACCCCTGTGTTGTGGCCACGACAAAAATAAGTGAACCGAACATGTCCCCTCCCGGTCACCGTAGAAGAGAAGGCATCCTCTGTGAATTTCCTCTCTGTGTGACACACAACTCGTGCACACAGAAAGCCGCTTTAGACAGTGCTTGAATGGACAAAAACGTTTTTTTTTTTTATTATTAAATATGGATAAAGTTAGCCCTGATATATTGAAGGGCACAGGTACGTGTGATATAATGGGTTTATGTGAAGATTGTTTCAAGTTCACTTAAATTAAAAGTTTTTATATTATTTAAAGCTTAATAAACTTAACATCGAAAGCTTTCAATTATACTGTAATGAATGGCTATAATTAATGGCTAAAATTGAGAAGAAAAAAAAATCTATTTCATAGAGACATCAGTATTAGTAGCCTATCTGTGATACTGTCCTTCATTCATAAAAAGATGCCATTAAACAAATATTTAAAGCTCAATATCATACATGATCACTGAGGTGACTAGAAATTGCAAAAGTTATTAATACCAGGTGTTAGCTTAAACTACAGCTGGTCCAAAGACAGAAAGAAAGAAAGAAAGAAAGAAAGAAAGAAAGAAAGAAAGAAAGAAAGAAAGAAAGAAAGAAAGAAAGAAAGAAAGAAAGAAAGAAAGAAAGAAAGAAAGAAAGAAAGAAAGAAAGAAAGAAAGAAAGAAAGAAAGAAAGTCATATAGGATGGCTTGAGGTTGAGTAAATTAGGGGTAGTGTAAATTAATGTCACAAACTCTCAGATCAAATAAGTAGGCTACTGTAGCCTCTCTACCTGAAGCACACCGTCTGAACTGCACGCGCACGATCCTCCCCGCCGCTGACGTCACGAGCGCGGCTCTGTCCAGCAGCGCGCGACTCTATCACTGCCGAGGCTCGCGAGCGCGGAGGAGGAGCTGTCAAAGTTTACAAGCCAAGTCGAGCGAGTTTTCTCAAGAAGACGAGAAGGCAAGATCTCTGTACATTTAGAAACCCCTGAAAGAAGAGCTCTTCAAACTATTTAGTGAAGTCTGAGAGGTTTGAAACATAAGAAATGGCAGGACCAACTGAGCTCGGATTGATTTTTACCTTACTGCTCTCAGGGAGCTTCTGTGCGACGCCGGAAAAGAAAGGTAGGAGACACTCAGTATTATGAAACGGCTTGTTGCGTAAGATTAAACCTTCATCTTTGAATGATCTCCGGTAGATCTTGATGGGATCGTCGCACATACCTTCAGAGATGTGCGTGCGTATATGAGGCGCCACGTAGGGTTTAAATCAAACTTCGCTTATCAATGTTGTATTGATAAGCGAAGTTTGATTTAAATCCTACGTGGCGTACACACGTGCATATACACCTATAAATTACTCGCATATACATAGGATGTTCAAAATACTTATATGAAATAGGCTACACGTGCACACTAATATGAAGTCCATACCAATACATATTATGTTAGTAATGAATGCATATAAACTTGTGAATAACTTATACATATAAACCTGACGCACGCATACACCTATAAATACTCGCATAATATACATATAAACTTCCATGCACATACACCTATAAACACTCACACATACATAGGGATGCGCGGTATACCGGTACTGCAAAAATACCGGTATATAATATATTTCAAACCAAACGGTACAATACAAGCGTGCCGCACAAGCCCTCAAAAGTGAAGCCAAAACGTCTCGATCGCCCCCCGGTGACCGGTCCTAGTATAGCTCATAAGCCCCGCCTCCCCATGTTATTCAACGGGACGTGAGACCAACTAATTAATTAAATTACACTTCACATATCTTTTTTCTAAAGATAGTTTCTGTCATTTACTGTAGTTTATATCAGGCTGATGTAATTTCAAGTGTTTGTTTTTAAAATAAGTTAGTTTTTAGTTAGTTATTTGATGCTATAAAAACGGTGCTGTGACATCATGATTGACAGCTGTGATTGACAGGTTCTCTGTGCGAAGTAGTCACTGAAGCACCAACGGACTTTTTTTCATAATGTTGACTATGTCGTTAGTAGTTGTATTTACCTTATTTTAACGAGGTTCTGCAATCAGCAGAGATCATTTGAGAGGAACGGAGCAGACAAGGCCACTTAAGAAAAGTGTAGGGCGTGTGCTTGCGATTGATTCAACGAGCGCGAGGGCGGGGCCTTGATTTCGCGGCTTTACTTCCTGCTCACGACTGCGCATGACT
The DNA here is from genome assembly GCA_029959095.1 of Rhinichthys osculus. Lineage (NCBI taxonomy): Eukaryota > Metazoa > Chordata > Actinopteri > Cypriniformes > Leuciscidae > Rhinichthys > Rhinichthys osculus. The sequence goes on along the minus strand of JARWKJ010000007.1, from coordinate 32,935,911 downwards.
GGTCCCGAAAACGCTACTGCGCAGACTCAAGTTCCAATATGGCAGCGCCAGGGCCGTTTCTCAATACCAAGTACGCAAACTTCGGACTTGCGTCCTTGGTAGTTCGGACTTGCCAAGTTCGACTCAGGAGAACGAACTCCTGAGGACGAGAGGACGCGAGTCCAGTTATTCTGCAAATGGAACAGTGCGTTCTTGATCGCGTCACTCAGCTCGCTCTGGCTACTCCGGTTATCTTTATGTATATTTTAGGCAAGAATAAAACGAAATATGCTACAACTCTGCTGCCTCTTTTCGTCAACAATAAAACGAAATATGTTATAAAACACCACCCTGCCTCTTTTAATTTAAAAATCTTAAACATAGTAGCCTAATGACCACTGATCTATATAATGATATAATATGGTCATTCTATATAGATCAGTGCTAATGACCATGTGGTTCAGGCAACGCGTATTATCTTCACTGCATATATTTATAACAACATGAACATGATCTTTTTGTTTTCATTTTAAAAATATGAAACATTATTTATTTTTATTGACATTTAACAAACAGAGACAGGGTTGTGTCATTTTATGTTATTGTACATAGTGAAGAGAATGTTAAAATAAATATAAAAAAATATATATTTTAAAGTAGGCCTATATAAAATAAAATTACACAACCCTGTCTCTTTTTGTTAAATGTCAGTTTTAATGATCAATAATATCTACAATGATAAATAAGGCAAACAATTCAAACATAAATAAGCTCTCTAATAGGCTACAAAGTTAAAGTTAAATAGCCTAAATATATAAAGTTATGAAACTTCACTTTGCCCTCAGCCAAAACGATTTTTTGACAAGGAACAAACAATAGATTAATGAGACCAAAGATCGACTTATACACAAGACGAATTATACGTCAAGTTTATCCACTAGACTAGAGACATCAGAGCCAGCGGCAAACGTCAAGCACTAGCCGAGGAAAAGCTGTTCCAGTCGGGGTTGGTGAGCGTTGAACACCCGCGGTGAACGCCTGGATGTCACAATTCCAAAAACGTCAGAGACATTTTTCAAATAGGCGCTATCTTTATAAATAAACCACAGATTTGAGTTTTAAATAACCACATTCTCGCCTGAAACACTCTTAAAATTACATTTCATGACACAATAACAGTAGTATTTTGATATTACGCGGGTTTTCTCCTCTGCTATTGACGCTTGCTGGTTGGTGCGAGATGCATTCTGGGATACCTGGCTGTCTCAAGTTCGCACAAGTCACCTCTCGATGCATCCTCGGTAAACGGGGCGGATCAAGAACACATCCGGGGATTTGAAATGGACTTGGCTAGATGTGAACTTTGAATTGGAACAGTACTTGGGCAGTGACTGATGACGTTTCACAAGTCCACAAGAACACAAGTACAGACAAGAACGCATATTGAGAAACGGCCTCTGGCGGCTTCAGTTCTTTTTCTTTTCTTTTTTTTCTTTTTTTTTTTCTTTTTTTTTTTATTGAGAAAACGTTAAAGGGAAATACAGAGACATTTGAATCTTTGAACCAAAAAAAAAAAAAAAAAAAAATTCTGCATCTTATTTCACATATCAATCATCTTTCTAACACATTGAGTATCCTTTTCAACAGTTTTGATGTCTTTAGAGCTTTGCGGTTGTTTTGTATTGAAGTTAGAGAGTCATAAAACATCTTCAAATCAGTGGAAAATAGTCTAACATTTGGTATAGTGGATATACATTTTGCTTTATGTATATGATATTTTCCAAATAGAATGAAAAGTTTAATTATATTATTCATTTCCAATAAATCAGAGTTACAATCCATAAACAAGACCATTACCTCAGTTATTGTGACAAATTTATAAAATAACTCAAAAAGAAACCAAGAAACTTGGGACCAAAATAAATTAGTATAATTACAACTAAAAAATAAGTGTATTATTGTTTCATTTTCTTCATTACAGAAACTGCATAGTGGTGAAAACCCTTCTTTAAATTTACTAATAAAGTCATTACAAGGATAGTATCTGTTTATTATTTTAAAGTGAGTTTCTTTAACTTTATTAGGGAGTACATATTTATTTATATCAGACCACAAATTTTTAAAAACAAGAAAGTGGGAAGAAAACTTGGAGTTACAGGATTATAGATCTTTTCTTTTTTTATAAGATAAAGTAGTTTCGGGGAGATACAACGAATAAGTTTAAAGTATTCTTTAGAAGATACATTTGTCCCAATATAATTAATAAATTCATTATAATTAAGTAGGTCACCTGATTGATTTATCAAATCTTTAACCAAAATTAAACCTTTGTTAAACCAATCGTTCCAAAAAATGGTTTTGTTTTTAAATAGTACATATTGATTATTCCAAATAACACAGGAATGGGGAGAGAAATTGTGCTTGTAAACTAATTTCCACGCATTCAAAGCTTGTTTATGAAAGTTGGACAACTTAATTGGGAGTTTAGTACATTTAAAATCACAAGCAAGTAGAAAATTAAGACCACCACATTTTTTGAAGATTAAATTGGGAATGAAAAACCATGGAAGGCTATTATCACAAAGACAATGCTTGATCCAATTAATTTTAAATATATTATTGATAGTGTCAAAGTCTAAAGCATTTAGTCCTCCTTCTGATACACTTCTAATTATGGTTTTCCTTTTAATATATTCTGTCTTACCTCTCCAAATAAATTTAAATAAGATTTTATCAACTGCAGCACACATTTTAGAATCTACGTAAAGAGATAACGCTGGATATACAATTCTGGAGATGCCTTCAGCCTTTGATATCAACACACGACCTTGAATAGATCAATTTCTTTGGAGCCAACAGTTAAAAATATTTCTTGTTTTTTGTAATCTTTTCAAAAAAATTTCTGTTAGTCTCTCAGCATCTGATTTACTAATTACAATACCCAAGTATCTGACTAATTGTTTAACCTGTATTCCAGATATATTTGAGTCTTCAAGTTGGTGTACTGCCATAATCTCACTCTTAGCCTGATTAACAGTTAGACCTGAGGCATCAGAGAACAATTTAAGTGCCTCCAAAATAACAGGGACCTGATCTTTGTTTTTCAAAAATAAACAAGTGTCATCAGCGAGTTGACTAATAGTTAAAGTGAAATCTCCTATCTCAATACCTTTGATTTGAGAGCAATGCAGAGTGTAAAGATTCAAAGTTTCGGCTACTAATAAAAATAAAAATGGGGAAATAGGACATCCCTGTCTAATGCCTCTTTGGATACCAAAACGAGCAGACGTACCATTAGATAAAGAAACACTACTTGAAATATTTTTGTAAAGTGTGTGCATCATATTTGTAAAAGTTGGGCCAAAACCAAAATAATTAAGAGCTTGATACATGAAATTGTGCTCTACTGTATCGAAAGCCTTACAAAAATCTAAAAACAAAATAAGAGCTTCCTCATTGACCAAATCTGAATAATCTAAGAGGTCTAAGATCAGTCTAATATTGTTTGAAATACTTCTTCCTTTAATAAATCCAGACTGTGTGACAGATATGATTTCCTCCAAACATGGTTTTAACCTATTGGCGTATAGAGATGCTAACAATTTGTAGTCCGAGTTGAGCAGTGTGATTGGGCGCCAATTATCTAAATGCAAGACGTCTTTATTTGGTTTTGGAACCAGTGTTATTACTCCCTGTTTCATAGATTCTGTAAGTTCTCCATTTGCTGCACATTCGTTGAACACATTCAAAATAAACTCTCTAATTTCTTCCCAAAAACATCTGTAAAACTCAAACGGTAAACCATCGGGTCCTGGGCTTTTGTTAAATGGTGTTTTTTTGATGATATCATCTAATTCTTTCAATGACATCTCCTCTTCACAAAGGTTTTTGCTGTTTATATTTATACTAGGAATGTAAGGCTGTATCTTGTTAAAAAATAAATCACTTAAATCAGGATTAAAAGATGATGTATATAATTTTTGGTAAAAATCTGAAACAAATTTTGAAATTATTTTATCATCTGATATAAGAGTGTTATCAATATACAAAGAGGAATTTTTTTTTAGTTCAGCTCGTTTTTTTTCCAAATTGAAAAAGTATGCAGAGTTTTTTTCGCCGGCTTCTAGCCATTCGGCTCTTGATCTAATGAAGGCCCCTTTAGCCTTTTCTATATAAAAGGAGTCTAATTTTTCTCTTAATAGGTATAAACTTTCTTTCTCTGCATCATTTGGGTTGGGAAGACAAGTAATGCGGTTAATTTCTTTCAATATAAATTCAAATTGTAATCCTTTTGACTTTAAAAGATCTTTACTAAATTTTATGGAGAACTTTCGACACTCATATTTAAACAGTTCCCAGCTTAAGGTACTAGAAATATTAGTATTTTTTTTAAATGAATCAATTATGCCTTTAATACCCAAACAATAATCAGAATTGTTTAATAAAGAGCTATTCAATTTCCAATACCCTGGTTTCCTAAACCAGTTATTATTAGTGTCAGAGATTTCTAACTCGATACCTGCATGATCAGTTAAGGGTGCATTGGAAATAGAACATGATTTAACAGAAGAAATCAGATTATCAGATATTAACCAAAAATCAATACGTGATTTTTGTGTCAAATCAGATTTAAACCAGGTGAAGGAAGGGGAAGAGTCATTATGTAAGAATCTATGAATATCTACCAAAGAAAGACTGGAACACATATCACTAATTATTTTGTTGACAGTAGTAATGCCATATTTTGGAGGAAATCTATCATAGCATAAATCAGGAGCCTCATTAAAGTCCCCACCCATAATTAGTGATGTAGATGGGTATTTTGTTTTTAAAGAAATTAATTTGGAGGTTAAATCTGTAAAGAGACAACTATTAAGACTGGATCGGTTGAAGCCATAGACATTTGCTAGAATAACAATGTTTTCCCCAAACTGGATAACAATAATTAACCACCTGCCCTCATTTGAACAATGTGATTCAAGTACAGTGTAATTAAAGTGTTGATTAATTAAAATCATAACCCCAGCAGAATTATTGGAACCATGACAGTAGATAATTTTACTCCCCCACTGATTCGACCAGAAACTTTCGTCTTTCACAACTGAATGCGTTTCTTGTAAAAAATAGACATCTCTACACTTCGATTTACAAAAAAGAAATAAAGCTTTACGTTTGGTTAAGTCTCGTATTCCCCTAACATTAAGTGAAAAACAGTTCAACTTAAGTGACATAAAACAAACAACAAGAACGTGTAACCAAAATCTATTATATAGTAAATAAAACTAAAACTTCTAAATGGATTAAGGTAGACAAAAAGTGAGTGCAACACTTATCCAGACCTCCTCATTATAACGTTAATTAGAACAGGTTTAACGTTTCTCTAACCTAGGTTGGCACCCTTACAAGAAGTAACTTAAGTTCCCCGAGAATGAAAAACCTCACAGAATGTTAGAAACACGGCAAAGAGTCACTTATGTGAGGTCAGCTGTAAATTTCTTCCCGTCGATGATGGCAGCTGAGCCCTGAAACCCTGCACGTTTACCTTCCAGTCTAGCTTGGTTCACCAGTGGCCACAGTTTGTTTCGAGCCTCCCTCGCGCGTTGTGTTAAGTCCTCCGTTCTCTTACGAGAGGTCCTCTCGTATTGCGTAAGCTAGCTTACGCTGCGGGAAAGATTCATCTTTGCTGAGAGTTTGAAGCCAAAAAATTATTTCATAATTTGTATCCTTTAACAACGCAGTTCCTCTGCGGCAGACCTAGAGCAGGCTAGCTAGCAGCTCATTGGTTCGCTCAGAGAGAACTGCTTAAGCCTATGGAAGAACGGGGCTGAACCCGCTTCCAATGAGAGGCGCCCGCGCGCTCATTGCGTCATGGCCCGCCAGAATGGGCGTGGCTATGGTGTATATAACAGTCTCTCCCAGGCTTATATGTTGATTCATTTCATCTTCAGCAAGCTGCACGCTTCTGCTGTCCTGTCGCCGTCGCCGTCGAGAAGGCATCACTCTAGCGAGCTCCCGGACCCTGAAGAAGCCGGCCGTCTTCGCCACCTTCAGCCGACCTGCAAGCTAGCGCCATCCGACGACTGTATCCTTCTTTTCTCTATATCTAAAAGAGCCGAGCGTCTTTTTAAAGATGTCTCGTTTTTCCTGCGGCTCTTGCCGCGCTCGTCTCGAGGACGGAGACCGCCATGTCATCTGCGCTCTCTGCCTGGGACTCGAGCACGCAGAACTCGCCCTCGCGGATGGAGGATGCGACTTCTGTGAGAGCCTGCCGTTGTCGTCCCTGCGGGCACGACTTCTGGCAGCAAGATCCGCTCCCGCGCCGCCTCCCTCTTCGCCGCGTAAAAAGAAACGCCGCTCCCAGAGGCCGCCGGAGCCCCCTGCGGAACCATGCGGGCCGCCGCCGCCGCTTCCCGCTTTCCGCTCTCCCTCCCCGCCCCAGCCGGACATACAGTTGCCGCCGAGTGGCCGCTCTGTCGCTTCCGATGACGCCGCGGAGGAGAAGGATTCCTGTTCACTGCTCGCCTCAGACAGTGAGGAATGGTCATCTCTCGGATCCACGAGAGAGTCGGCGGGGATCCACGCAGGGATTGAGGAGGAACTAATGCGCCTCCTCTCACAGGCCGTCGAACGCCTCGGTCTCGAGTGGTCTCCTCCACCCGAGCAGGCCCCGAACCGGATGGACGGCAGCTTTTTTCATCGGCGCTCGACCCCCGCGTGCAACCGGGCCGCCCCATTCCTGCCTGAACTTCACACGGAGCTGACGAAGTCCTGGAATGCCCCGCTCTCGGCTAGAAACCGCTCCGATATATCCGCCTCGCTGCGCTCGGTGGACGGAGCCGCCGAAAAAGGTTACTCAGCCATGCCGCCCGTTGAGGACTTGGTCGCCGCACACCTCTGCCCGCCCTCTGCTAGATGGTGCTCTTCCCCCACGCTTCCTTCGAAAGCTTGCAGAGCGACCTCGAGTTTTCATGCACGCGCCTACGCCGCCGCCGGTCAGGCCGCCGCAGCGCTGCATTCTATGTCTGTCCTCCAAGTGCTACAGAGCGATATTCTCCGTGAGTGGGCCGAAAGCGGTAGAAACCCCTCCCCCGCTGTCACGGATCTGAGAAGTGCTACGGACCTCGCCCTTCGCGCCACTAAAGCCGCCGCACAAGCTCTGGGGAGATGCATGGGCAGCCTTTGTGTAGCCGAGAGACACTTATGGCTCACGCTCGCCGACATGGGAGATTCTGAGCGCGCCGCGTTTCTTAACGCGCCCCTCTCCCCGACGGGCCTTTTTGGATCTGCTGTCACGGGAATCGTCGATCGCTTTTCCGAGGTCCAGAAAGCCAGTCAGGCCATGAATTTGTTTCTGCCCCGCCGCGCTAGCTCTTCCGCAGGCCGCTCTCGCGAGCCTCCTGCCAGAGCTCCACCACAGCGCCCCCCTCCGCAGACTCAAACAGCCCAGCGCAGACAGGGCGCCCGCCCTCGCTCTCGCTCTGACAGCCGCCGCAGACCGCCGCCCCCACGGGGCCCGCGACCCAAGATCACGCTGAAGCCTGATCATCAGAAGTCTGCCTAGCAAAATTAAGAAAACGACGGTGCTCTCCCGCTGCGGCCGGACCGCCGTCAAAGCTTCGCCCTCTGCCAGTCCCCGTTGTTTCGGCGACTGCTGTAGTGTTGACCGCCACAAACAAGCCGGTGTCCCAGCCCGCTTGCGAGCGACAAAAAGCCGTTTTTACGGCTACCCAGAGAAATCTCAAAAAGAGAAAATTTGCCAGTTGTGTAGAAAATGTGCCCACAATCATGTGCTCACCCATACACACAAGCATAACATATCCCGTGTCTCTCTCAGAGCCCCATCACATGAAACGGGCACAGCCCGCTCTAATATCAGAGAACATAAACACGCCCACGAGCTCATGCGCGTGTCCCCTCTCTGCTCGCTCTGTTTCACGGCCCATAGACTCCTCTCTGAGTGCAAATCCCGTTGCCACACACATTCAAAGTGCGCCCACACACTGTGTCCAGCCCGCTATGTGCAGCAATCAGGGCGATGTAGCCATTCGGCCACTAGCCGCATGCTCCAAAGCGTGGGAAGCCATTCCAGGCATTTCCCCGTGGGTGCTAAGCATTGTAAAGAACGGCTATCTGCTACAGTTTCGCCGCCGCCCGCCTCGTGCGGGCGCGCGGCTCGAATCTACTGTCAGCCCGCTGGCCGCCGGCACGCTCCGCTCAGAAATTGTGACGCTGTTGCAAAAGGGCGCCATAGAGAGAGTCCCACCATCTATGACCGAGTCGGGGTTTTACGGTCGTTGTTTTCTGGTTCCCAAGAAAGACGGCGGCCTCAGACCGATTTTAGATCTCAGGTCTTTGAACAAAGTGCTCATGAAGAGACCGTTCAAGATGCTCACTACCAGGAAACTCCTCGCGCAGGTGCGCCAGGGGGACTGGTTCATCTCTCTAGACCTGAAAGACGCCTATTTTCAGATCCAGATAAATCCCTGTCACAGGCCATTCTTACGTTTCGCCTTCGAGGGTCATGTTTATCAATACGCCGTTCTCCCGTTCGGCTTATCCCTGGCGCCCCGTACATTCACGAAGTGCATGGATACGGCGCTCGCCCCCCTGCGGAGCCAGGGGCTGCGCATATTGAATTATCTGGACGACTGGCGGATTTTGGCCCAATCGCAGACGGAGCTTCTGTCGCACCGCGCAGTCCTCCTCGACCATCTGAAAACGCTGGGCCTCTCTGTCAACTGGACAAAGAGCTCCCTTCAACCCAGTCAATCGATTTCCTTTCTAGGAATAGATTTGAACTCGGTCACGATGACGGCTCGCCTGTCTACACAGCGCGCGCGCAGTGTACAGCGACTGGCCGCCTCGTTTCAGATGGGCACCCGCACACATCTGAAAACTTTTCAGAGGATGCTGGGTTACATGGCCTCAGCCTCCGCTGTGCTTCAGCTGTTCCTTCTGCACATGCGCCCGCTTCAGCTTTGGTTAAACAGCCGTGTACCCCACCGCGCGTGGAACACGGGCCGCCAGCTGATCAGAGTTACGCAGACATGTCTCACGGCGCTGCAGCCATGGACAGTAGCAGAATGGTTTCGGCAGGGCGTCACGATGGGGACCTTTTCCCGCCGAAAAGTCATCTCGACAGATGCATCCAACACGGGTTGGGGTGCAGTCTGCGAGGGCTCACCGGCCTTCGGCCATTGGTCGACACAGGAAAGCCCTTTTCACATAAACTGTCTGGAAATGCTTGCGGTCGAGAACGCGCTCTCGCGCTTCCTCCCGCTCATTCGGGGACACCATGTCCTGATCCGTTCGGACAACATGGCTGTGGTCTCCTATCTCAACCGTCAGGGCGGTGTCAAATCCAGGAATCTCTTCCTACTGACACACAGCATTTTAGTTTGGTCTCAGAGCCGCCTGCTCTCGCTCAGAGCGACGCATGTGCCAGGCCATCTGAATGACGGTCCAGACATACTGTCCAGGAACCTCATCTCCTCAGGAGAATGGTCCCTGAACACGCAAACGGTCCAAAAACTGTGGCGGCTATTCGGCAGAGCAGAAGTGGACCTCTTCGCGTCAGAAGAGAACGCTCACTGCCCAATATTTTTCTCAAGAAGCGAGGACGCGCTAGCCCAGGAATGGCCTCGCCGCCCGCTCTATGCATTCCCTCCGATCGCTCTGCTACCACAGGTAATTCAGAGGATCAGGGACACACGCCACTCGGTGCTCCTCATAGCCCCGCGTTGGGAGAGTCAGAATTGGGTTCCGGAGCTCACTCAGCTGTCACAGACAGCCCCGTGGCCCATCCCAGTCAGAGCAGATCTCCTCTCTCAAGCTCGCGGCACGATCTGGCACCCCCATCCACGGCGCTGGGCGCTACATGCATGGGTGATCAAGGACTATTCGTCGATTTGCCAGAAGGAGTAAGAAACACTATCATACAGGCTAGAGCACCTTCCATGAGAAGGCTCTATGCGTCTAAATGGTCTGTGTTCTCAAAATGGTGCACCGTCAAACATCTGGACCCACGGTCATGCGAGGTGCCGTCTTTGCTTGTTTTCCTTCAAGAGATGCTGGACAAGGGCAGGTCCCCCTCCACTCTCAAGGTTTACGTGGCAGCTGTCGCGGCGTTCTCTGAACCCCGACGCGCTCAGTCCCTGGGCAAAGACGAGTTAGTCATCCGCTTCCTCAGGGGAGCTAAGAGGATGAACCCTCAGCGCCCCCCTTCGGTTCCTATCTGGGATCTTTCTATAGTTCTCGAAGCTATGAAAGCACCCCCGTTCGAACCGCTCGAGTCTGTGGACCTAAAATACCTCTCGTTCAAAACCGTTTTTCTGACGGCTCTGTCCTCAGTAAAACGCGTGGGGGATCTTCACGCGCTCTCATCCAGCGCCGCGTGTCTTGAGTTTGGACCGAATGATTCTGTTGTCATTCTCAAACCTAGACATGGCTATGTCCCGAAGGCGATTGGTACCCCGTTCAGGGCTCAGATTATTTCCCTATCGGCTCTGCCTTCATCCGATAGTGAGCGCGACGCCTATCTCCTCTGTCCAGTGCGGGCTCTGAGATTGTACACTACGCGCGCTGCCGCGTTCAGACGCGCTGAGCAGCTTTTCGTGTCGTTTGGGGGGCGCACCAAAGGTCTGGCCGCCTCTAAACAGACACTGTCTAGATGTATAGTAGACGCTATCGCCTCTGCTTACGCATCTAAATGCCTGCCCTGCCCTCTGGGCATCAGGGCGCACTCCACTAGAGGCATGGCCTCATCGTGGGCATGGTCCTGTGGAATTTCCATTCATGACATTTGTGTGGCCGCGGGATGGGCCTCCCCGTCCACTTTTGTCAGATTTTACAACTTGGAAGTTCCCGCCTTGCAGGCAAAATTACTAGCTGTCTAACGACCAGCTCCTAAGAAGCTGCATTACTGGGAGTCCCTCATACAACCGGTTCGCCCCTTGTGCTCTCCTAAATGCTTATACAATACATGCTTATGCATACACCTCATGTGCCCGCTCTGCCGGCCTCATACTACATTCACTCCACGTTAAAAATCCCCCGGTATCACCCTGGGATTCATGAGTGGATTCATAGCGCGCACGGCGTTGACCAGGTGTTCCCGCAGCGTAAGCTAGCTTACGCAATACGAGAGAACCTCTCGTAAGAGAACGAATCCGTTACCTACGTAACCTCGGTTCTCTCTAGAAGAGGGAACGAGTATTGCGTTCCCGGCCGTGCTTGCGCTACTAGCGTTTCGCTTCACGCTGAAATAAATCAACATATAAGCCTGGGAGAGACTGTTATATACACCATAGCCACGCCCATTCTGGCGGGCCATGACGCAATGAGCGAGCGGGCGCCTCTCATTGGAAGCGGGTTCAGCCCCGCTCTCCCATAGGCTTAAGCAGTTCTCTCTGAGCGAACCAATGAGCTGCTAGCTAGCCTGCTCTAGGTCTGCCGCAGAGGAACTGCGTTGTTAAAGGATACAAATTATGAAATAATTTTTTGGCTTCAAACTCTCAGCAAAGATGAATCTTTCCCGCAGCGTAAGCTAGCTTACGCAATACTCGTTCCCTCTTCTAGAGAGAACCGAGGTTACGTTAGGTAACCGATTCGTTATCCTGATATTCTTTTGTTTGAGAATTTCGGAACGCTTTGCGTCGGCCCAGATGAGGTCACGGTGTGTGCGAGAGGTGAACTGCACAATCATACGACGAGGCTGCTGAGTGAGCCCTTTCTTCCCAAGCCTGTGGGCCACGTCGATGGAAGACTGGAGAACATCTGCTAGAGATGGTGAAACAAAGCGCAGTATTTTCCATCACAGCCATCTTTACGTTCTCACCTTCCACTTCAGGAATACCAGCAATCCTTAGGTTCCATCGCCTTTTGTATGCCTCTAATTCATCCAGCTTTTCCCAAAGTTGTTTGTTTTCGGTCTTTAGCGATGTAACTTGATCCTTCATCACAGTGGAGTTTGTAACAGCAAAATCGGCCTTGTCAGAGATCGCGTTCATTTCAGACCCGAGTTCAGCGATGCGATTTGAGTTACAGGAGACAAAGAGTTTTCAGTTGCCGTTAACCTCTCTAAAAAATCGTCTTGCTTTTTCCCTAGTTTCTCAATTGCTTCCAAGAGAACAGCATTCGATGGCTCTGTAGTATGGCGTCGCATCTTCGATTGTGGACTCTTGGTGGGAGTATCAGGTAACGTTGAAAGAGCCGATTTATCCGTCTGCACGGGCGACATTGCGTAATCATGCACACGTTTTACTGCTAAAGCGTCTTCCATATGTTGCGATGAGGGAAAAGACCGATAAGTTAGTTATAACCGACGGAAAGAGCAGTCACTTCTCAAATAGCATAGGCCCACAGATTAATTTCCAAGAAAGTGCGTATAGGAAACATCCATCATCTTCAAGAAAAATCCCGTTGTAAGGGTTCTTAACTTTGTAATATTTAGTATCGATTATATTCACATGAGGATCGGTTAGGTCAAGAATTGCACATAAACGCTTAAGAGCTACTGAAAACACGACTTACACAGGCGCCATCTTGGCCCCGCCCCCGGCTTCAGTTCTCTCCAATGGAAAAGAGCGAAGGGGCGTCGTCCATCTTTTTTTACAGTCTATGGTACAATATGATAATTTTGTTCAATTCGGTATTTGATGCGCTGCTGTTTCGAAGTTCTCCGCTAGGCGGCAGTGCGCTACCTAAACTGACGCGGGTCATGCGGAAACCGGCAAACGGTGACAACGGAGGAACACGATCGATCAAACGAAGCTCATTCGAATTTCTACACGCCCGAAATCAATAAATAGAGAGAGCAGTATGAGTGAAATAAAGCATTACTTTGCCTACAAAAGTAATGAGAAAAGTAAAAAAAACAGACCTCAATGCACCACTCTGCAAACGTTGCTTTAATGTGTTGCCATGGGAGGCAACACATAAATCTGCCTAAGCACTTGTCAGTTGCTCATCCTGACTTGTTCAAAGAGTTCAGAGATTGACAGGTGAGTTCATCATTCAACTGATTTAATTTAGACTTTTATTGAACACTGAACAGCGCACATATACATAAGAGCTTAACAATTAAATATGAAACGGAAAACGCGAAAGCTCAAATCTTCTTGCATGACAAGAACCAATTCAGTTTAGGTCTCATAATTTTTGCACTTTCAAACAAACATATTAATTTAATTTGAATGAATAAATTATAAAAGTGATAGTAAAATGAATGGCATATTACTGCCGCTGTGTCAACCCATAGAGGAATAAGCCGAGAGAGAGTAGCCTAGTAATACGAATGTTACTAATATTACAATTAAGCTACATAATTATGTCAACATTCATTAGGTAACCTGACCTAACAATATTAAAGCATTTATTAATCTAGATCAATCAGTAATAAAATGACCTAAACAATTTAATATACTAATACATGTTTAGCATGTTAACATTACTTTATGCAGTGCATTATATGCATAATATGAATCCCAAACACAAACCAAACAGTAACCAAACCAAGATGAATAAATGCTGCTATAAATGTTGATAATTCTCTGTTGATGCATGACAGCTACTGGTTTAACATGTCATTTCATTATTCTATTATTATTATTATTATAGATATTAACCTATTTTAATTGTATAATCCAAATCAAAAGTTTGCCTACTGTATGTTCCTTGACTGAATTTATTTATTTATTACATTTTGATACTTTTTCTTTGCACATTTGGTAGTGGAGAGTTTCAAGCAGTGTTTTTTTAAAATAAAATTTCAATTTCAATTCACTTAAATTGAGACTTTTTTATTAATTTTTTTCGACTGTGGTATCGATTAGTATCGATACCGAGGTATTAGGTTCTGGTATCGTACCGAAGCCAAAATTGTGGTATCGAGCCATCCTTAAAGGTGGTCTAAGCGATGTCACGCGTTTTTTAGGCCAAAACATTTTTTCTCACATACAGCAAACATCTCCTCACTATCCGCTGGCTGCCTGTCCCCTGAACACACTGTAAAGAAACGCGATCTCTGTAGACAGCCCAGGCTCCACAAACAGCAACAAAAACAAACTGCGGAGACCCGCTCCCCGAAACATAACAAACTGTTCCAGCCAATGACCGACAAGAAGGGTTTGGGGGGTTAGTGTGCGGATGAGGAGGAGGGAGGGTCTAGCTAGCCGTCGTTTTGTTTGACAATAGTTCGAACGTCAACAAGAAGTGACGACACCCAGGATCTCTTAGAGAACCTTTAATATATACACTCGCTGCACGCAGACACACCTTAAACACTCACATATACATATAAACTTCCATACACCTATAAACACTCGCACATAGGCCTACATATAAACCCGATGCGCGCATACACATCCATAAAACACTCGCACATACAAAATAAAACGTGGATGCATGCTTTAATTGTATGTATATGTGAGTGATTTCATATGTGGATGAGCGTGAACTTTTCAGTGCAAACGGAAGGCATTTCAGTTTAAAAGGAAGTCATTTCAGTGTAAAAGGAAGTCATTTGTGCGTACACTAGCATTTTGCGAAATGTGCTTGCTTCGCCCACTATTATTAGATCAATTGGCTAATTAATTTAAATCGAATGTGTCGCCTTCTGCTCAACTGTAGTCAGAATCAGAATTGCGCACTTTGTTTCGGCCATCGGCGCCTGCTGTAGCCTACAAATGGGACATTCTAATGGCGCTTTTCCACTACACAGTACCAGCTCGCCTCGGCTCGGCTCGACTCGACTCGCCTTTGTTTGGTTTTCCACTGTGTAAAAGTTGTACCTGTACCTGCTTTCGGGTACTTTTTTTCGTACCACCTCCGGCGAGGTTGTAAGCGAGCTAAGGCGATACTAAAATGTGACGTGAAAACAATGCCGACTGCTGATTGGTCACAGAGAATCTGCGTCATCATTGCACGCGCCAGATGGAGTATCCAGAATAACCCCGCCATTTTTAAATAGTTTGGCCAGAGATAGTTACTAAACTTACTACTATTATTATGGCAACTCGGAAGAATACGCTGTGGTCAAACGAGGAGGTGCAGACATTCCTTTGTTTGGTTGCCGAAGAGAGGATCCAGCGAGAGCTTGATGGGGCAACGAGGAACGAAATGCGTCACTATGACGACCGGGTACTATTTGTGGCGGTACTTTCTGCAATGGAAAACGGAGCGAAAAGCAAGCCGAGTCGAGGCGAGCCAAGGCGAGTCGAGTCGAGTCGAGTCGAGCTGGTACTGGTAATGGAAAAGCGCCATTCAACGCTTAAAGGGTTACTCTACTGGTTTTTCACATTAAACTATGTTATTCCCTTAATTAAGACGAGTTGATACATACCTCTCTCGTCTCAGTGCGTGCACTAAATAGCTGTCTTGCGGCGAAACTTTGTTAGATCATATCTCAGCCCTGTTCATTCAATACGTGCCAAGAAGAGAAGCGACCAAACACCTCCACGTTTTCTCTATTTAAATACAGTTACACGAGTAGTGTAACTCGACCAAGAACGGTGACACAAAATAAAACAATGCGCTTTTCTAAGCGTGTAAAATGGATAACTATATTGTATGGCGGAATACCATAGCAAGTGCTTGGGAGCACTTCGACTCGGCGCAGTAATATCATCTCTCGTGAAAAATCCTCTCCCCCCTCGCTCCCTCTCCTCCTCCCTCTCATTTCAACACAGGAGCGGACTTTTCACGAGAGCGATTGTGAAAAACTGTCCGTTACTAAGGGGCCTTCAGCATGTGAAGGCTGGTTGTTTCTGGGTCTTGATGCCTCTCCCCGGTGATTGGCTTTTCCTAGAATCACATCTGCTGAAGCGGTTGGAGTTTCAAGAGCTGCGGAGAAAGTCAAACGAGTTTGTCGGGGAAAAAGCAGACCTCCTGCTTTGATAAACTGTTGAGCAGTTTCCTAAAACTGGCGAAGAAGTCAGTGCCTCATTTTGCTGGAGTGACTCTCTCTCTTTGGCAGAGAACAATGAGGGTTTTCTTCAAGCAGTTTTTGAATGTTTCTCCATGCGACTGCTATAAAGGAAAGAGCTGTGTGACAGAAGTGTCATGTTTTTGAGCTCCTTTGTCGTTCACAGTCGTGTGGCGGCTCTGACAGTTTGATTGTACGCTGATTGCGATGACAGCGACTGAGCTTGAAATGGCCAGAATCTATTTAGAGATAAACGCTGTGATTACCTGTGACAGTCTTTCTTTCTTTCTTTCTTTCTTTCTTTCTTTCTTTCTTTCTTTCTTTCTTTCTTTCTTTCTTTGTCGATCACAGTTTTTGGCACATAATCTGCATTTTAAACATGACTCCTTAATGTGTCATCCAAACCCCTTTGGATTTCTGAGCGAAAAAACTGATTGGTCACAGTTCAGAGGCTTGCCAAAAATACACTAAGACCCTTTTTGCTATTGCGAAACATAGTGTGTACCTCGGGAATCTTTACGTCAGTCTCTTGAAGAGAGTCATTCTTAATCTGCATGAACAAAACCACGTGTGCCATAATGTGAAATGCAGAAAGCTACAGTGAGTAAATGATGAGTAACGGTTGGGAGCAGCACACAGGAAGCTCATCCCTGTGCTCTCCAATGCTCTCTCACTCTTTAAATCAGAGTCCCCTCGGTCACTCACATACTCCTAATCAAAAACATCACATCTTGTTCTGTATGCCTGAACATCTGTTATAATGATACAAAAATCTAGGTTGTTAGGGCAGCGGAATAAACATATTCATACAAATACATATTGATGTTCTTAAATATGCTCGATAAGAGCGTTGTTTCGTGTTTTCGTCCTAAAGATACATCTGTAGTTGGCGGTTAGCTGTCACCTCTCAGATTCATTGTGTGCTGCTCTGTAGTTTGTGGAAAAGGTTCAGGGCAACAGGGGATTCCCGAAATGCAGCTGCCTCTTTCCGGCTGGAATGATGTGTGAAATGTGGGTTATCCAGCAAATGGTGTAGTAGACTCTTTTATTGCAGAGTAGGGCTTGGGGAAAAAGGGAAAGTGACCACAATTTTGCCCATGTTGCCCACTCGTTTTCTCTCAGCTCTCGTAACCTTCTTTCCTAATGATAAAATGTATTGTAGTGTAAAAGGTATGTGTGTGTAAGTTGCTGAGGGCTTAGAGCTGATGAGTCGGGAGTCTACCGCATATTGATAGCGGCTCCCTGACACCCGCAAATTATATACAATATCCCAGAAATCGAGCGAGAAGCCCTGTAACACATTTTTTTTATTACGTCGTACTATGATATGTAGTTTTGATGATTTTATTATGATTTATTATTGTATTATGACTCATTTTCGATTATCCGATCACAAGTGGGTGGCCAAAACACATTACCATTATACCTCGTATTATCAATGACGATTAATGATCGTATCAATGATGTTCAGATTTCGTTGAGACCCTCGCCTCTTATTTCGCCACACTTCGACATCACTTTCACTTTTGCCTCATGAATAGACCTAAATTCAACCTGTGGTTTGACCTGCAAACAAGTTCATCTAATTTGTGTAATTGGGACACATTTGCATTGCAAAATGGGCTAAAATTCCACAAATGTGAAATAAGCAAGAAGGCTCAAGACTTGTGATTGTTGTTAAAGGACTGTGTATAAAGCTTTTTGTGCTCACCAAGACTGCATATATTTGATAAAACATACAGGAAAAACAGTAATATTGTAAAATATTATTACAAATAAAATAACTGTTTTTGACAGTTTAATGTTTTTAAAAATACATACATATACTTAATTCCTTTGATGGCAAAGCTGATCATCCTTCAGAAATAATTTTAATATGCCGATTTGGTGCTCAAGAATATATATCATATACATAATTCAACCGCTATATTGCTAAATGTACCATATTGTTTTATATTAACAGACAACTATACCAGTATGGCTTCTCTTGAGACTCCTCTGCTTCAGAGCGGTCATAGTTAATGATATGCTAAAGCTCGCCCTGTACGTTGATGTGATTGGTTACAAGGTCTTTATTGTTTCTGAGACTGTTTTAATCTGGTTTAGATCTTATCTCTCTGATCGTCAACAGTTTGTCTGCATGAGTGGTTTCTGGTCTGAGGTTGGCTCTGTCTGTACGGGTGTTCCTCAAGGTTCAATTTTGGGCCCCTTACTCTTTAGGATTTACATATTTCCACTCGGACTGCTCCTAAGATCACTTGGGCTTAATTATCACTTTTATGCAGATGACACTCAGATTTATAAGCCTGGTCAAAATGTGGATGTTCCTTTTTTAATACATTGTATTTCTGGGATAAAAATATGGATGTGCCAAAAATGTTTGTGTCTTAATAGTGATAAGACTGAGGTCTTACTCATTGGCTCCTCTCATCAGCTTCGTAAAGCTGGCACACTAATTTTAAACATAGATAGCTCAGTTTTGGATTCACAAGCTAAATAAAAAAAAAGTAAAAGTTATATTTGATTCAAGTTTGTCTTTCGTCTCTCATGTGCAGTACACTATTAAGAACTCCTTTTTTCATCTCAGAAATATTGCTAGACTCTGCTCTGTGTAATCCCTCTCTCTGACTGAAAAGCTTATTAATACCTTTGTTCTTTGTTTTATGACTATTGCAATGCACTTCTTGCTGGGGTTCCTAAAAACATGCTTAACAAACTGCAATATGTGCAAAATTCAGCTGCAAGGATCCTGATTGGAGTCAGGAGAAATGAGCACATTACACCAATCCTAAAGTCTCTGGACTGGCTCCCGGTCAGGTTCTGAGGATGATAAATCCTTATGCTCACATATGAGGCACTGCATGGACTGGCCCCTGAGGATCTGTCTGCAATTTTAACTTTATACACTCCCAAACGTCATTTACACTCCTCACAAGCTGGTGTATTGGCAGACACGGTTGCGTTCTGTAGGGCACAGGGCTTTTTCATCTTATATGCTCCTAGGCTTTGGAATGCACTCCCTCCTCATATTAGAGATGCACAGAATCTAAATATTTTTTAATCTTATTTAAAAAATCCTTTTTTAGGTTGGCTTTTCCTTGCTTGTCCTGACTTTTATATTCAAGTCTGTTGTTTTTTATTTTAAAATTCCTTGTGTTGTATTTTTATTTGCTTGTTCTATTATGTTATGTGCCTTGAGAAGCTGCTTTAAAGGCGCTATATAAAAATAAAGTTATTATTATTATAAGGTAGTTTGTGACATAAGAAACACTGGAGATTTCAAACCTCGTTTTTGAGATTGTCTTTGGTTCACTGCAGTTTTAAGGAGAAAATACTCAGCAATGGTACTGTTGACTTATGAATTTTCACATGGTTTGACTTGAATCATATTAAAAACGTCACATAGACATATAAACAACATTTAAAAACTTTAATATATTTGAGGAAACTGTAATAGATTTTTTTTAAAGAATTCTTTGATAAATAGAAAGTTACAAAAAACAGCATTTATTTTGAAATAGAAATATTTTGTAACATAGCCTAATAAAAGTCACTTTTGATCAATTTAATGCATCTTTGCGGAATAAAATTATTTTAATTTAATTTAAAATATCTTACTGACCCCATGTCTTACTGTATTATTGAATGAATAAAACTGATTCCAATGTGTTTGAAAGTATGTTGAAAAATAATTTGGTTGGGAGGTTTAATGGATAAACAAATTGCAAAAAGAAACCAAAAACATTTTTGCTTCTATTGGAATGTGAGTTTTATTATGCTTTTTTTCCATGAAGGCCTCAGTGGATTTAATTGTTCTTTCTTTCTCTCTGTGTGTTTAAGTGTGTCAGGGAACGAACATCAAACTGGCCCTCCTGGGAACAGTGGATGACCATTATCAGATCCTGGTAAAAATGTACAGCAACTGCACCGTGGTTCTGGAAAACCTGGAAATCACATATATGACAGAAAACCATGACTTGTCTTTTCTCAGGGTATGATATATATATATATATATATATGTTTACAAACACTACGTTCAGTGCTATTTTACTGTTGTCTTACTGTTTGGTTATTGTAAGTCATCTATATACCAATGTTTTATTATTTTGTATTTCATGACAGATGCCTCAACAATATTTAAATTATGCTGTATAACAACTCTTTATTTAGTATTAGTGTTGGATGTTAGTGAGTTTTATGTTTAATGTTTCTGATTTTTAGAGCATCCAAGAAGTTGGTGGGTATGTTCTTATTGGGGTCAACTCGGCTCCCAGCATCCCCCTTGAGAATCTGCGCATCATTCGTGGCCACTCCCTTTTTAATGACAGATTTGCCTTGGCCGTCCTACTGAACTCCAACTCCAACAACAGCATGGGATTGAATCAGTTACCACTGACTAGCTTAACTGGTATGTGCTTATATAAAAGTGATCTTTGTCCTAATTTTTGTTTTTCTTCCAAATGAGAATAACACATGCTTCTAACTGACCTGTATGTCTTTCGCACATTTGTTTTGTAGAGGGAATAACATTCATTAATCTCCATGCCTGGTGCTGAAAGTTATATTTGGAAAACAATAATAGACCTAAATTTCCACTGTCACTCTTGGTGTCATGAACAACCAGAGACAGGTAGATCCATACGCAGCGTGGGTTTATTTAACAGAATGGTCAGACAGGCAATGGTCACAGACAGCAGACACAGCATAGGAGACAAGGCAATACTCAGGATCAGAAACCAGGCGAGATGACAGAGGCAGGCGGAATCCGGGAAACAGGCACATGGGTCAAATACACAGACAGGAACAGACTAGACTTGGATAACAAACTTGGACAACTAGGAAACGCTCGGAGATGTACACAACAGTGATCAAGACTTCGCAAAGGGTAATAGTGAGAGTGGCTGGGGTATAAATGAGTGTGGAGCTGCGTGTGGAACTAGATGCAGGTGTGAGAGTGATCAATGGAAACAGGTGTAGGGTTAGGGTTAGTAATCAGTCCAGGGTGTGTGCGTGAACAGTCCAGGGAAAGGAAGTGCAGAAGTGGAGCGCCCTCTCTGGGCACTCGAGGGTAGAGGCCTGCATTTCAGCCCGAGCCCGACGGGCCCCGACTTATTTACGCTTCTAGGGCCGGGCTTCGGGCCAATTTTCACGTCATAGTTCACACGCGGGCCGGGCCTCGGGCCTGTTTTAGGCTTATCTTTTTTTATAGCCTATTTTAGACATTAATTAAAATAAAATATGAGAAGATGATGATTGAAAAGCAAAAACAGAAAGACGTTTTATAACCTATCCCAATGACATGACTGACACATGACAGTCTGCTCACGCACACGCACAGGTTTCCCGGCGGCGCGATCTGAGATTCGTGCGACCGGCTCGTTCTGTGTTTAGAGTCCCGGTGGCGAGCGTGACTTCAGCGCAGCTGGAAAAAGTACGACTGGATTAAAACCTTCCACTGTGGATGCTGTGCTTTTTCTTCACGATGCTCTGAGACTGTTCTTAGCCATGTTAGGAGGTTGTTTTTTGTTTGATTGGACTTTATTTTCATGAGTCTGTTGAAAACTATTGGAAATAAGAATGGCCATGTTCTGTAGTGAAGACTTGATTTTTGAGGTAAGATAACCTGCATGTTTGTTTTTAATGTAATTTATTTGATTTGTTTAGATTGCATTCTCTGTATTGTATTGTAAACTCATTTAGTTTGCGAGCGCTGTTGCGACTGAGCAGCATCAGTTTGCCTCAGCTTTTCAAAAATGACAATAAACATTTAAACAAACGTTAACTGTCTGTGTGTTCTGCTTATGTTGTTTTATATATATGGATTGTATTGTAACCAAGTAAAGTGTTGATTTGAGAGGCTAAAAATGGATCAAACATGTTTAACTCACTGTCGGCTGCTTGGTCGTCATAAAAAAAAAAAATCATTTTTCTAAATTAACTTTATAAAGAAATGAAAATAAACTTACTGGTATACTTTGCCATTGAGAACAAAAAATATCTGTTTTACTGACTGCAACATAGGGCAGGCTGTGATTTTTTTTTTTTTTTTTTTTTTTTAACGGGCTCGGGTCGGACTCGGGCTGATCATTCTGATGAGCTGTCGGACACGGGCCGGGCTAGGGCCTGAGCGTTTCGGGCCAGGGCCGGGCTAGGGCCTAGATTTGAGGCCCGTGCAGGGCTCTACTCGAGGGCAATCCAGCCGGTCATCGTCACATATGGTGAAGTTTGTCATAAAGTACATTAGTGCATTGTTCAAACACTGTCATTTTCCCTCCTAGAAATACTGAAGGGTGGAATAAAATTTACCAGTAACAGTCATTTATGTAATGTGGAGACCATCCAGTGGACTGATATTCTGAACATGAAGAGCCATCCTGAAATTATAAAGCCGGAAACAAACTTGGCAAGAGACTGTAAGTCCCTCAAGATTATTATTATTTAAAAAATATATACACACATATTAAATGGTATTAATTAATTTTGCACGTTGATTAAGAATGTTCTACTCTACCTCCCGCAGGTGAGAAGTGTGACCCAAGCTGTCACAATGGTTCCTGTTGGGGCCCTGGCCCTCAAAACTGCCAAACAAGTAAGTGGTCCTAAACTACTCTAATGACTGAATCTTAATGTTTTTCCTACTTTCAGGCTTTTTACTAAATTAGTGAAAACATACTATGTAGAAGTATTTAAAAAACAACAACACAGAAACCTTTTAAAAGCTAGCGACTGGAAACACAGACACTTCACACTACTATTCAAAAGTTTGTTTCTGAAAACCAGAATTTGAAGATCTCTCTAAACACACCTTTCTGATAGCCTACTCTGCTCTGATTGGTCAGATGGCTTAGTCTGTTGTGATTGGTCTACTATGCTCTGATTGGTCAGATGGCCCAGTCTGTTATGATTGGTCAAATTTGCTACATTGTTATGTAGGTATGTAACAGGAAGTGAGACAGGAATTGTTTTAGCAGTTCAAAATCGATTGTTGTTTTTTAGGAGACAATAACTTAATTTGTCGTGCACTGTGCTCTTTAAAACTTTGCAGACCTTTTACTGTTGTCACCCTGGGTTATTGCAAGGAACACATACGACAAAGGAGATTAGAACAGGGAACAGACTTTAAAGGTGACCTATAATTCAAAATTGAATTTACCTTGGTATAGTCAAATAACAAGAGTTCAGTGCATGGACATGACATAGAGTGAATCTCAAACTGGACTGTTTTCGCGTTCTCATTTAATTCACGTTTATGAAAAACACCCCTGAAAAACGGTCGGTTCTCCACACAATACCGACTGTGACGCAATAGTCGGGATCATTAATATGTACGCCTCGAAATATTTGCATAATGCCAGCCCTCAATGCCAGGCGGAACTGCGCAGCCGAAGCATGGCAGTTGCTCAGTGTGGATGTACACATGAACACAAAAGTATTTTTTAGTTCCTTCATCTGAGCCTCTGAAGAAACAATGGGTTAATTTTATTTTCTCTGGAAATTTCCAAACATTTCACCGACTGTTTCCTCAACTTGGGCCAATACAGAGCTGGCCTCGGATCGAGCTACCAAGCAACACTTTCTGATGTGTAATTGTTCAAGTTCAGACAGGTAATCTTTCTCTCAAAATCGTTCAATACTGTTTATGCATCAGTAAGTCAAGCCAGTGACTAAAATATCAGCTTCACATCGTTTCTTTTAGTAGGATGAAAATAATCGTATTTAAATTGTGAACAAATTATATACAGAAAGCGATCAAAGAACAATCTTTCCACACAGCGCGAGTTTATCTGGACACTTGCCAAACTCGTTATGAAATCAATGACGCACGTTACTGCACAATGAAGCTCTTACTGTATTTACATCATCGTGTTTGCATTGGTGAAAGCAGAGAGAGTGCAGAAACTGCTTTGCAATGATAAGATCTTCATTTTCATGATCAACACACTGTCATCTGCTCAATGCTCATCACGGCAACATTTTATGTGATGGGAATAGATCTAAATACTTTAAAAACATCTCACGATTCGTTAATCTCGATAGCTGTTATAGTAAAAACGTATAATAGCAGTAGTAAAAGTATTCGGGAGAGAGTTTCACATGTAATGCGTTGCTATTTCATATGCAAGCATGTCAGCCAATCACAGCAGTGGCCGCGGTTACACTGAGTCCCACAGCAGACACGCCCCTTCAAACAGAGTGTTCAAATCAGAGGCTAAAAGCAGGCTAGGAAAAATGCCATTTATTTCTAAATTATGATTATTTTTTATCTAAAAGACATACTAACATTATAAGGGTAACCCAGGAAACATTATAAAATAATAAAAAAAAACATTCTAGGGCACCTTTAATGATAAATCCACAAACGCTTAGCTTCAACATTTAAGTAAACGAGATTGGACAAGTAACTGAAAAAAACAGGGAGTATAAAAACTCATATATATATGAGTTTTTATACTCCCTGTTTTTTTCTCCCTGTGTGTATATATATACACACAATTACCCACACATTCATGGTAGTGTACTATATAGAAGCATTTTAAAAAATACAAAAAAAATCAAAAACAGGAAGCTTTTAGAAGTTATTTAGTCAAATAGAAACACTTTGTGGTTCTTAGACTTTAAACTGTTAATCCTGCACGATATGTAACCCTTTGTTCCCTTTCAGTCGAGAACGTCAGACGTAGTCGACGTCCGACTGAATGGGGATCACGCTAGGGAGCCAATCGTCTTCGAGTACTATTGAACGAGCCAATGAAATTGGCGTGCGTGATGACATCACACACTCCGCCCCCCGCGGCGCGGGTATAAATACGGAAGTGGATGCACGCACCAGCTGCCTTTCGCTTCGGAGCCGATCGTGACTGATGTCTCTGAAGAGTGCTGTTGTAATTCAACGAGCGAGTGTGTCGGTGTTCTTTTGGAAGACTCTCCTGGTGCTGGTGGTTCTACAGCACGAGTGCAGCGGTGATCGCGAGCTTGGAGCTCTCAACTGCTGTTTTAACAGCAAGCAAATTTCTGTGTTTGTGTGTGTGTTGACGGCTGGTTGAGGGCAGAAAAGTGAGTGCTTCACTGTTTTCAGTTTTGAATTCAGTGTTGCCGCGGTCATTCCCTGTGTGCTCCGGCACTGGTGACGGGTCCCATTTCTAAAAGAGCAACTCGGGTGAGTTTTGTGTCTTTTTCAAGATGCCATTCCATCCGTGTGTTTCTGGGTGCGGTAGGGCTCTGTCCCCCTCTGACGGTCACAAGAGTTGTATCACGTGTTTGGGCTTAGAGCACGCTGAAGCAGCTTTTGTGGATGAGTCATGTTCTCATTGCGGGAACATGACCGTCTCGGTGCTAAGGTCGAGACTCGCCTTCGTCCGCGAAGGTGGAGTCCCCACCCCCAGGCCCCGCTCTTCCGTTTCTTCTGGGTTACCTTCCCAGAAGAGACCTGGAGCGCCGTCTGGGCTGGGTGACCTGAGGATTACGGTGAGGGGTAATCCGCCCGGCAAAGCCCCGTGGATCCCTCACTCCTCGTTTGCACCGCAGCCGGTGGAGCTCCCCGACGAGACTGATGGTCCCTCTGTAGTGGACCGACCAGCTGTCTCGTTCGGGGCCCCTCCAGAGGACAGGATGTCCATCGCAGCATCGGACGGGGAGCTGGGCTCTGGAGGTGATGACTCGGCTGTGCTGCCTCCCCCTGGGAGACCAGCACTGCCCGAGCCGGATCCAGAGATGGCAGCTATGCTCAAGAAGGCCGCCGAGGCGGTAGGGCTCGAGTGGAACCCTCCACCGTGTCCCGAACCGTCTCGGTTGGATGATTGGTTTATCGGAGCGGGCCGGTCTGGTTCTCAGCCCGCCGCTCCGGTACCCTTCTTTCCTGAAGTGCATGAGGAGTTGACGAGGGCATGGATGGCACCTTTCTCTGCCAGAAACCGCCTGAGCAGCTCCTCCCCCCTCACTACCCTTGACGGGGGAGCGGCGAAGGGTTATGTGGCTATCCCTCCAGTGGAGCGGTCTGTTGCGATGCAGCTGTGTCCGGCGACCGCTACCTCTTGGAAGGGGGATCCTCGTCTCCCCTCTAAGGCCTGTAAGTTCTCGTCCGTTCTCACGGGCAAGGCTTACAGAGCCTGTGGGCAAGCCGCTTCCTCTCTGCATGCCATGGCGTTGCTTCAGGTCCACCAGGCCCAGGCACTCATGAACATGCACGAGGGTAGTTCAGACCGTGAGCTCACGGATGAGCTCCGCACTGCAACCGACCTCGCCCTCCGGGGCACGAAGGTGGCAGCTCGCGCGATCGGTCTGGCGATGTCCACCCTGGTGGTCCAGGAGCGCCATCTCTGGCTCAACCTGGCTGATATGAGAGAAGCGGACAAGGTTCGATTCCTGGACTCTCCCATTTCTCAGGTTGGGCTGTTCGGCGACGCGGTTGAGAACTTTGCCCAGCAGTTCTCGGCCGCCCAGAAGCAGACGGAGGCCATCCGGCACATCCTGCCCCGACGACCTGCTGCTGCCTCCACCCAGTCGTCCGGGGCAGATCCTCCGCCTGCTCGTCGCCGAAGGCGCCCGTCTGCAGCCGCCTCTGCTCCCGCTGGACCATCGCAGCAGCCTCCACCTAGGTCTCAGCGTGGAGCCGGCCGCAGAAGGGGCGCCCCGCCCGCTTCAGGCGCTGCCAAGCCAGGTGGCAAGCGACAGCGAAAGCGTTAAACCTGAGGCGGGCCACCCAGGGATGGACGTACTGCTTTTGGAGATGGTCACCGGCCGCTCCCTTCACTCGTAAGAGGACCGAGTGAAGTTTTTGTTTTTGTGTGTGTTGTTCCGCCTCTGGTTCTCATAAAAGCTGAACCAGCGGTACCCACATTTTCAAAGAAAGAGCAGTTTCTCCCTTCCTGGGCCCCAAGAGGGTTAGTTGGCGGTGTGTGACCCTGCAAAGCCTTGCACCCTTCAGCTCCCTTTTGTTCGCCAGCCAGCACCTGGATGCGGTTCGAGGACCCGGACACCCGCCTTCTCACGCATCCTCTGCTGCTTTTGGAGTCAGGTAAGTGCTGCACTGCACACTCAGACCCTCCTTCGGGCCGCCTATGGGCCTCTCGATTGGGTCCCTGTTCTCCACTTCGCTGCCTCACCTCGGGTACGTCTGTGGTCTCTGAGGCCCTGGTGTGGTGTGTGTAAGCTTAAAGTGCTTCCTACCGCTCCTTGGCCCTGAGCTACCAGCAGACTCGGCTTGCGATTCATTTCGCTTGGCTTCCGCCCTGGCTCAGTGATATTTTGCACACCTAGGTGTTGAGCTAAGGCTCCTAGAAGTAGTGAAATTATCACACCTACGTGTTGAGCACTGCTCCTGACCTGTGTGCGCACGTTGCTGTCCTACTGGCGAAGGACGCAATGTAGCCTCTCCTCAGCCGATATGAAGACTGGTTTCTTTAACCTGTTCTTTATTGTACCTTAGATAAATGGTGTGTCATGCCCAACTTGGACCTGTGTCAATTGGAACGGGCCCTTTTTCGAAAGCCTCCGTTCAGTTACTAACACAGAGATGCATTTTCGAATGCTCCGTCCCCAAGGTTGGCCTGCAGCGTTCGACCTGGAGGACAGTACTTCAGATCTCTGTCCTTCCGCTCCACAGACCATTCTCTGTCCGGGCGTCGAGGGTACGAAGTATCAGTACAGGTCCTACCCTTCAAGTGCTCCATAGCCAGTTGGGTCTTCAGGTCAACTGGGAGAGAGTGTCTCGTCCACGGGCTGAGTATCTCTCTTTTCAGTTCAGGAGAAGGACTCGGTCCAACACGTCTCTTCAAGAAGAGTGTGTTAGGCTAGTGCTAGAAGTGAGAAAGGGTTCCACTGAAAGAATTTTCAGAGGCTCCTGGGGCATATGAGGCTTGGCTTCCTACATATGAAGACCGCTTCAACACTAGTTTTATGATCGAGTCCCGAGGTGACCGTGGCAGAGCGGCACGCCCTGTGTGATTAAAAGGTCACCCTGGCCTGCCGCCAAACTCTCAAACCGTGTGTAGACCTTCAGGTCCACTAACACTGACCGAGGGGCCATGTATAAAGGGCATGCTTTAACGGAGGCCTGGGCGACCTCCGACTGCATTGGTATTTGTTACCTCGAGTTGGCAGTTCACCTCGCTTTGGGCCACCGCTGCTCAGCGAGCTGGTACTGGTCTAAAAAGACAACATTGCGACCGTTGCGCTAGCTTCCCTCGCATGTCACAACTCGCCTGTCGCCTCCTCCTTAGAGTCAGAAGCTTCTGAGGTTGCTTCATTCCACTATAAAGTTCTTCCGGCCTGCTCAATCGTGCCGCCTACGAGCCTCACGACAGCTAGGGCCAGGGAGAGTGGAGACTCCAATCCCCTGGCGGTCTAGCTACAGTTGTGTTTTTGTCTGAGCGGACATCCCTTGGACAGACACTAGCTCTCAGCTGACCCCGGGGCCCCGCAGAAATGCGTTCCCCAGTGAGCCTTCTAAAGCGCTGCTCAAATTCAGTGATTTTCATCACACTCAGGTGTTGAGCAGAGATGCTCCTGAAGCTCAGTGAATTTTTTCACACTCAGGTGTTGAGCAGAAATGCTCCTGAAGCCCAGTGATTTTCATCACACTCAGGTGTTGAGCAGAAATGCTCCTGAAGCTCAGTGATTTTCATCACACTCAGGTGTTGAGCAGAAATGCTCCTGAAGCTCAGTGAATTTCTTCACACTCAGGTGTTGAGCAGAAATGCTCCTGAAGTTCAGTGATTTTCATCACACTCAGGTGTTGAGCAGAGATGCTCCTGAAGCTCAGTGAATTTCTTCACACTCAGGTGTTGAGCAGAAATGCTCCTGAAGCTCAGTGAATTTCTTCACACTCAGGTGTTGAGCAGAAATGCTCCTGAAGCTCAGTGAATTTTCACACTTAGGTGTTGAGCAGAGATGCTCCTAAAGCTGTGCTAAGTCAGGAGTGAAACAGATCTTGATAGTTGCCCCTTGTTGGCCCAACCAGATCTAGTTCCCTCGTCAGCCTTCCTGACTTCCCCTGAATACTTCAGGGATGGGGCATGACGGCACCCGCGTTCAAAGAACTGGATGGGGAGGTTCAGGTGGTTACCACAAGGGTGGTAGCGACCATCACTTCTGCAAGCACCCCCTTAAGTAAGGCAGTTGTGTTGCGCTAATCTAGAAGTGGAACCTATTCGTTGAATGAGTCTTCTCTCCTGAGGAGATCCTGAGAGCGTTCGGTCATTTCAGTGCTCTCTTTCCTGTAGTTGGGTTAGGTAGGCTGTCCTTACCCTCAATATGATACAAACATCATATGCAGAAGCTTGGGAAGCACGTCCTGATTGTCAGGTTTCTGAGGGAGCAAGGGTCATCCCTGCATCCCTCTTTATCCTCTTGGGCCTATCTCTGGTGCTTCTGCACTGCAGAGTCCGCCCCTGAGCCAGTGCAGGCAGTGAGTTAAAAGGATCTGTTTTTACAGTTCTCCTGCTCGCATGGTCTCTACTAGAGGGTAGGAACTTGCTCGCTTCAGTCAACGATTGTGCCTGGATTTCGGGCCGGCTAACTCTCATTGCTGAGACCCCGGCCTGGATATGTGCCCAAGGTTCCTACCTCTCCCTTAAACTGGGACCAGATGGTGAGCCTGCAAGCACTGCCCCGGAGGAGGCAGACCCAGCCCTGGCTTTCTCTGTCCGTCCGCTTCATCGCGGTTATACGTGTACAGAACGCAAGCCATAGGACCTCAGACCAGCTCTTATCTGTTAAGGAAGTCAGCAGAGAGGGAAGGCTGTTTCCAAGCGAGGTTGGCCCACTGAATGTGGTTGCCTTATCTTGGTGAAAATCCCGAGATACTCATGTCCACTTACGTGGTGACCTCCTCTTTTATGAGTGTTGCTCCCACCTAGGCGTTGACAGAGTGCTTCGCTGACAGATGTTCTAGAGTTGGGGGCTGGGCGACACCTAAGTCGAACCGCGGCTTCCCGTGGGCTCCCTTCATATGAAGCCAGTTCACCATGAGCCCGGTTCGAAGTGTCGGCTTGCTGCGCCATTCCCCTCCTATGGACTGGATACGTGCGCCATATTGCTCCAGTAGAGTTCCTTATCCGAACCCTGTTGAGTTCCTCCGCACCCCTCCGACATCAGACGTGGCGGTACGCCCGGTGTTAGGCCTACCACTCGTAAGCAGTGTGGAACCTGTGTTAGGCTGGGTCCATATGTTGTGATCCCTACGGTGATCCCATATGTGTATTCTTCCACGGTACGGCTCCCTACGGTGAGCGCGTGTCTTCCCTCGGCAGAGCCTGCTCTGCAGTCATTGGCTGGTTGTCTCCCCCCTGTCTTAGGCTGGAGCCACCCCAGTGACCTTCCATATGTTATACTGCCCGGTCTCCGCCCAGTTCATATGTGTATTCCACCTTACCTCCCTTTGGGCAGGATGTGGGTTCCGCAGCGTCCCTTCCTTCCTTGTACAGGGAACGCTTTCCCAGTGGTCCTGTAGGAACAGCAGTGACTTCCCTGGCCTAAGCCCTGTCCCTTCCCGCCTTAGATTGCGGGGGATCTGGAGGCTTTTGTTTAGGCACTGGAAGGTGGCAGCTTTAGTGGCGTGTTCAATGGTTATCCCCATTCAGTCGGACGTCGACTACGTCTGACGTTCTCGACTGAAAGGGAACGTCCTGGTTGCGTATGCAACCCACCGTTCCCTGAAGGAGGGAACGGAGGACGTAGTCCCCTTGCCACTAACGCTGGACCACCGCTGACTGGGCTACTCTCGGCTCCTCAGCGAAAAGCAGCTGGTGCGTGCATCCACTTCCGTATTTATACCCGCGCCGCGGGGGGCGGAGTGTGTGATGTCATCACGCACGCCAATTTCATTGGCTCGTTCAATAGTACTCGAAGACGATTGGCTCCCTAGCGTGATCCCCATTCAGTCGGACGTCGACTACGTCCTCCGTTCCCTCCTTCAGGGAACGGT
The DNA here is from genome assembly GCA_029959095.1 of Rhinichthys osculus. Taxonomy (NCBI): domain Eukaryota; kingdom Metazoa; phylum Chordata; class Actinopteri; order Cypriniformes; family Leuciscidae; genus Rhinichthys; species Rhinichthys osculus. The sequence continues at coordinate 32,905,087 of JARWKJ010000007.1, read as the reverse complement.
GGGTTGCATACGCAACCAGGACGTTATCTTAAACCTGGGTTATCTTGTTTCATGCTGTACTGGTTAGTAATGCACAATACCTCTGCAAAATGCAGTGAATTGACAGTTTTGGGATTTCTGTAAGGATTTCTGCTTTTTGAGTAGTTTTTTTAAATGCTCCTCTTTAGATTGTTTAGTTGATCCTTGACTTATATTTCACGACTGCTGAAGAACACTACTTGACCCCCGAAGGACTGTTTTGAAAACTCTTCAGACGAATATTGAATTGTTGTTGCTGTGCTCAGCTTTAGCGATGTAGCGAACACTGATAGGTCTGTTAGCATCTCTAAAGTTCCTTCTCTCTCTGAATCTAGTGACTAAGGTGATCTGTGCGGAGCAGTGCTCGGGCAGGTGTAAAGGACTCAAACCTATAGACTGCTGTAATGAACATTGTGCTGCTGGCTGCACTGGACCCAAACCAACCGACTGCCTGGTGAGAAACACACGTGTGCAGATGTGTTAGATTCATTTCCCAACCAATCACTTGTTTGCTCATTTATCATTTAGTACATGTATGCTATATTTAGCGTAAATATAGTTAGTGAATTAGGTGTAGACATAATGTTTAGATAATTATGAACTGAATGAGTGTGAATAATGATAGAATAATGTGTTAATAAAAACTAAAATAACAGTTTTTTATTTGAATATATATTCATATGGGATCAAAGCTGAATTTTCAGCATCATTACTCCAGTCTTCAGTGTCACATGATCCTTCAGAAATCATTATAATATGCTGTTTTGCTGCTCAAGAAACATTTCTTGTTATTATCAATGTTGAAAACAGTTGTGCTGATTAATATTTTTGTAGAAACCACTTGATGAATAGAAATTTTAAAGTAACAGCATTTTTTTTAAATACATATATTTGGTATACAGTCCCTTTTCTCATGTACATACTTATTATAGCAATTACTATAACTAGGTCATAACAAGGTACTAACCCTGAACCTACCCCTAAACCTAACCTTAACCCATGTAGTTACCTTATATTACCAGTACTTTCTTGAGCAATTACACTGCAAGTACACTAGGGCTGTGATGATATGCGATATGAAACCGAAATCGCGACACTCAGATCCACGAACCTGTCGCGCTGTGAGAAGCCAGAAATTACTATTAGTATTATTTGAAGTTAACATTATAAAATACATAGACCTACACCACAAAACTAGTTGAGGATAAATTCTTTAATTTGACCTGTAACCGCCGTTTCACACCGCAAGCGTCAGCAGTATCGTTAACACCCCTAATGTACACACGCACTGTGAAATAAAGTGTAACCAAATATTTTGTAACATTATAAATCTTGTTACTGTCACTTTGGATATATTTTAACCATCCTTGCTGAATAAAAGTATTAATTTATTTTGTTAAAAACTTTGAACTATAGTGTACTACTATATATAAGCCTTTGAAAAAATACAAGAAACAAGTTATTTAGCGGCTGGAAACATTTGTTACAGTGAAACATTCATTACCAATGAAGTGCACAGCTGCAGTAAATGTAACCTCAGGGCAATGAAGATGATTTGGGACTAGTGCGCTCATGGGAAATGCTGTTTGTGTTCTGCAGGCCTGTAAGGACTTCCAGGATGAAGGGACATGTAAGGACGCATGTCCACGGCTCATGCTCTACGACCCCAACACCCACCAGCTCGCTCCCAACCCCGACGGGAAGTACAGCTTTGGGGCAACGTGTATCAAGACATGTCCACGTAAGGCCAGGCTAAAGTCAGAATGAGACACGAATCTTACACTGTTTTTTTTATTTTTCCTTGAACACACGACCAGATTCTAATTATATCTTTCATGTGAATTCAAAGCTGTTAGGTCTGCATTCTGGAGATTAATGTTTTAGGTGTTCAGGGTTAAAATATAAACAACACAATCCAGGTAAAGAGAATCACTCTGGTGTGGATCGTGAGCCTGCAACTCAAACTCTGGTTTCTGAATAACATCTCAGAAAGCAGGATAACCATGAAAGAATGATTTGACGCATTAGGATTGTGTTGCTGGTTGGTTGTGGTTAATGACTCTGATGGTTTGATGTTTTTCTCAGATAACTATGTCGTGACAGACCATGGTGCATGTGTGAGAACATGCAGCCCTGGCACCTATGAGGTGGATGAGGGTGGAGTTCGGAAATGTAAGAAGTGTGATGGCCTGTGTCCAAAAGGTACGGCTGAGACTGCTGGTCAGGATCTGTAACAGGATGTTGTTTTTAAGAGGAAAGATCGTTTGTCTGTTTTTTTTCCTCTTTTTTTCTACTTTGACAAACACATTAGTCTGTATTTTAATCTCATTTAAAAATATGTAATTAAAACTAAATAAAAGACATAAAAACGATAAACCATTGCAGTGTCTGTGTGTTTACACTATCGTTCAAAGATTTGGGCTTGATAAAAAATAATTTATGAAAGAAGTCTCTTATGCTCAGCAAGGCTGTATTTATTTGATCAAAAATATTATTACAAGGTAAAACTTATTTAACCTGTAAATTATTTATTGCAATGATGTCAAAGCTGAATTTTCAGCATCATTTCTCCAGTCTTCAGTATCACAGGATCCTTCAGAAATCATTCTGATATGTTGATTTGATGCTCACGAGTCACAAAACATTTATTATCATTATCATTTTTGAATACAGTTGCACTGCTTAATGTTTTTTTTTTGTGGAAACTGTGCATTTTGTTCAGGATTCTTTGATGAATAGAAAGTTCATGAAAGTTTATGAGAACAGCATTTATTTAAAATAGAAATATTTTGTTGCTGAATAAAAGTTTCATACTGGCTCAACATATTTAATTATTTATTTCCTTAAAATAAAATTTTGCAGATCCCAAACCCTTAAAACTTTTGATAATTACATTTTTTATTTTGTAAAGACATTCATACATACAGTAAGCATAATTGAAGTCCTTCTGATTCAAAGATTTTTAAGATAATTCAAAGCGTATATTCAGTCAAGTTTTTACTGGTAGCATAAGTACTGAAATCAGGGCTAGCTCTTCACCTAAGAAAGGAGTTCATTTTTAATGTGTGTGCTAACAACCCCTTAGTTTGCAATGGGCTTGAAATGGGGCCTTTGACCGATGTCCTGTCAATCAATGCCAGCAACATCGACTCCTTTGAGAACTGCACAAAAATCAACGGAGGTGTTTCAATCCTCACCACAACATTCAAGGGGTGAGAATGATATTTTACACTCTCTGATAGCAAAGAATGGACTGCACAATGCTAAGTGCCATTCTATGTTGTTTAAAGACAATTATCCTTCAAATATTTTTATTTCGATAGTCCACATTAGACATTTCACTACAACTTTCCAAATGTATCATGCATCATGCGTGCCATGATGCCAACGTAGGGGACTACAAAGGGAGAATAATCGTTGCTGACCCCAAACCACTTCAAAGGGCACTTTGATATGAATGCTTTCATAGGTTTCAACTGATGGACACCTTGAGAAACTCTCTGCCTGCATCACTATTCTGTAAATCCCTTTGTGTTTCTAATAGAAAAGATTTTTGTCACGATTGTGTTTAGCTCTATGGACTCTTATTTTGATATCCTGTTCTGTTTCCCTTAGTTCCTGTTTCCTTGCACCCTTAGTTTCAGTTTCCTTGGTTTCTGAATGTGTCCCTATGGTTACTTATAATTATCAGCTGGGTCGTATTTAGTTCCTTGTTATTCGCTACATACTCCCTGCTCAGTTCTCTTACGAGAGTATCTCTCGTACTGTGTAATATCTTACGCTATGGGGAAAACCTCTTTTCCACGAGATATTGAAGCCAAAAATTATCCTTAATTTTGATGTAATGTAAAACGCTGTGCAGCAGCATGCAGACATAGGCAAGACAGCTCGCACGCCTATTGGCTGCCCTGCGGCAACAGCAGCAGCCTATCGAGAGAGGCCCTGCGGGACGTGATAGCCAATGGGGGCGCTTCGCGCCCATTTCATCATGTCCCGCCAGAATAGCCATGTCCCGCCTTGGCCTATAAATACACTCGACAGGCTGATACAAACAGATTTTCATCTCTTCAGCGAAGCACTACTGCATCGCTGGATCCGGAGTGAGAAGCCGCTCCGTCTGAGTGCAAGCCTACAGCGGGATGTGCCTTCGAGTCTGAAGCCACTGGCCTTCACCTCGCCGCCTTCAGCCGCCGTACCTGCTACGTTTCCGGCGTTGATATCCTTTTTCACTGCTAGTGTGTGTTCGCCGCTGCGACTCACACTCTCTCTATTAATTCTAAAAGAGCTAGCGTCTCTATTAATTCTAAAGATGCTAAACTCCTGCGGCTCGTGCCGAGCCACACTCAGCGACGGGGACCGCCATGTCATCTGCGTTTCCTGCCTGGGTGAGGATCATTCGGCTCTCGCTCTCGTCGATGGCGGATGCCCTCACTGTGAGCTGCTGCCTATGGTGACTCTGAGGACTCACCTGGCATCCTTCTCAGAGCCTGCACTTCAGCCCGCTGTTACGCCGCGCCGTAAAAAGCGCCGTGCTCAGCGCGCTCCCGAGCCTTCTCCTGCCCGCCAAAGCTCGCCGGTTCGCCCGTCAGCTTCGCCGGCATCGCTCGAGTCGCTCACCGACGGACAGCGGCCGCCATCTGCCACCGCTTCCGCCATTGACGAAATAGCTGAGGCCTGTTCTATCCTGGCGTCGGACAGTGGGGATTGGACGAGCTCTGTGGAACCATCGCCCTCCGCTGTTCACGAGCCTTCTGGAAGAAGGGCTGGCATTGAGTTGCTCTCTCAAGCCGTCGAAAACCTCGGCCTCGACTGGGAGGCGCCCGCGCAGCCCCCGCACAACCGACTGGATGGATGGATGCTTCCTCAAGAAGGACCACGCCCCATCACAGTCCAGACCCGCGCCTTTTCTTCCTGAGCTTCACGAAGAAGTCGCGAGGTCCTGGAACGCCCCCTTCTCGGCCAGGATGCGTACCTCTGTCTCTGCTGCATTCTCCACTGTGGACGGTGCGAAAGATAGAGGATACCTTTCTCTTCCTCCTGTGGAAGCAGCGGTAGCAACACATCTCTCCCCCCCCTTTGCTGGACGGCAAGCACAGACGGTGTTGCCATCTAAAGCCTGCCGAGTGACGTCAGCCATGCACGGTCGCGCTTACACCGCTGCCGGGCAAACGTAGTGAATGCCCCCACGACACAGTGCCCACAAACACTACACAATGCGTGTCCCACGGTTTCTGTAAAAACGAAACCAACACACATTCAGTCAGCGCAAGCCAACAGTGTTTTCAGTGCAGTAAATGTGCCCGCTGTCCCGCGCCCACATTCTCTCACAGACACGCTAAAACCCACGGGTTTTGTCCCGCTCGCTCTCTCTCCACAATCTGTCATAGAGAAACCGAGCGCGACCAGGCTGCCCGCCGTGATCGGCGCGCCCTCCGCCTCGCACACTTTAAACACAGTGTTTATGTCTCAGCACACCGAAGCTCTGCAGCCGCCGCTGTGCCGCGGCCAGAGCCCAGATCGCATTCTACCTCTAGCTATTCACGCAAATCCGTGGGCAAAGCTTCCCGGGGTATCAGAATGGGTGTTGAACACTATAAAGAGAGGCTATTCGCTACAGTTCGCTCAACATCCCCGCCGTTACACGGCGCGTGTCGAAACCACGGTAAACAAAGAAGTATCTCATCTACTTCGAGCCGAAATAGCGAAACTGCTGAGCAAAGGGGCCGTAGAACCTTTAATCTCAGGCTCAGAGCGAAGAGGGGCTATACAGCAGATATTTTCTGGTACCCAAAAAAGACGGGGGTCTCAGACCCATTCTAGATCTGCGGCAATTGAACAGAGCACTTTCGAAGCGCCAGTTCAAAATGCTGACAACCAGGAAAATCCTCACGCAAGTTCGCCAGGGAGACTGGTTCATGTCAATAGATCTGAAAGACACCTATTTCCAAATACAGATTGTGTCACGTCACAGGCGATTCTTGAGATTCGCCTTCGAGGGCCAGGCATATCAATACACAGTCCTACCGTTCGGCCTGTCCCTAGCACCCCGTACATTTACGAAGTGCATGGACGCGGCTCTCGCACCCCTGAGACTTCAGGGCATGCGAGTTTTGAACTACTTGGACGATTGGCTGATTCTAGCTCGATCACACTCAGAGCTCATAGAACACAGGACCACATTACTCGAGCATCTCAAGCGGCTGGGTCTTACAGTCAATTGGGCGAAGAGTTCGCTGTTTCCCAGCCAGAAAATTTCTTTTCTGGGAACAGTGCTGGACTCGCTGTCTATGACAGCACGTCTGTCACCGGAGCACGGACTGGACATTCAGCGCGCCGCGAAATCCTTCCGCCGCGGCTCTATAGTCCCGCTCAAAAGGTTTCAGAAAATGCTGGGTCTCATGGCCTCAGCATCTTCGGTACTTCAGCTGGGCCTGCTTCGCATGCGCCCACTGCAGTTATGGCTGAAAGCGCGATCTGTTTCGCCTCAGGGCCGACATGAAATGCGTTTCGGCTCTGGAACCGTGGAAAATAGCCGATTGGTATCAGTCAGGCGTGAGTCTGGGGACTCCCTCGAGTGTGACGTTGGTGTCTATGGACGCCTCCACCTCGGGATGGGGAGCGCTGCTCGAGGGCAGACCGTTCTTTGGCCAGTGGTCGGAACGGGAAAAGATTCTACACATAAACTGTCTGGAAATGCTGGCAGTCGACAACGCGCTACGGCGTTTTTGTCCCCAGATAAAAGGCCACCACGTCCTAGTCCGGTCGGACAACATGTCAGTGGTGGCATACATAAATCGCCAGGGTGGCGTCAGGTCACCTGAATCTGGGACCAGACAGACTGTCCAGAGACAATGTCCCAGCAGTGGAATGGTCGCTGCACCCGCAGACGATCCAACTGCTGTGGGAGACATTCGGCAGAGCGCAGGTGGACCTGTTCGCGTCCCAGGAAAACGCTCACTGTCCGGACTTTTTCTCCAAGAGCAGGGATGCGCTGGCCCACGTATGGCCCCGCTGCCCCCTCTATGCTTTTCCCCCGTCTCGCTCCTGCCTCAAGTGCTGGAACGAATCAGGGAAAACGGATGCCCAGTGCTGCTCGTGGCTCCGCTCTGGACGAACCAGATTTGGTTCCCAGTCCTGATGCAGCTGACCAGCACTGCCCCATGGCCTATACCGGTGAGGAGAGACCTCCTCTCACAGCCAAAGGGCTCAATTTGGCATCCTCGCCCGGATTTTTGGTCCCTACACGCATGGGCCGTCAACGGGTACCCACTAACCTCCCGGAGGGAGTACAAAACACGATCACGCAGGCTAAAGCCCCGTCTACTAGACGGCTCTACGCCTCGAAATGGTCGGTGTTCTCTACCTGGTGTCAAGCTCAGGGCTTTTCACCCGTAGACTGCAGGGTTACGGAAGTGCTCTCCTTCCTTCAGGAGCTGCTGGATAAGGGTAGAACCCCGTCCACGCTCAAAGTATACGTGGCGGCCTTAGCAGCGTTTGCTAAACCAACGTCTGGCCAGTCACTGGGGAAAAACGACCTGGTCGTACAATCCTCCCAGACCCCCCTCAGTCCCTGTGTGGGACCTTTCTACGGTTCTGGAAGCCATGAAAGGTGCCCCATTCGAGCCGATCCATTTGTCAGACATGAAACACCTGTCTTTCAAAACGGTATTTCTTGTGGCTCTTGCTTCAGTGAAGCGCGTTAGGGAACTTACAAGCGCTTTCAGTAAGCGTGTCATGTATGGAGTTTGGGCCTAATGACTCTAAAGTCATACTCAAACCAAGGCACGGGTACGTGCCAAAATCCCTCAGCACACCGTTCAGGGCCCAGGTTATTTTCCTGTGCGCCCTCCCGGTGAATAATGAGGAGGAGGATGCTAATCTCCTCTGCCCCGTCAGGGCGCTGAGAGCTTATGTGTCCCGCTCGTCTGTCTTCAGACAGACCGAGCAGCTCTTTGTTTTGTTTGGCGGGCTCTCCAAGGGACTGGCCGCATCAAAACAGAGCCTATCCAGATGGATAGTTGATGCCATAGCGCTGGCTTACACTTCTAAGGGCCTGCAGTGTCCTTTGGGTGTCAGAGCGCACTCCACGAGAGGCGTGGCCTCGTCGTGGGCGTGGTCTAGCTGGATTTCCTTGCAAGATATCTGTATGGCGGCAGGCTGGGCTTCGCCGTCTACATTTATAAGGTTTTATAATCTAGAGGTTCCCGCCTTACAGGCCAAGCTGCTGTCGGTCTAGAATTCAGTACTATCTGCCCCGTTGCGCCGGCGCAGAATGCTGAGTTTTGCTTGGGCATCGCTCACTGATCGATAGAACAGTTCCATGGGTGTTGAATAACCCGTACTTATACCCAGTTCAGGCTGAACACGTTTACCCTGTCTGCGTGAAACACTGTTAACATAACTAGCTCCTGTGGGATGCTATTTCATGGGGAATGATGCTTGTAGCCTCTCTTCTCCGACTCTCTGTGAGTCTACGGTGATTATGCATTATATGAGCCCCCGGCTACTGCCCTTGGGACTTTGGTGTCGGATCCCAGTACGCACGGCGTGTTGCATTGTGTTCCCCATAGCGTAAGATATTATGCAGTACGAGAGATACTCTCGTAAGAGAACGTACTCGGTTACCAGTGTTGGGAGTAACGTGTTACAAAAGTAATGCATTACAGTAGCATATTACTTTTTGCTGTAACGCAGTAGTGTAAGGCATTACTAATCAATTTTCAGTAATATTTTACTATATTACATGTTCAGTTATGCTTGCGTTACAACACACTTTTAGTTTTAATTGTAAAAAAACAACAACAAAAAAACACCAAGACCGCGAGACATTAACGAATGAAAAATGCAAGTAGGCTAAGTTACCTGTTCGTGGTCAGTCAATAATAGCCGCGTGTGGTATCCAAGTTTGTAAATAAAGACTAAATGGCAGCGTCTGATATATTTTTTATAGCGATTTATTTTTAACAGGAGTGCCGTGAGGCATGATTTCGGCCTCTGTGCTCGCGCTGGCCAGTGGAAAAGCGGCTAATGGGTGAAAAAGAAGACTGTACATTCGTGAGATGGACGTATGCGCATTAGGCTACTCCATTTGTTCTGTGTTTTCTTTCTAAACAGTTACTGTAGGCTATGTTTAGGTGGTATTTTTCTTGTTTTCATCACGCAATCATTTTTGATGCGGTGGTGACGCGTTCACATAACATGATGTAAGGAAATCAACTAAAAGCTGTCACAAAGAACTGGCAAAAGCAATGATTATGAATATGTCAAATATATCAAGGAGACATTTTTATTGTTTATTAATAAAGATGAAGTTGAAGTTGCTGACTCGCGATCTTCGCAGTAGTAAATGCGCCAGAGAGAAATGCACATTTCATACAGATAAGCAGGGAGCAGTCCGTTTTCTTTTCGTTTTGAATCGTTCTGTTTACAAGTAGACATTTCAATGTATATATATATTTCAGGTCTGTGAAGTAGGCTACCTTATAGCCTACGCTGAGTTTCGGTTAATTTATGAGACGCGCTCCAGTTCACGCGCAGGCGCCTCCATGTCGTGATTATCTATTGTCTGCTATATTTACTTCTTATTTATTAAATCCAGGCAATTGGTTGATGAAACATTGAATAAAATTAAGATACAATTAGTACAAATCGAAATTCACTTTAAAGAAATTTGTGTCTTCTTTTTGAGGTCTCTGTGAAAGTTTTAAAACAGTCTTTTAGTGCCGCTTCAGAGTGGTCGCGCCCGTAACAGAGAACTGTCACGTAGGCCTACATTGTTTTTTCCTCATAAATGCGAACACGAAAAATAAAATAAAATGAATATTTTATGTTCTGTGGAGAGCCAACCCTTCTTCATCCGGTGGGTAGTATTACTTTTGATTTGCGCAGTGTAATTCACTGAATTACAAAAAAATATTTTGCCTCCTAAAAGTTAAATATTTTTTTGTCACGCATGAATGCGTGTGTTTCCCTCATATTAAATATAAAACGCATGTGTAGACTGATATTTTTCTAATTGTCTGGACTCTTTTAAGGGGGTATCCTATGGATAAACAGACGTTTCAACATATTGGTATTAAATGCATTTTCTGAGAATTTATATTTCAAGTTTTGACTGCAAATGTCACGTCCAAAACGCTGGAATTCCCCAATTTTAAATAATTTATCCTCAACTAGTTTTGTGGTGTAGGTCTGTATTTTATAATGTTAACTTCAAAATTCAAATAATAGGCTACTAATAGTAATTTAAAGATGTGGTAGCATTGGATCTGGATGGGAAGGATAACTCTTGGAGTTGGAAGGGGTGTGTCGCGATTCTGCAGGTTCGTGGATCTGAGTGTCGCGATTTCGGTTTCATATAGCATATCGTTACAGCCTTAGAATGTTAAGTTCTACTACTGTATAGCTATTTTGGTGAAAGTAACTCAAAAGTAATACAGGAGTAATGTAACGCATTACAATTCTGAGACAGTAATATTGCAAGGTAATGAATTACTTTTAAATTACAGTAACAAGTAATGTATAATGTATTACAGTTTGGAAGTAACTTGCACAACACTGTTGGTTACTAACGTACCCTCGGTTCTCTCTAGAGAGGGAACGAGTACTGCGTATCTTCAGTGGTGGACGAAGTACACATACCATGTACTTGAGTAAAAGTAAAGATACTCAAGGTAAAATATTACTCAAGTAAAAGTAGAAGTGCTGCCTTTAAACATTCACTTGAGTAAAAGTACAAAAGTATTTGCCTTCAAATGTACTTAAGTATCCAAGTACTTTGATTTTTTTATGGCTATAATGTCCTATTATAATTTGTCACAAGACTCTTGCTTAACTCAGTTATTAAAGTTAAGTAAAGCCAACATATCATTTTTTTGGGTGTAGACTGAGTGATGATTGAGCATTATTGAAGACACCTGATGTAAACAAACTTAACTCAGAAATTGGGTTTAATATAAGTTCAGTGATTGAGGTCAAATGATTGTGAAATAATGATTATGTTAAAACACAACCAACACCATCAGATGACCTTAGTTTATTGATCATCCAGCTGTTATAACTCATGTACAGCAACCAAACAAAATCTAAAGTTAATAAGTTAATGGTCAAGAGCCCAACTGAAACACACACACTTATCTCCATAATGGTGACTTAAACATTCCGGTTTTCTCCTTCAGTGATTCTGCTTGTTAACATCAGGTGTCTTCAATAATGCTCAATCATCACTCAGTTATTCACTTAATTAACTTATTAGCTCAGAGTTTAATTGGGTCGCTTAAAATGACCAAATTCCATGATGTTGAAGTTACATGAACATATTATGTTTGTTTAACGAAACATAGTTATGTGGAACCGGTGGAACCTGTTTACATAAAAAAGTTAAGTAAAGCCAACATATCATTTTTTTTAGTGTAAGTGAAGAGTTCAGATGCAAAAGCCTCTAAATGCCATCTGAAAATTTCTTCTAAAATTATCATTTTTATCAAGCTCGTATATTTAAGTTCAATAATTTCACTTAAATGGCATTGTCATTTAAGTGAAATTACTGAATTTAAATATACGAGCTTGATAAAAATGATAATTTTAGAAGAAAATTTCAGATGGCATTTAGAGGCTTTTGCATCTGAACTCTTCAAGTGAAGACTAATGTCACTCTTGGCACACCAATCTATTAATAAAATGACATTAATTAGTCTGATATATATATATATATATACTGTATATATATATATATATATATATATATATATATATATATATATATTTGAATTGAATTAATTTTTTGTGTGTTTAATTTTGGAGGGAAGGGGGACTGTTCCCATAAGGTATAAAACATTTACAGTATTTACTGTATATATTTTTCTCCAGCGCCTATGGTCATAATTATTAACATCTTAATGTCTTAAGACATTCCCATAAACCTGCACAACGTCACTAAATATATATATATATACACACACACATATACACACACACACACACATACATATATGCGCACGCGCGTGTGCACACACACACACACACACACACACATATATATATATATACACACATATATGTATATATATTCTATATTCTATGTTATGGGAGCAGTCAATTTCCCTCCAAAATTAAACACAAATACGTATTAATGCAGTGTTTCTGCTAGGCTACTCCCCAGAAAAAAAGCTATTATGCAAGTCATTTTAGTGGCATCGTAAGCAATGTACATTATGCGTCAATACTTACCGATAATTGCTGCAATAATAGCTGCTGCTCTCTGCCCCGCTTAAAATCATTGTCAACGCGATTTGTTTGGAACTATTGAGAGCTACATGAATAACATGACCGCGCGGCGGCGAGATCACTGTCACAACCATCTATGTTCGCAACTCTCATATTTAACGGCTCTGGTTCGCGCTTAGTAGAGACCGCCAAGGCAAGTTCAAAACAAAGCGCGTGCGCTGTACTGTGATTGGTGGCTCGTTTGGTTTGACCAGGTTTTTATCCACTCATAAATAAAAAGGAACGACTGATTTTGAAAATGTAGTAGAGTAAAAAGTAAGATATTTGACTTTGAAATGTAGTGGAGTTAAAGTAAAAGTCTCCCAAAATGTAAATACTTGAGTAAAGTACAGATACGCAAAAAAGCTACTTAAGTACAGTAACGAATTACATTTACTTCGTTACTGTCCACCACTGCGTATCTTGCCGTGCATACAACAGCGCTGGTTCGCTTCAGCGATGAAAACCAGTTTGTATCAGCCTGTCGAGTGTATTTATAGGCCAAGGCCACGCCTATTCTGGCGGGACATGACGAAATGGGCGCGAAGCGCCCCCATTGGTTATCACGTCCCGCAGGGCCTCTCTCGATAGGCTGCTGCTGTTGCCGCAGGGCAGCCAATAGGCGCGCGAGCCGTCTTGCCTATGTCTGCATGCTGCTGCACAGCGTTTTACATTAAATCAAAATTAAGGATAATTTTTGGCTTCAATATCTCGTGGAAAAGAGGTTTTCCCCATAGCGTAAGATATTATGCAGTACTCGTTCCCTCTCTAGAGAGAACCGAGGTTACGTTAGTAACCGAGTACGTTTTGTACTCTATCGGGTGTTGTGTTATTTCTGTGTTCATCATTAAAGTCTAGTTTGTGTTTAAGTCTAGTTACAATTTTAAGGTGTTACAGTAACACTTTATTTTCCAGTGTCCTTGTTACATATGTTAAATGTACTTACCATAGTAATAACAGTCAATTATGCATAATTTAAAAATAAAAGTTTAAACCCTCATGAGTGTGCGTGTTTTGATTTCCACATGTTATTGTTCAAGAAATTACAGTGGCTGTAACATTTCTGTCGTAAAGAAGTGACCAAATATTAAAGGGATGATCTTCCGTGGGTCTGCCAACTCGCATTTCCAGCGTGTTCACACATCACAATAATGCTTTTAACCAAAGATGACGAGCTTCTTGCAGGGCAGATCATAGGGTGCCCCACGTCCACATTCAGTTCTGGTGCGTGGATTATGGTCAAAACAAATATCTTGCATGTATTTTTTACACTTGAACAAGCTGTTATAGCACACCCTAACTGTGCAAAGGACGCCGGTCTGTCTGTAGTCCACATTAAAAAGTAGCTAGCCAGTCAAATCTACACAGTCGACGCAAAACTACGGGTTCACAATACAACTACGATTAGCAGATGTGGCTCACCGGAAATCTAACACATTATATTTATAAAGTGGCGGCGCCCGCTCTTGTGTGAAAAATAAGGTGAATAGTAAGTACATGTTGTTCCTCAGTACTTAAATGTATAATTACATTATAACAATGACACCTTAAAATTTACGGTGTCCAAGTTACAATGTAATTATACATTTAAGTACTGAGTAATATTAATAATTAACTACATGCACTTACTATAGAGTTAGGGTAGGATTAGGATTTGGTTGAGGCACTTACTATAGGGTTAAGGTTACGGTGTGGTTTAGGTTAGTTGCATGTAATTAAGCACAATTAATAGCAATTACTATAGTAACTACAAGTAAAGTGTGTAGCAAAGACACTGTAAAATAAAGTGTTACCTAATTTTATTTTCACAACTGGTGTTACAGTTGCCCTTGACAGATTAAAGAGGTGATGAGCTGAGAAATCAAATTTTCCTTGATCTTTTGACATATAAGAGGTCATTAAAAAATATCCTGTTTCAGAACTCAAAACTTCCTTGTAAGCTTAAAAACAGCTTTTATTGAAAACAACTAATTTCGGATTTTGTCTCAGTGTGACGTCATAGTGCAACGAAAGACCGCCTCTGCAGAAGATCAACGCCCACTTTCACATCATTGCCTCTTTAGCCCCGCCCACTGATTCACGCATGTAGCAGGAGGTGAGTAAATACGAGAGAGAGGTGCAAACACATGATTACTCCAGACACAACAATAGAGATGCCTCTGAGGATTACACGTGATCTTAAAGTGTCAAGTCTTTGGCTTTGCCTTTCTTCTGATCCTAATATTAAGAAAGTATGGATGAACTCTATTTTTAACAGAGGTGGGTAGAGTATCCAAAAACTGTACAAAAGTACAAGTACTTATAGAAATATTTACTCAAAGTAAAAGTAATAATCTTAAAAGTTACTTGAGTAAGAGTAAAAAAAGTATCCAATGAAAAAACTACTCAAGTAGTTAGTTACTAGTTACTTTGGATCACATAGGCCTATATATATATAACATGATATTATTTAGATATTTTTTTCATTTAAATGACTATTATCATCATAATTAGATAAGCTATCTTTGCAACAAAAACAGAAGAGACAAACATCATTTATGTATGTCTGTATATTATATCTGTAGCCCGAAAACCATTGCCTGTCCTTTGGTTTGTATAATAACTTATACAACTACATTTGGATTATTAGACAATGTCGGAATAAAATGACTCTATGGAGTTTTGCATTCATATGTAAAGTGATGGCAGTCATGTCATGCCCAACACAAACAACGATCAAATACACGGATCTTCTTCTGTCTGTTCTCCAAAATGTATTTAAATGTATGCTATATTTATGAAAGCATCTTTTAACTGAGTCTAATAAGGCAGGCAAAGGCATTCGTTTTCAAGTCGAGTTTACACGCCACTGCGCAATACAGACACTGTGTGTGTACACACATACATTCATAAACTGGATGATTATAGCTTATTTAATGTATAAATTAATGTATATGTCCAAAAAAGGGTAATGCCATACTTTGTAGTAATGCTATATGGCGTAATAATCTGTTTGTTTGTAAAATGTGTTACCGGAATGGGTAACACTTTAGAATACGGTTCCTTCGTTAATGAATAACTACACAGGAACAAATGAGTAACACAATATTAACAATCTAGTAACTACTATTAACTAACAAGAAATTGTGATTAACAAATTAGTAAGTAACAGCGCACAGATGAAAGTGGTAGTTCACAATTAACTAATCAATAACTACTTTTTTTTAATGCTTCCCAGAGAACTACCGTAATAGTTTAACCTACCTCGCAAAAAAAAAGAAAAGATTTTATTAATGTCTCCTACCTCAAACGTGTGTAAATAAGTAACACTTAAGTAATTACTAGTTAGTTACCATGATCTTCACTTTAGAATACGGATCCAAATAATTAGTCATTCCTTTAGAACTATGTAACACTTGAGTCATTACTAGTTAGTTATCATGATTCTTACATGAAAAGCCAATCCTAAAGTGTAGAATCTTCTAATCCTTCACAAGATATTTACACACGTTTGAGGTAGGAGACATTAATAAAATCTTTTTTTTTTTTTTTTGCGAGGTAGGTTAAATAATAAAATCTCTGTATATGGTATTTGGATGGCCGATAACTCAATATGTTCCAGCCGTCACCGTGACTCTGGCCAATTTTCTGGCATTCCTCTGGACTGGCATTGAATCACTACAGGACAAGTAAGGTCCCGACAACTGCATTTAAAAAGCCATTTCTTTAAAATTATTCAGTTGATAAATAGTTCTCTAGGAGAGAGCATAGGCTAATTATTTCCCAAATCATAAGTCTGCTATGCTATTACATATTGATAAACCTTGTGTATTTGTTTACAGCAGTTATTAATGTTAATGTAGTGCTAGTCATTTGTCCTGCATTAGTTATTGATGTTTTGCATGAACTATTAATCTTCTTCAGTAGTTCTCTGGGAAGCATTAAAAAAAGAGTAGTTATCAATTAGTTAATAGTGAACTAACACTTTCATCTGTTTGCTGTTACTTATTAATTCGTTAATCAGAATTTCTTGTTAGTTAATAGTAGTTACTAGATTGTTAATATTGTGTTACTCAGTTGTTCCTGTGTAGTTATTCATTAACGAAGGAACAGTATTCTAAAGTGTTACCAGATGTTCAACTAATAAAGATCTTCATGGCTGGCAAAAAATATGATGCATTTGCAGATTTACATTCTAGACTGTAGACTGTGGACCGCCACTTCATACAACGCTCTTGATGTTCTTAAATCTTCCTTTTACGACTCCGAGACGATTCAGTGCGTGCAGGAAACTGAACAGATCATTCAAACTGATTCGCGAACCGATTCAGACAGATCTGCCCAACTTGTTTGATGAAGTCTTTGAACAGAATCGACTCAAAAGAGTGATTCATTTGTGAATTGAGCGTCGCTCATGCCCAGAAAAAAGAGAGAGCGCGCGCTTAGAATAAACTACGCTTTTAACAACATATTGCTTTAAAATAAAGTAACGAGAGGAACCTCGCCCAACGTAACGAAGTAAAAGTAAAAAAAATTCATTAGAAATGTAGGCTACTCGAGTTAAAGTAAAAGTACCCACAATTAAATCTACTCTTAAAAGTAAAAATTGTCCAAAAAATACTCAAGTTAATTCGTTACTACCCACCTCTGATTTTTAACAAAGTTCGTTAAAACCAGATTGTGTCAGTAAGACTCTGTTCATTTGTTTGCTTTGTTTTGTTTTTTAAACAACTCTTAAGTTCGACATTCGCTTTTTAGAGAGACTGAAAATAAAAGAGGATTCAATGCTGAGGCTACTGGATCCGACAGTAACTTTAAATTCGAAAGCATATTCATTTTAGACAGCAGAAGCAAAGTATTGAACAATGTTTTATACAAAATGTCTTCTCCAGGGCTTAATTTGAGCCGGAACACGCCGGAACATGTTCTGGCACCTCCGACGTTGGATCCGGAACCTTTTTTTATTGGATCCGGCACCTCCTGTGTCACTATGGCAAATTAAAAATGACTGTTTGTGTAGTGTTCAATGTTGTTATCTGTCTTGTTAGTCTTTATTCCCCATTGAAGTTCCACAAAAATCTTGTGTTTGCAGTTTCGATGCGTTTTTGAGGTGAATTTTCAGGGTAAAGTGAGTCGCACACCGGACGAGAAGCGCAGCGCCCGTCTTTAAAATTCTAACACATTATTCTCTACACACACCGGCAGCACCATTCGGCGTTGTTAATGTAAATACTGTTTGACTTCACCCTGTGCTGCATGCAATATACATTTAGTTTTACATTCATTTACAGAAATCAGTTGCTTGAATTAAAATTGCTGATGTTATCGGATTTTCAGGTGAGATTCTCGTTATTTCGACATAATAACAGGGTTTTTTCCAGCATTTAATTTTTTTGGCGGTCACCAAAGCAATTTTTTGTCCCGCCAAAGCCTTTTTTGATCGGTGAGTGATGTAGAATAGAATGACTGCTGCGCTTGACAGGGCGCATAACGAGCAGAGAGAGAGCGCGTCCCGGCCGCGCGCGCGCACTCTCACGTCTTCAAACAACACGAGCGCTGTATTGCTCTCTCTCTCGCGCGCGCGCAAATTAATCAAAATCAATTGACACCAGGCCCGGATTGGCCATCTGGCAATTCTGGCACATGCCAGAAGGGCCGGTGTGATTTTCTATTGTTTTGGGCCGAGCTGACCACGTTGCTGCACCTACCCATAGCATAGCTGTCAACATTGAACATTGAAAATAAGGGAGATTTCCCGGAATCCATCCCCAAAATTAGGGATTTTTTTTTTACACGATTCTTACCCAAAAACTTTTTTTTTAAAAGCACTAATCATTACCAGTCTAAAGAGTTTAGAACTACACAATATATATTACAGAATTACAGACCAATGAATATGTTTAAAGTGCTTTATGAATGAACAAAGTAAACATTACTTACACATTTTTTTTTTTTGCTACAACGTGTTTTAGCTTAATGTTGGGGGACAGAGTGAGAAAGAACTCAAAGAATTGGTGGTTAATTCGGTGATTTTGGCCATCGGCGTCCTCCTGATCCATCATCGCACATCGCACATCACACTCATCTACTCTACTCTCCTTGATCATTTCAAATTCACTTCCCGCGACGTTTTCCCATGCTTTTTCCCTCTTCCACGCTATGTTCCTCGCGCTCGCGCCCGCGCCACTGCGACTGTCTTCTTCTTCTTCTTCTTCGATAGTAGCCTAAGCTACTGTCTGTATACTGACACCTGCTTTACTGGAGGTCTAGCAACCCAAGTGCAAGCCGCCACTTCACAGACACAGATAGTTGCGTGTTCTGAGTTAACACAATCAGACCGTAAAAATACGGAATATTTTACGGGAAGACAGCGGGAAAAGAGCTAAAATACGTGAGAAACCCGGAAAAAACGAGATGGGCCGGCCCATATTTATAGGGGGGTTTCTCCCCCTAGCTACTGGCAAGTGATATGGCAGGACGTGCATGAGGACGTGATAAGCAGAGGCCCTCCCCTCTGCCCAGAGTAATATGCTCCACGTCAAGAGTACGCAACCAAAAGCGGGGAAAGAGTAAAACAAATCTTGCTAGCATGTCAGTAGCCGATCTACAAAATGGATAAAAAGACGAACTTTGTGAAAGTAAAGGGTGGTGCAGAAAAAATAAGGGACAAAAAACGCAAATGTCTTGAGGCCCATGCTGAAAAATGTCCCAAGATACAAATGTTTTTCCAACTTTAATAAGGTAGGTCATGCTTCTTTTTATCATATATATTCTATTGTGGTTTGGTCATGGTGCTTTTTCTTTATTAAGCAGTTGTGTTGTGTGCGTCGGGCCGCCGTGCCATGCTTGTGTGTGCGTGTGTTTTTGGCCGCTGTGCCATGCTCGTGTGTGCTGTGAATGTGTATGGACTAAAGTCTATGCGCCTCAGTCTTATATATTGACGTGTATGCCTACAGTGTGAAAGTCATTGCTGCCTTGTATGGTGTGTCTCAGTGGGAAAAATGTTCAGATTCTGGGGACGTTTTTTTTTAACGTCATCAATTAGTTGGGCCGGTGAAAACCACAAATGCCAGGGCCGAATTTTGGTCCCAGTCCGGCCCTGATTGACACGATAGTAAAAGGTCGGAAGATCGCAGTTTCACGTGGAGCATTTGGAGATTTTTTCTCCTGAATTACCGCGGTGTGTGAATTGTGCAAAAAAAAAAAAAAAAAAAGTTGCCTTATTATCTTCTCTAAAAAGCGTTCCGCCCATTCAGCTGACATAAACCACATTTCAATAACCGAAAAAACCTATCCAGTGATTAAATGTTTTCTGTATTGACGCAAATCTTGTCCTAAACTGCCGAGATAATCACACAAGCGTGCCGTGGCTGGACGTCCAATAATGACACGTCCGATAGGCCTACGCAAACGAATTTTGACTCATTTTAACTATTTACTTTAATGAATAGTTAAAACAACTGACCTGTCCAACACTGAACTCACGAGACCTCTGAATCTGTGTATAAAAAAAATCGGTAGGCTAACCTAACCTATAGAGTTAATGTCACAGGTCGGGGGGGCCAAACCAGACTGCACCCACCCCTCAAACCCAGGACCACTCTGAGGAGCGTACCAGAGACCAGACGGACAAGTAGAATTAAAATTGAACAATCTTTATTAAATAGTAAAAGGAAATTAAAAGTCTTGACGTGAGTCTGTGTCTCTGTCCAGGAAGGGGGAAACCGCTTTGGACCCTAGGAGGCGAGGGATTCGTCTGCCGTTCCAACAGCAGGTAAGTGTTGGGGTAAGTAGAACTTCTTAGCCACGATGCAGACGGACAGATACCCAGGCAGGGCAGGACCGGGACTGAGGACTAGGAGACTCTTCCACCGGACGGGTGAGTAGCAGGTACGTATACCTCTCAAGAAGGCGAGCAGGCGGAGGGGCCTCACTGGAAGACAGGCGAGTAGATAGGTTGATATGTTCCTAGACCGTTGGTCGTTCCGAATATGCTCAGCACAGAAGAATCATCCAGTTGAACAGACAGAGCAAATTATACAGGTGCAGGCACACTCCGCTGCAGAATCGAGCTTACGGCTGGACTGTGTGGCTCCAAGCGGACAGCGCTGGGACAAGGGTGAATCCTTCCTTCAGACGGGCAGCGCCCAAGAAGACAGCGGCAGACGAATCATCTAGTTAAACGGACAGAGCAATTTATACAGGTGCAGGCACACTCTGCAGAATGGAGAATCGGGCTTACGGCTGGACTGTGCGGCTCCAAGCGGACAGCGCTGGGACAAGGGTGGATCCTTCCTTCAGACGGGCAGCGCCCAAGACAGCAGCAGACGAATCATCTAGTTAAACAGGCAGAGCAATTTATACAAGGCAAACACACTCCTCTTCGGTATCAGAACGAGAGCTTATAGCCCGAGCGGGACATGCACGTCTAGCACTGAGGCTTTGTTCAGCAAACACTGAGCGGAATTATGCACTGGGGAATACTGGCAGTTAAATATACATATCCACCCACACACTGCAACCTCACGTCAAGTCCAATACTGTGTGACACTTCAATTCAGGCACTGCATATCCACTCTCACTCTCAGTGCAATAAGGCCAGCACTCACCCAATAGTCAATCCTTCCACTGTTATGTTGAATCAGCACTCAGACGATAAAGAGATGTAGATGACTTCTCACAGCATGGAGAACAGCGTCTTCAATACTCTCTCACTCTCAGACGAAGATACCAGGATTTCAATGATGACTCAGTTCACACTCTTAAGTGGCAGTTACACTCGTGATCAATGCACTTCACAATTCCTCATTCAACTCAGAAGATGAAGATATCAGGATTTCAATGGTGACTCAGTTCACACTCCTATGTGACAGTTACACTCGTGAGCAATACACTTCACAATTCTTTGTTCAACTCAGTGCAGGACATGCATTCACACAGATTCAATGTTTTATGACTTAACTTCCTCTCAGGAATGATGGCGTTCTCCAGTCTTGACTGTATCTCCCCACTTCTCCAACTTTCCATCCAGTTCACGTTTCCAGCGTGTATTCACACAAATCACCGTTGCACCCTTCAGCCAGCCAAATCCTCACAGCCCTCTCCAAAGATCCCAGCGAATTCAGCCACAGTCAAAGAAACTAATTCTCCCGGGGGAGTACCACACCCAATTCCCTCTTCCCTTTCCTTTTAAATGTTTCCTCCAGCCCCGAAGCCCTATCGCTGATCCTCAGTTCAATCGTCAGCACCTGTTACCACTTGCCTCATCAGCTGCCGCTGTCATGGCAACTGACAACAAGTGAACCAGCCCGGTGTGCCGGTGAAATCGTCCCGGGGGGAAACACACTCCTAGCGGAAATTGGTTCCGCTAGACTTGTCACCTTGTGACATTAACATTTAGCTCGTAACAAACTGCACTTCTACAGCATTGTTAATGTCTATGTCAATATTTAGAGAGTCTGTATATATGGCCCACTATGTGTTGTTGTAGCCATTAAGTAAGCGCATTTTGTTTAATTTTTGTAAAAATATTATAATGTTATTTTTTTACATGCTGATTATGAAAATTGAACAGCATTAGTAAGATGCGCCCCTCAGCACCTGCTTTAAAATTATCTGGCGCCGCCCCTGCTCGAGTTGTCCTAGACGCGACTCGGCGCTTCTCGTCCGTTGTGCGACCCCCTTGCTGCTTGTGAAAAGTTTTTTTTTTTTTTTTTTTTTTTTACATTTTGCACCCATGTAGTGCATGTTCTGAAATTAAAATAAACATTGCCCTGATACACACACATCGTTGTTAAAGTCCCCATGAATTCAAAATTGACCATACTTACTTTGTTTGCCTAAATTGATCGTTTTGTGGTGAACAATTCATCCATGCAAGTCAATCCACACAAAAAAAATTGTTGGCTTCGTAATCTTTAATCAAAATCAGAAATTTCCCCTCCCCTCTGCCTTGGAGGACCTTGCCTGATGACATAGGTTTCACGGTTTGGGCGTCTGCTTAACATCCGTAACCACGCCCCTCCAACTGACAGTAGACAGGCTGAATGAAAACACCTACTTTTATAGATCCAATCAGGTGCTAGTTGGGAAAAAAGCCACGCCCACCATTTTGCCTCATTTAGTATTCCGTTTCTCTCGGAAATACGTCACAACACTGGAGAAAAGTCGTTTGCAACTTCCGGTTAACGGGGACTTTAAGTTTTTTTTTTTTTTGTTTTTTTTTTGTCGTTTCCTCCAACCCCCGTTTTGAGTCGCCGGATCCACCCCCCCTTTACGCTCCGGGACCTCCCACTTTACAAATTAACCACTGGTCTTCTCAGAAAAAGGGTCATCCCTTGTGCAACTGTCCTCTGTTACAGTCCCCCCTGGTCTTCCTTAAGTAAGTCCATCATCCAGATGAAATGCACGCAAGAACGTGTGAGAACGATTATTGTGGAGTTACTGACAGCTTACACAGCAACCTGTCTGAAAGCACACGACCTGATAGAGGGCAACAATCTTAACCTTTCTGAACTCATGGGACACCATGAATGATTCATGGGACTGTGATGGATTTTCTTTTCTAATGCTAACCTAAAACCTGACTATCCGCTTCTCCTAAAATGCTCACTCTGTAATACTCCAGCTCCCTGCGTCTACAATCGACAACCGCTGAGTTTTTCTTCTAATCCTACTCTACTCAAGCTCTCTTGCGTCTACAGTCGACATCTTAGCTTCGAGTTTGCTGAACTACTCTACTCAAGCTCACATAGCGTCTACAGTCGACAACTAGCTTTGAGTTCTCTTACCCTAACTTCTTTGCTGCGCAGCTTAAATGACAGACAGACTTCAGTAGATGTCCCTTGAATGCTCTTTATTACGGCCAGGAGTTCTCGAGCATTTCTCAGAGAATCTCCCAAGAATAAACAAGGCCGGAGGATCTCAGACAATTTCCATTGAGAATCCCACCGAAAACACGGAAACAACAGTTTTTATACAATAGGGAGGTATGGCATAATGACATTAATTTGATTGGTTATTCATTTACAGTCTCTTCTGTTACTGGGTAGAGAAGAATATGTTTTGACGATTACTTCATTGATCACAAGTTCTAACTTAGTCATCTGTCTAGTTTCATTTCCCATATTTGTTATACACACAGTCAAGGGTTCGACACACACACATTCATGTAAAATACAGAAAGTCTTAGAACATGGTTTTTAGAGATTTAGCAGGTTAAACAAGGTCAAATATTAAAACATGGTTTTCTTAATATTCAGTTTAAATTTTCCACCACAGGACACACTGCAAACATTTTGCTGACACTTGGTCTTATGTTACCTGCGGGTAGGAAAGAGATGTACTGATGTTGGACATTTTTCTAAGAGCTAAAAGCCTTCACTCGCTCCCTACGGCTTTGTGAGACAGATTGAATAAAAAGCGCTCTGAAGTCTGGGTTGCTTTTAGAACAGTGATTGTGTTGTTTGCGTGGCAGACGGGCCATTGTGGACCGGGTCCCTGTTGAGCCAGATCAGTTACTTGTTACAGTTATTGTCCATATCGCCTTTTTCCACCTGTGTTGCCATTGGCTTGGCTTGCTTAGTTGGGGACATTAAATGTAACATTCAATTTAATAGTCAACAATAACATTGATCTGCCTGTATTGACACTATTACACAAGAACTGAACTGAGCTGGACGATGACATCGCGGTTTACTCCAGAGCGGCTGTATAGCATTACAGCATACAAGACAATCGTCGCAAAATGGCAGCAGCTGCGTTTGTATGAAACAAGAGAGCGAGTCCGTGATACCGGGTGACATAATTAAATAACTGTACACAAAACATTGATTTGAGTTTTAATATTTTTTTATCTCACCAATTGGAAAACTTCCACAAGAAAAAAACATTCCTAGCAAGTGTAAAGCGCAGACTTCAGTGACAGTATCCCGGATGAGCTTGTGTTTTTACCGGTTGTTATTGATTTACCGCTGGATGGCACGATTGACCAATCAGAATTAAGTATTCCACAGAGCCGTGCAATAAGTGCTTTTAACATATACTGACAAACTCCATAATAACAAAGAGGGTAGAGAAAACCACACGATGAATCAAAGTTCATCGCAAGCTTTTCCACAAGTTGAAGTAAATACTAATATATAGAAGGTTGAGAGTGTCATACTGTACACACAAATAAAGCTGATGTTTTATCTGAACTCTGACTGCTAGGGTATGGCAACGGCCATACTCTGCCATACGCAAACGCCGCCCCTGCTGACTTGAACCCCATATAAAAGGGGGTTGAATAATTTTGAGACGGCAGAAGTCATTACAAATTGCATTTTCAGTTGAATTTGGGGAAACCACTTGAAGCATTTGTTTTGTTGAGCTTTTTCAATTATTTTGTTTGATTTGTTCATTGCAAAAAGCTGAAAAGTCTGTACATTTTGCCAATAAACCTGATTTGCAATGGGGGTTGAATAATTTCGATTACGACTGTAGAACATATACTTTTTTACAAACTGTATATGTTTAGTTTCACTTCCATGGACTTTTAGTTTTCGTCAGTTGCCAGCTGTTTCCTGTATTTTCTTTGTTCCTAGTTTCCCGCCAGTCTTTAGTTGTCATGGACACTTATTAATCATCACAGCTGTTTGTCATTGTCTCATCATCACTGTGTACCTATTTAAGTTCCCTTTTTTGTGCTCACTTCAGTGGTCCGGTATTGTCGTTGTCACGTGCTGTACATTGCCTGTTTCTTACTGTTGGATTACTTGAGTTTGTTTTATTTAATAAATACTTTTGCATTGGAACCTTTTTCTTCATCATCTGGACCTAAAGGTTACAGAATACCAGACCCCAAACAAGTTATTATAGAGATTGCGTTCATCAACATACCTCGGATGGGGAGGTTTAACAGTCCCATGGGGGTCATGATTTGTATTTTCCAAGGAGGAAGGACCAGAGGAGCATGTGGAGGAGTTTATCGGCACCGTCTGCAATGGCATCACGCTCATTGAGGGGTTTTGGATCGGACTCAACAAGGAGATCCGGCTGGTGATACCCAGGGCAAACTCCATGGGATGGGACATGTCCCCTACACTTTTTTCGGTCAACTGTTTTCACATAAAGGCCAATGTGAATAAATCTAGATTTAAATTCAAAGAGACACGATAGTCTATGCGTGAGCTGTTGCTTTAATCTTATGCAAAACGATGCGATCTGAACGTTATGGAGCTCTTCATTCGTACTCGAAGCCGGAGTGCACTCTCTCACAGAAAGTCCAAAACAGATTCGTAGAAGTAATAACTTATGATGTTCCAGGAAATCATCCAGCGATTCCTTTGCTGTAGCAGCAGCTGAATAAAAAGCAGAAATGTTTTGATTGATGAAACGTGAAGACCATAAACACACGATTGGACAATATATAGTTTGTGTGTGTTTTTACTTACTTAGGGACACTTGTACTTAGGGAAACCTTGCCATATGGCAACGCTGTACCACAATGGAAAATTGTCAAAAAAAGTAGTTTTTCAATAAAATTATGATTTTCTTTCAAATGCACTTTTCTTTTAGAAATTGCTATTTTATAATTGATTTATATAATTTAAACATCCAATCTTAATTCCATCAAAATCTGCCACACACATACACATATAGGCATGCACTTACACATTAACACACACTATTCTTTACTATATCATACCTGTTACTTCTGCCTCTGACTCTGAAGATTCTCCCTCACATGATCACAGTCACTGAAGGCTAACTCAACCTCACTCTCATCACATGGAAGAGCTAATTCTGCACTCTTCCTTTTGCCCTTTCTGTAAAATATTGCTGTTTTCATTTTCTGAAAAGAAGAAATCATTTTGTTATTTATACATAATGCAACTTATACTACAATAAACACTTCAAATAAATAAATAACTGCATTCATATTGTTGATGCTACCAAAAAAATCCCCTTTGAGAAGAGATTCTAGGTTATTTTAGAGAAGAGAAATTAGGTTATTAGAGCAATTTCTGGAGCACAACAAGAGTTGTCTTTCGTGTGAGGGTGACAGTGGGAAAGAGAGTTTTGAAGGACATTCAAGCACATCATTGGCTATGCCTTTTTAATTAAATTTTAATTTCTGAATAACAGGGAAATCATTCTTGCCATATCCTCCTGAGAAAAAGTTTTTTGAATTCAGTATTTTTTCATGTTATCACATTGTTTAAAGCATAAATGGTAAAAACATTTTTGAAAAATGTTTTTTTTTTTCATTCACCAATCAATTTTTGGGTTTCTGTATATTTTTAACCAATTTTTTTTTAAAAGATGATTCTCAACTATGTAAGATATAACAATGAATTGATGCACCATTTTACTTTGTGCAATATGCAAAATACTTATATGTTTATATGCAAAAACTTAAATGAATATTCCCATTCAATACAATGGTAGGCTATATCTACACTGTATCTAATTCGCATATTAAAGTAACAACAGGTAACTTTTCAACCTTCATAATATATTTCCAAGTCTCTTGTGATGGTACACCGACTTACAATAGGTTGAATGACACGTCTGCCATAGCCTGACGGGGTCTGTAGCGTTTTTAATCGTACTTTTAAACTTCGGGTTTCGGGTAGTAACTGGCGAACAAAGAGAACTACAAAATTCGACTGCTTTACGGCATATACGTCACTTCCACCACCACCCCCACTTCCTTAAAATCGGACTTGCGAGCCAAATGTTATAGTCATGGCCCGAAGCAGCACAGAAAAACAAGAAAGCAAAGGTTTTATCGGAGCAAAGCAAAAACAGAAAAAGAGAAAGTGATCGCGTTAAAGGCAGAACGAGGATCAACATTGCAGAGCTGCCAACTCTCACGCATTGGCCGTGAGACACCCGCATTTGATTGGTTTCACACGCTCACACGCCACACCCCCGGTTTCTCACGCTAAATTTTCAACCCGGTCGGTCAAATGCCTGAAAGATGAGTTTATCTATAGATCTCTACCTGTTGAGCCACTCGTGATCGACAAGTTATACCGCAAATTAGTTCAAATCTCCCGGAATCTAGAGCGAGCGCGCACGCGAGACAGAGACTGTGCTCCAATGCGCGCGGACGGCAGAGCGAGAAAGCGAGCGAGAGACCTTGCGTGTGCAGGGAGCATCGAACCCCCCATCGAAAAAACAATGCCTCTCTTACCTCTCTAATTCGCTAGAGTAGTAGCGAATTATCAATCTGGTAGCTAGTAAACGATATTCTAGTTTTTGATGGTTAGCTATCGCTAGTATTCTCGTTCTGATTTGAACTTTGCAATCGATGAAATGCAAATAGCAAATGTTTGACCTAAAAAGTGTAGTCTACTCAACATGTACAAAGAAAGGAGGAAGATTATTAATAAAATCATATTTTAGGATACCTAACATGTCTGTGATATTTGTTTATTTGTTAAACAAAGCTATAATGCAAATCGATTTGTAAAATTTGCAGATTCATTTATGGTAGCTTGATATTATAATATTGACGATATATGGTTATTATCAACCACTCAAACATTGCATTGAAGTATCATATAGATTCAGTAAAACGGTAACCAATAGACTAGGCTACTATAATGACGCTGGCTTGTAAACGTGAGCATTGCGATCATTTGTCGTTAGAAAAAAAAATAAAACCCATGAAATTATATTCATATGACATGCTGAAATATATGCCACTGTACCTGGGATGAAGAGATTTCACACGCTACGCAAGCAGAACACCTGCATGTGACCTCCTCCTACATTGTTCAGGGCTATCATGGTTGTCAACAAAGGGCTCTATGCACGGAGGTATTTCCGGTGAAGGTCTAAGGATGCTGGATTACTTCCGCCGATCGTAGAGTCCAATGCTATACCGAGAATTTATATTGATTTTTATACTCTATTGCTATACTAAAGAAACGTTAGTCACAAAAACAGACAAAACAGACACTCATCGTTTTGTTTATGCTTCTGTGTTTATTATATTAAGTAAACATAACTATATATAAAATTACATCTAAACGCATTAAAGTTTCGTTTCAAAGACGAGAGGACAGTAAATTTGGAAGACTCTGCCATAATCCCGTTTTCCTTGGTTTTCCTCCGCTTTAAATCTCCCCAACCGGAAACGCACGAGCATCCTTGCGTCAAACGCGGAAGTTATGCGTGCATATAGCCCATTGCACATACATGTAGGATGACAGAGTTTACGACAGTAGTAGAGGACAATACTGTTTCCTAACTGTAGAGGGACCCCGAGAGCAAAAGTTACCTGTTGTTACTTTAATGTAGGGCAACATGTAGGCCTAATGAAAAATCAAATGTAATAAGGGGAGTAATAATTGGCAACATTTTAATAATAGGTAATATCTAATAGAAATATTGATGTATAATTTATTTCCCTATTCACTTGTTGTGTTTCCCAAAATGCCTGATAAACATGATTTAAGTCCTGGTGTCCACTACAGTGGACATGTGTGAAATTGATGCCCTGTTCTGTAACAGAAAGTCATCCTGATTAAAAATCCCATAACGTTTTCCTGAGACGTTGATTTACAATTTAAAAAGTAGTCCAATTTAAATGATAATTAGAATTTATTATCACATTTCCATAAGAGTGCTACATTTGATCACTAAATTAATGTCAATTTTAAAGACCAAGGAGAAGTTGGTTTCATGGTGAAACCTCCAACCTCATATCTCTGAAAAGCCCTGAGTGTGCTCCTTACAGGACATCCAGACTGACATGTATGGTGTTAGAGAGAAATTCACTAAAATATAATGTCCACTACAGTGGTCAGTGCGTGGACAAATGTCTATTCTGGGTCAGGGTCCCAGAAGAATATGGTAACTCTGTTCCATTTAGAGTTTGTCGGGCAGGATTTAGGACCTAGCGGCCGGGTTCTCTCCGTCACATCCAGGCAGCTCAAGGCTAACAACCATCGGAATGAAAATGCCGTCGTCTTTACTCAACATTACGCTGCTTTCATTTATACTGTTTTTTATTGCATCACATTTCGGGGAGGTCTTAGCTGATGACAATGGACGAGGTAAAAAATGTCAATGAATTTAGACAATCGATCTAGAACAATCCCTATCAAAGCTAGCCGTGCTAGCGTCAGACCACCGGCTTCTGACCCGGAACGCGGATCTAATGCAACTGTCTCGACTGACCGAGATAAAACTCACTTACTACTATCTTAGTAAGGGTGACTATCTGTTGTTACAGTATATCTATCTCCGTATTTAGTAGAATCAGTGTGTTTTATTCAGATGTGAGCTCATCTTTAACCTGAGTTGGTGGGATTTTGCAATCCCACCAACAGTGATCATAAATGATCAGATGAATTTAGAGTTATGAATGCTAAACCTCGAAGTCAGAGAACAGTCATTGCATTTTGGGAATTGGATGAAATAATTTGATGGGATCTCTGATCACAGGTGTTTTGTGTCAGATCTCTTTGTTCTGATGTTATAGTCCTGGCTTGTTCCAGGTACACTGGTTCTCAACCGGATGTATCATGTTACATATGCATTTGTTTGTGTTTATTAAAGGATTTGGGGACCATATTCACTGGAGGAGCCTTGAAGATGGGAAGAAGGAGGCTGAAGCAAGGTATATATGACTGCAATACCCTTTCATCTCTGTAACGTTGTGGTTTAAATATTTCTATGAAATGTAGGCCTGTACCAGACTTTCAGAAATATAATCAGGTCATTAGTAATCCTATAAAGCCTACTGTATCTGTGATTTTCGAATATAATTCTGACCTTGTTCTGTCCAGTGGACTCCCTCTGATGGTCATTGTTCACAAGACTTGGTGTGGCGCCTGTAAAGGTATGTGGCTGCTTGAGTCTTCGGTCAGAATATTTGTCATAAGAATGGAAATACTAAAGTATTTCAAAATAATATTTAAAAGGTTGGGGTCAGTAATATTTTTGTTTAATGTTTTTGAGAAGAAAACAAAAACAATATAAAAAGTAATGTGTACAACATAAAAAATAATTCACAGTAAGGTAAAATATTATTAGAATTTAAAATAACTCTTTTCCTATTTTAATATATTTTAGACTAGTTTATTCATGTGATGCAAAGCTGAATTTTCAGCGTCATCACTCCAGTCGTCAGTGTCACATGATCCTTCAGAAATCATTCTAATATGATGATTTGATGCTCAAGAAACATTTCATATTATTGTCAATGTTGAAAACAGTTGTGCTGCTTAATATTTTTGTAGAAAATGTCAAAAAAAAAATTTCAGCAGTCTCTGTCTCTGATTAATAGAAAGAACAGCATTTAGTTGAAATAGATTTTTTTTCTGTTACTTTTGTTCAATGTAATGCATTCTTGCTGAATAAAACTATTAATATATTTGAAAAAAATCTTACTGACCTAAAACTTTTGAACAGTAGTGTATGTATGGCTTATTCTGTTACCTTGAAGTGTACACATAAATCATTATGTTGTAAAAAATTACTTTAGCACTAAAGCCCAAGTTTGCTGAATCGAAGGACATCTCTGAGTTGGCCCACAACTTTGTCATGATTAACTTGGAGGCGAGTATTATTTTCCTGTATTCATTTATTATTATTTATATGGTAACACTTTACAATAAGGTTTCATTAGTTAACTACTTTAGTTAAATAAACACACAATGAACTGCACTTCTACAGCATTTATTAATCTTCTCATTGCATGTCTCATGTGGCTACAGGATGAAGAGGAGCCTAAAGATGAGGCCTTCACCCCAGATGGTGGTTACATTCCCAGAATACTTTTCCTGGGTAGGTTATATACATAAACAAATCGGCTAAGCAAATGCTCTAGTTCAGAACACCAACCATTGCTTAACCCTTGTGTTCTGTTCGAATTCTGTGTACTCCCCTTATGGACCGGGTCAAATTGACCCTAATTGGATTCAATACAATTCCTCAAAAATCACACTATGAAAAACAACAAAGATTTAGATACAAACTGTAAACTTTTAATATCAACATTGGTCAAACATTACAAAAACATTATATCTGAAAATATGATTTATGAAAATGTTTTTAAAACATTTTTTAAAACAGTTTTGTTTTGACAAAATTGGAAAATAAACAGTTTGCTGATTTTTTTTGCATATATATTTTTTTCCTTTTTTATTTTTTTTTATTTTTACATTTTATGCTTTGAACATCGTAACTGAACAAAAAAATTAGCTGTATAATGAAAATTTTTCATTTTCCTAAGTTAACTTTCCCTAGTTTCCTAAGACCTATTTTCCTAGTTTCATTATTCACTCACTGGGAAGTGAGAAACCAAACATAACAAAAACATACATCAAATAAATGTTTTTTATTTATTTTTTGGCTCTGTAAAGCTGCCTTTGAAAATCCTACATAAAAGTTTTGGTTAAAAGCTAGGTATTTTAGATATTTTGAATATTGAAATGAGAGCTTATTTTACTATCTGTGTCTGACAAAGATTTTCATCTGTAATTTGCAAATAATTCTGAACACTGTAATTTTATCTTTTTCAAGTGTGTTTGGTTAGGGTTAGAGCACTTTTAGATGCACTTGCACGTTAGAACTGGAGTTGAAGTGCCCTGACATACAGAAAATAAATGTTTTTATTTTGTGTCTGTACAGTTGCTTTTGAATGGCTGTCTATGAGGGTCAAATTGACCCGCGAACATCACAAACGTAACAATAATTTTGTTTGAATATGTCAAAACACATCAGCATGTTGAAACTTTGCATGCATGTTCATCATGATAAATGAGAAAAAGTCACAAAATATCAAGAAAAAAAACAAAGGTTAACCAGTATTTCCAACAACTTGAAAATCGAAACGGGTCAAATTGACCCGCAACATAACACAAGGGTTAAAGGTGGATTCATTTCCTTTATCATTAAACAGGATTATTCCTACAGAAATCTCATCAGTTATCTTGATGAAGGCTATATTAGTGGCCTAATAAAAGCAGTTTTATTTCATTTTACATGGAGGGAGGAAGGAGTCAGTGTCTTAATGGGTGGTGAAATGTTGCAATCACATAACCAGCCAAATATGACTACCTTTATCTCAGTGACCCTCACATTATTGCACAGTAGCAGAACAAATTAAGCCTACAATATCATAAGTAACAAAACATTTTACTTGTGTGATGCTACATCCACGGCACTAGGTGTCAGTAAATGGCCAAGGCGACTGTCACAACATAGATGGAGAAAAAAATTTCTTTTGCTCTTTGTTAGATCCCACTGGTAAAGTCCACTCGGAGATTACAAACAAGAATGGAAACCCAAACTACAAGTACTTCTACAGCAATGCAGATCAAGGTAAGACATTCTACTTTGAAAGTGTTGCGGAATATGCAGGAAACAACTAAATATATATATTTTTTGTTTCCCAAGTGAGCCTGAAGTGGAAATACTATAAATAATGCACTCACTGTATTGACTTAAAGGGTTAGTTCACCCAAAAATGAAAATTCTGTCAGTAAGTAATCACCCTCATGTAATGTTGTTCCAACCCCGTAAGACTTTCGTTCATCTTCGGAACACAAATTAAGATATTTTTGATTAAATCTGAGAGCTGGATCACTCCTCCATAGGCTTCTTAAGGGATCGAAACTGGCCGGCCCAAAAGTTATGAAAGACATCGTTAAAATAGTCCGAGTGACTACAGTGGCTCAACCTTAAGTTTATCAAGCGACGAGAATACTTTTTGTGCGCAAAAAAACAAACAAAAAATATAGCTGCGAGCAGCGATTACGGGCCCAAGCCGGTGGCACAGCAACCCCAGTGCCTTTAGTTACCTAAAGGCACCGGAGTGGCGGTGCCACCGGCTTTGGCCCTTCATCGCTGCTCGCAGCTATATTTATATATATATATATATATATATATATATATATATATATATAAACAAGCCGGTGGCACCGCCACCCTGGTGCCTTTAGGGTTACTGTGCATGACGGGCAATAACTTAACCCCGCTTTGACTGTTGAGAAGATGTGTACTGTAGAGCTTGCATTGGTGTGGGCTCTGCAAAAGTGTGCATTGAGGGCACATATCATATGCGTGAGCAACCTTCTGAAACCTAAAATGAAAAATGAGACACCCTACGGTCTCATGGACTTAATGGACACATGAAATAAGTACACAAGATTGAAAGTTAAATCAAGTGTGCCAAGACAGAATATTACTTGCCTGATCTGATTAGAAAAAAGTTTGTGTGTGTGTGTGTGTGTGTGTGTGTGAAACGTGATTGAACAATGTAGACATAAAAACATACTCCGTCCTTTTGTTCATACAGGACATTATTAAAACTGCAAAGTGTTTACTTATATTTGTGTACAATCGCAATAAAACACAACATTGTGCTTTTGTCAAACTGTAAACTACAACTGTCACCCAACCAAAATCTCTTTTTTATTTTATACAGAAATAAATAGTCTATCATTCAGATGAGAATAAAGTTAGTTCAAATTTTAAGGAAAACTCTGAAATATAGCACATTCATTTAAAATTCATTCAGGTTCAATTACCAAACATACAAATCTTAATGTAATTTAAAGCAAACGATACATTTAAAATATATGGGTTGTATGCCTATTTTTTTTATATAAAAAGATATATATCCAAAAAGACAAGGCCTAAACTTTAACAAGGGTTAAACAATCACTGTAGCAGACACAATCATACACACACACACACACACACACACACACACAGACACAGACACAGACACACACACACACACACACACACACACACAAGTCAAATCACTTACATTTTAGATGCAATATTGACTTTTTTCTGTTTCAGCAGTGAAACTAGTTAAACAAAGATCACAGCAGAACCATCGAGCATCTCACAGCAACGTGTTTTCTCATTACTGAATGATTCAGCATTTTGAACGAATCGGTTGACTCAAAGATTCAATGACCAATCCATAATCTGTCTCATTCATGAATGACTCAGCCGTTCGAACGAATCGTTCGAACAAATGAATCAATGACTCGCTCATTAAGACGGTCGCCTGGCGACACCTAATGACGGTTTAGTGATATGTTAAAAAGTATCATTCTTTCAAACGATTGTTAATTAACTCATATTTGAAACATAAGCTATATATATATATATATATATATACACACACATATATATACACACATATATATACACAAAAATAAAATAAAAACACATTTGAAGCGTGTTTGCTTACTAAATTGTGAACAGAACGAAAGTTGCAGCAAATATCAGCAACAGGAGTCAAATTTCATTAATCACGAGAGTGAAGAGCTGACTGGAAAAATTATGACGGAATATTTTGTGTAAAAGCACCTATTTAAGCGAATCTGTCATTTACTCTTTTGTTGTTGTGTTTTCCCTGAAAACCGGAAGCAATCGGTCCCCGATATGGCGCTAATTTTAAAGTGACACTAAAAAGTATGCGGCTGCACTGGCATTCATAACGGTGCGCGTCCATGGCGACGAGCGAGCAAAACAGAGCGAACGTTTTTTCATTTCTACTTCCATAGAAATTCATTCGAGCGCACTGTGAGCGCCACCACTATAAATGTCCATGCGGACGTCCTTACTTTACTTTCACTTTTAACTTAGCGATTTAAAAGCCCCCGGTGTTACACGTCAAATAACCGGTGAGAAAATATTCTCGGAGTCACATAGGCTACCTAATATATTTAAATACAACAGGCCTACCTGATTTTGAACACAAGAGGGCAGTATAGCCCTATGTATTATTTGATATATTTATTTTTTTAACTGAATAGTGCATTCTGGCTGTTTTTAAACTTGTACATTATTCTTAAATTGAAAACAAGAATAAAATGGGTTTAGTTGTGATATTTGTATAATTTTATCTAGAAATAAATGGTGTATAATTAAATTTTTAGAAGATATGAGGCTTTTAGTGTTTATTTTTTTTACATGACTTCAATCCCTCGCCATAGCAAAACAATTAGAGATATTCAATAGATATTCACAATTATGCTTCTTTAATGTATTTTCATCATGTTGAAAACATTTGGTGGGAACAAAATAAACCACTTAAGAGGAGTGGGTAAAAATGTAGAGGCTGGTTTTGCAAAACATTCACATTCAGACCAAAATAGCCCACTTCCTTTTGGGCTAGCTTAAAGTTGTTTGGCCCGATGAGATCTATATACCGAGTTTCATAATATTACATGCAAGTGTGTTTGATTTATGGACCAAATTTTCAGACCAAGTTTATGGACCAAGTTAATTTAATTAATAAACTAATTATATAAAACTATTTTCAATGCACTACAATTAATTTGGTTATATGCCTTTACTTATTAATAAAACCTATTTAAAAAATATAAGGCATAAGCCATTTATTTTCCTTTTTAATGCAGGCAAAACCACACAGCAGTGAAATGGTTAATCTAGCCCCCCTCCCCCTCCCCACACTCACAGACACACACACACACACACACACACACAGAGACGTAGGCTCAGAGAGAGACACATAAAATGACAATTTTCAAACCAAAATATCTAACTTCCTGTTGGTCGTAGCTAATTACGGTAAATTAGAAAGTTGTCCGGCTCGAAGAGTACAATATACATATCGAGTTTTGTTACTGTAGATAAAACTAACCCCCCCACTTTTGTCAAAAGCATTTAGAAAGTGACACACTTCCTGCTGCCAGTTGGTGGCGCTATAACTTTGACTCACAATAGTTACATCCATCTGAATGGCCTCTTACCACGAACACACTGCTGAAGTTTCATCAAGATCAGTTAATGTATGCAGAAGTTATAACACTTCGTGTTTCTCTTTTCTCGCCATAAATTAGTTTCCTCGCCACGGCCAAAGCGTTCGAGATATCAAAAATCCGTCCGCAATTTAGCATCTTCAAAGTGTTGACCTCAAGCTGACCGAGTTTGGCGGTAAACGGATGCAATCTCTAGGAGAAGTACTTCAAATTCCTGAGCAAGCGTTCTCCAAACAACCCATAATAGCCGACTTCCTGTTGGGCTGGCGTAAAACTTGACCGAGGGTAAGTTGTTCGGCCCGATGAGATCTAAATGTGTATTGAGTTTCAGATTAATTCATGCAAGCGTGTTTGATCTATGGACCAAGTTTTGGGGACCCCGTTCAAGGGGGCGCTGTTGAGCCCCCCTGCCACGCCCGGGTACCAGCTTCAGCCCGGGCCTGATGGCTGTGGGCGCTGACCTGTGTGCAAAGTTTCAAGAGTTTTCAAGCACGTTAAGGGCCCCAAAAGCCCCTGAAACATTGAACACCATTAAAATAATAGTCAAATTCCCCAACCCCCCCACACACAGAGACAGGGGGAGAAAATTCTCCTGAAAATCATATTCAAACCAAAATATCTGACTTTGTGTTGTTCGGAGCTAATGACTGTCAATTAGAAAGTTGTCCGGCTCGAGGAGACGAATATCCATACCGATTTTTGTTACTGTAGGTAAAACTAATACCCCATTTTTGACTAAAGGTGGCGCTACTGAGCCCCTCACCACGCCCGTTTCTGAAACTTTGCACATGTCTACTAGCTAATAAATGAGATGTGTCTGTCGAGTTTCCTGCAATTTCAAGCATGCTAAGAGTCTCAAAAGCATCAAAAAAGAATATTAAAGTTTGATGCGTTGCCATGGCAACATTATCTTAGATATTAAACAATCCTTTCACAGGTCTACATCTGGCGTGTTTTTACATTATACAGATGAAGTTTGAAGCAAATCGGGTTAAAATAAGAGGGTGATTTCAAAGCATTTTGAAAGTGACACACTTCCTGCTGCCAGTTGGTGGCGCTATAACTTTGACTCACAATAGTCACATCCATGTGATCGGCCTCTTACAGCGAACACACTGCTGAAGTTTCATCGAGATCAGTTAATGTATGAAGAAGTTATAACACACTTCCTGTTTCTTGTTTCTCGCCATAAATTCGTTTCCTCGCCACGGCCAAACCGTTCGAGATATCAAAAATCCCCTGGCAATTTATCATCCTCAGTGTCTTGACTTCATGCTGACCGAGTTTCGTGCCGTGTGTTTGAATTCTCTAGGAGGAGTATTTCGAATTCCTGAGCATGGGTTTTCCAAACAACCCTAAATAGCCGACATCCTGTCGGGCTGGGGTAAAAAATCAGAGCATGAAGTATATATGAACCGATGAGATCTATAAGTGTACCGAGTTTCATATTATTCCATGCAAGCGTGTTTGATTTATGGACCAAGTTTTCGGACCGCGTTCCAGGGGGCGCTGTCGAGCCCCCCTGCCACGCCCGGGTACCAGCTTCAGCCCGGCCCTGATGGCCGCGGGTTCTGACCCGCGTGCAAAGTTTCAAGAGTTTTCGGGCACGTTAAGGGCCCCAAAAGTGCCCGAATAGTCGTAAGAAAAATAGAAAAAAAAAAAAAAAAAAAAAAAAAAAAAAAAAATTATATATATATATATAAATATAGCTGCGAGCAGCGATTACGGGCCCAAGCCGGTGGCACCGCAACCCCGGTGCCTTTAGTTACCTAAAGGCACCGGGGTGGCGGTGCCTCCGGCTTGGGCCCTTCATCGCTGCTCGCAGCTATATTTATATATATATATATAAAGCCGGTGGCACCGCCACCCTGGTGCCTTTAGGGTTATTGTGCACGACGTGCAAAAAAAACGTAACCCTGCTTTGACTGTCGAAAAGAAGAGTGCTGTAGAGCTTGCATTGGTGTGGGCTCTGCAAAAGTGCGCATCGAGGGCACATATCAATCACAAAGTATGCTTGAGCAACCTTCTGAAAGGTCAGGTCTACATCCAGCTCTACATCTGCCGTGTGTTTACATTATAGTAGTGAAGTTTGAAGAAAATCAGGTAAAAATAAAAGGGTGATTTCAAATCATTTTGAAAGTGACACACTTCCTGCTGCCAGTTGGTGGCGCTATACCCGGGGTTGCGGTGCCACCGGCTTGGGCCCGTAATCGCTGCCCGTAGCTATAAATATATATATACACACACACACACATATTCATTTGCATTCATTAATTTAGCTGACGCTTTTATCCAAAGCGACTTACAATTGCCATATATGTCAGAGGTCCCACACCTCTGGAGCAACTAGGGGTTAAGTGTCTTGCTCAGGGACACATTGGTGTCTCACAGTGGATTCGAACCCGGGTCTCTCACACCAAAGGCATGTGTCTTATCCACTGCGCCATTACCACCATGTGTGTATATTTATATAAAGATACAGAGAATATTACTTGCTTTACCTGATTAGAATGCTACCTTGAAAAACAATAATTTAAATTAAATCTCACCCAAAAGATAAATCCCCCTGCCACCTCCCCACACAGGATTGTCCTCAAACAGAGCTCTAATCTGTTTATTTTTAAGTTACACGCGGTGCCACCGGCTTGGGCCCGTAATCGCTGCTCGCAGCTATATTTATATATATATATATATATATATATATATATATATATATATATATATAAACAAGCCGGTGGCACCGCCACCCTGGTGCCTTTAGGGTTACTGTGCATGACGGGCAATAACTTAACCCCGCTTTGACTGTTGAGAAGATGTGTGCTGTAGAGCTTGCATTGGTATGGGCTCTGCAAAAGTGTGCATTGAGGGCACATATCATATGCGTGAGCAACCTTCTGAAACCTAAAATGAAAAATGAGACACCCTACGGTCTCATGGACTTAATGGACACATGAAATAAGTACACAAGTTTGAAAGTTAAATCAAGTGTGCCAAGACAGAATATTACTTGCCTGATCTGATTAGAAAAAAGTTTGTGTGTGTGTGTGTGTGTGTGTGTGTGTGTGTGTGTGTGTGTGTGAAACGTGATTGAACAATGTAGACATAAAAACATACTCCGTCCTTTTGTTCATACAGGACATTATTAAAACTGCAAAGTGTTTACTTATATTTGTGTACAATCGCAATAAAACACAACATTGTGCTTTTGTCAAACTGTAAACTACAACTGTCACCCAACCAAAATCTCTTTTTTATTTTATACAGAAATAAATAGTCTATCATTCAGATGAGAATAAAGTTAGTTCAAATTTTAAGGAAAACTCTGAAATATAGCACATTCATTTAAAATTCATTCAGGTTCAATTACCAAACATACAAATCTTAATGTAATTTAAAGCAAACGATACATTTAAAATATATGGGTTGTATGCCTATTTTTTTTATATAAAAAGATATATATCCAAAAAGACAAGGCCTAAACTTTAACAAGGGTTAAACAATCACTGTAGCAGACACAATCATACACACACACACACACACACAGACACAGACACAGACACAGACACACACACACACACACACACACACACACACACACACACAAGTCAAATCACTTACATTTTAGATGCAATATTGACTTTTTTCTGTTTCAGCAGTGAAACTAGTTAAACAAAGATCACAGCAGAACCATCGAGCATCTCACACCAACGTGTTTTCTCATTACTGAATGATTCAGCATTTTGAACGAATCGGTTGACTCAAAGATTCAATGACCAATCCATAATCTGTCTCATTCATGAATGACTCAGCCGTTCGAACGAATCGTTCGAACAAATGAATCAATGACTCGCTCATTAAGACGGTCGCCTGGCGACACCTAATGACGGTTTAGTGATATGTTAAAAAGTATCATTCTTTCAAACGATTGTTAATTAACTCATATTTGAAACATAAGCTATATATATATATATATATATATATACACACATATATATACACACATATATATACACAAAAATAAAATAAAAACACATTTGAAGCGTGTTTGCTTACTAAATTGTGAGCAGAACGAAAGTTGCAGCAAATATCAGCAACAGGAGTCAAATTTCATTAATCACGAGAGTGAAGAGCTGACTGGAAAAATTATGACGGAATATTTTGTGTAAAAGCACCTATTTAAGCGAATCTGTCATTTACTCTTTTGTTGTTGTGTTTTCCCTGAAAACCGGAAGCAATCGGTCCCCGATATGGCGCTAATTTTAAAGTGACACTAAAAAGTATGCGGCTGCACTGGCATTCATAACGGTGCGCGTCCATGGCGACGAGCGAGCAAAACAGAGCGAACGTTTTTTCATTTCTACTTCCATAGAAATTCATTCGAGCGCACTGTGAGCGCCACCACTATAAATGTCCATGCGGACGTCCTTACTTTACTTTCACTTTTAACTTAGCGATTTAAAAGCCCCCGGTGTTACACGTCAAATAACCGGTGAGAAAATATTCTCGGAGTCACATAGGCTACCTAATATATTTAAATACAACAGGCCTACCTGATTTTGAACACAAGAGGGCAGTATAGCCCTATGTATTATTTGATATATTTATTTTTTTAACTGAATAGTGCATTCTGGCTGTTTTTAAACTTGTACATTATTCTTAAATTGAAAACAAGAATAAAATGGGTTTAGTTGTGATATTTGTATAATTTTATCTAGAAATAAATGGTGTATAATTAAATTTTTAGAAGATATGAGGCTTTTAGTGTTTATTTTTTTTACATGACTTCAATCCCTCGCCATAGCAAAACAATTAGAGATATTCAATAGATATTCACAATTATGCTTCTTTAATGTATTTTCATCATGTTGAAAACATTTGGTGGGAACAAAATAAACCACTTAAGAGGAGTGGGTAAAAATGTAGAGGCTGGTTTTGCAAAACATTCACATTCAGACCAAAATAGCCCACTTCCTTTTGGGCTAGCTTAAAGTTGTTTGGCCCGATGAGATCTATATACCGAGTTTCATAATATTACATGCAAGTGTGTTTGATTTATGGACCAAATTTTCAGACCAAGTTTATGGACCAAGTTAATTTAATTAATAAACTAATTATATAAAACTATTTTCAATGCACTACAATTAATTTGGTTATATGCCTTTACTTATTAATAAAACCTATTTAAAAAATACAAGGCATAAGCCATTTATTTTCCTTTTTAATGCAGGCAAAACCACACAGCAGTGAAATGGTTAATCTAGCCCCCCTCCCCCTCCCCACACTCACAGACACACACACACACACACACAGAGACGTAGGCTCAGAGAGAGACACATAAAATGACAATTTTCAAACCAAAATATCTAACTTCCTGTTGGTCGTAGCTAATTACGGTAAATTAGAAAGTTGTCCGGCTCGAAGAGTACAATATACATATCGAGTTTTGTTACTGTAGATAAAACTAACCCCCCCACTTTTGTCAAAAGCATTTAGAAAGTGACACACTTCCTGCTGCCAGTTGGTGGCGCTATAACTTTGACTCACAATAGTTACATCCATCTGAATGGCCTCTTACCACGAACACACTGCTGAAGTTTCATCAAGATCAGTTAATGTATGCAGAAGTTATAACACTTCGTGTTTCTCTTTTCTCGCCATAAATTAGTTTCCTCGCCACGGCCAAAGCGTTCGAGATATCAAAAATCCGTCCGCAATTTAGCATCTTCAAAGTGTTGACCTCAAGCTGACCGAGTTTGGCGGTAAACGGATGCAATCTCTAGGAGAAGTACTTCAAATTCCTGAGCAAGCGTTCTCCAAACAACCCATAATAGCCGACTTCCTGTTGGGCTGGCGTAAAACTTGACCGAGGGTAAGTTGTTCGGCCCGATGAGATCTAAATGTGTATTGAGTTTCAGATTAATTCATGCAAGCGTGTTTGATCTATGGACCAAGTTTTGGGGACCCCGTTCAAGGGGGCGCTGTTGAGCCCCCCTGCCACGCCCGGGTACCAGCTTCAGCCCGGGCCTGATGGCTGTGGGCGCTGACCTGTGTGCAAAGTTTCAAGAGTTTTCAAGCACGTTAAGGGCCCCAAAAGCCCCTGAAACATTGAACACCATTAAAATAATAGTCAAATTCCCCAACCCCCCCACACACAGAGACAGGGGGAGAAAATTCTCCTGAAAATCATATTCAAACCAAAATATCTGACTTTGTGTTGTTCGGAGCTAATGACTGTCAATTAGAAAGTTGTCCGGCTCGAGGAGACGAATATCCATACCGATTTTTGTTACTGTAGGTAAAACTAATACCCCATTTTTGACTAAAGGTGGCGCTACTGAGCCCCTCACCACGCCCGTTTCTGAAACTTTGCACATGTCTACTAGCTAATAAATGAGATGTGTCTGTCGAGTTTCCTGCAATTTCAAGCATGCTAAGAGTCTCAAAAGCATCAAAAAAGAATATTAAAGTTTGATGCGTTGCCATGGCAACATTATCTTAGATATTAAACAATCCTTTCACAGGTCTACATCTGGCGTGTTTTTACATTATACAGATGAAGTTTGAAGCAAATCGGGTTAAAATAAGAGGGTGATTTCAAAGCATTTTGAAAGTGACACACTTCCTGCTGCCAGTTGGTGGCGCTATAACTTTGACTCACAATAGTCACATCCATGTGATCGGGCTCTTACAGCGAACACACTGCTGAAGTTTCATCGAGATCAGTTAATGTATGAAGAAGTTATAACACACTTCCTGTTTCTTGTTTCTCGCCATAAATTTGTTTCCTCGCCACGGCCAAACCGTTCGAGATATCAAAAATCCCCTGGCAATTTTTCATCCTCAGTGTCTTGACTTCATGCTGACCGAGTTTCGTGCCGTGTGTTTGAATTCTCTAGGAGGAGTATTTCGAATTCCTGAGCATGGGTTTTCCAAACAACCCTAAATAGCCGACATCCTGTCGGGCTGGGGTAAAAAATCAGAGCATGAAGTATATATGAACCGATGAGATCTACATGTGTACCGAGTTTCATATTATTCCATGCAAGCGTGTTTGATTTATGGACCAAGTTTTCGGACCGCGTTCCAGGGGGCGCTGTCGAGCCCCCCTGCCACGCCCGGGTACCAGCTTCAGCCCGGCCCTGATGGCCGCGGGTTCTGACCCGCGTGCAAAGTTTCAAGAGTTTTCGGGCACGTTAAGGGCCCCAAAAGTGCCCGAATAGTCGTAAGAAAAATAGAAAAAAAAAAAAAAAATAATCCTAAGGA
This sequence comes from Rhinichthys osculus, assembly GCA_029959095.1. Classification (NCBI taxonomy): domain Eukaryota; kingdom Metazoa; phylum Chordata; class Actinopteri; order Cypriniformes; family Leuciscidae; genus Rhinichthys; species Rhinichthys osculus. The sequence goes on along the minus strand of JARWKJ010000007.1, from coordinate 32,861,813 downwards.
AAACAATAGGGCTCTTCGCCCTTTCAGGGCTTGGGCCCTAATAATCCTAAGGAAAACAATAGGGCTCTTCGCCCTTTCAGGGCTTGGGCCCTAATAACGACTTTATTCAACTAATCATTTCCTTCCCTGTGGGCCGTGATATTTCACGTAGTGAAACTACGCAAAGCTTCTAGGTTGTACGTCACGCATCACACACATGACCAGCGTTGGCCAATAGTGAGCCTACGTGTGACGTGCAACCTAGAAGCTTTGCGCAATATCACTACGTGAAATATCACGGCCCTACAGAGAAGAAAATGAATAGTTGAATAAAGTCGTTATTTTTGTTTGTTTTTTGCGCGCAAAAAGTATTCGCGTCGCTTGATAAACTTAAGGTTGAGCCACTGTAGTCACTCGGACTATTTTAACGATGTCTTTCATAACTTTTGGGCCGGCCAGTTTCGATCCCTTAAGAAGCCTATGGAGGAGTGATCCAGCTCTCAGATTTAATCAAAAATATCTTAATTTGTGTTCCGAAGATGAACGAAAGTCTTACGGGGTTCGAACAACATGAGGGTGAGTGATTACTGACAGAATTTTCATTTTTGGGTGAACTAACCCTTTAACATCACCCTTTAAGCTTTGCCTGAATTTTAGTTTTCGTTCACTTTGCTTCGTATAGTGTACCGTGCATTTCGAATAGCAAAGCAAAACAGAATTGACAGTGTGTGCAGTCGAAGATAACATTTGAAATCCAAATGAGACTTAAGTGCAATGTGACGAAATGTTCCTTGACCTGACGTGTATAGGCAAGACAAGTAGTTTGTTTAGACATGGTTTGTAGGAAAATTACAAACCTGCGCACATATATTCAAACGAATATAACTATAGAATCAATTCTTAATGCGCATGTGAACGCCATCCGGTCACAGGTTCGCGTTTAAAGTCTGTTTAGAGAGAACGTCGTCGTCTTAGTGGCCCCTAATGTAATAACAAATGATAATTTTGCTGGAGATGAATCAATCAAAACTAACTTTAGCCGGAAATAACATTATTCAAAAATCGCTGTGAAGCCAAAACAATCTCTGTTACCGTAAATTGTATGTTTATCTCTGTAAAGCTGCTTTGAAACAATCTCCATTGTTAAAAGCGCTATATAAATGAAGATGACTTGACGTCTCTTCCATTATGTGCAGTTGTGGCTAGCATGAAGGAAGCTCAAGAGAAGCTGACTGGAGATGCCTTCAGGAACGCTCACGTTGGTGACGAACTCTGAGAGCGGAAGAAGTGCCATGGAAAGATCTCAACTGGAACACTACATCTCTCCGCTGGGCACACTAGATCCATCCATCTATACATCTGTTCATCCCCAACCTCAACTCCTCCTGGGATTTCATTTGACCTGCTATATAGCACAAGAAGCTTCAAAAATGAAGGAATTCATAACGCATCTACTGATTACATTTCCAGATATCGCAGCTTGCGGTTGATTACTTTGTGGTTTATTACGTTGAGAACCAAAGCATAATTACTGTCCATGTCACATAAAGGGTGCTAAAAAAAGTTTTTGTTTTCTTTCAAATTCAAAGCTTGCGTGTCCTTTTTTGATTATTCATGTCGAAAGCGACTTCATTCTCAAGGCACTCCACATTTTGTCCGACTAAGAAACATTTAACACAGGCGATTCTTGTGCTTCCAAGCCATATCTTGCAAGCTGCGGTGAAACTGATCCAGTTACCCAGTCGCATATATGAAGGGCCTTATAATCCCCAAAACTGTACCCACCTAAATCTAACATATGATTTGTTTTCATGAGCGTGACAGATCTATTATGTTAAGGCTATTAGAAATGTGTATTCGAAAAGTTTTAGTCCTCAATATATGGAGTTGCCTTTGGTTTAAAAAGAGATTTTTACTATACTTGACAATAATTGTGATTTAAGGACTGCAATGTAAACTAGGAATTTTTTTGTTTGTTTGTTTTTGGGATTGAGGGAATTGTCTTTCTTCACCATACTGTATTTTTTACCAATATGTAAAATGAGGCTACAAATAAAGTTGATATAAAATATTGTAATGTAGTTATTTCAGTGCTAGCTTATATAGAGAGTGGAGTGACTGATGTTTGACTAGTTTCCCAAAGGTACTTTATGGAAATATTGTCTCTCAGGCCCTTCTCCTTGGTGTTTTGGGATTTTATAAAACAAATTAAAAAATGATGTGTCAGCTGTATTTCGAGCACAATAGAAATTATGTTTACGCAATTGTTGACAACAACAGTTTAAAAAAATAATACAATTATAATACATAAGTCTGATCTCTACATACCATTCAAATTTTGGGCTCAGTTTATTTTTTATTTGATACTTTTATTCAGCAGGGATGCGTTCAATTGATCTAAATTGACAGTAAAGACATTTATAATGTAACAAAAGATTTCAGATACAAATAAATGCTAACCCCAAACTTTTGACAGGTGGTGTAAACACAAAAAGACCAAAAAGTATGATTTTGTTTTTGATGATTTAAGATTTCCAAACCTTTGGAGGAATTTACCTTGAAATTGGAACACTCTTGGAAGAAAAGGTTAAGACACTTTTAAGGGTTCTCATCATGGGATCATTTTATGCAATTAGTTTTAATCAATTTTGTTTTGATTAATTTGTTTATTTTGATTAAATTGAATGGACTCATAAATAGACTTTATCACTAGGAAAAAAATGTAAATAACCAGTGGAGCATGAAAGTATTATGCAATCATTCTAGATATTTCTCCTTATATAGAACGTTTTTGACAGCGTTCTTTAAAACTGAATCAAGAACCTTCTATATATATTCTATATAGAACCCAGTTTAACCTTTTTATTTTTCTACCATTATTATGTTCGTATATCATTTCCACATTATGGAGCGGTTTTGTCTGAAAGAGTTATTTAAAACAAAAACTGCTTTTCGATACAGCAGAGGGCAGTCTTCATCCAAATATTCCCTCCGTTCCACTTCTCTACTGCAGTAAGAGCAAACACACAACACTTTGAGCCCAATGCAGTGCCTTAAATTAGAATTAAAAGACACGTTGTGGCTTGAATGACAAACAACAATCTTACATATGTTAAGCTATGTTAAAATAATAATAAGAGAGTTAGATAGGCAACAGTTTATTATTTCATCAACAGTGAATGATCAAATTCACAAAGTAATTTAGTACATATTTTTTTCACCTTTAATGTGAAAAAAAAAAAAAAAAATCAGGCAAAGACAAATCTTGTGATTTGAGCGCAATAGAAATTTTTCATACAAAATTAAATTGACAACACAACAGTGAAGGCACACAAAAATAAACATACGTCTATCATACAAAGTGATCCCTTATGGATTGTATTTTACAATATACTCAAAACAACAAAATCAACATTTGTGATTGTGGAATTTCTTAAATTAAGTGTATGGCACCGTTTTAATGGTTAATATGACGTTTTTATGTTCATGTGTATATCCTGAATTCTGAATCAGCTATTGATGCTGCAATTCTTTTCCAAAATCAAACGTTTTATCGCTTTATTAAATAAATTAAAAAGTCTAAAATAGCTCTAAAAAGACAACTGATGTATATCCATTATTCTATACAAAATTCTCTCTATGCAAAACAAGTTTCAAACATCACCCTTTCCCTTTGCTTGTGTAAAATATCATATACACCCACAGAAATAGGTCAAAACTTGGTGACTAAATGCTGTTGGAGATTTTTTTTAAAGGCTTGAGATTGTATTATGTGATGAAAAATACAGTGGTGATATTTACTATTATTTTTTAGTTTTTATTTGTAAAACAAAATCTGTCACATAAAGTCAAATGTTCTGAATGCATGCTAGCTATAAACAGCTGAAATCAAGGGGATCCTGTGCAGTTTTTAAGTGTATGGTGGGTGTGTGGATGTAGCAGCGTTTAAAACCGTCCCTGTTTGGCGTCACCGATGGCTCCCCAGACGTCAAACACAAACTCATCCGGGAAGGCAAAGTCACCGAGAGCCTGGTCCAGAGCCATGGCGAACTCGTCAGGGTTCTTCTTGTCTCTGCCCACCTCCACCATCGTGGCCGCTGTGCAGAAGTGAGAAGGAAGATAAAGTCATTCCGTTTTGCAATACTCAATACTCAGAGCATTTGTTAATGCAACGAACCAATGTTTACAAATTACATTGCAAAGGTCAGCCGTCTTGTTTCGGCAAGCAGATATTAGACTGGACAGTGTGTGGTTACACAACACAGTACCACAATTATTTGATATACAAAAGTAAATTATATTTATTATCTATGTTGCTGTCCCATATATGCACTGAATATGGTATATGGTTACTTTAAGTATTCAAGTATTATGTATTATTAATTTTCATTTAGCATTGTCTGTAAATCTAAGCACACACACACAGTATATATACATGTGTGTGTATAATGTTAACATTTATCATATATATATTCATAAATACACATACATTACATATACAATTTAACAATTATCCATTTTTACACAAAAAAAAAGTGAATTCAAATGTTAAGGGTTCACGTGGATATGGGTTCAAATGTATTGAGTCAGTGTGATTTTTTAACAAATACTTCTAGAGAAGAAACAATAAAAAAAAATTCCTGGAAATAAATAATCGTCTTTCTCCTTTTCAGTATAGCACCGTTTCTGCTGCTATTCAAATGACATTATTAATGCCTTGGATTGTAAACAAAGCTTACAGATTTTGACACAGTTGATCATGCATCCTTAAAACGTTCCATTGTTGGTCTCTCAGAATATGCTATACAATGGTTTGCCAATTACCTTTCAGTACGAACTCAGTGTGTGCTTTTAAAGGATGGTATCTGAAGGAGTACCTCAGGTGTCAGTTCTAGGACCCATTTTATTTTCCTTGTATACAAGTAATATTTGTGATAACATTCCTAATGCTATGCATCATCTTCATGCAGATGATACTGACATTTACTGTTGTGCATCATCAGCTTCACTAGCTCTTCAATACTTGCAATCAGCGTTTGATATTGTACAGTCTTGTCTGTGTTAACTTAAACTGGTTTTAAATACAGATAAACTAAATTAATTAATTTGAAAACTCCAAAGCTCTACCCACTAATCTTCCTGATATTAAATCCTCCCAGAAAAAAAAAAGAAGTAATGTGTTGCTAGTTATAAGTACTTGGATATTTTATTTAATAGTCAATGATCTTTTAAGCTGCATACTGATAAATTAATTTCTGAACTTAGGCTTAAATGTGGGTTTTATTTTAGAAACAGAACTTTCTTTTCTTTTCAGCTTGGCGTCTGGAAACTTTTTACCACAATTGGACTATGCAGATCTGCTTTTAATGAATGCTCCAGTACACCATCTAAAAAAACTATTTTTTTAACAGTGCTTTATGTTTTATTGTAGCTATCAAAAACATCAGTTCATGTTAAATGATAAGGCCGAGATACCATCTCAGTACACGCAGAGAAGTTTTAACTGGTACTGTTTTATTTATAAGCCTATCTGTGGTTTCACTCCATCCTATTTGTCTCTCAGCTTATCCAACACAAACACACACTGGCCACTTTATTAGGTACACTTTGCTAGTACCGGGTTGGACCCACTTTTGCCTTCAGAAGTGCCTTAATTCTTTGTGGCACAGATTCAACAAGATTCTGGAGACATTCCTCAGAGATTTTGGCTCATATTGTCATGAAAGCGTCACACAGTTGCTGCAGATTCATCGACTGCACATCTATAATGTGAATCTCCCGTTCCTTCACATCTCAGAGCTGCTCTACTGGATTGAGATCTGGTGAATGTGGAGGCCATTTGAGTTTAGTGACTCACTGTCATGTTCAAGAAACCAGTTTGACATGATTTGAGCTTTGCAACATAGTGTGTTTATCCTGCTGGAAGTAACCAACAGAAGATGGGAACACTGTGGTCATAAAGGGATGGAGATGGTCAGCAACAATACTCAGGTCGGCTGCTCATTTAAATAATGATCAATTGGTACTAACTGGCCCAAAGTGTGCCGAGAAAATATCCTCCACACCATTACACCAGCAGCCTGAAAATCCCAGTAGATCAGCAGTTTCTGAAATACTCAGACCAGCCCGTCCGACACCAACAACCATGCCACGTTCAGTCACTTAAATCACCTTTCTTTCCCATTCTGATGCTCAGCTTGAACTTCAACCGATCATCTTGACCATGGCTGTGTCTGATATCGCCCCCTTTGCCCTTAAATATGGCAACACAATAACGAGTGCACAACTGATCTACACTCAATGGCTAGAGAATACCCATAATGCACTGTGAGATTCGTGTGCCAAATGAATTCCCGCGTCTCACCAGAAGATGGCACCAGCAGATTAATCATCCATCTGGTCCAATGTGGCTGCACCATGATATCATACAGGTGCACATTCCTTTTTAATTGATTATTAAATTGTCTAATTAAGGTTTATAGATTCTAGTTTCCATGACAGAGTTCAAGATAAAACTTTTCATTACTACTGGAGCTGCCAGTTTGCTAAGTTTCTAATGATTATTAAACAGCAAGCACAAACTATGCAAAAGCGGGAGCCCTTCCGGCACACTCAGTGTTTTTCGAATTCACTCACTCCCTCGAGTAATGTAGGGAATAGAGAATGAGGGGTGATTTCAAACCTAGCTCATGTTAACATGCCTTAATGCATTGAGTTACTATAATGATTAGATATTAGGCTGATTAGATGTTTGTGTTAATGAGCAGTTGAACAGGAGTACCTAATAAGTGGCCAGTGAGTGTATAGGCTACTATAATCTTGCTTCCATCACTAATTATTATTATTTTTAATAAAATGACCTTAAACTCATTCAAACAAAAGTAGCAAAGGGCATTTATAATGTTACAAAAGACTACTATATTTCAAATAAAGTCTGTTATTTTAAACTTTCAGTTTCATCAAAGAACCCAGAAAAAAAAACGCATCACAATTTCCACAAAAATATTAAGCAGCACAGCTGTTTTCAACACTGATATTAACCCTCTGGGGTCCTTCATTTCAGAGTCACACTCAGGACCTTCGGGTCCAAATGGGCCGGAAGGGTGGGATTAATATTTATTAAACAAAAATCATCATTTTTTTATTTTACTTGTTTTTTATAATATTTTTTCTTTTCTTTTTTGGTGTTTTGAAATAATTTCAAAAATAAAAATGATTTATAATTAATATTAACGCAATAATTATGACCCATTTTTTCCCCATTGAATATAATAGAAATTAAAAAAAAAATATATATATATATATATATATATATATATATTTTTTAGGGCTGGGAAAAAATTAATCGTGATTAATCGCATCCAAAATAAAAGTTTTGTTTACATAAAATATGTGTGTGTAGTGTGTATAATTATTTTGTATATATCAATACACACACATGCATGTATATATTTAAGAAAAATGTGTTATTAATATAAAAAATATGTATATTTATATATAATATAAATGATGTATAAATATATATACAGTATATACATGCAAATATTTCTTAAATATATACATGCATATGTGTGTATTTATATATACAAAATAATTCTACACACTACACACACATATATTATGTAAACAAAACTTTTATTTTGGATGCGATTAATCACGATTAATTTTTTCCCAGCCCTAATATATATATTTTTTTAAAGCTGTATTTCATTTTAGAGTCAAGCCTAGGCCTCATGAAAGCAATTTTTGAAATGAGATGGATGCCATCTGGTGGACAAACTGAGCATTTTAAAAATTCAAAACCCATATGTAATCTGAATTTATTAGTGTGTATGTGTATAAAAGTGTGTTTGTGTGTGTGTGTGTGTGTGTGTGTGTGTGTGTGTGTGTGTGGATGTGTCTGTTTTGCACTCTTGATGTTTTATAGATTCACCCCTTCACTATCGTGTGCTTTTTTTCTGGATCGTGGCTGATTTGTAGATTGTACGCACAAAAAAACTCTGTATTTTCACATTTTTGCCAATTTCCCATTCATTTCCCATGCGGGTCCATTTGGACCCGAAGGTCCTGAGTGTGACTATTTTTTTTACAACCACTTAGACTATTCAAATCCTGTCCCCAATTTTTTTGGGTGTTCATATACCAAGTACCAACAAAGTCACCAAATTTCGGACCATTTCGATAAAGCTATGATTTTATTTAAAAAATTATTTAAATGCTTCGGGTCCATTTGGGCCGAAGGACCCCAGAGGGTTAAGAAATGTTTCTTGAGCACCAAATCAGTATATCGAATGATTTCTAATTAATCATGTGACACTGAAAATTGAAGGAATAAATTACATTTGAAAAAAAAAAAAAAGTACAATTGTAATCATATTCACATTCTTACAGTTTTTTACTGTATTTTTGATCAAATAAATGCAGCGTTAGTGAGCGTTAGAGATTTATTTCAAAAACATAAATCTAACAGACCCCGAACTTTCAAACAGTAGTGTATTTAGTTCAAATACACTTTTAAGTCAAACTTGAACCTTTCTACGGTCTTGTAAAAATAGGTGATGCACACTACAGAAGTCTCACCTAATTCAGTGTCTCGAATGCCCATGTAACTCTCAAGAAGATCATCCACTTTCTTCACTGCCTTCTCTTCAAACTCATTGGGCTGTAGAGTAATAGAAAAGGCATTAGATATACTCTCAACTTTAAGTGAATGTTATAGCTCGATTATCAGTGCTAATACTATTACAAGCTATGGCAACACTGGTAAAACACAGTTACCATCTCCTCGACGGTTGCAGGACCCTTTGAGCGCAACCTGAGCGTTTCTCTGCCAGTGCCGATCTTGCCCTCTCCTGAGGATTTGCCTCCGCCTCCGCCTCCTCTTGACCTTGGTTCAAGCATCTCTGCCAAGTGAAAGAACATTATTTTTTTAACATTAAATTTATACATTCAATAGATCACATGAAGAAGCCAGGAGAAATCGCAATGCCTCGTGGGAGTGAGCGTTCGCTGCGGCAGTTTCCATTGCCACGGCTTCTCTCATTGGTGGATCTCTCTAGGGGATTGTGGGTAGTGTAGTTCCTCATTTGGGAATTCAGCAATTAAACATTTTTTCTTTTAAAATCAATTTGAAATCATTGACTTGTGGCTTCTTGAGAAGCAAATACCATCACTTAGAGCTCATTGGTTTATATTTTGTTAAAAATAAAATTCTCTATGGAGAAAATGAATGGGATATTTACTCCAGAAACCTACTGCTGCACTCTATGTTTTCTTCCATACATCAGTCTCACGTACAAGATAAAAAATTAAGAATATACAAAAAAATAGTACTTTAACAAGAAGCATGAATGACAAACCGAAGGCTTTCATGGGCTCCATCAGTTTGAGGGTGAAGGACTGATCTTTCGGCAGCTCCTTCAGCATTCGCGCCACCTCATAGTGCCGCATCCCCACTATGTTCTTTCCGTTAATGCTTTCGATATGATCTCCCACACAGATCACCTTCACCCCATCCACCACACTGGCCTCTTTGATACGCTGCCAAACGGAAAACACACACATGCTTCAGATTTAAGAATGTTAACATGTTAAAAGTAGCAATGGAGCAAATACATTTAGGTCTACTTTAACTTTAACCATAGGCTTAATTATGTATAAACAATTCAAAAAATGGGTCTGGAACACAACTGACACTTTTCTTTAAAGATAAAAACCCAGCGTTCAGAGCTACAACTACAGCATGTGATCTTTCAAAGTCATTCTAACTTATAATTATATTATTAAGGTCCCTCAATCAAAGCATGGCCAAACAAAAGCAGCACCGGACAAAAGGGTTAATAATATTTTTATATTACAACAAAATTCTCTTCAGGCACTACATTTGTTTACTTTCAAAAACATGCAAATCATTGGCTGCACATGGGAAGCGCTAGTACTACGGCAAGCCACAGTATGTGCGCTACGCTCAGAAAACTACTTACTAAAGGGCCGGCATCCCATAATAACAGCCTGTTCTAGAGAGAAGCATCATTGAGAGTCTACCTTTATGAAGGCGTATCCAGCTCCATTGTCTGTGATGGTGAGCCCAAGTGCATCCTCAGTTTTGTGCACCTCCACCTCCTTTTTGATCCCTTTTATGTGAGCGAAGATGAAGTCCTCCAGTCCTATCTGCCCTCCCAGCAGCTTTTCCATATCAATTTTGTGGGTGTTGAGTGTGCAAAATAGGATCTGTTGTAATACATGTAGAGGAGAGTTTCAACTATAGTGACACAGCACTTTAAAAAAATAAAACATCCAGAGAGAACAATAAGGATTTATGCAATTTTACTAACTTTAATTTAGTAGCTAATCGCACAGTCAGAAATATAAATTCTTCATTTGTTATATTAAAATTTTGTTACACGTCACCAAATACACTAAACATTTTAGAAGATAAAACAGAAATGTGAATCTTCACTGCAGTCTTAAACAAAGCTCTGCAGATTTGATGTGAGGAAAAATGACATCTAAATGCCTTTGCGTTTCCATTCAAAACATTTGAGTTCCCCAGAGAAACTTTGCATTCGCTCAAAAAAAAAAAAGCTGTTTGCGTTCACTCCCAAAAGCATTGCATACTGCATATTTTTCCCTCCCATTATATTTATATCTATCACTTTTGTATGTGCTTGCGAAAATATTTAAGTGCAAATGCAAAACTTTTGCAAGCCAATGCAAAGTCAACAAATCAACAAATATATTATTTTAAGAACACATAGTGGCCAAAAGGAAAAACACGACTACCAATGCAATTCCCCAGTATAACATCAAAATGAATGAAAAGAAAAACTTCTACAGCTCCATAATTATTTCCTTTAACTGTCCAGTTACAAAACAGTTTTTCATTAGTGGGTTCTGACAAAGATAGAGACATCTAGGAGACAAGACTCAAATACAAATAAAAAGAAAATCCTGTTTCAGTTAATCCAGTAAGATCCTGTTTGATTTTAATTGGATTCTTAGGATCCCATAAAGATCTTTTCAGACTGTTTCCAAATTATGATACAATTACATGGAATCATGTACTTGTATATCTTCCTTTAGGACATTCTGGTTAATTTGTACATTTTTCCAACTACCAGTTATAATCACTTAACATGTTTCACAACATTCAAAACAGAATTTTGTACCTCTATTTTTACCCCTATAAAAAAAAAACAATGCAATAAAAGTGACTTATGCTAATGAGTGTCTTATAAAGCTAGTTTATGTCCAATATAATCAAAAAATACTTTAACGTATATGCAATAATACATAAAAGCAAAAAGCACCAATCCCATAACACACCATAACCAATGTCCACACTGACAGATGGGGTCACCCTGGTGTCAATCATCTACAAATCTGGCATCATGTCTTTCAGTGTCTGGCAGAAGTGGGGAAACATGAGACCTGGCAACCTGAGACACCAGATTTAAGGTTTGACGGCTGATGGGCCGGGCCAATGAACACTTGATGACAACTAAACACAGTCTTGTATAACAAGTCAAGAAAAGACTAAAGCATTTCACTTGCTTCATGATAACTTGATAGTAAACATGATCTCATGCTTGTAAGCGAAGGACAACCTTTGGACGCAATTTAACGTAAGGCAAACGAACAGTCCGTGTCAGCTCTTTACAGCGACCTTTGGCGGTGCAGAGACGCTCCAACAAAGACGACTTGTTTTCTCCCCCTTTTGTGCCACAGCGGGCACTTTGGACACACATCAGCTGACACTCATACAAGACTGTTGCCCTGGTTACCAGAGCCTATCAAAAGGCCCGGGATTAAGGGGGAGCTTTCGCAGGGACAGGAGGGGGAGGAGGAGACGGCTGTTGGCTATAGACGACCAGCTTTGCTTCGTCCCGGCAGGCTGGAGGCGGATCTGTGGGCCGATTCACGGACACCTACACTGCGTTACCAAGGCTGCGACTGACATCATGCTTCCTCTTACACATCGCACGTTTATAGAGACATGGCGGATATATGCTCTGACGTACCCGCCCACATCATATGAGAAAAACCTCCTTCAACTGGCAAATGTTTCACCTTCGATACGAGACACACCCACAGGCAGGATTGCAACAGGCCGACCTTTCAGAAGCACATTCTTGAAACAGGCAGGAAAGCAACTGAGCTTATCAAAACAACTTTGTTAGCCAATATACAGGATTATAGTAATCTACTACAACACTTTGTGGAAATAAAGTGGAGAGCGAGGACCGTTTCTTTGGTAACAGAGTGCTATTTTGGGGGCCTTGGCAGGGCAATCTGCTCTAATGAATGAATGAGCAGAGCCTAAAGATTCAGCCGGCATTAATAACGGAACAAAAACAGAACAAACGTGATGTATACGCTTTTAGCACAGTTTAACAGGTCAAAATGCTGAAGCAGCCAGGTTTCACACCACACCAACATGTTTGTTGATGAAGTGAAGAGAATCATCAAATCATTCATTACAACGACTGACTAACCAGCCAGCTTAGATATCACTGTGTAAATCCATTCACAACAGCAAAATGGGACTCATCGACATTTTTTCCATAGGTAACCATTAACATTGGTGGGGTAAAGGAAGGATTTACCAGCTTTCAAAACTTCACTGTGCTTACCCTATGAATGAGAGGGAACTTGGGTCAACTGTTTTTAACATACTTTTACATTAACAACAAACCAGGGGATAGTTAAGGGATAGTTCAATTTAAAGTAAACTGTATCCCTTAAATCTCATCTTTGATCACCAAAATGACATATTAAAAAGTTTTTTTTCCTGTGTAAAACGTTCTTCATGCTTTTAAATAGCTTGAATGCAACTACCCTTGCTTCATTCAGTATACGTTGATTCATGAATATGCTAATTATCCCCGCCTCCACACACTCACGCCAACTCAAAGATCCACAATGGTATCGCTCCTTACAACATCGGACACATAACGGTCATTATTTATATGATTAGCCTTTTGCTTGACTACGTTATTAAACAGCTAAATAATGTGTTGCTAATGTTACTCAAACCATGTTCCCGTTCGCCATTTCAGAGAACGGGAACAGGCAGCTGCCTTCTAACAATCATCAGAAACGCTTTGAACAACTCAGAACGTCAGTGGAGAAAGGCATATAGTTCATCATAACATCGTAATATACAAATCTACCTGATTTTTCATATTAACAGAAGAATATACCGGAATAACCTCGCTTCTTTTGAGACTCGCCTGCTAGTTCGCTGTCAATTATGCTAAAGCCCGCCCACACGTTGACGTGATTGGTTACAAGGTAGTTTGTGACGTCAGAAACACCAGCAATCTTTTGTTCACTGCAGTTTTAAGGACAAAATACTCAGCAATGACTTATTGCACATGGTTTGTTTTAAAGTAGCTATATTAAAAACACCACACAGACATAAACAACATTAAAAACTTGATTTTCACCACAGGGGGACTTTAAATTCTGTCATCATTTACTCCAAAAATCTATGACTTTCTTTATGAAACTTACAATGTTTCAGATATTTTTGTCCATATAATGAAAGTCAATGGGGTCCAAAACAACACTGGAATTTGTTTACTTTCACTGTATTGATAAAAAAAAAAAAAAAAAAGTCTGGGAATTTTCTAAAAATATACATCATCTTTTGTGTTTCAAAGAAGTCATACAGGTTTGAAAAGACATTAATATAATTTTTGGGAGAACTGGCTCATTAAATGGCATATTTCTGCATATTTTTTCCTGTATTTCATAAAGTAAAAGGATATGTTAAAATGTATCATTCAAAATACACGGACTGACGTCTGAAGTTACAACATAACCATCTAAACGGGTTTCAATAAAGGCGCGACTCACATTCCATTCGGATGACAACAGCAAGAACATACTTGAAGGACGTGTTTCAACACTGATAATCATATTCCTTTTATAATGACCCCGAGTGCTGCAGGATCAGCCTCGGTTCACAGTGTGGACGACAAGATTTGCAACATAATATGATATGCTTTGTAGGGTGTCAATAAACATCCTCAAAGATTTTAACTTTTTTATTTTATTTTTAATTCTCACTAACTGTTATACACATCTTTTAGCTTTGTGGTGCAAGTCAGGCACTTTAACCTAACAAAATATGAATCCATTTCAAGTTTACTTGAGCAAAACTATAAAAGTAATTGATTATCAAAATTATCAGATTATTAAACTTCAACAAGCTAAAATGTCAATTTTAATTAGGCTACTGATAATTCAACTATGCAAAAAAATAATAATAATAATATACCATATAGCATTTTTTAAAAATGAAGAAAAACTAAATGTGTGGTGACAATATAAAAACAGACGACATGGGGCAAAATACACCCAAAAAATGAAGGTCCTTTATTGGCATTGATGGTTCCACGAAGAACCTTTAGCATTCATGGAACCTTTCCATTCCACAAAAGGTTCTTTATAGAGGAAAAGGGTTCTTAAGATTTTTTAGAATGTTCTTCACACTAAAGAAACTAAATATTTGGATTTCTTTATATAGACAGAAACTTCTTTCACATGGAAACATGTGCTAACAATGGTAATTTGCATTCAGAGGTTACACCTTTTAAACAGGAGGGTTTAACGCTTAACTCTTAAGAACTTTATTTCCTTTTGTTTTATTATTTGGAAATGAGACATTTGTACCAGTCGCACTGAGACATTTCAAATGATACCAAACATGACCAAAACTCGATGCTAATCTTTCACATTAAACCATTTAGATTCGTGGGTGAGTTTTTGGTGATCTCCGCATGGGGGAGAAGGAGTGGGGGATGAGGGAAAGAAATGTAGGTTAGGTGAGACTTTTGTCTCAAATTGTGAGTTCAAATGGTAATTTCCAGAGTGGTCGTTCCTCAACCAGTTCTTCCAGTTTTTCCAGTCTTACACAGTGGTTCTCCAGTTCGATTCAGTGATTCAATCAGAGCTAGTCTTCCACTGTTCTGTAGCGGTTTCAAATTATATAGTGCTAGTATGTTTTATATATGTGTGTATATGTATAGATGTATAGGTCCCTGTTATTTAAAAATACCAATGAATAATTCATTTGTGAACTGTACTGATCCAATTTCAGCGGTTCTCCAGTCAACAACTGAAGTGGAGCAAAGTATGATTTTATGCTTTGGAATGTAGTGAAGTCAGGGCCGGATTAAGAGTTCAGAGGGCCCTGGGCACAATGTCTTGTAGGCCCCCTCTTAAGCAGGCCAAATGTATATTTTGCCCAAGGACATTTTAATATGCCATTTTCAGTTCTACTGACTTAAAGGTTGTATCAGTGATTTCAGGCCTAAAAATAAATGTCTAATCTTTCCTAACGATCCGCTAGCTGCCCGCCCCATAAGCATGCCGTCCAAAAACCGCGTCTCTGTAGGCAGCCTAGGCTCTGAGATCTGCACACAAAAACAAATGGCTACAACCACCACTCAAAACCAAAATAAACAGTGTTCCAACCAATCACTGACAGGGGCGGGTGTTGTGAGGTTTTAAGCTCGTGCACGGCTGGACGCGAAATCGGAGCAACACCCGCCCCTGTCAGTGATTGGTTGGAACACTGTTTATTTTGGTTTTGAGTGGTGGTTGTACACATTTGTTTTTGTGTGCAGATCTCAGAGCCTAGGCTGCCTACAGAGACGCGGTTTTTGGACCGCATGCTTATGGGGCGAGCAGCTAGCGGATCGTTAGGAAAGATTAGACATTTATTTTTGGGCCAGAAATCACTGATACAACCTTTAAAAGGAACTTTGTTGTACTATGCTGGAGTAAAGTTCCTAAATGGTCGTTCTTTCCCATAGGAATTTGTAAAGCTATGTTGGGTGGACCGCTGTGCCTCTAGGGGGGTTCGGGGGCATGCTCCCCCTCAAGAACATTTTGTACATTTTAAGGTTAAATGCATCAATCTGGTGCTCTTTGAGAGATCAAAATTAAGAGCTTCAACCCATGAACTGCTCGTTGAACAAAGAAAAAGCATTGATTTGTACCAGGACAATAAAGAGGGCTCAAACATCTTTTTAGTTATGAGAGTCTCAGTCTACATTACATTATCAATGGTGTTTTAGGATGCCAAACAATTATTATAATAATGATTTATATAATTATTCCTATGACGTAAAATCCGTATAGCCTATAAATGTACTATAAATGAAAATGAATATTTCAAAAGTATATTTTAGTCTACATTACACTATAATACAGGAAAATTAAAATACTTTTGTCCTAATTTCTTTACTTGCAAGAAACCCTTGAGCTTTTATTTAGGAGAAAACACCAGATAACCGTGCTGATCGCGTGAGCAAAGAGCGCACTTTTCTTTAAATCACCCAGCACACACAGGATGCCTATTCTTAAAGTCTTGTGCTGTTTTATAAAGGCACAAAGCCATATCATGGTTTTGATTTTATTTCGTTGGCAAAATATAACGCTAGAGACCTTTATGTTAGGTTATACATTTTACATCTCATATGTGTTGGGAAAAGGGAGAAGAGAGAGTTCGGCAAAAGGCGGATTCGAACTCGGGTCGAGCGCATCAAAAGCTATTATCAAGCAGTTCGCGCGCTACAACCTACGTCACTGTAGCTATCCCGTGACGGGCGTCTTTTTGCTAAAAAGACAGGCACTTAGTGCAAATATACGCTCCGTTATCTAAAATATTTTTTTTCTTCCCCTCGCTTGGGCCACAAGTGCGCATGGCGAACTTGCAATGAATACATTTTATCAGACCGGCCCTCGCGGCCTCGAAACACTACCGGCCCACCGGGGAAACTCCCGACTCTCCCGATTGCCACTCCGCGCCTGGTGCCCAGGGCCCCTTAGATGTCATGGGCCCCTGGGCAAGTGCCCAGTTGCCCTAATGGTTAATCCGGCCCTGAGTGAAGTCAAAGTTTTCCAAAATAAAAATAGCCTCAATAAATATAAAAAGATAAAGCACAGACACTTGTGTACAAAAATGTACAAATACTTTGTTACTGTAATTGTCAATCTCAAAGATGACACAATCTAATACAGTAATCGTGTCAGGACACAATTTTATTAAAATCAGCAGTACAGCAGCTAATACTATGTATAAATACCTTTTTTTTTTTTAAATATGGTAATACGAATTCTTAACAATACCATGACATATTATCCCCATTGCTGACATATTGAAAAAAGAAAGTCTGCACTGGAAATTGGATTTCTGACATATCTAAAGGACTTGAATCTTCCTTTAATTTTTTTTTATTTTTAAATGGCCAATATGCTTGTGTGTTGTGTGGCTGGTGGTGTTAGAGGGTGGGACATTCTCATTGTAAGATCTGATTGGACAAAAATTTGTGTAGTGCAGGATGAGTCATGAAATATTTTTGGCCCATTTTCGCAGGATAAAAAAAATACATTTTAATAAGTATAGTCTATACCTGTAACTTTAAGTGCAACAAAACATTTTGTTAATGCCTTTAAAATACATACAAATAGGCATTTATATGCAAAATATAAAATGTTTTACTTCTCCTTGGTTTTAGATGTTTTTAGATGTTCTTGCTGCGCTTTACAAAATACTCCTTAATGAACGCAACAACATGGAATTGCATACATAGTCAGTGCATAATTCAACCAGATAAACACTGACCTAGCTGACTGGAATTTAGTGTTTAGTCAGGTTGTGAATGCAGTGTCTTGTATCTACAATGGATGATACTGTCTATGAAGCATTACAGAAATCTAGGTTGTAAATAATCGCACTAAATAATCGTATAATATGCTGATGTCACACTGAGATAAACTGTGTGTTCCTGCCACATCAGATAATACCGATACTAATAAACAATGCTGCTGTCTATCCAGCTTTAAAAAAAAAAGAAAGCATGTGCATCTACTCATTTGAATTTTAAAAAAAATGTTTAACATTTTCAGCTCTGCTTTCTTCAGTCTTAAAGGGATAGTTCACTTTGAAATTAATTTTTGGTATGTTTTAGCTTACCTCAAGGGCATCCAAGATGTAGGTGTCTTTGTTTCCGCAGTAGTTTCAATTTTGACATTTTAAGGTCAAACCGTTCTTGTCTGTCATTCATATAATGCAGGTCTATGGTCACCACCTCAAAGAGCATACGCAGAGAAGTCCAAATTAAACATGATTTAATGACTCGTAAATGTAAGTACACATTGATGGCCTAAGACATGAAACGAGCGGTTTGTGTGAGAAAACGAACAGTATTATATCGTTTTTACCTCTTATAAACACAGCCACGTCGAAGCGATCTGAGGGCGCGGGCGCTTCGGTCTTTTCTGGCAAGCGCCGGAAGTGATCTCTCGCGCGTGTTAGTCACTCATACAATTGTTTTATTATTATTTTTTTACGACGGTTTAAACATCCCGGATAAGCGCAAATTAGTACTCTTTTAATTAGCCATCTTACCTACAATCTCTGCTCTGTGTAAACAATGAGTGACGTACACACGCGAGAGATCACTTCCGGTGCTTTCCGGAAAAGACTGAAGCGCCGGCGGCCTCAGATCACTTGGACGTGGCTGTGGTTACAAGAGGTAAAAACGATATAAATACTGTTCATTTTCTCACACAAACCGCTCGTTTCATGTCTTAGGCCATCAATGTGTACTTACATTTACGAGTCATTAAATCATGTGTAATTTGGACTTCTCTGTGTATGCTCTTTGAGGTGGTGACCATAGACCTGCATTATACAGACAAGAACGGTTTGACCTTAAAATATCAAAATTGAAACTACTGCGGAAACAAAGACACCTACATCTTGGATGCCCTTGAGGTAAGCTAAAACATACCAAAAATTAATTTCAAAGTGAACTATCCCTTTAATGGTAAATGCATGGGGCTTTTATTTGGGCGTCCATTATAATTCCATTAGCAATACAAACATACTTTCCACTCCGAAAGAAGGGAGCTTTCCAGTTCAGTTTTAGTATTAATAAGGACTTCAATGAGGAGACTGCTTCCGATCGCACTTCACTGGCTCGCTGTTATCAGAACAAAAACTGGTGCGAGAAGAAGAAAGTCAAATAAACTAATCAAAACATGGTCCAGTTTGAAGGCCTTTGAGCAAATATTCAGATTAGGCCAGCTAAATCAAACAATCTACCAAATGACTGACCCTGCAAAAAACATAGAAAGCTGTCGAGCAGACAACACAACGTCCAGACATCAGCACCTGCATGCAAATGCTAAACAAATGACATTTCAGCTCCATGAAAGCACACTTTAGTGAAGTCACGTAGTCCAGCATGTGTCGTGGTAATAAACAGACTTTGACCGGTGAAGTTCTGCAAAAAAAAAATGACAGATAAATCTTTACGTCTTCATTTTTAGCTGCGTTAAACCATACGATAGCTGAAATCTGGCTTGAACCTGCCAGTCACTTGACAAAAGGAGTCTCTTTGTCGCATTAATTTTGCATGGGAAGGTAATGAATGTTGTAAACGCGTTAAACAGAGAGCAAGTCGAACCTAAGCTCTTTTAACCGGGTATGCTTCATTTTCCCAAAGTCGACATGGTGAAAGTTGCTGTGATATTGGCAGTACGACAAACAATCCATTATATGACAGCTTTCAAATTACTGCTCAAATCCCAAATAGTAGCCAATTATGGTTAGCTACAAAATGCATCCGTATATCCTGGTATAGATAGGAATTAATAGGCAACGCATGCAAGAGAGTAATACTGTATGCACAACTCCGCACAGCCTCCATCCCCGGGGAAGGCCGGGGCGATTTATCATCATTTGTTAGGGTTGTAACCACTATAACAGGATGTGAGGGACTTCCTCTGAGGACCTGCAATGTTCCTATACCAATATCAGGACCCACCATTTGAACACGCAAATAATCAGTGGTAGATTCATAAAGGAACGGTGTTGGATTGAGGTATCCGCAACGGATAAACTTCACCAGGCCATCATGCGATTTATTTTCAGAATACTATCAAACCAATCTGTTGGCTGACCTTTAAATCATTTAAAACACCACACACCGACAGATCTGTCCAAACAGTCCGGTTACTGGTCTGACTGGTTACTGGTCCTTAAGTGTTTTTAGTACAGGAAGAAGTAGGAAACTTTCTCAAATGAGGACCAACTGCTATATGAGAGGCCAGACAATACTATTCACTCACACTCACAAAAATAAACGTTTCAATTGCAACCAAAACGTTTTTTTAACACTTGATGCCATAGGAGAGCCTTATTGTCTTCAACAAAGAACATTAGCGATTTAGGAAGTATCTATGCTCCCAGAAACAAATACACTGAACTGAAGCATCTAGAATGCTCCATCAAGAATTATTTTTAATCAAATTCTAAATTCAAGAACCTTTTAAGGTCCAAAACACCAAATTCAAGAATCTGGTCAACAAAATTCATTCACACTATTAGAAAAATTAAGAATTTCCAACTTTATCTTGAGAAATCGTGCTGGTTTTTCCATATAAATTTGTATGAAGTGATTAGCCTGGAAATGTATGATTTTTGGGGAAAAAAGCAAGCATGATGTCACTCCTAAACCTAACCATCAGTGGGGCATAAGAAGATTGTATGAAAAACTTAAAAATGAAATCAAATTAGCCACTAATTCAACACAACATAAAATAGTTTTGCGATGAGAGTTGGAATTTCATCTTGAAGATTTATTGTATTGATCAACAGAATTATGCGGTGCTTTCAAATTCATGTATATGGGTCAATGACAGAATGCTCATCTTTTCTTTTCTTTTTTTTGCAAGTCATTCAAAAATATATTAAGAATTAAATAAATAAAAATTACTTTGAAACACATTCTTTGTTGCACGAACACCACAAACACTGAAACTGAGAAATATAAAAATACTTTTTTTTTTTAAGTATAAAGAACCATTTTTGAATTTTGTTTTTAAATATTAGTTTGTTCACCAAATTGAAGTCAGCATGGTGTAACCAACATGCAGGAAATTGTTAATGTAACAAGTAGGCTACACCACAAAACAGCGAGGACCCCTTTAGACCCTCAAGGTCATTAAGTCCAGACCTTTTTATGAAAATGTTCTGTTCAGGTCAAATTGACTAACAATTAGGAAAAGAAAGACATTTCTAAGCACTTAGCAAATGTTTTAATCTAGTTTTTTTTTAATAGCCAAGAATCAAAATTTTATCATATCCAATATCCTTATCTGTCACTGCCCCATATAGGCCTACATTTTTTATTTTAGCAACTCATTTGAAGATGTAAAATGGTCTCTTTACAACGAGTGTTTTCAGGAGTCAAAAAAAGATAAGTAAACGACTCCTCGAGATTTTAAGTTCCCTGTACTCAGAAAGACGCACCGCACCTTATGCAAACACCATGTTTTTGATTTGCTAATTTATTCCTGACTCACTGCCTGCGTACTGACTCAAGTTCACACTTAGATATTTTAACAGTTGACATTTACCTCATCCGGACTTAAATTAAACGCTTCAGCTATTTTGCTGTACAGCTCTTTGACGTTCGTGAAGCCCTCGATCCTCCCCGTGGGACTCCCGTGCGCGAGCTGCGTGTGAAACACGAGTTTCGGTCGGAGGCTGGCAGGTGGAGGAGGGAGTCCGCCGACTCCGCCACCGTTCACCGCGGACTTCCCGACACCTGCGTGCCCGCTCACCTCCTCGTTCTCCACTAAGTTCGAGCTTTCCCTCGACTTGTTTTTCTTTTTCCTGAGTCCCAACGGCATGTTCGCTCCTCCTGTAAATCCGTAGGGGGAACCGGACGGCTAGAGCATTGAAAGACGGAAAACAACCTGTTGAATGGGTCCTTTTAGTTCGGTGCGCTAGTTTCCTGTCTTCGAAAGCGACCCAGGGGCTTAAAAATAACAGGTATTAGATCAGAAATAGACTGTACGCGGCTCTACTGTAAACTCTCTCGCCGCTGAGACGCAGACAGACACAATGGACAGCTCTATGGCCGAACGCACGCGCGCTACAGGGCGCAGTGACGTCACCCTGAAACTCATTTACCTGTCTCAGGTGTCAATTAATGATTTTTTTTTTTTTTTACTCCAACCGGTGAAAGCAGATGAAGATAAACATACGCCCAAAACATGAGATTAGTGTGCCATAAATAGGCTATTACTCAAGATTACTAATTACTTTTCTCTCCAAATGAACAGATACAACAGTTACGGGCGTGTAGAGACTATATAGCCTAACTAATAAATAAATACACATTACGAGTTTAGCCTATTCATACTTTCGTCCAATTGGCCTACTACAAACAATATTTGTGACATTCATTCTTATAATTTAGTAAGGAGCTGTTTTCATTTAGAGGCCCGAAATTCTGCTTTCATAATTCACAATCATCATTCTAATATGATACATTTTTCTATGTAGCAAAGGTTGCTGATTTTTTTTTTTTGACCTAACTTCCCTCATTTAGTTTTTTTTTCTTTCTTTTTTTCATGTGGCGTCCTCTGGCGGATGTTTCAATGAATCACGTGTACAGTTGTTGAGGGTTCTGTACCTCCTACAGTTTTTATTAATTGTATCATAAGGATTTAGTAATAAACTTCCAAACACAAGACACTAGTAGTAAACGGAGTAAAAATGTAAGGTAAAATAATACTAAGTATGCAAAATGCTCTTCAAATTTTCAATGAATAAAACATGGTATGAACCCACAGCACAAGTCACCATTTTTTGGTCTCTGTCAAAGACAGGTACTTTATGTGAGTGTGTTGCTCACATTTACAGGGATCTGACATATCAGACCAGAAAAGGCATTATGTCTAGCTAAATGTAAAATATCATGAATGAAGGCAACTATCCATGGTATCATCACGCAGTTCACTTCAAGCCGTAATTTACTAAAATGATATCGTTTTGTGCATTTAGAGAGAAGAACAGTGCGATCTGTCAGTACAGATGAATTTTCTACTTGAAAAAGGCAAACAAACACATCTTGCTAATTTAGTCTGTAAAATACTGATGTTGTATAAGGTTGCAATAAAACATTAAAACAATTCAAATGAAGCGTAAAAAAAAAATAACTGCAGGGAAAAAAACATTTCAGACAAAAATTGCACTTTAAGCCTGCACTGTCACTGACATACATAGGCATGCAACACACACACACACACACATATATATATATATATATATATACACTCACCGGCCACTTTATTAGGTACACCTGTCCAACTGCTCGTTAACACTTAATTTCTAAGCAGCCAATCACATGGCGGCAACTCAGTGCATTTAGGCATGTAGACATGGTCAAGACAATCTCCTGCAGTTCAAACCGAGCATCAGTATGGGGAAGAAAGGTGATTTGAGTGACTTTGAACGTGGCATGATTGTTGGTGCCAGAAGGGCTGGTCTGAGTATTTCAGAAACTGCTAATCTACTGGGATTTTCACGCACAACCATCTCTAGGGTTTACAGAGAATGGTCCGAAAAAGAAAAAACATCCAGTGAGCGGCAGTTCTGTGGGCGGAAATGCCTTGTTGATGCCAGAGGTCAGAGGAGAATGGCCAGACTGGTTCGAGCTGATAGAAGGGCAACAGTGACTGAAATAACCACTCGTTACAACCGAGGTATGCAGCAAAGCATTTGTGAAGCCACAACACGCACAACCTTGAGGCGGATGGGCTACAACAGCAGAAGACTCCACCGGGTACCACTCATCTCCACTACAAATAGGAAAAAGAGGCTACAATTTGCAAGAGCTCACCAAAATTGAACAGTTGAAGACTGGAAAAATGTTGCCTGGTCTGATGAGTCTCGATTTCTGTTGAGACATTCAGATGTTAGAGTCAGAATTTGGCGTAAACAGAATGAGAACATGGAACCATCATGCCTTGTTACTACTGTGCAGGCTGGTGGTGGTGGTGTAATGGTGTGGGGGATGTTTTCCTGGCACACTTTAGGCCCCTTAGTGCCAATTGGGCATCGTTTAAATGCCACGGCCTACCTGAGCATTGTTTCTGACCATGTCCATCCCTTTATGGCCACCATGTACCCATCCTCTGATGGCTACTTCCACCATGTCACAAAGCTCTAATCATTTCAAATTGGTTTCTTGAACATGACAATGAGTTCACTGTACTAAAATGGCCTCCACAGTCACCAGATCTCAACCCAATAGAGCATCTTTGGGATGTGGTGGAACGGGAGATTCGCATCATGGATGTGCAGCCGACAAATCTGCAGCAACTGTGTGATGCCATCATGTCAATATGGACCAAACTCCCTGAGGAATGCTTCCAGCACCTTGTTGAATCTATGCCACGAAGAATTGAGGCAGTTCTGAAGGCAAAAGGGGGTCCAACCCGTTACTAGTATGGGGTACCTAATAAAGTGGCCGGTGAGTGTATATATACAGTATATGTGTGTGTGTTAGACATATAACATACATATATATTTTACAAACATTTAGATAAAAAATAGAAATTGCACATTCTCAAAATTTGATTTGTCATTTTAGTCCACGTATGCGACGAGGGCACTGAATTGTTCATGAAGAAATGTCACTGAAGTCCAAGTTCACTTTATGAGACGGGTAAGTGTCTTTTCAGGACATCCTTGGCATTAGATGGCAGACTTTCAGGAAAGTTCACATCAAACTCCACAATGAGGTCCCCTCTTTGCTCTGGGTTCTTTGGGAAGGGCAGTCCTTGTCCAGCAATGATCTTCCTCATGCCGGGTTTGATAACATCGGTTATCTTCATATTGCACGTGTTACCGTCTATCGTCGACACGGTGACGGAGCAGCCACACAATGACTACGATCAAAGAAATACAATACAGTTGTTAGCAGGATAAGAAAAATTCTTTAAACTAATTATTAGTTCGAAATTTACCCCTAATTCAACTTCAAGTTCAGTTGCTGCCTTCAATTTTAAGTAATCAAATTGGTATATTTTAAGTATAAGTGTTTTAAGTATAACTAAGTTGCTTAGTTAAATCCTGTATAACTTAAAAAATAAAGTTAAACATGGTAACATTATTTTGATGAGACAAGGATAAGACAAGGATACACAAAATTAGTTAAATTGTTCATAACTGCACTGTAAAAAAAAGTTGCTTTTAACATTTTTAAGTACAATCAACTTGGATGTTTAAGTAATTTCAACTTAAATTACATTAAACTGATTTAAAAAGTGTTGAATCTTGTATAACTTATAAAAAAGTTGAAAATTGTTTGTTTCATTGTTTGATGAGTTACAACAATGCAAAAAAAATGTTGCCATTACTTATTGATAATATAATTTGTACAGTGTGCATAACTGTGTGCATAAATAGTTTAATTTTACATTGTAATCCATCTAGAAAAAATAATTGAGTAAGGCAAATATACTCAATATTCATGTCTGGTGTGAGCTGCTGTTTGAAGATAATTGTACCTGCTTAGATATGCTATCATTTAATTATTATTATTTAAATATTATGAATACATATTCATCCCGATTCACAGTGTACTCTTTACACTTTCTTCTTACATGACCAGAATCAGGACAGGAATCTGAGTATTTCAGATGTTACAGTACATGTGTGCACAGCTTTCACATTATTAACCACTGCCATCATTTCAATTCACTATACTGCAGATATTGTGTGCAAAAATGTATCCAACTCTTTCCCTTTCAACACAAACAGCCTAAAAGCATATTCTATTGGTTTGACATGTTTGGTACTCTATGTACAGACACAGGACTGTCTATCAATGATTCTGCCATAGAAGTACATCTTGATGGCAGTTAACAGTTTAAGTGGGCGAGCTCTTTTTCTGGCATCTCACAACAGCTGATCGAGCTCATATTCATTCTCGTGTAAACTGCATTATGTAAGAGATGACATTTCACACGGAAGAATGTAACGTTTTTAGCTAGGGAAATTTACAAAACAGTGCCTTGTAGAAAAACCTGCACAGAATCGAAAGTATAGACTAAAAAAGTGTCAGTATAGACTGTAAAAGTGTTCGTAATTGTAACTGAAAAGCAATATAATAATGATTTGGTAAAAACGTGTTAATTGGTTAAACTATAATTTGTATGTGCTGCGAATTTAACTTACATGGTGGAAAATTATACTGCATTTAACGGACAATACATGTAGACCTATATGTTACTGTAATTGTTATACTGTAATATTATTGTATAAATTGGATAGACAGATAGATAGATAGATAGATAGATAGATAGATAGATAGATAGATAGATAGATAGATAGATAGATAGATAGATAGATAGATAGATAGATAGATAGATAGATAGTGAAGTGTTTGCCATTTTAATTGATAATTGATAAATTTAAAAAGGCTACAGTAAAACAAGTTAATTGGTTAACTGTAATTTGTAGGAGGACCTACTGTAATGTAACTTACCATATATGGTGGGAAATGATATGTCATGTATTGTTACTATAAAATATTGTAAAAAAAAAAAAATAATAAGTTTTTGAAATAAAACATGATTTACTATAAAATTGGGGGTGAAAATCTATATATTATTTTCAGCCAGACACCACTTTTACAGGCGGATAGATGGATGGATGGATGGATGGATGTGTAAATGGATGGATGAATAGATAGATAGATAGATAGATAGATAGATAGATAGATAGATAGATAGATAGATAGATAGATAGATAGATGGATGGATGGATGGATGGATGGATGGATGGATGGATGGATGGATGGATGGATGGATGGATGGATGGATGGATGGATGGATAGATAGATAGATAGATAGATAGATAGATAGATTGTGAAGTGTTTGCCATTTTAATTGATAATAAATGTGAAAAGGCAACAGTAAAACAAGTTAATTGGTTAACTGTAATTTGTAGGAGGACCTACTGTAATGTAACTTACCATATATGGTGGAAATTATATGTCATGTATTGTTACTATAAAATATTGTAAAAAAAAAAGTTTTTGGAATAAAACATGATTTACTATAAAATTGGGGGTGAAAAGGTATATATTATTTTCAGCCAGACACCACTTTTACAGATCTGTCTTCATGTGGATTGAACATACCTGGATGGATGGATGGATGGATGGATAGATTGAACAGACCTGGATGATAGATAGATAGATAGATAGATAGATAGATAGATAGATAGATAGATAGATAGATAGATAGATAGATAGATAGATAGATAGATAGATAGATAGATAGATAGATAGATAGATAGATAGATAGATAGATGGATGGATGGATGGATGGATGGATCATAAATGACCATTGTGCAAATTCATTTGTAAGTGGCTCTTCTCACCTGCCGCAAACTGACCCGGACCGGGTACACAATATCAGACCCCTCTCGTCGAAAGTGGCCGTGAGGCTTGTCTTTAATGACAAACACAATGTCGGCAGGAATCGTGTTTGGCGATTCGTCACCCTCCCGTGGAAACGTGATTTTAGTTCCCTCTTTCCAGCCACGCTTGATCTCAATTGTGAGGATTTTGTCCTCGGCTCTCATGGTCCGACCGTCCGGATTCAAGCGCTTGCGAGATATTTTCATGCGCTTGGTGCACCCATGAAAGACCTCCTCTAGAGACACCCGTAGCTCGTGGTGGATCGCGGGGTCCTGCTTTCTGCGCGGCGGGCCGCCCTGACCAACGTGCCGTTCGCGTGGAAATCCATTTATGTTAAAACTCGTAAAAGAACCAAAGGGGTCACTCCCGTCCACCTCCATGTCATCGTCATCTCGTCCATTGACTTTCCTGCCAAAAAATATCTCAAAAGGATTGGCTCCTCCGAAAAACGTGGCAAACGTTGCATGAGGATCTCCATGGAAGGTGTAGGTGAAGTTGCCTCCTGGCCCGTCGGACGCTCCTCCGCCTCCTTTAAGGCCTAAAAATGGACACATTTGAGAGAAAACACGTTTTATCTCGATGGAAGATGTAGGCCAAAGGAAGCATGGTGTTAGGCTTGCATAGGGTACAACGGGGCAAAAGTTGCACCAGGGTAAAAGGCTCCTTTGATATTATTTTCCTCTACACCACTAGATTGCACAAAAACTTCCCGCAGGATTTTCCAAAACATCCGCTTTTCAAGATGCACGTGGAAATTTGTCTGATCCTTGACACGATCGTGGGCAGCAACTGATTGATTATGTGCTTATTTGATCTAATATTTGATGTTTTTAAAAATGTTGTAAATTTCAGTAGCAAACGAGAATCGCTAAATTCCTGAACATATTTTGAGATAAAGGTCATCTTAATGACTTTCCGTTTGGTTCTAAATAAAGTAACATGTATGGTATTTGGGGTAAAAGGTGCCCCATGCACAATAATTAACATGATAATAAAAAGCTGCTTTGTTGACAGGACATGGTTAGATTCAGATGGTAAATAGTTGGGTGTTCCCCTTCCAGATAATCACCATATTTATTATGAATATATTTAAAAATATAATCATATCATACAATAAACTACAACTTATTGTTACTTACTATATTGTAAATCTATATTAAATTATTATGGAATCTCCTTCAATGTTTTCAGAATCTTTTCTTTTTAAAATAATTTTGTTTCTGTATTTTTTTTGTAAATTTGTAATGACAATTTTTTTGTTGAACAAAAATATATTCATTTATCAAAATAAACAGAAAATAGTACAAACTTCGCTAAAGTGATTGTTTTGAACAAGAATTAACTTAGACATTATGCAAAACATATTATTTTAACTAAAGTATTTGAATACCACCTTGCCACCAGATAGCACAGGTACCGGTACGTCTGTAAGATGTCTGCTAAAGATCTGGAAAACATCTTCTGTGTAAATATAAACATCCTAGAAAGAGCAGTTACATACATTCTAAACCATAACTGACAGGATGTCTTGCTGATGAGCAACACTAAAAAATACATCTTGCAGATGTAAATGCATACATCAAATAGACGTCTCTGAGATGTTCGTGTGCTATCAGGATTTTTAAACAAATCAAGCCACTTTTATGATTTATTTTCACACAAAATCTCCCATCACCTGATACCACACGTAGCCTACATCATGTAAAGTTTTTGCTCCTCTGCAATATGTCTATAGGACGTTTCCTGTCAGATGTCAAATAGACATTTAGAAAATGTCTTTAAGATGTTGATTTAGAATGTATGTTAAACTGACATTTTAAAGACGTCTATCAGATGTTAGTAAACAGCAGATGCTTTCCAGATGAAGTGATCTTTAACAGACATCTTGCAGACGTACAGCTATCTGGCAACGTTCAATTCTTTCTGCAATCATACATTAGGAGTATGTGGAAAAAAGCACATTTTAGCCCCGTTGTAGCTATACAACCCACTGCGGTAGGCTGTGTATCCCACACTAAATATACGCACGTACAGACCACTTAGATTTAGACAACAGACATCTAATTTCGACGCTTACTGTACATACAATACAGAGCTTTGTTTCCGACTTAAAATATGTTGGTTGAGCACTGCAAGCACAATAAAACCATGACTCCATACGGACAACTTTGTATAGCCATGTATGGATAAATGTCCATGGATTTATTTTTCATTTCAACATAGCCTATATTTGTCTTGTTAGCCTACATCCGACATATTTAAAAGATGAGCAGAAGGATTAAGCATTCGTGGTCAGATAATGTTCACTGCTAAAACGGGTGTGTTTCAGAGATGGAAAAAGCCTACCTTCTTCTCCGTACTGGTCGTATATTTCCCGTTTCTTTGGATCACTGAGAACTTCATAAGCC
Organism: Rhinichthys osculus; assembly: GCA_029959095.1. Lineage (NCBI taxonomy): Eukaryota > Metazoa > Chordata > Actinopteri > Cypriniformes > Leuciscidae > Rhinichthys > Rhinichthys osculus. The sequence continues at coordinate 32,832,121 of JARWKJ010000007.1, read as the reverse complement.
TCCGCGACCTCCTTGAATTTCTCCTCCGCATTGGCCGCCTTGTTTTTGTCAGGATGCCATTTCAGAGCCTGTTTTCTGTACGCTTTTTTGATGTCGTCGTCTGATGCTCCTTTCGCGATTCCCAATATTTTGTAGAAATCTTTGCCCATTTTCTCCTATGCAGAGCGGGTTGGCACCGCTGCCCGAGGAGTCAGTCAGTTCACTGAAAAAGAAGACCGTGAATAAAAGCACCGTCGTGGCTGTCAAACCCTGCCTCTTTAAACCGTGACACAGATGATCAGTTGATCCTGTTGTGTCTGTTTGGAGGCGGTTACTCAGCACTAAAGATCTTGTGTTATTTTAGCCTCTTTAAATAGCCACTGCTCCCTCCCCTGTGCCAGTGCAGCTCTGGACTCAGAGGGCGCTTCAAGAACGTGTGAGCTGAAGCACGTCATTTCCCATTTTCAGATAAATCCATTTTCAGATCTAAAATCCTCTCGCACCAGAAACGCATGAAACGATGTGAAATAGCCTAGCCATTGTCTCTGAGAATGTTGTCTATCTATCTATCTATCTATCTATCTATCTATCTATCTATCTATCTATCTATCTATCTATCTATCTATCTATCTATCTATCTATCTATCTATCTATCTATCTATCTATCTATCATCCAGGTCTGTTCAATCTATCCATCCATCCATCCATCCAGGTATGTTCAATCCACATGAAGACAAGATCTGACAAGAAAGAGGTTCCACTTTAATACCCATTTAGGCTACATTTTTTTTTAAAAAATAGGCCTATATGTAAACCAATTCTAAATACTTTGTATAGCTATATGTGAGCTAAACTATGGATTTATCATTGCTTTGGTACAAAATGCATTCAGTGACGACATCTTTCATTTTACATGAATTCTTTTCGCACTTAGACACAAACATCATCAAAACTTTTAATTAGACAGGCCGATTTGCACGTATAGGCCTACATACTTTTTTCAAAACGGTTTAACTTAAGTTTTAAAACCTAGAACAAGACAGAAATTTGCTACATTTCTACAGTAATACCATATTGAAATACCTATTCTAAATCTAAAAAATCAAATATCAAAACAATTAGATGTATCTGATCTTTCAACGTGTTTTTTTCTTTCCCTCTTTTTTCCTCTCTCTTTCTCTTGCATTCCTTCTTCCATATTACAGCTTTGATTATTGCTATTGATGTGTGTATATACAGTATATATATATATATATATATATATATATATATATATATATTTATATATAAAATGAGCATTGTTCTACATATTAGGAAACTTATAATAGAGATACACTCACCTAAAGGATTATTAGGAACACCATACTAATACTGTGTTTGACCCCCTTTCGCCTTCAGAATTGCCTTAATTCTACGTGGCATTGATTCAACAAGGTGCTGAAAGCATTCTTTAGAAATGTTGGCCCATATTGATAGGATAGCATCTTGCAGTTGATGGAGATTTGTGGGATGCACATCCAGGGCACGAAGCTCCCGTTCCACCACATCCCAAAGATGCTCTATTGGGTTGAGATCTGGTGACTATGGGGGCCATTTTAGTACAGTGAACTCATTGTCATGTTCAAGAAACCAATTTGAAATGATTCAAGCTTTGTGACATGGTGCATTATCCTGCTGGAAGTAGCCATCAGAGGATGGGTACATGGTGGCCAGGGATGGACATGGTCAGAAACAATGCTCAGATAGGCTGTGGCATTTAAACAATGCCCAATTGGCACTAAGGGGCCTAAAGTGTGCCAAGAAAACATCCCCCACACAATTACACCACCACCACCAGCCTGCACAGTGGTAACAAGGCATGATGGATCCATGTTCTCATTCTGTCCAAATTCTGACTCTACCATCTGAATGTCTCAACAGAAATCGAGACTCATCAGACCAAGCAACATTTTTCCAGTCTTCAACTGTCCAATTTTGGTGAGCTCTTGCAAATTGTAGCCTCTTTTTCCTATTTGTAGTGGAGATGAGTGGTACCCGGTGGGGTCTTCTGCTGTTGTAGCCCATCCGCCTCAAGGTTGTGCGTGTTGTGGCTTCACAAATGCTTTGCTGCATACCTCGGTTGTAACGAGTGGTTATTTCAGCCAAAGTTGCTCTTCTATCAGCTTGAATCAGTCGGCCCATTCTCCTCTGACCTCTAGCATCAACAAGGCATTTTCGCCCACTGGACTGCCGCATACTGGATGTTTTTCCCTTTTCACACCATTCTTTGTAAACCCTAGAAATGGTTGTGCGTTAAAATCCCAGTAACTGAGCAGATTGTGAAATACTCAGACACAGTAGAGATATATACTCAACACAATTTTACACACACACACACACACACACACACACACACACACACACACACACACACACACACACACACACACACACACACACACACACTGCACATAGATGTATCTGAACACCTGCAGGTGTTAGTCTTTGAGTTATGCATTTAATGCATTTAACCATGCATTTAAAAGGGGAAACTTAGTAATAATTTTGTACTGTAGTGTAAGCATGGACTATGTAACATACACTATAGTAAATTAGGCAGTAGAAAATGTCATTCTTGTTTTGTAAAGAAAACATAAAAAAAACATTGCATAATGCTCCTGTTGTTAGTGTTTTTAGCTCGTTGTTTTAAGAGTGACAAAGTGTGTTTGTTTGTTGACAATATTAACTATAATTTATTATCATTCATTCAACTTTACCAATTTATTAGGTTGCTCTTCAATGTTTTCACCCAACAAACATACTTTGTCACTCATAAAACGAGCTAAAACACTAACAACAGTTATACAGCTTTCTTTTGTAAAATTTCTTTGCAAAACAAGAATGTTTACATTATAGTACAAAATATTTCCTAATTGTTCCCATTTTGAATAGATGGTACTGAAATTGAGAGACTAACATCTGTGTAGGAGTTCATCCAATTCCTTTTCAGTTTTAGATTCAGAATATATTTAAATATGGTAGCAAATTGCTGTCTTATGCAGTATTATGTTTTTAACTTAAGTTTAAAAGTTTTGAAAAGTGTAAGTTAACTTGCAAATTTTCATGTAGGTTCATAGAGTTTTGGTGGTTTGTGTCTGAGTGAGAAATGAATTGATATAATTTGAAAGATGTCATCATTGAATGCATTGTTCTTCAATTATTATATTGGCTCCTGCCATTTAACACCAGTTCTAAACAATCTGTCTTTTAGATAACCTTTAGACTAATATGGGAGACTTTTATGATTCATATTACATGCAGACAACAAGGTTATTATTAAGTATAGCCTAACGCCTAAGTGAAAGCCCTTAGGCTATAGCGTAAAGCTTTAGCTCAATAAGATACAACAAAGCACATCAGAAGCTAAGCAAAGTTGATGCAGGCTATTACACGTCATTTTCTGAAAATAGATGGAAAATCTGACATTAACAGACAGCACTCTAAGTATAGTAGTGGCAGCCTGCCATCAAAAGATCCTATTTCCTCTCTATCCCAACCTGTCCCCTTCACCCAGACCGACTTTGCATATTTGAAGTAGGCCTATCTTTGAAAAAATATTAGATAACGAGTCTGAATACACTGTAAAATGTGATCAGGCACCCACAGGTTTGCTTTTAGAAATGACCATGTTTGGTCTGTGAACAATATTGCCGATCCACACTAGCCTACATAGTTTTTTAGAATTGCGTACACACTAAAAGTGGTACTTGAGGCCCACAGTGAAACCATTCACTCATCTCTTCAGACAAAGTCTTTAAAACGCGCAAGCACATTTGTAAAACAAACTCTTTTTTTTGCAAAATGCTAAACACAGTTTTCTACATTAGACACACACATAATTCAATAATTAATATCCCATTCCTCCAACGATCATGTGTGAAAATACTTATAAATTGATCACTTATAGAAATCAAACCTCAATGTTTTCAGAAAGAAATAATTTTTTACCCTCTTCATTTCTGTTTATAGTGTAAAATTTGATCACTTAGAAATCAAAACTCAATTTGAGGGGGAAAAAATGCACCCTTGCATTTCAGTTTATTTGTAAATATCCTGAATGCACAAGTCAAATAGGCCTTCTATTTCTACAGCACTTTATACAATAGGCCTACAGATTGTTTCAAAGCAGCTTCACAATGTAACACGTTCAAATTCTGCTATAAAACAGCTCTAATAAGCCAAAAGTGTCACTATTCAGTTCAAGTCACTTCATTAGGCTATATTTTTTCAGTTCAGTTCAATAAAGTGTATCAATTGTGTGTATGTGTGCACATAGGCCTACATGTAGCCTACATGTGACACACTCCCATGCACTCCACTGCACACTGAACAAGCAATGACACAAGATAGTAGTGTTTTACATTTTTTGAATGAAGTGGTTGCTTTTGCAAGAGATGTGTGACGTTTTGCATCTTGTGTGCGTTATTGTGTGTAGAGTTTTGAGAAATGAAGCCATAGTTTCAGAAAAGTGTGTGTAAGCAATAAAACACTGTAACACACACCGCCGCAGTTCCATCTGCTGGTTAGCCTCGGTACTGCACGACATTTCCCGGCGAGAAGAGGACAAACCACCCCACTGAACTCCATCCTCTGGGAAGAGATATGACTCAGCGTTAATGAGCTCAAAATATAACAACAGACCACAAATTAAGTAGTAAGCTTACTTAAAACTATTTCTCGCATGAATCGTTCTATTTAAATAGCTGTTTGTCTTTTACATCATGGATAGCTTCCGCGGTTTGTTTGATAAACTCGACAGGAATAAAGACGGTTTTATATCTCGTGAGGAGCTGCAGAGTGAAATGCGAAGGATAGGTGTGGAACCAGTGTGTGAAAAGGTTCAAGTAAGATTTTCTACTGATATCAATTGCAGAGATCATGTCAAGGAATCATTCTTTTATGTAGCCTATCTGGAGATACAATTATTTTCTGTGTGAACAAATTAACAGCCTACAATTCTTTCGTTCAGGCAATCTTGTCAAATTATGACCAAAACGAGGATGGACGTCTTAGCTATCAGGAATTTCTTATTTACATAATGGACAGAGAGAAGAAATGGAAAATAGATTTCCATGCCCTTGACAGAAATAAATGTGGTAAGTTGTCTGTGCATATCATTCTTATGTTTTAACTGAAACAGCTTACAGTAGGCCTACTGTTATAGAATTGGCATTTGTGCAGTGGTGTACAATGTTCTCACTAGGCCTACTGTACAAAACAGTGTAAAAAAAATATACTTTAAATAATTAATATATTAATCGTATTATTTTCTATTATATGTAACATGATCTGTATTGTCTTAGAACTGCACATTTCAATTTGGATATTACTTTGATAGTCACCTCTGGAAACATCAATCTTACAGTTGTTGTTTTTTTTACAATCGCTTTAGGGCACATTTCTCAATACTTAGGTCACTTTTTCAAATCTCTTCACACAGTTCTCCTGACCGACTTTTATATTGGCATGGCACAGCAGTTAATTTGACATTCAAAATGCACTAAATCTATAAAAATACTTCAAATGTCATTCTTCCATAACACTCGCAAAGGTTTTCCCCCAACAAACATATCACCCATAAAACAACCTAAAAAAACACACACAACAGGAGCATTATACAATGTTTTCTTTTGTAAAAGATGAATCTTGGCCAAACAGTTAATCTCACCTCCAAAACTCACTCAGACCAACAAAACACTTCATGTAGCCTATGTCTCAAAATAAGCTCGTTCCACCATAACGGTGCAGATCCACTTGTCCGTGCGACACTTCTGTTGCGCCGCGCTCCACTTTATTCTATGGGTGACGTCACGCGACTTTAACGCGCCCGCAAAGCATCCCGGGAAGGCGGCGCTTCATTTGGAAAAATGCTGCGCGTCAAAAAGCTGGCCGATGCCCATCTTTATGCAAATTAATTCCGTTGAACGCGACGCGACTATCCAATAGAAGCAGAGCATATGTAGACGGGGGGAAGTCTCTCGCAGGTCCTCTGTTCTAGACTGGCCGCTGGCTCAACGCGACACCACGCTACAGTCGTGTAGCAAAAGTGGATCTCTACCGTAACACTGGCGAAAAAAAAAAGTGGCTGCTTGTTTAAATTGCGTAAAGCGATACTCCACCCAAAAAGGTTTCTTTCTTCTGCTGAACACAAAGGAAGATATTTTGAAGAACGATTGGAACCAAACAGTTGTTTGGCACCATTGGCTTCCATAGTAGAAAAAAAATACTATGGAAGTCAATGGTGCCAAAGTTCCAATCGTTCTTCAAAATATCTTCCTTTGTGTTCATCAGAAGAAAGAAACTCATACAGGTTTGCAACAACTTGAGGGTGAGTAAATTATGACAGAATTTTGGGTGGAGTATCCCTTTAATAAAAATGGGCTAAAGCTGTACATTCTGTCAACTTAATTTGACTGTGTTCAATCCACTTAAATATATGTAAAATTGAGGTTTACTTAATCCGTTTGTTTTGGGATTACATGATTGATTTGTGTTGCATTATAGTAAGTTTAACAGTTTTGAAAAGATTATATAAACATGTGCAAAAATGTTGGTGGTATCTATTTGAGTTTAAATGAGAAAAGAATTAATGTAAATTGAAAGTTAGTGAATGCATTTTGTGCCAAAGCAATGATAAATGATCTACAGTTTAGCTCACATATTGTGTAAAGAGTTTTGAAAAAGTGACCTAAGGCTATTGAGAAATGTGTATAGCGATTGTAAAAAAAACTGTAATTAGAAACATGCATTTTCTGTAAAGCTGCTTTGAAAAAGATATGTATTGTGAAATACATATCTTTAATATACAAATAAATATGACTTTAATTGAAAGTTATTTCCCTTTGATTAGGGGCAATTGACCTGGAGGATATCATGACTCTGTTTAAGGAATTAGGTTTGGTCATATCAAAACCCAATGCAAAAAGAATCATTCAAATGTAAGAGACCTGATGCTGCTGCCTTCACATTTGCAATATTTTATAATGATATTTGATATTAATTTCTATGCCATTGGTAACAATGCCATATAGAAAATAAATGTCACATCAAAATCACTCCATGTTTTTGTATAATGGGGGCAGATACCTTGACATCTACAGGTTTATGTAAATCTTAAATAGACCTTGTGTTCTGATACAGTTTATAATAAATGCATGAAATCAATGAAATGCTTAGGAATTTGTATTGCTTGGATTATTATTATTAACATTAAACTCTGATTGTCTTTAGGATGGATGAAGACAACTCTATGACAGTAGACTGGGATGAATTCCTCCAGCACGTCATAATCAACCCAGCAGAAAACATTGGAGAATTAGTATCTTCCTGGAAACATAACCTGGTAAAAACAAAATCAGCTATTTCAAAAATACCTTTAAACTTTAAAATAATAATTGACCCAAAAGGGAAATTATCTCATTATTTGCTCACCCCAATGCTGTGAGATATGACACATTGATTATGCCATTGGAGCCATATTAATTACTTTTATACTTTATGTGCTTTTTGGAGCATCAAACTTTTGGTCACCATTCACTTGCATTGTGTGGACCTTGAGAGCTAAGATATTATTTTAAAAATATTTGTGTTCCGCAGAGAAAGTCATACTTTACATAAAGACATGTGAGTAATGACAGTAAATGAGGGGGGAAAAAAAGATTTTGCACATACGTTTATTCTGAACTGTTCATCATCAGGTTTATAAAAGGATGTTGACTTTTTAGGTGTTTGATGTAGGAGAGAGTCGCTCTTTGTCTATTGAGTTAACCCAGGACGGGACTGACCTGTCGATCTGGGGGAACTTTATACTGGCCGCAGGCTTGGCGGATGCAGTGTCCAGAACTGTGACAGCACCAATCGACCTGTTAAAGACACGACTTCAGGTATTTTTTTGTCAGTCAAAAAAAATATATATATATATTTTTTTTTTACACTTGCTGTTAAATTCACTTAAATGTCTTTGATTTTAAATCCAAAGAAATGAAAGTATGAGTGTTGTTGTTGTATACAACTTAAGATACACCTTAGAGAAATGATTGCTCAAAATGACTCATTCATATTGGTTTATTTTGCCAGTAAAGAAAGATCATTTAAATATACAATAAAAAAATAAAACTAATAAATATTAACATACTTCCCCAATTGATTGATTACATTAAGAATTACAAACATTAAACGTTTTCTGAAATGTTGTTTAATTATGCAAATGAGGCACTATCTAATTAAATATTCCCTTCTTTGCCTACATTCCCAGAACAGAAATTGAAACTTTGGAAATAAAAACCAGGTTAAAAATTCATGTTTCATTTTGTTGATTTCATATTAGAGTTAATGGTTTTTACAGTGGGGATTTTGGATTTCTCTTTTGAATATTCCATAAATCAGAAAATACACTCAACAGCCAGAACAAAATACAACTTTGGCCAGTCAATCTTTTTGTTCTATATAAGAAACCTATATATTTCTGTCTTGAGCTGGCTTAACTCGGTGCATGACAAGTTTTCAAAACGATCACATTCACACGGATCTGACTAAGAAACGACTAAAAACGCTATATTCTGCTGCCAGGCCAGTAGGTGGCGATGTCAGTTTGTTATTCGCCTATAGATTGAACAGTAACACATGCGCATGACGTCATCATTTTCACAAATTCATGGTTTTGTAGTTTACACAGAGACAATAACGGTATCGTTTTCAAAAATTTGCACTTTGAAGCCCGTTTTCACCAAAACTGAACTTTACACAATGTCGATGTTGCAAAATTGGTCACCTATTAAATAGTCGATTAAGCCATTTAGCAGCTCTACAGAAGACAGTAGTGTCGTCATCCAGCTCAATTCAGTTCGAGATTTGGTTCTCATCCAAAGGTGTCAGTGCAGTCAAATCGATAATGCAGTATACTGGATATTACTATTTCAGTTAAATTAAGAGTATATACCATATGTGTTATGTATTTGTAAACTGAGTGTGTGATCTAACAATAGTAGCCTAACACACTGCAATATACTGGGTAGGTTTTTGGATCCAAAGCTGTGTCTCTGGGACTCCGAGAGCTGCAGACTGGAGGTTTTAGATCCTTGTGGCAAGGAAATGCTGTGAATGTTCTTAAAGGAACACCTCAATCAACGCTTCAGTGCTTCATCTATGCCCAGGTGAGCACTCAAACATGCACAAGCATTCACTCACATGTGCACAGATGTTCAAACATTCTTTATGTCACCCTCCCAACAGATGAGGATGAGCACTCTGGGCGAGAGGGACAGTCTGTCGGTCCATCAGAGGTTTGGACTGGGCTGTGTGTCAGGGGCTGTGGCACATGCTGTGTTCTACCCCTTAGAGGTATCACAGTGACACAACAGGTTGGAGCTCCTTACTGTTAGGTGTTGTCTGTCAAATATGTCGTTTTTCAGAGTACAATACACCTTGCGTAATTTAAAATTCTTTCTCCCTTCTTTACTTTCCGGCAAAGACAGGCAAAGCTTTTTTTAGTGTTAATACAACAACATTTTTAATTTTTTATCTTTGTATTGTATCATTTTCCATGCTCCCAAAAAGAATGATGGCAAATGTAATTTTGTCACACGAACTTGTTGCGTTATATAATGGCTAAATGCATAAATAAATGGCTAAATATTTTTGCCTCAGATTAAAAAAAATTAAAATGATAATAATTGTCTGTAATCGTGGCGAGCGACCCAGGGTTATTATAGCTAACTAAAACGAAAACCATTAAAAAAAAATCCTACTTGAAATAAAATGAATGTTAACTAAAATAAAATCATAAAGAACTTTAATTTTATTTCAGCTAGCTTCTCATTTTCATTTAGTTTATCTTGATGTATTAAAACAACTAAAACCAAAGCTAAAATAAAAATTAATAAAAACTATATAGACATATTAAATAATAAAAATGGCAAAAAGAAAACATTATTTAACCAGCAACATTATTTAAGACTTAAGACATAATACTTTATTAACTAAAATTAAAATTCAATTTAATTCAAAATAAATAAACCTATAGTATCTCAATTATACTAAAATAACACAGATTGTGACATAAGGATTAAAATGAAATTTAGGGTATATAGTTATAACAGTAACACTTTACAACAAGGTTTAATTTATTAACATTAGTTAATGTATTAACTAACACAAACTAAACAAGTTTATAAAAACACATCTGTTCATTGTTTATTCATGTTACTTCACAGTGCATTAACTAATGTTAACAAATGCAACTTTTGATTTGAATAATGTATCAGTAAATGTTGAAATCAACATTAACTAAGATTAATAAATGCTGTAAAACTATTGTTCATTCTTAGTTCATGTTAACTAATGTAGTTAACTAATGAAACCTTATAGTAAAGTGTCACTGTTATAATTAAAAGAAATAAAGTTGCTGTTGCAAGAAATAAAGCCACAATTGCAAAATATTAAGTTACAATATGCCATTTCAACTCACAATTATTAGAAATGTGAGGTAAAGTGACATTGTGAGATATACTGTATAGTCACAATAAATGAAAAAAAGTGTAACTATGATAAATAGTCACAATAGTGACTGTGAATTACAAGAAATAAAGTTGCAATTATGAGAATTCATACATATACAGTACAAGTACTTTCCATATTAGTAATTTTTCATCAACAATACAAAGTGTTTAGTTAACGTTCAGAACCTATTAGAGTAACCCGGTTATCTTCCTTGACTTATACAGTACATATACCCTAAGTTGATTGACGTTTTCTTTCTTTTTTCCAACGGCAGGTGCTGAAAGTGAGACTCAATCTTCAGCCGGCCGGCACCTACAATGGAGTACTGGGATGTGCCAAGCTGATTTACCAGAACGAGTCCGTGGCAGCTTTCTACCGAGGGTTCAAACCCAGCATTCTCTGCATGATCCCTTATGCTGGAGTGGAATGTGCAGTGCATCAGGTATTCCAGACGAGAGGAGGCATCTGAGTATTCATTTAAGAAGAGACTACACAACTGCTTTTACTTTCAGGCAGTGTGGCTTTATTTTCTTCTCACCAAGTTAAAAGTCATCAGCCATTAGCATGAAACCTTTCTCCTCTTGCAGTCAATCATGAGCTGGGCAAGACAGGATCCAGAGCAAGTCAGTGACTCCAAGCTGTTCCTCTTCAGTTTTGCTGCATTTGCATCGGGACAGGCCACCAGTTACCCTCTTGCTGTCATTAGAACACAACAGCAAGCTCAAGGTGAACGTTAAACCCGAACTGATAATATTTACTTTCATCAACCTTTATCAAAACAAAAATCTGGCTATTTATACCGCTATTTATACCTTTCTCATGGAACTTTTTTCGGAAATTAAGTTGGACGTTTGTCTAGCATTTTTTATTTGTTACTGCTTGTTTCAAAAGTAATGTTCCCGTAATGTTGAAGAATGATAAAAAAGGAATGCTCCATTAAAGGCGCGCTGAAGTGCCGTGAAACGCGCAGCATTATTCAATGTGTTGATGTCATTTCCACTGAAACAGGAAGACAGGGCAGGACATATTGAACAACCCCTCCACTTTTTAAATAGCCAATAGCGTTCATTCGCCCCAGTGTAAAGCGTATTTACACTGTCTGGATCGTTCCCTATCACATATATAGTGCACTATATGCCATTCACTATGTAGAAAATAGTAATTTTGTGTGAACAAGTGACAGATTTTAGCGGCGGCTATATTTTATAGTGTACGGGGCGGGACACTTTAGACTCTAGAGAGATTTGATTGGACAGAAAATCTGATGAGAAGCTGAGGTGCAGAGTGTCATCAAAATCATTGATCCATATTGACAGAAGTGAGAGTTTTTTTTACGCTTATATCTTCGTCATTGTTTTGGAGCACACTAGCTTATAGATAACCTTAAGGCTACCATATTCATACTAAAAGCCAAAAAACTTCCATTTTGATTTCATGGGAACTTTAACATTCATAACTATGAAAAAAAATGTGTTTTTAAAGCATTTAAACAAACTAAACTGACTAAATGAAACATTCAGAAAAACGTTTTCATAACTTGTGTTATGTTGTGTTAATATGTTCTCTGAACATTTAGAGGATATTCATCTCGGACTGTGTGAACGTATCAGTATTTGTCTTATGAATTTCTTTAGCATTTACTAAATATATATCTGTAATTTATGGAAGCTTGTTTCCGCCACAGAATGAAAAATAAAAAAGGTAATTGCGACTTTTTATCTCACAATTGCGAGTTTACATCTCGCAATTCTGACTTTATTTCTCAGAATTGCGAGATATAAAGTCAGAATTGCGAGATATAAAGTCAGAATTGTGTGTTATAAAATCGCAGTTGCGTGTTATAAAGTCAGAATTGCGAGATATAAAGTCAGAATTGATTGATATAAAGTCGCAATTGCGTGTTATAAAGTCAGAATTGCGAGATATAAAGTCAGAATTGCGTGATATAAAATCGCAATTGCGTGTTATAGTCAGAATTGCGAGATATAAAGTCAGAATTGTGAGATATAAAGTCAGAATTGCGTGATATAAAATCGCAGTTGCGTGTTATAAAGTCAGAATTGCGAGATATAAAGTCAGAATTGATTGATATAAAGTCGCAATTGCGTGTTATAAAGTCAGAATTGCGTGTTATAAAGTCAGAATTGCGAGATATAAAGTCAGAATTGCGTGATATAAAATCGCAATTGCGTGTTGTAAAGTCAGAATTGCGAGATATAAAGTCAGAATTGCGTGATATAAAATGGCAGTTGCGTGTTATAAAGTCAGAATTGCGTGATATAAAATCGCAATTGCGTGTTATAAAGTCAGAATTGCGAGATATAAAGTCAGAATTGCGTGATATAAAATCGCAATTGCGTGTTATAGTCAGAATTGCGAGATATAAAGTCAGAATTGTGAGATATAAAGTCAGAATTGCGTGATATAAAATCGCAGTTGCGTGTTATAAAATCGCAGTTGCGTGTTATAAAGTCAGAATTGCGAGATATAAAGTCAGAATTGATTGATATAAAGTCGCAATTGCGTGTTATAAAGTCAGAATTGCGAGATATAAAGTCAGAATTGCGTGATATAAAATCGCAATTGCGTGTTATAAAGTCAGAATTGCGAGATATAAAGTCAGAATTGCGTGATATAAAATCGCAATTGCGTGTTATAAAGTCAGAATTGCGAGATATAAAGTCAAAATTGCGTGATATAAAATCGCAGTTGCGTGTTATAAAGTCAGAATTGCGAGATATAAAGTCAGAATTGATTGATATAAAGTCGCAATTGCGTGTTATAAAGTCAGAATTGCGTGATATAAAGTCGAAATTGCGTGTTGTAAAGTCAGAATTGTGAGATATAAAGACTAAAAAGTTAGTCTTTTTTCCCCCTTAGAATTGGCCTGATAACTCCCAATTGCGAGTTTATATCTCACAATTCTGAGAAAAGATGTCAGAATTTCGAGATATAAACTCGCAATTATGTGTTATAAAGTCAGAATTGCGAGATGTAAACTCGCAATTGTGAGAAGAAAAGTCAGAATTGTGAGATAAAAAGTCGCAATTCTGTCTTTTTTTCTCGCAATTGCGACTTTATTTCTCATAATTGCGACTTTATATCTCGCAATTACGACTTTATTTCTCAGAATTGCGACTTTAAATCTCGCAATTGCGACTTTATTTCTCAGAATTGCGACTTTATATCTCGCAATTGCGACTTTATTTCTCACAATTGCGAGATATAAAGTCAGAATTGCGTGATATAAAATCGCAGTTGCGTGTTATAAAGTCAGAATTGCGAGATATAAAGTCAGAATTGATTGATATAAAGTCGCAATTGCGTGTTATAAAGTCAGAATTGCGTGATATAAAGTCGAAATTGCGTGTTGTAAAGTCAGAATTGTGAGATATAAAGACTAAAAAGTTAGTCTTTTTTCCCCCTTAGAATTGGCCTGATAACTCCCAATTGCGAGTTTATATCTCACAATTCTGAGAAAAGATGTCAGAATTTCGAGATATAAACTCGCAATTATGTGTTATAAAGTCAGAATTGCGAGATGTAAACTCGCAATTGTGAGAAAAAAAGTCAGAATTGTGAGATAAAAAGTCGCAATTCTGTCTTTTTTTCTCGCAATTGCGACTTTATTTCTCATAATTGCGACTTTATATCTCGCAATTACGACTTTATTTCTCAGAATTGCGACTTTAAATCTCGCAATTGCGACTTTATTTCTCAGAATTGCGACTTTATATCTCGCAATTGCGACTTTATTTCTCACAATTCTGACTTCATATCTCGCAATTGTGAGATAAAAAGTCGCAATTATTTGTATTAATTTTTTTATTCAGTGGCGGAAACAAGCTTCCATAGTAATTTGATCACTGTGCTGTTGTCTTTTCTCTCACAACCTCAGCTTTCTGTTCGACCTCGCAGAAGACTGCGGATGCTCTTCAAGGACTCGTCGGCATCTATGAGAAAAATGGAGTCCGAGGTTTTTATAACGGAATGGGTGCTAGCTTTGTGAGAGCTGTTCCCTGTGCTTTGCTGAATTACACCCTGACCTCAAAATTCGAGACATTGCTTTCTTCATTGTCCTAATAATGGTTTTGAGTCAATGTTTTTTTTTAATTGTTTTCTATTTATTTGAATTATGTCAGATCACGTACATTCCTGTGTTACCTAATGTTATGGTGACGACATATGACTATGGTTAGTATATGGTATCAGTTTTTGATATCTGAGCCTTTTAACAAGTACACAAGCACCATATCAGTATTTTGTTCATCCTTGTTGTCATTTGGGTTAATATTTCATCTGCAACCATGTTTTTTTGTCATGAAATGTTAATCATGTTACCAACCTTCCTGACATCAACAATCATTATTTGCTTGGTGCTTTATGATGTACTTAATCATTATGACACAGGTGATAAAGTGAAAAAGTGTTTTTTTCATTATAATTTTCTGTTATTTTTGCTTGTGGTCCAAGCCCTGGACGTCACTAAAGTATTGAGACACCTCTGCGGAATATGTGCAAAAATTAATTTTGCTGTGAGTAAGTTTAACTTGTTGCATTTAGGCTACTGTGCAAGCGTTTAAATGGTTGCTTTTCCTTCTTATCTAATGTATATGTATAATTATGTAGCCTATTTTCACAGTGTTACAACTGTAATAAAAATTTACAATTGGCAGTATTTAAACATCCCACAAAATGTCAATTTTCCATTTTTCACAAAGAACCAAACTATACCGTTAATTAACTGAAACGAAAGAGCGATGATTGATGATGGTAGATGGAGTGAGTCTCAATGAGTTTCAATGAGCAAAAAAAAAGAAAAAAAAAAAGAATGAGGACTAGCGAATTTCAAACTTGTAATATAATCACATACTTCTGAAGATTTTTAGAATTATTTTGACAAAAATGAGTCTTTATAGATGAGATATAGGGGAGTCTGGGGCTAGTAGTCACAAGGGCTAGGCTATATAAAAGTCCAATTACATAAATTCTGGTTATCTTTTTTTGGATGTTTGGTACTTTGTCTTAATTTATAGGGCTTTTTTTGTGTGAATTCTGTCCTCAAATTAAAATCAACACAATAAACACTATACAACCAGTACATTCAGACGAGAGTCAACTACGAGTTGTGTTAATAACAGTCATACATTTAAAGGGATAGTTCAC
This sequence comes from Rhinichthys osculus, assembly GCA_029959095.1. Taxonomy (NCBI): domain Eukaryota; kingdom Metazoa; phylum Chordata; class Actinopteri; order Cypriniformes; family Leuciscidae; genus Rhinichthys; species Rhinichthys osculus. The sequence continues at coordinate 32,816,440 of JARWKJ010000007.1, read as the reverse complement.
CCAAAAATTTTAATTCTGTCATTAATTATTCACCCTCATGTTCCAAACCTGTAAGACTTTCGTTCATCTTCGGATTAAATTAGGCTAAACCGCTCAATTCATAGTTTTACAATCTCTATGAACTTTCTGAAGTTACAAAGTGGTAGTTGCGTAGCTGTCATTGGAGGGACAGAAAGCTCTCAGATTTCATTAGAAAGATCTTCATTTGTGTTCCGAAGATGAACGAAATTTTGTGTTGGAACGACGTGATGTAAATGATGACAGAATTTACATTTTTGGGTGAACTATCCCTTTAAGTTTGGGGCAAGTTTAATTTGAATATTATACAAAAATAGGCCTAAATTAAAAATCACTTTTACATTACTTTCCAAAATCCTTTAAAATATCGTCATTTGCAGACAGCGAGCACCACTGGACGGAACAGTGGCTTTATCCACAAATGTAAAACTATGAAAGTGACCCCCAATTTTTCTGTTAAGGTCTATATATATAAATCCTTGTCTACCTCCTGTAACAAAAAGACTAGGCTACTAAAACTTTGAATGTATGCTCACTTTTTGAGGTTTTTGTATAATCTTTATTTAATAGCCTATTATATTTTGTGGGGAGGATTGTTATATTTATCTGATCTGTTTAATCAATATTTCCTCATTTATTTATTTATTTATTTATTTATTATTTTGTATTCTGTAAGTAAATTTTTAATAATCATAAAAAATGTTTATATTATATATATATATATAAAAAGACGGAATAGTAGCTGTTCGCCTATTCTTTACGACGCCACAAGAGGACACCATGCACATACATCAGCGAAACGAAGCAAACTGTTCTGGTTACGTGGCCATAGTGACGTCGTCGACAGAGTTGACGTTTCACAAACATGGCGTCGCAGCAGAATGAAGTGGATGAGCTGTTCGATGTAAAAAATGCCTTTTACATCGGCAGTTATCAACACTGCATTAACGAAGCCCAAAAAGTAAAGGTGAGTGTCCTGAAAATATTCTTCATGGCACAGAAGCATTCTTACTGAAATGCTTAACGTTATAGATTCTACTTGTGTCTGTTAGCATTCGGCTAATTCATTATAGTTTCTCTATATTTTAACAAGACTGTAATTAACAAATGACAACCAACCACGGGTAAATTACATGTTTTATATTTATTTTATAGACACCAGGGCCAGAAAAGGAAGCAGAGAAGAACATTTTCCTGTACAGAGCATATATTGCTCAGGTAAGTTCTGTTTAGCATCAGTCTGTTGTGGTGCTGTGTTGGTTTGATGTTGATGAGAATAAACTAATCGAAGTCGAACACCAAGCCGTGTGTGTGTGTGTGTGTGTGTGTGTGTGTATGTATGTATGTATGTATGTATGTATGTATGTATGTATGTATGTGTGTGTGTATTGTGTGGTTATGTTCACAATTCACATATACTTATGTTTTTGATTTAGTGCTGTTAATTTTGAGTTCTAATTACATGATGATTTCTGTTGTCTTCTCAGAGGAAGTATGGTGTGGTTCTGGATGAAATAAAGCCCAGCGCCTCTGAGGAGATGCAGGCTGTTAGGATGTTTGCCGAGTTCCTGTCCGATGTAGGCAAGAGGTATGTGCAGTAAAACTGTCACATTTTTATTTATTGTTTCAAGCTATATATAACTAAAAACCTAGATACATACAGGTTAGCCATTGGGTCTATCAATCAAAGGTATAGTGTAGTTCGCCCAAAAATGAAAATTCTATCAATAATTTAGTCACCCTCATGTTGTTCCAAACCCGTAAGCCATTCGTTCATTTTCAGAACACAAATGAAGATTATTTTAATAAAATCTGAGAGCTTTCTGTCCCATGACAACCTATGCAACTACCACTTTCAAGCCCCAGAAATGTAGTACAGACATTATTAAAGTAATCCATATGATTAGTGGTTTAACCTCAATTTTATTAAGTGACGCAAGTGCTTGTTTGCGAGAAAACCCCCCCGCCACTTTATTTACTTAGTTACCACGAAGCATGGCCGTTGTTTTGACGCGAGAGCAGACGTTGCGTGAACGCGTGTTGGAGATTGATATTTTTAAAATTAAGTGTTAAATAGTTGTTGTTTTTTTGCGTAAACTAAGCCCTTGCATCGCTTCATAAAATTGAGGTTAAAACACTGGAGTCCCATCGATTATTTTAAAGATGTCTTTTCTACCCTTCTGGGGCTTGAAAGTGAAACTGTGCCGATGGAGGGACAGAAATCTCTCAGATTTAATTTACTAAAAAGATCTTCATTTATGTTCCAAAGATGAACGAAAGACTTGCGTGTTTAGAACGACACGACGTGTGTAATTAATTAGAGTATTAATTTTTGGGTCAATTTTTGGCCTAAATGATTAGGCATGAAGTGAACTATACCATACAATGCTTTTCTTAGGGATGCAATAGTGGCAGAACTGGACAAAAAGATGGCTAAGAGTGTTGATGTTTCCAACACCACCTTCCTGCTGATGGCGGCCTCCATCTATCTGCACGAGATGAACACAGATGCTGCGTTACGTACCCTGCACCAGGGAGAGAGTCTGGAGTGGTGAGGCTGGAGTTTTCATTAATAGTTTATGAGTGGGATTACAATGTATAAGTTGCTCACTGTCAATTTGTATTTCTCTTGTAGCATGGCCATGACTGTCCAGGTACTTCTAAAGTTGGACAGAGTTGATATGGCAAGGTATTGTTTGTTTATTCATTTATTTATTTTAGGTTTATATGTGTGTGTGTGCACGCGTGAATGCTTAGCTATTTGCATGTTTTATAAAAAAAAAAAATGTAACGTAGCATAATCAGAAAGAGCTTTATTTGTAGTAACAGTAATACAGCATTTTCTCCACCATACAATGTTTTAAAATTAATCGCATGCCATTTAGCAGCACAAGTCATCCAGCTTGTATTAATATGATACCGATCAGCCACCGATCTAACGCACGTATTATGTTGTAACACACTCAAACATATTTTTAGTATGATTGTTTTGACCAAGTAAAACAGCGCTGTGTTACCCCACATTTTTTATTTGTCAAATAAACCTGTACAAGTAGTAATTCAGCAAAACTTTAATACATAAACATGATTTTGCATTCCATCAACTGCGGAGGTGAAGACGACAACTCCCATGATTCCACGCTCTTTCACGGTGTCATCAAGCTACGCCTTTGTTATTGTTTCGAATAAGCGACCTCTAGCGGCGAAACTTGCACACTGTGCCTTTAATGCCTTTGAATGTGTTATTTTCATGGATGTGTTGCGTTCACAGAAAGGAGCTAAAGAAGATGCAAGACCAAGATGAAGATGCCACTTTGACTCAGCTTGCTACAGCCTGGGTCAACCTTGCCATGGCGAGTATTCAAGTCAATGTGAAATTAAAATAATTTACTTTCTTAACGGGCATTCCTTGGTGCATGTCATCCTAAAGAAAAAAAAAGTTTTATTTGTTCATTATCTTTCATCAAAATGTAATAACTTTCCTCTGAAATAACTTTGCAGGCTATTGGGTAAAGTTAACTAATTGCCAAATTTATATTTAAGCATTATTTTAGCTAATTTTATCTATCTAATCTCTAAAATCTATGATTGTCTTTATTTTTCCCACCAGATGGTCTTGCATGCATTGGATTTTTAATACATTTGCTATAATTAATATTTTGTGTAGACAAATGCTGCTTAATTTAGAGGTGATTATGAGGTGAACATGGTCTAGTACCATAAAAGATTATGCCTCAAAATATTAAACTATTAAAACAAAATATTGTGCATTAATTTAATTAAAAAAATATTGATTTATTGTCTTCAATCTGTTATGACTGCCGAGGTTCAATAGCCTTAATCATGAACAAATGCATTCATGTATGCTATCCAAATACACCCATTTACTGTACACTTTTGCATTTAGACGTATGCATTGTTGTAGCGAGCTGAAACATTTGAGATGATTTTCTTTCAAATCTCTGCATGCCTATTGCCTATTCAGTATTTGCTTGTTTTGCTGAGTGATGTTTTTTCCTTATCGACTGGGAATTAAATGTCTTTCTCCTTCTACCAACAGGGGGGAGAGAAATTGCAGGATGCGTTCTACATCTTCCAGGAAATGTCAGACAAGTACTCGCCCACACTGCTGCTGCTGAACGGTCAGGCTGCCAGTCACATGGCTCAGAATAAGTGGGATGAGGCTGAGTCAGTACTACAGGACGCTCTGGACAAAGTAAGAGCCTGGATTTCAGCTCAGCAAATGCCAGGAAGTTTTGTCTCTCTCTGCAAACAAAAGTTTAACTTTGGTCCTGAGAGTCTGCATAGCGAAAATACATTTGACAAGTATAGATTGATGGTTAGACTTAATTTTCATGGTCCACTTTAGACATACTACATTCATAGTGGTGTTTTTTCATATGCTTTAAGACAAACCATGGGCGAACTCATAAGTCATCACCATTGCTGAATATTTTCTCCTTAAAACTGCAGTGGAAAAGTTTTAAAAACACAGTTTGAAATCGCCGGTGTTTCTTACGTCACACCCTCCTCACCCTTTTTGCAACACAAACTACCTTGTAACCAATCACGTGAACGTACAGGCGGGCTTTAGCATATCAATAACTATGCTATGCTTTGAAGCACGGGAGACTCAAGAGAAGCCAGGTTATCCTGGTATATTTTTCTGTTGATATGAAAAATCATGTACATTTAGCAATATAGTGGGTGAATTATGTATATGATGATGTTATGATGAGCTAAATGCCTTCCACTGACTTTCTAAGTATTTCAAAGCGTTTCTAAGGATACTGATTTTTAGATGGCAGCTGTCTGACTCAATAGCAACACATTATTAGCTCTTTGATAATGTAGTAAATAAATAATGGCTAATAATTACCGTTATGTGTCCAGATCAGTCAGTGGTCCAGGTTTAACTGCAGAGAAATGTCATGATCTGTCCTTTATCTTCTATAGGACAGCAGCCACCCGGAGACACTCATCAACCTCATTGTGTTGACACAGCATTTGGGAAAACCTCCTGAGGTAAGCTCCAAAAATGTAAATGTTAACATGTCAAGATTTTATTGTGGTTAATCTGAGTTTCATTTTACACCCTTGAGAAATCAACACAGATGCTTATATTGTCTGTGTTTGTGTTTCTGCTCAGGTGACAAATCGATATCTGTCTCAACTGAAAGATGCACACAAGTCACATCCTTTTATTAAGGATTATCTTGCTAAGGTAAGGTTATTTAGTATGTTACGGGACACCATTCTGTTTGTCTATTTTGAAAACGTATTGTGAGAGCATTATCTAAGTAACTGTGAAAAATAACCACTAAGTTTAATGTAAACTCAATCGTTTCCACAGGAGAATGAATTTGACAGACTTGCCATGCAATACGCACCCAGCGCCTGAAAGAATTATGGTTTCTATTTATGGCTCCTACGCTGCAACACAATGTTATTTCCCCTCTTCTTTTTTTCAATGCCTTTAAACAAACTCATTTTGATGCTCTACAAACATTCCTGTATCATGGTTAAATAAAAATGTTTATCTTACATGGTGTTGTTGCCTTATTGAATATTCATTTTGTGTTTAAAAAAAAGGTGTAAACAGCCTTCATAACACATCAGTTCACCTTATTAATTGCCAGTTCATAGAAAGGGTGTATATAAATATGTGGTAATTTTTTGGTCACTACAGCCATGGCCAAAAGTATTAAAATAATTACGTGTTTTGCACAGTTTGCTGCTTCAGTATTTGTACATTATTTTTTTTCAGGTTTCTGTGGTATACTGGAAAACAATAAGCATTTCATACATTTTAAATGCTTTTGTTGGCAAAAATATTCAATATATATGCAAATATATGCACATATTTGCAGGGTTGACCCTCTTCATAACCTCTGCGATTCGCTCTGGCATGCTGGATATCAGATTCTGGAACAAATCCTGACCGATGGCAATCCATTCTTGCCTTATTGGTGCTGGGAGTTGATCACAATTTGTGGACTTCTGCTTGTTAACCCGCCTTTTGAGGATTGACAACAGGGTTTCTATGGGCTCTCCCGGGGAGTTGCCTTGCCACAGATTCAAAATTTTAATGAAATGATCTCAATGCCACTTCATTATGATTCTTGCCTTGTGACATGGTGCTCCATCATGCTGGAAAATGCACGGGTCATCACCAAAGTGCTCTTGGGTTGTTGGGAGGACGTTTTGTTGCCATTCGTTATTCCTGGGAGTGTTTTAGGGCAGAGAGCCACTCCCTTAGATGAAAGGCAACCCCACAAATGGATGGTCTCAGGATGATTCACTGTTGGGACGACACAGGGCTCATGGTAGTGTTAACCTTTTTTTCTCCGGACAATCAATTTTCCAGATGTCCCAAACAGTCGGGAGGGGGCTTCATCTGAGAAACTAACTATGTACCAGTCTTCTGCTGTTCAATCCTTATACTTCCTTCAGAATTTCAGTCTGTCCTTGGTGTTTTTCTTGGAGAGAAGTGGCTTCGTTGCTTCCCTTCTTGACACCAGGTTGTTCAAAAGTCTTGGCTTCATGTCTTTTTTGAAGGTAACCATTTCTAACACAAGAACACAATAATTTGGAAGCACTTCTTCCCTCCTTTTATAGCAATCGGTCTGCTCTTACAATCCAATCAGAATAATAGTGATTTCACCTGACAAGTTCTTGTTCACACTTTCCCAGTTCCTGATGATATGATTAGAGAAATGATGTTGGCTGGTCACTTTGTGACCAATGCATCTGATCAACTCTGCACAAAAATCTAGAAACGATGTGAATCGACAACAACAACAACTGAAGCAGCAAACTTTGCGAAACTTAAAATTGATGACACTGTCAATACTTTTGGCCACGGCTGTCCATATTTTATCAACTTTGTGTTACTGATTCTACTCCCACCGCTCCAAGCGGGATTCAAACCGGCGTATGCACGGGAGGTGGGCGTTCTAACAAGGACTCTGATACCGGGGACACATTTAACGACTAGCTGAAACATTCTAAGACTGAACTGAACATACTTACAGACTGTTTCCAATGACTGGAGCAGCTTTTATACACCGTCTGGGAACCCAGACTGAACGCAACTGTCTTAGTGCGTTTGGGCATGATCAGTCGTAAGTATCAAATTACATTCATAATCGGCCTTACAGTCGTTAATTGTGTCCCCCACTTTAAAGGAATAGTTCACCCAAAAATGAAAATTAAGTCATTAATAACTCACCCTCATGTTGTTCCAACCCCGTAAGACCTTCGTTCATCTTCGGAACACAAATGAAGATATTTTTGAAATCTGAGAGCTGGATCACTGCTACATAGGCTTCCTAACGGAGTGAAACTTGACGGCCCAGAAAGTCATTGAAGAAAATGTTTAAATAGTCCAAGTGACTACAGTGGCTCAACTATAAGTTTATCAAGCGACGAGAATACTTTTTGTGCGGAAAAACAAACAAAAATAACGACTTTATTCGACTATTCCTTTTCTTCCTTGTGGGCCTGAGACGAGAGTTTGATTGATTGATTGATTGATTTTATTTAATTATATCAAGAAGCCTTAAACATAAAAAACAAAAGGCATCAAAATACAATCGAGGATTAAAACACAATAAAGTCCAGGACTTATTTCCATAGTTCAAGAGATTTCTACGACGAATGCGCGAGAACTGAGAAGAGGACGTTCTTCTTCTACTACTTCTTGTTCAGTTCTCGCGCATGCGTCATGGAAATCTCTTGAACTCTCGTCTCAGGCCCACAAGGAAGAAAAGGAATAGTCGAATAAAGTCGTTATTTTTGTTTGTTTTTCCTCACAAAAAGTATTCTCGTCGCTTGATAAACTTATAGTTGAGCCACTGTAGTCACTATTGGACTATTTAAACATTTTCTTCAATGACTTTCTGGGCCGTCAAGTTTCACTACCTTAGGAAGCCTATGTAGCAGTGATCCAGCTCTCAGATTGAATCAAAAATATCTTCATTTGTCTTCCGAAGATGAACGGAGGTCTTACGGGGTTGGAACAACATGAGGGTGAGTAATTAATGACTTAATTTTCATTTTTGGGTGAACTATCCCTTTAAGACCGCAGTCTCAGGTACCCTAAACGCCCCCCTAAACCTCACTCCCATCCGGGTCACGGCACCAATGTGACTAGTCCAGGGGTGCTCCAACTGCACTGTCCTGCAGAGTTTAGCTTCAGCCTGCCTCAACACACCTGTCTGGAAGTTTCTAGTATATGCCTAGTGGGACCTTGATTAGCTGTATCAGGGGTGTTTAATTGATTGGAGCTGAACTCTGCAGGACAGTGGCCCTCCAGGAGCAGGATTGGACACCCCTGGACTAGTACTCGCACCGCTCCGAGTGGGATTTGAACCAGCTTGACCGGCGTTGGGGGCGGGCGCTTAAAAAGGAAGCTAAAGATGGAAGCCTAGCACGCCTCTTGAGGCAAGGGCCTCGATTACATTCGCAAAATATGACAAAATGTAGTGTGACCTTATTTGTAGAAAGGGAACAGAAAGTGTTATAGGGCACAATGCTGACTCACAGCGAAGAGGAAATTATATCTTGTCTTTTATCTAATCGCAGTAACGGTTTTTGAAGGACAATCTCTCGTATTACAATTTTGTCCAATGTAATCGGATTCCAAAATAGCGAGTTGCCCAAAAATAATTTCATCCAAGACTGTTTTACACCTCATTCATCACTGATGAAACAAACAATAGTGTTGTCATCAGTAAATTTGATGATGTGGTTGCTGAAGTGGAGACTCAGTCATAGGTGAATAGTGAGAAGCTATTATTTATAGCTGAGGCAGCAGCTCTGTGCAATGCAGGTGCTCTGAGCAAAATGGCCATCTTTTTAGTATTTAGGACTCAGGTTAAAAACAGAATGCATTTTCATAGTAGTTATTATATTTCAGTGAATGTGAATGCAAAATGTTTCTCATTTTAGGGTTTGGACGTGGGATCCAAACATCTAAGACACGAACACAGCTTAACCCAGTCAAGATACAAATATGATGTTTTGTTGACAACCGGTGAAGATTTAGCCTATCAACATTATCCCACAAGTGTTGTCGATTGAGCTTAACTTGTATTGAACCTGGCAGGGTTATCATTATAACTGAGACTAAATCTAAAACCATAGGAAAACCTTGAAATAAAATAAAACGTTAAAAAAACCGTATACAAATGACAAAAACACTCAACAAATGTATTAAACCTTTAAATTAAATTAAATTAAAATGAAAATGTAAAGATCTAATTCAAAATAATAAAAAAACGATAATACTGTAGTATCTCAATGATGCTAAAATAACACTATAACCTGGAAAGACACGTGTCTGTAAGACAAGAATGACTAAATGTCAGGTCATTCTCACTGCGTGGGTCACATTTTAAGTGCTCCTGTGATTATGTTTCCCATATATTGACCACCTGGAGGCTGCTTGATAAAAAGTCAAGAGCCCAGTTTCAGATAGATTTACTGAGCCATGGAAGTTTTAAGGCCGGTTTTGACGTATTTATAATGTTGAAGGTGGAGCTGTGGACAATAAATCAGTACACACATCCCAGAATATGTATGAACAGCTCAAGGGCTGTTTGCAATGCTGGAGAAGTGGTGTCATGCATTGATTTGTTTGTTCAGTATGCAACTGCTGAGTGTCTAAGAATTCATGAATGATGCGGTCAGTAGAGGACATTACTATTTGTAGTAGTTACATGTTACAGAAGTAAAACTGCAGAAGGAACCACAGTTTGACAGTAGTTACAGTAGTCTGTTTGAAATGAACTCTTGAAAATATCAGTGCAGAGTGCAGACTGTCCGACTGCTTTACATGGGTTTTGAGGACCCATGTTGAGAACCCATTTGGTTACGTTACTTGTCGTTACTTATGAAAGCTTTCCGCCACAGAATAAAAAAAATCTTGCAATTCTGACTTTTTTTCTGAGTTTTGTTTTAGAATGGGGTGATATAAACTCGCTAGTGCTGTGAATCGATTAACAAAAATTTACTAATTATTCGCGATTAATGAAACCGAACATTAACGTTTCTAATGTATTTTTATATTGTAATCATTTCACATTTAATCTCCAAATTAATGAAGAAACAACATAAAGACAGCTTTAAATATTTGTTTAATGGCATCTTTTTATGAATGAAGGACAGTATCACCGATACTAATACTGATGTCTCTATGAAATAGATTTTTTTTCTCAATTTTAGATAGCCATTCATCATTACAGTATAGTTGAAAGCTTTCAATGTTAACAGTTTATTAAGCTTTAAATAATATAACAACTTTTAATTTAAGTGAACTTGAAACAATCTTCACATAACCCCATTATAATAAATATCACATGTACCTGTGCCCTTCAATATATCAGGGATAACTTTATCCATATAAAAAAAAAAAAAAAATGTGTCCATTCAAGTGCTGTCTAAAGCGGCTTTCTGTGTGCACGAGTTGTCACACATACAGGAGATTCACAGAGGATGCCTTCTCTTTCTGTCTTATCGTGTGTGAATGGTTTAAAAGCATTTGCATGAATAAGAGCGTGATCATGATGTAGGCTATTGTAACTCTAGCCAAAGGTTGACGGAAATCAAAACGGATACTGTGCTAATTGCGTTAAATATTTTTAACATGTTAAACTGAACAAATTTATCGCGTGCGTTTACATTCATTTTGACAGCACTAAAACTCGCAATTGTCAGTTATAAAGTTTCAATGGTGAGATATAAACGCGGAAATCAGATTGTAATTTTTTTGGTAATTTTTTTCATTTTTTTTTACTGCGTTTCTCACAATTTTGACTATAACACACAACTGCGAGTAAGGCCTTTAAATAAAGACCACTCTTGCAGCAGCATGGATCAGTTGCAGAGGTTTGACAGTTGGTGCTGAGGCCTGCTAAGAGAGCATTACAATAGTCCAGTCTGGATAAAACAAGAGCTTGGACAAGGAGTTGTGTATCATGCTCCGATGAGAAGGGCCTGATTCTCCTTGTGTTGTACAAGGCAAATCTGCAGGACCGGGCAGTTTTAGCAATGTGGTCTGTGACTGATCGTCAATCACAATTCCAAGGTTCCTGGCTGTCCTGGATTGAGTTATGGTTGACGAACCCAGCTAAATGGAGAAGTTGTGATGTAGTGTTGGGTTGGTCGAGACCACAAGCAGCTGCGTCTTCGTAAGGTTGCGTTGAAGGTGCTGGTCCTTCATCTAGCAAGAAATGTCTGTCAGGTAGGCCGAGATGGGAGCATCTTCCGTCGGATCATCTGGCTGAAATGAGAGGTAGAGTTGTGTGTCATCAGCGTATAGCAGTGATAGGAAAAAACATGTTTCTGAATGACAGATCCTAGTGATGACATGGAGAAGAAAAGTGGTCCAAACACAGAGCCTTGAGGCACCCCAGTAGTTAGACGTTGCAACTTAGACACCTCACCCCTCCATGACACCCTAAAGGACCGACTTGATAGTTAAAAGCACACTATGCAGGAATTCTGTTTTTGTCAAACAGTGACCCCTAGAGTCGCTGTGGAGTACTTGTTACTGTCGTAAATAAATACCACTCACGCAGAGCGTCTCTGCCATAGACTGGTTTCTGCACTCACGGCCTGATACCCCTTGGAAGCTGTTATAGTAAGGAACAAATCTTGCATAGTGTGCATTTTTTGCATTAAATAAGAGATCTAGCGCTAAAATGTGTTTTTGAACTCAAGCTGAGCGCTCGTGTCCGCTGCTATCAGTAGTGGTGGGCAGATCGAGGCTTCGTGAAACAATGAAACAGTTGAAGCAAATGTGCCATGTGACACCTAGTGGTCACTTGCAGGTGTTGATCTGAAACAACCTTGACAATCCATTAAAAAATTTGTTGTTTTTTTATTATTGTATTTTTCTAATATGTGAAGCTTGTAACCTGTAGGCTTCTCACTGTGCACAATGTTATTTTGGTTATGAAAAATTTAAATGAATAAAAGAAATCAAGCCACAATGTCTCACTTTTTTATTTTATTTTATTTTTTATTCAAAAATATTAATTTCTCTGCTGTCGAAGGACTTTGCCTACTTCTTTTTTTACAGATAATTTCTTCAGCCTTTGAAAAAATCCTCTTCTTCTTGGGTCCTGGGTCTTCTTCCCACTGTACTCTTGACTGAAATGGCATATAATTTTAGGGTGTGTTTACACCACAACGATATACTAAAAACGTAAAAGTTTCGCGTACAGATGACAACGTTATCAAAACGTTCACATGTAGGCCATAACGCTGTGTATGCAAGGCCAGTAGTTGGCGATGAGACTTTGTTGTTTTGGTTGTCAAGTAGGCTACTCGTAGCCTATAGCCTACATGAACACATAATCCGCATGCACATGGTGTTACCGTTTTCACAAATTCACGTTTTTTTTAGTTTACACAGAGAGACAATAACGGTATCGTTTTCAAAAACATGCACTTTGAAACCAAATGCTTGCGTTTTCAGGTCCCCTTAAACGGCGTTGTCGTGTGAATGAACGACCAAAACTCATAAAAAGTTTTCCACCCCTTAGTTTTATTTATCATCATGATCCACCTTTTTTGTCCACTTTATCACTGGTAAAACTAAAACTTTTGTCAACAAACATCTTTGTCAGTACTTTTGTTCATGGATTAACATAGCTGGTTATGAAAAAAAAAAACTCACATGATGACATGGGACAAATTACTGGTAAACTTATTTGACTTATAGACATTGTTTCTCCAAATAATTCAAATGTAATGTTTCTAACAATCTTCATGATCATTACAGGTTGGAATTTTGCTAGTCCTGCTTCTCTCTCTTTTTTGGATCTGTGCTTACTAATGTAGGTGATTATTTCTTTCAGCTGAAGTGGCTGGTTGCAGTGGTCGTGTTTCCTCTTACCGTCACATGAGGGCAGTAGATCTCGCTTTCATGACACTAAGCCATGATCATTAAAGATTTCACAGCATTTTATATTATGCTAAAAGACATTTCACCAACTAAAAAAGTATGAACTAATCAGACATCTGAAGGCATGTAGTATATTGTGTACAGTTTTTTTATGTATCAAATACTGTATGATAGGTTTAAAGCACTTCTTCTAAATTTAGATACCAAATGTTCAGAAAAAAATACTTATTTTTTAACTGCTTTTATAGGAAAACCGTTTTGGATTGACCTGGGAGACAATCTCTGAGCCTTTAGGTAAGCGAGTTTATATTTCTGAAAATATATATATTTTTTATTTCAATAGACAAAGATTACAACCGAATGTGGCTTTCATTATCAAACCATGCTTAATTATGAGCAAATATATACATTTTCAAAAATGGACTAAACCCAATATTACTAAGATGGAAATGAAATATTATAATGAATTACTTCTTGGCTTGAAAAATAGGTGAACAATGCCCTAGGTCTCTGTGTGAAACTTTTAAGTTGATATCATACCTGGTTTGTTGTTTTTTCCCATTCAGCTTTGACTGGATTTGTAACTTTTCATTAGGGGATACAAAAAAAAAAAAAAAACAAGAAAAAAGAAAAGAAATGTTGTCTCCAAATTGTAGTAGTTAAAATTAGCTATTAAAAATAGTCAATATTAGCTTATTGTTTCCCGAGCTGTTGTATAAAATCAAAGTCCTGCTGTTATTGGAACAAATGTCTAGTTCAGTCATGAAACTGTAGATGGCGCAGGCTGAATCTGCAAGCTATCACACCATAACCACATCTCATGCTCGCTGATTCTGCAGCCAATCAGATTGCTTGCTCAACATTTTTAGTCTGGTTCAGTGTTTGCTATAGAGTTGCTCTAAACCCTCCACCTCCCCAGCTCCACCTGTCTAGATCTGCTATGGGATTTATGCATGTCCGTTCATTCAGCAGCAGCAGCAGGTCTTACATGCTCACAGCAGCGTGTACAGTATTGGCGCTTTTCCACTGCTGGTACGGCTCGGTTCGGCTCGGTACGGTTCGACTCGGCGCGGTACGGTTCGGCTCGCTTCGCTTTTCCACTGCGTGGTACGACTCGACTCGGTACGGCACGGTTCGGTTCGCTTTAGCTCGGTTGCTTTTCCACCGCAGTTAGTACCTCTTCAAAGTGGGTGGGACTGATCGTTATTTTGTCCCTACACTGTTTGTAGGTCCGGTGATAGCCGTGTGCGGCTAAGAGCTGAGCTACTTCTTGGAACACTTTTTCATTCCGTTTTGCCCCATCCAGCTCTCGCTGGATCCGCTCCTCGGCAACCAACGAGAGGAACGTCTGCACCTCGTCCACTGACCACGATTCAACCATTTCTTTTTAAAGTTTAAAAAACAGATGCTACCGCGTTGGCTGTTGTCTACTGGTTATTTAAATCTAGCGGGTTTAGTGTCCAATGACGGTGGTAGTGACGATTCTGTCTGACCAATCAGTGATCTGCAGTGTTTTACGTCACATTTTAGTACCGGTACGGTACGCTTGGAACCTCAACAGACCAGGTACCATTTAAAGCGAGCCGAAGCGAACCGAACCGTACCGGACCATGCAGTGGAAAAGCACCACAAGGGAGCCGTACCGAACCGAACCGTACCGTACTATGCAGTGGAAAAGCGCCAAAGCGTGCCGTACCAAACCGAACCGTACCGTACTATGCAGTGGAAAAGCGCCATATGACAGTAGCAAGTTCATACTTGCTCTGCAGTAGAGGCAGCATGCGTAGCAGATAGTCTGCCAAGACCTACATCAACATTGTCATATTCATTCAAATGCCAAAACTACTTCAAGAGTTGTTATGAGTTAATCGCATTATATGACTTTACGTTCACGGACATCGCTACTTCTCTCCCAAAGCTATCATATGACTTAGAAATATAAATTTTAGATTTTGTATGGACTTGTTTAATGATTTACATGTATGCATTTACCAGACGGTTTCATCCAAAGTGACTTACAGATGAAGAACAAAGCATCCATCAATGAGCCAACAATCGTTGTAGTACACAATTCCAGGTTTATTGGACAACTAGATTAGGAAACCAGCTAGAGAAGAGAAGAAATATAGATTTATTGTTATTATTATTATTTTTATTTTTTTGAAGGTTCTGGAGTGACACCTTGCCGATTTGTGAGGGATCAAAAGACGTTGCTCATTCAGTGACCTGAGCTGGTGGGAGGGAGCATACATAGTAGTGAGTTGATGTAGGGGGAGCTGTTCCTGTGGTAGCCCTGAAAGCCAGCATTAGAACTTTAAATGTGATTCTGGCCACAACTGGGAGGCAGTTGAGTGAGATCAGGAGGGGTGTGACGTGGATTATCTTAGGCTGATTGAAGACTGAGCTGTACAGCGAGTGGAGCATTGCAGTAGTCCAGTCTTTAAATTACAAGCGCTTGGACGAGTAGCTGTGCTGCGTATTCTGACAGAAAGGGTCTGATTTTCCTGATCTTGTAAAGCGCAAATCTGCATGACCGGGCCATTGTTGAGATGTGAATGGAAAAGTTCAGTTGGTCGTCAAACACTACCCCCAGGTTCCTTGCTGTCCTGGATGATGTTAGTGTTGTAGACCCCAGTTGCATAGTGATGTTGTCAGGGATTACAAGAAGCTCTGTCTTCGCAAGGTCGAGCTGCAGGTGACGCTACTTCATCCAAACAGAGATGTCTGAAAGGCAGGCAGAGATACGAGTTGAGACAGTGTGGTAATCAGGTTTTAAAAAATATATAGAGCTATGTTTGATCTGCATAGCAGTGAAGCCACGTTCCTTTATAATCATGCCCAGCGAGGTTGTGTAGATGGAAAAAAGAAGAGGAGTGAGCACTGAACCTTGAGGCACCCCGGTGATTAGCTGATGTGACTCAGACACCCCTTCTCTCCATGAAACCGTGAAAGATCTGCCAGTGAGGTATGACTGAAGCCACTGAAGTACAGTACCTTTAATATTATTGCATCCTTTTTGAAGCTCCAAAACTTTAGTCCCTATTAAGTGGAAAAGAGTGACTAGCATATTATTCAAAAGTTCTCTATTTGTGTTACACAGAAGAAAGAAAGTCATACAGGTTTGGAATGACACGAGGGTGAATAGATGATGACAGAATGTTGTCTGGGTGAACTATCCCTTTAATTGTTGTTGACGGATTAGGGATGCAGTCCTAATTAGTGGATGAATCACTTCAAAGTAAAGTTCAAAGTGATACTGTTTATTGGATAATCCAGTTTCCCAACATCAAATAAACAACACTATACTTCAGGCCACAAAGTGTCTGATAATGCCTTCACTTAGAAAATCCGCTTTATCTCTTTCTGCTATATTACCTGACAAATATGCTGTTTTATTTTTATCAGTGGTTTATAATGTATGTTCCTTTATCCAAGAATCCAAACCCAAATGAAAACATACACTGTAAAATAATTATTGTAATTTTACTGGGAAAGACTGTAAAAATGCTACAGTAAAAACCTGTTAACTGGTTAACAGTAAGTTTCATTACTGTACAGGGAAAAACAGTAATTTAGATATAACTTTTCTTTCATGTTTTTTTTTTTTACATTAAAATACCATTAAATGCACAGTTTTGGAAGTAAAAAATAACTAATCATCTTATAATTTACAGTAAATTGGCATTCCCACCATTCCTTGTGACACTTGACATTTTATGCTTTTTTATTGTAATAATTATATTTCTTAGTAAAATTGTAAAATTAGTAAAATTGCAAGTAGGGATGCACCGATCCACATTTTTTCACTTCCGATCCGATCCCGATACCTGAATTTGGATATCGGCCGATACCGATTCTATTCCGATACCAGAGCTGTGTTTGCTTTAATATTATTATTATCATTATTGTTGATTTTATATGATGCTGAAATAAACTCCTCTCAACAGGCAAGTATGATATGTACGTATCTATGTGTGTATGTCCTAAAAGGCAACTTTAGGTAAATATAAGGTCAGAAAAACAGGAAATCCTGTTAACAGGAAAAATCCCATTCTGAAAGCAAATATGCAACTGTAAGGGTTTCAAATTGATTGTCATGTCAATATTTATTACATTCCCAAAATGTCAAATACTTGAGTCTTGAAATATAAGAAAAGTGCAAGTGTAAACATCTTACACACACACACTATCAATAAAACACTTTGCATCAACAGCAAAAAAAAAACAAGTACACTGGCTCTTGTAGCATCAACAAATCAAGGTTTTAAAATGTAAAATATTAGAAATATAAGAAAAGTGCAATAGTCCAACATTTTCGTAGGCTATTCGTGATTCAGCTGCTCTGAATTGTCAAAACACCATTCAAACTCTATTCAAACTTCTTGCTACGGATGCGAAAAACGCAGATTTTTTTTTATGACGGACGAAAGTTTCAGTGGCAGTATGCAAGCGTGATTGACATAACGTGAGGTCGTATTTATTTTTTAACGTGCGAAAATTTCAGCCGTGAATTTCGGACTCCGTGTGCAAGGACCTTAACACACACACACACACACACACACTATCAATAAAACGGCTCCCGTTGTCTTTCTGCCCACTGGCTAAAAAATCCTCGTGCTCTTTAACGTGGTGCTTTTTTAAATGTTTGATTGCGTTCGTTGTGTTGACCGACGCGAGGGAGCTTCCACCTCTCTGAATTACAGCTTTGCAAACATTGCATTTTGCTGTCTTGCTCCGCGGTGTTTCCAGTGTGAAGTATTTCCACACAGCGGACATAATGCTGCTCAATGATTTCCTGCTAGCTGGCTGCAAACTGCGGAATGGATTTTCTGAGCGGAGGCGTGTCTCATGACTCTGGCTATTTGAGCCGCGCCTACGTTCAGGAAATCCATTCCACAGTTTGCAGCCAGCTAGCAGACTAGCCGGCGGGAATCATTTTGGAGTCATTTCAGCAGACAATGTTAAAGCGCAGACATGGCTCATGGATATCGGATATCTCCGCAGGTTGGATCGGGAAAATCCGATACGTGAATTTACGCTGGTATCGGTCCCGATACCGATACTGGATCGGATCGGCCCCATCCCTAATTGCAAGGGCTTTAGATACTGCTTTGTATGCGACTAATTTAGTGGACTCTGTACATTGTTCAGTTCCGGCTGTAGAGCCCGTGCAGCAGGGCAACTGGGTGACTGTGAGACGCTGTAGTAGCGGGACAAAACACCGCTCTTCTGTTTCGATTACCATAACAAATAGATTATCCCCACTCAGTGAAACACCCATTGTGAATCCTACTGAATGTGCCCTAGTTATTGGCGATTCTTTTACACAGAACTTGAAAATAGAGACACCAGCCACCATTGTCACATGTTTGCCGGGAGCCAGAGCGCCTGACATCAAAGCAAATTTAAAAGTGCTGGCTAATGCTAATCGTAAATTCTCTAAGATTATTATTCACGTCAGCACTAATGATGTTCGACTTCGCCAGTCGGAGATCACTAAAATTAACGTTAAAGAGGTGTGTGAACTCGCAAGTACGATGTCAGGCACTGTAATTTGCTCTGGGCCCCTTCCTGTTTGCCGGAGTAATGAGATACTTAGTAGACTGTCCTCACTCAATGGCTGGCTGTCTAAGTGGTGTCCGCAGAATAATATAGGGTTCATAGACAATTGGAAAAGTTTTTGGGGCAGACCTGACCTGTTGAAAAGAGATGGTTTTCATCCCTCCCGGGATGGTGCCGCTCTTCTCTCTAGTAATATGGCACATAGTCTTAGAGCTCAAACATGAATTGGGGCTCAGGTCAGGAAGCAGACAGACTGGCTAAACCAGTGGTTCTCAACCTTTTTTGAACAAACGCCCCCCTGACCTCTTCATGATCCTCTTGACGCTCACAATCCCCCCCCCCCACCCCACCTCCTCCTAAAAAAAACAACAAAAAAACACTTCAGAAATATTATTACAGCCAAACAATTACAACACTAATACCTGAAGCCTGAGTTTTTGGTAAAAAAAAAACTGAAACAGAAGTTGCTTATTGTATTTAACCTACATGTAAAAGCCTCAAGTTGAGTAATATTGTGTTTGGAAAAAAAAGCAAAAACACATGGATTGTTTGAAAGGTATTGCAAATGTATGTATTTAGAAATTCAAACAAATTCAGGCTCACACACACATTTTATTTAAGATTAACCAATCACGTGAACAATAACGTAACCTAAATGGCCAATGAAAAAGCTGCGGTCATTCGTGCACTCAATTAGGCAATATATATACTAGGCTTCAAATTTGAATTGCCTACAAACGGTCATTTGATTTCAAATGACGAACAAAGACGACAACCGCTCGGCCACCTGAACTGAACCGAAGAAAAACCGACATCAAAAACAGCCACTGTAATTAATTACGGTCATTAGTGTGTGCCCTGAGCTTGGTGACTGGCAGCCAACTTTTTAACATCAGGACACAATGATGTCAGCTTGAGCCAGAGTGCGCCTGAGGTAACCAAATTGAGATGGCTGCGGTACTTCGTCTGCATGTGCAAAGCTTGACTGAACCCCTGCTCAACAAGGTATGACGTCGGAAAAGCAAGGAGCAGAAGTCGAATCCTCTTCCACAAAAGAGGGAAACGCTGACCATGCGTGGCCCACATGACACGCCAGCCACAGGTCCGTAAGGTTGCCTTGGCCTCCTCATCATTTTGGAGGTCGATGAGAGTTTCTTGAATTTCATCCTCACTCCTGGACACATCCACTTGAAATGGCTCCATCACCCACTCAGGGACATCCAATTGGTCGAGGTCCCTTAATCGGATCTCCATGTTCGCCTTCACTGCCCTCAAGTGATCGGTGTAACGCAGCAGGTGGTTATCGGTCAGCTCATCAACCACCTGGATGTAAGTACAGAAAGGCAGTTAACGTTATTGAGATTATTTTTAGGCTGCCTTTGTAAATTAAAATATACCTAATAATACTACTACTAATAATAATAATAATAGGCTAACTTGGCCAGCTGAGGGAAATTATTAAATTGGTGCCTGCTCAAATTTTGTTTGTACAGCTCCAGATTGGCGAATAAACCTTTGAATGGACTAGTGTCACGGCATCTCCCTGGAGCTTGAGTGACACTTCATTCATCTTCCCGAAGAAATCTGCCAGGTAAAAGATGTCACGGCGACAGGACCACAGCGTGTCCCTTAGAGCTACGTCGGCACCGGCAAGAAACTCCAGGACACTTGTGAACAACTCACACAGCCTAGCCAGACAGTTGCCCTTGGATAGTCAGCGTACCTCGGTGTGGAGCAGCAAGCGCTGAGACGCTTCATCGTTCTCCTCGCACAGCTCCCTGAAGATCCGGTCGTTCAGAGCATGGGCCTTAATTTTGTTTATGGCCCTGACAGCAATGTTCAGAGATTGGTGGAGAGAAGGACTTATATTTTTGGCCACTAAATTGTGACGGTGCAACATGCAGTGCACTGTTAACACCTGCGGCACACGCTCCTTTAACAAAGTTGCGAAGCCACGGTACCTGCCAACCATAGCGGGAGCTCCATCTGTGGCACAGGCGAGGATGTTGGCAATCGGAATACAGTTCTCCAGCAGGTAGTCACTCAGAGCCCTGAAGATCGTCTCCCCCCGTGTGTCAGATATTTGGCAAACAAAACGTCCTCGGCCACATCTCTCTCAGATATATAACGCACATATGCCATCAGCAGAACATTATTATCTATTGTCCTGGTTTCATCCAGCTGGATACTGAATGGATTTTCATGCAGTGTGGCACACAACTGCTGCTCTGTATACAGCGCCATCTCCTTTATTCTCCGAGCCACACTGTCATTTGTTGAGCGGGATGGCCTGCATCACTGGCGATGGGCTCTTTAATCGCTGGGATAACCAGTTTCTCCCCCACTGTAAATGGCAACCCCGACTTCGCTATCAGGAGAGAGATGTTATAGGAGGCCAGTAACCCACTCTCTGTCTGGTTTACCTTCCTAGCGAACCTCTTGGAGATGGACTGTTTTGAAAGTTGCTCCTTGAGGCTCTGGAAATACGCAGCATCCTTGAATGCCTTATCCGGGTGAATTTGAGTTAGGTGCTCCTTTAGACGGGACGGTTTCATTGCCTCGTTAGAGAAAACCTGCTGGCAAAGCAGGCACATCGGGAGCTGGATGTTCGTTGGTGAGGGAATAAAGCCCTACCTAATGTATTCAACACTATAATTTCTGCACTTCTTGTTTTCCGCCATAATGTTTAAATGTGTTTTGATATCAAAATTGCTTTAGCCTGTAATTGTGCTTGTGTGCATTTTGATTGGACACATTAAAAACCGTGAAACTTGTCTACATTTTGATTGGACACATTCTTTCTACCACTCTGACACAGCTGCCGGCTGCGTCATGTTTTTAGACGTTGCTATGGAGATCATTTGCCGGTAAATAGCCGAGTGGGCTACTAGCAACATTTAAATATGAATTCATATATTATTATACTAGGTGAATAACTGCAAAAAGGCTTCTAATATAAAATCAATATTTATATTAGTATAAATGATGACAGAATTTTTATTCACCTAGTATTAAAATAAGTTCTCTCCCTCGGTCGGCGACGTCATTAACATTTTTATAAAGCCTATTAGCAATTTAAAGCATGTTAACATCACTGCAAAAAGACATCTAATATAAAATCAATATAAATATTTAACGTCACTAATAATATAAAACTCATTTTAACTGCACGGGTCTCTTCAATCTAAATAGTTAAGTGAAAATAATAATCAAATCGCTAAAAAGCACATTTCCAAATAAGCACATAAATTCCATTAGGAAAGACTAAAGATTAATTACATTCTTACCGGATTCAGTGCATCTTGACTTTATATATTTTTTGTCTGATCTGGCAGCTTTGGTATGCAAGTTCAGATGCCAAGGGGGCCACATTTAAACCACATAAAATGTGAAGGGCCACAAATTACAACTTGCATCGTAAGACTTTATTTATGACAATATTTACAGTTTTTACTTATTTAGAAAGTTTATTACCTATCTTGCTAGGTAAGTCTTGCTAGTCTTTGTCCTATTTAAAGTAAGCTAATACTGAACGTGAAACTAAAAAATCTGGAACAATAAAGTGGATTAACAGTTTTCTAGCAATATTAATGCAAAAAAAAAAAAAAGAGTTCATACTCAAACCTCCTTGCAAGGTAAGTCTTGCTAGTCTTTGTCCAATTTAAAGTAATAGCCTACTGAACATGAAAAAAAAAAAAAAATCTGGAACAAAAAAGTAGATTAACATAACATAAAAGCATTGTTAATACTCAGAGTATTAAAAACCTCAAAATGTATGAAGAAAATCATTGAGCAAATACAGGCTACTTCTTAAGCCCTGATGAAAAGTAGTCATTATTCCTAGTGGGAAATCTGAGTCTGCATTCTTTTTACCAGTGATTTCAGGTCTGGCTGTTGCTCACTGGAAGCTGCTCTAAGACAGTCTGTCAAATGTCTGTCAGTTAGACGTGAACGTCGCTTTGACTTTATTATCGGCCAATTACACATTGCAGAGTAGAGATGCGCGGATCAGCTCTAACGTCACCCGTTGAGAAACGATAGGCTAAACCGACTGTCTGCCAGCTGTCTCACGTCACTGAGGTCAGATAAATCCCATCATATAGAGACTCTTTCACCTAGATATCACTATATTCACCTAGATAAAACAAAACTAGATGTTTCTCGAATTTCGTGGAGAGAGAGCACGATTGCTTATAGAAAAGCCTTAACTGCTTATTTTTCGACTCTCTTAGAAGAAAACAAACACAACCCTAGGTATTTATTTGACACAGTAGCTAAATTAACAAGAAATAAAGCTTATACTTCTAAAGTTTCCAAAGAGCACAGCAGTAATGACTTTATGAACTTCTTTACTTACAAGATTGATAATATTAGAGAGAAAATTAGTGCATTGTAGTCTCCCTGAGGAAAAATTCCATTCATTCATTGCAATAGGAGAGGAACAATCGTATATAAAATCGTTAAATCAACAACATGTATGTTAGACCCTATGCCGACTAAGCTACTGAAAGAATTGCTTCCAGAGGTCATAGATCCTCTTCTTAATATCAATAATTCATCTTTGTCACTAGGATATGTAATTTGTCAGCCTTTCGATGCTGGCCGTGGATTCCGGGAACTATGATTAATTGTTTTGCACGCACTCCACTCCACTCCAAACGCAGTCTTCATTTCAGCAACTTTATTTTCCTAACATTTCTAAATCAAGTTCATAATTTCAATAAACGAAAAATCCAAACAAAGTTAGCGAAGTGGTCAAAAAACTGTGAGTAACCACCTTCCCCAAATCCAAACATTTGTTCTTTCCATAGTCACTTCCTACTCCGCCCACACGCGGTGACATATATTCCTAACCCGCACAGGTGCATGATAATTAACTAAATAAGTACACAAATACAAATATAAATACACACATACTAAATAATAAAAATAATAATAATAACAATAAATAAATACATAAATTATAATAAATAAACTCCAATACAATACTTATAGAAAAACGGCTACAACAACATGTATCGAAAACTTTTTAGCTGGCCATTATTAAACCTCTTATTAAAAGAACGCAACTTGATCCTAGAGAATTAGTCAATTACAGGCCGATCTCAAATCTACCCTTTTTGTTAAAGATACTAGAAAAAGCAGCATCTTAACAACTATGTTCCTTTTTAGAAAAGAAATGCTATCTGCGAGAATTTTCAGTCAGGATTTAGACCGTATACCATAGTACTGAGACAGCTCTCTTTAGAGCAGTGGTCTCGAACTCAGTTCCTGGTGGGCCACAGTCATGCAGAGTTTAGCTCCGACTCTAATTAAACACACCTGAACCAGCCAATGGATTACTAGAAACTTCCAAACAGGTGAGTTGGAGCTGGTTGGAACTAAACTCTGCAGGACTGTGGACCTCCAGGAGCTGAGTTTGAGACCACTGCATTAATTGATTTGCTCTTATCATCGGATCGTGGTTGTATCTCTCTATTAGTGTTACTTGATCTTAGTGCTCTATTTGATTGACCACAACATTCTTTTAAATAGACTTGAAAATTATGTTGCCATTCGTGGAATTGCATTAGCATGGTTTAAATCAAACTTTTCTGACAGTTATCAGTTTGTTGCAGTAAATGAAGAAATGTCTTATCGATCACAAGTTCAGTATGGAGTACCACAAGGCTCAGTACTAGGACCGTTGCTGTTCACTCTGTACATGCTACCCTTTGGTAGATATCATTAGGAAGCATGGGATTAGGTTTCACAGTAAAGCCGATGATTCTCAGCTCTATATCTCTTCGCGCCCTCATGAAACTTGCCAATTCAAGAAATGAACGTAATGCATAGCTGGTATAAAAAAATTGGATGACTAGTAAGTTCTTATTACTTAATTCTGAAAAAAAAAGTTTCTAATGATTGGACCAAAAACCTCTGCAAGGACTAACCTAGAATACTGTCTAACAATTTGTGGCTGCTCTGTCAAGTCTTCGTCGTCGGTTAGGAACCTGGGTGTGCTGTTTGATACCAATCTTTCATTTGAAAGCCACGTTTCTAGCATCTGTAAAACCGCATTCTTCCATCTTAAAAATATATCTAAATGACGACATATGCATTCAATGAAAAATGTGGAACAGTTTTAGTTCATGCGTTAATGACCTCAAGGCTAGATTATTGTAATGCTCTTATGGGTGGTTGCCCTGCACGCATAATAAACAAACTACAGGAAGTATGACCATATTAGCCCGGTTCTGTCAACACTGCATTGGCTCCCTATTAAACATTGTATACATTTTAAAATATTGCTGATTACTTACAAAGTACTAAATGGTTTGGCTCCCCAGTACTTGAGCGAGCTCTTAACGCATTATAATCCTTCACATCTATTGCAATCTCAAAACTCTGGCCAGTTGATAATACCTAGAATATCAAAATCAACTGCTGGCAGTAGATCCTTTTCCTATTTAGCACCTAAACTCTGGAACATCTTCCGGGATGCAGACACACTCTGTCACTTTAAATCTAGACTAAAAACACATCTCTTTGACCTGGCATACACATGGAAAATTATACATTCCTAATATTCAGATCAGTTAAATGATTATTAGACTGCATAAATTAGGTCAGCCGGAACCGGGAACACTTCCTATAACACCCGATGTACTCGTTACATCATAAGAAGAATGGCATCTACGCTAATGTTAGTCTTTCTACTTATTCCAAGGTTTACTGTAATCAGCTGTATCCAGGCCGTATCCAGACCACATGGAGGACCTGTGCTTTGACACGACCACAACGCATGATTTAGTCAGCCGTATCCAGGCCGTATCCAGACCAAATTAAGGACCTGCACATAGGCCTCGTTTACACTGCAGGTCTTGATGCCCAATTCTGATTTGTTGCTTATATCCGATTTTTTTTGACTGTCTGTTTACACGTTCTTTAAATTGTGACCCATTTCTGATTCATGTGTTTACACTTGCCATAGGCTATAGGCTATCTGAAACATATCTCGCATGCTTAAAGGGTTAAATTATCTTGCACAGATGGACGAACACGAAATATGCTTCATGCTCTGCGATATGCGAAGTTGCAAAACACCATTTTTGAATAAGAAACAATGTCTATAAAACTCGTTAAAACTCCACGAATCACACGCGTATCGGTGAGAACACTTGTTAAAACAGCATACACACACCCGAACTTGACTGCACATCACATGTTTGACATTATTGATACTGCTTTCATTCGTAATGCAACGGACGGATTTACGGGACATAAATTAAGCATTAAAATAAAGGGGTTATGGGCTGTGCACTGTTATACAATAAAGAGCCAGCACAGAGACAGCAAATAGAAATGAACACAAAATAAATGTAAATGAACAATTTTCGTTACATTTACAATCCTGTGAAAACACTTCCCGTGCCCCTGTCCACATTCCTCTCCTACGATGATACGTTTCTTCGATCATCCATCCCTTTGCAGAAGCGCGTCGTGGGTTTCTTTCGTCATTAAACCGCGGAGAAGTCGCCTAATGCCTCAGAAAATCCGATCTGCCTGTTTACATGACAGTCGCATTGGCACATATCCGATTTATTTCCACATATGAATGAGGCCTGAAACCGATCTGGAAATATCCGAATGCATGCGTTTTGTTCCTGTTCACACTGTCATAGAACACATCCGATCTGTGTCACATATGAGCAAAAAATCGGAATTGGGTCACATTTCACTGACAGTGTAAACGAGGCCACTAGATACGACCACAACGCATCCCTTAAGTGTCAGCAGAGATTGTGTCAACTAGACTCTCATCGAAGGCCTCATCGACACGACAGCCATCAGCACTGATCCTCAACAAACCCGTCTCCATCCCGGTGTGATGACTCTGATCTTAAACCAGATGGAACTGGATAATATTCTGATTGTTCCAAACCAATCTGACTTCTGACCTGTAATGCTGCCTGAATCATAATCATACACTGTTCGTTCGCACCTTTGTTGCCATTGACTTGGGTTGCTTAGTTGGGGACATTAAATTTAACATTTAATTTAATATTCAACAATAATATTGATCTGCTTTGAAGAGAACATTTTCCTGTTATCTCTGTAAAGCTGCTTTGAAACAATCTGTATTGTAAAAAGCGCTATATAAATAAACGTGACTTGACTTGACTTGGAAAGCCTTATATTTCTTTTGATCCCAATTTAGATTAAATGTCTGTATTAAAAAAAGCCTGCATGTAATTATAGCTGTTATTGATTCTGTATTTACATCTATAATTACACTGTTGACCTTCCCTTCACCTTAACCAACCTTAAACCTACCCATACCACCAAACCGGTCCCAAACCATACCCGTATCCCACCTCAACAGGAGCAAAAGTGTTTTACAATACAGCATCAACACAAGAAATACAGTGTATCAAAAAATGTTTTGATGTAAGAGTATATAAATAAAGACACCTTCTTTTATTAGTTTGAGCAATTGCAATATTCTTAAGTTATGTGCTTATATTGCAAGCCGAAATGTACTGCGCAGCCGAAGAGGAAAATGGAACAAGTGTGTGCTAAAAAAGATAGACTATCTTATGATTTAGTAGGCTTGTGACTAATAATGGGGAATTTTATCTGCTTATTATGCTTGGTAGAGAGGTGAGTATAACCAATCAAACGGAAGATAACCTTGCTTTTTTAATGCATTTCCAACCATACATTGTAAATATGGGTTATTTTTTGCAGCAGATTAGTTTTTTTTTTTAAAGTGGCTCTCTGTTAGCCCCTATAAACCTTACCTTATTCCTGTAAAGAGTAACTTGTGGCTGGTGTTATGATGCTGCGCAGCTTCCCTAAGGAAGGGAAGCACTAAAGATTCTAGCGCTTATATTGTCGACCGAGACAGTGGCTTCTTGGATGGGACGCCATCCACATGGGTTAGGACCACTTGAATAGGCAACGGAAGGTTCCCTGAGCACATTAAAGCCATGATGTAACAGAACAGAACATTTCTTACGCATTATAACATACTGTAGTACATCCGAGTGTAACTGATGGTTAAAAATATATAAATTATGGGTGGGATCTTGGTTTTATCCACCCGTTGTTATTGGATGGAGGCAGAAATGAATCTGAGTTTGTAGTTGATTATAAGAAAGGTGCAGGGTTTAAACTGACTAAACAAGTCTGCCATACATCACCAGAGAGAAGTCTGTCGTTTCACTGGAAGATCCAGTTATGATATTTTGATTAAATAAACCAGGGGCGGGACAACCTGTCACTCACATGAGATCGACCAATAGCAAACCACAACCATCCAATGACCCAATCAACTCCCCATGGACAAAATCCAGTCCCGCCCATTTTTTATTTCTTGTTACAGAAGCCGTTTCACTCAGAAACATATCATAATATAGGGAAGAAAAGATTATCGCAACTTCTGCTTCATGCTCACTTTAAACATGCAATATCACTGAGATAAATAAAATAGATTTCATGCTGACTTTAAGTGAGATAGAGTGGGTAATTGAACATTTCTATTTCAGTACAGAGTTTCCTTCTACTTTGCTTTTAAATCTTGATTAAGACATGATTCAATGCAATTCCTGTGAATTTGTTTTTGCTTAAGATTTTCACATTGATACATACTTTCTTGGATCATGTAAAGTGCATAATGAAACCAAATTTAAAATAGCCTACATCAGAATTAGCCAGCCATGTTATAATATCTAACACACACAAACACACTCGACTTTGTGCAAGCTGCTACTGAGAGAGTATTTTGAATATTAATGAGCATTCTCGTGCACTGTTTGTTTAAGAAGGGCCTGAAAACTTAAGATGGGAAGTTTCTCTGGTCTGGCTGCATTGTTGAGTCTGTCAGTGCAGGCAGAGAATTACAGAGCCCAAGAGAGACCACCATTCAGAATCCATCTCACACAGCCTCACAATGCCCGAATTAACGCAGAGCCAGAGTTACATTGTGCTGTGCACTTCATGACCTTCAGTGCTGTGTAATCATGTAGAATCAACCACAATTCTCACTGTTTCATGTTACTGTGACCTAGTTTAGCCTCAATAAACATTAGCACATTTCATCGAAACCTTCACCATTTTGAATTATTTTCAGCATGCTTTATAGCTGCATTGTCTTCATATGTAACTGATGGTTCTGGTAAGTTTTAGATTCTAAACTTAAATTACTTTTATCTATAATGTATCCACATCTGACAAAACATTTTTGAATATCCTTGTGACATGATGCTTTTGACCGCTTTTGACCTATAACAACAACTGTTTGTATTTACAAGCAGTAATGCTGGGAGCACATTAGTTTTTGTAACAGCAACAAAAAATGGTCACCAAAAAAAGACAATGATTGTTATATGACTATATATTTTCTTGAGTACTGCATAAACACTCTCTTTGTAACAATGGTGAAGTACATCACTGATCACCCTTACATTGAATAGCACAGGGATGAAAAATCACAGTCACATGATAAAGGGGGCGGGGCTCTCGAAGCCACGAGCCAATAGGAGCGCACGTCAACCCGAGCTCTGTAGATCAGGGAATAGAGCATGAATAACGGTACTCCACAATATTTACTGAAATGTTTCATCGACTCACCAACGTCGGGCATCCATGGCGCATATAATTAAACCATTAAACAGCCAATACTGGCCTTTTCGTGTGTAGATTGATTCGAGTAACGTTACTTCAACGCTACGAGCTATTTATTCAGTCTTAAAATGGCCTGGATCTGGAAGGTAAGTCGAGCAGCTGATTGTTTGCCTCGCTTTATATTCAGTAATGTATGAATGCGCATTAATGTACTGCTCAGATTACATTATTCACAATGTTGGTATTTTAAAATCTGAAGTGTGCAGCGAGAAACGGAGGGTTAATGCAAATGTCTCGGTGCTTTTTTTAATTGAATGCAACTGTAGAAGCTTCATGTCTTGGAACATTGTTCAAGTGCGACGACACGTGTGATCTTCCAGTTCACTTACACTTTACAACCACATTTACTTGGTTTATGCAATGATGAGACTTAATGTATCCAGAAACACAGACTGTCTGATTCTGCAAATACCATCGTTGTAAGAGGCATCAAATGCAACAAAGTTTCCCCGTTACATGCACTTTATTACAACCAGTGATGTAAAGTCACGCTTTTTATATCGTCTCGTGGAGGATTTGTAACCTATTCAAAAACAAATGAAGACCTTCATGGATCATGAGACCACCACTCATAATATATGCGGCTTCAGGGTTTGTTTATTTAGGGTGAATCATTTTTGTTCAATGTTATTTGAAAAAGGACAGTATCGCGAACGAATCTCTGTTCGTGTTTTGTCAGTCTAAAGAAGAAAAAATCACACAAAAATTTGTTTGCTTTGTAAAAAATGTTCTTTGCAAACTGTGAAACTTGACATGGGCAATAAATAGTTTGAATAAAGTTAGTTATTTAATACCAAACAAATGATGATATTCCTTTAAAAAAGATAAAAGAACATTAGTTCAACTAAAGGCTGAAATAAACTACACAACTTTTGCCTAGAGTCTGGACACATCGATTAAACAAAACAAAACAAAAAATCAGAATTTTCAGCAGTCGAAGTTGACATTTTTTTGCAGAAAATCATGTGATTTCTTTCATCTTTAGACTATAATTCCATAGTCTGAAAACATTATTATTTTGAGCCGATTTTAGAACACATTTTCCTGAACTCAAATACTTTCCTACTATATAGTAAAAAACAGTACGCAAAAAGATTCTGAAGTGTCCTTTCGATAGACTCCACTATCCCATGAGGCAACGGGAGAGGATTTATGAATGGTGGTGAAACGACCAAGGGGGTAATCCATCGACCGGAAGTTGAAGCCGGCCGGGTGCCGCCATCTTGTAGCAGAACTTCACTTGCGTTAGCATTTCCATTGACTCCCATTCATTTTGGAGTCACTTTGACAGCGAATAACTTTACATCTGAGGCGTTTAAAGACTCCATTTGTCTATTATTTATTTCTAAAGAAACACGACAATGTATAAAGGGCTCCATTACCTTCTATGTTACACTATGGCCCCGTAGAAACAGATTTAGTAAAAATAGGCTAACGATTGCGTCATAACCACTCGACTCTCTGTCGCGCTGTACAGAAATTACCGTACAGACAGGAGGAGAAGCTCACAGGCGATCGGGGGGACGTCTCGTCAAGGGAGAAGCCCATAGATAATGAGCCCTTAAAAGCAACGGAATACTTACTCCTGCTCACTCATGCCAAAGAACTCTTTGCTCAAGTTCCCCGTCTCTGCAAGATTAACGTTGGCAATTTTCACGCACAGCTACTAGAATATTTACGTCTGTCAGACAGGTTGCTCACGTCATCAAGCTTAGTTTGAGTCGGTTTGAGTCTGCGCGTCAGGAACGGAAGTGCTCAAAAAACGCTAAAAATGGGCTTCAACTGAGTTCCAATGAGATGGCTCTGTCCACTTCTTATACTGTCTATGGAAACAACGCAACTGATGCTAGGTCACGTGACAGTAACATGGCGGATGAAGTAGCCTACGGAAATTCATTCATACTACCCATATTCATACTATGTACTTTTTAACGGTCGTTAAGTAATTCAGATTAAAATATTGTACCAACTCAGACAGTTTGTGGGTTTGTTGTGTTGGGAACAACTTGAAAGTCTGGCAGTGTGATCGTTTAGTGTGCGATGCCCGGTTTTTCTCTGTAACCATTTACAAAGTTGGCAATGATGATGCAGTGTTTTAAAATCTGCTTAGTTTATAAAAGTTGTGTATTCCAGCCTTAAATCCCAACATTGTCACACTTCTAATTCCCTTTTTATAACCATCAAGTAGTACTTAAAAAAAATGAAACACTAGTTTTGTTCAGCTAGTATTAAAGCAGAAGTGTATTTTTTTCAGTGTTTTATCATTGTGACAAGCAAAGACAACCTTTTGTAAGTTTAATTTGTGATAACAAAACATTGCTTTGTTTGAGCATCCCAACCGGCCTGACAACAGCATCATTGACCCATGTTAGGGGCGGAGCTATCTGTGTGTCTGACCAATTGCAGATGAGAGTTGTGTTCAGGAAACTTAAAAAAACCCATAATTGTCTTGCGGTGCAGAAATCATTTTTAGGGAACCTGCTCTGTAAAATTGTGCAGACTATGCATAGTACATTTAAAAAAAAAAAATTGATTATTCACAATGCAAAGCCGTGATTAACAGTTTGAAAGAAGCAGTGATGTCCTGCATGCAAAGGGTTGCTCGCACAGAGCAAGCATGTTCAACAAGTAACAATTTCGGTTTAAATTACAATGTTTTATGCCATTAGTGGAAGCTGAAGACATATAATCAGGAGATTTGTGTACCTCAGTTGACTGTACTGTCTGATAAAGAGCTGCTTCTGTCAGCGCTTTATCATCACCCTTAATCTATACGTCTGCATCAGACAGCATTCAGTAAACAGAGAAGAGAGACAGATTAACTATTTAAAGCTGCTCATATAAAATGTATGTTCCTGCTTACAGTATGTAGATGTGAAGTGTTGGAGTTCTGTAGGAGCACATTGCTGTACTTCTGGACAGTTTGGACGGTTTTGTGATGGTAATGTAACCTTCAAGAGCTGGTCAGAGTGCAGTGTGCCACTGAGAGAGAGCCTCTTTGTAATTGCTGAGAATCAGTTCCAGTGTTGTCCACCTCACATGGCTCCAGTGGTCAGTTCTCCACGTCTGCACTAAAGACCTGCAATCGAGACCTTAAGGAGCAATTTCTACTTTATCTAACCAATTAATTTTGTTTTGTTGGTGTAACTTTAACTTAATATATTTAGGTTGATTCAATAATAATTTGGGTATTTAGCAAAATCAAGAGCTCCAAACCCTCTGCAGTGAAAATTGAACAAATAGAGTCTTTGCATTTACTTTTGATCTGGACTTTAAAGTGGTTTCAAACCTCTTTTTAGTTGTTGATGAATCAGAAAAAGGTCTTGTTTTGTCATTTAATCACTCATATTTTTTAACGATTTTACTGATTTGGTCCAGAACAACAACATATGGTCTCACCCAGGGTGCGAAACGGGAAAAGCTAGATATGTTTCTTTCATATGTATCTATGTCTCATGGAGCTGCTTCGCTGCAATATACTATGGAAAGAGGAACTTGGCTCTGTTCCGCTAAGTAACTGCCTAAGAGAGAGATCAATTTCTGTACAGGTCAGTCTATCTAGTTTGGATCTATCAATTCTAAGCAACTATTGCTCAATCTCAAATTTACCCTTTATTAAAAAAATTCTAGAAAAAGTGGTTTTGAGCCAACTCCAGTCTTTTTTAACTGATAGTCTGATTTACGAGAAATTTCAGTCTGGTTTTAAACTACGTCACAGTACAGAATCTGCACTTTTACGAGTCATGAATGACATTTTGCTCAGTACTGATACAGGGCAATCTGTGGCTCTGGTCCTGTTGGACCTCAGCTCTGCTTTTGACCTTGTCGATCATGATATTTTAATCTCTCGCCTTGAAGCAACAACAGGTTTTAGGGGCATGGTGTTGGAATGGTTCCGCTCATATTTGCTTAACAGAAGCTATTCTGTTCGCATCGGGAAACAGTGCTCATCTAAAATGAAACTTGGGTCCGGTGTTCCGCAGGGCTCTATCCTTGGGCCAGAACTATTTAATCTGTATATGTTACCTCTGGGTTCTATTTTAACTAAACATGGGGTTTCTTTTCACCTATATGCCGATGATACTCAAATTTACTTGCCCCTAAAACGTAATGACAAGTCTGCCTTAAAGCCACTACTGGACTGTATAGATGAACTTAAACTATGGCTTACTGTTAACTTTTTGAGTCTGAATGAAAACAAGACAGAAATTATCCTGTTTGGCCCCAGTGATCGTAGTACACATGTTTGTGACCTTCAAACATTGTCACCTTACAGTACCACCTGTATTCGGAATCTGGGGGTCTGAATTGATAACAACATTAACCTTGAAAAGCAGATAAGTGCTGTGGTAAAATCCTGCTTCTTTCATCTTCATCTCTTAGCTAAGGTTAAGCCGTTTTTGTCTGGTAAACACTTTGAGATAGCTATGCATGCATTTATAACATTCAGATTGGACTATTGTAATTCTTTATATATTGAAGTTCCTCAGAAACATATCACCCGTCTACAATTAGTCCAAAATGCAGCTGCACGCCTCCTCAAAGGAAAACGTAAATTTGAACATATTACTCCGGTTCTGATCTCGCTTTACTGGCTACCGATTAAATTTCGAATAGATTTTAAAGTTTTGCTTTTTATTTTTAAAACTTAACAGAATTTAGCTCCCCAGTACCTATCTGAACTGCTTCACCCAAAATTGAAGTCAAGATCACTAAGATCGGGGGAATCGAACTTACTTTTTGTCCCCAGGACCAGATTTTAAAACAGGGGTGATCGTGCTTTCGCAGCTTATGGACCCAAGCTATGGAATAGCCTACCCTCAAATATCAGATCTGCCCAAACTCTGACATTTTTTAAAACTTCTCTGAAAACGCACCTTTTTTCACTAGCTTTTAATGTACCTTGATGTGTCCGTCTTTTCTCTTTGACGTGTATTTGTTGGTTTCGTGCATGTATTGTCTACCTTTTTATTGCTTTGTTAAGCACTTTGGTCAACGTAAGTTGTTTTTAAATGTGCTATACAAATAAAATTGTATTGTATTGTATTGTATCCTTTGGACTCAAACCTGGCTCTTTTGCAATCTGTCTTTTCAAAAAGAGATCTCTCAACATCTTTACTTTTCCTTGGGCAAGAATATTATACTGTGACTTATATTTTATTTAGAAAGATTATGATTATGGCTTACAGCTTATAAAAACCCCAAATTCAAAATTAGAATATGAACAGGTTTTCATAGCTGTGAGCCATAATCATCAAAATTATAACAAATAAAGGCTTGAAATATCTCACTTTGCATGTAATGAGTCTATATAATATATTAGTTTCACCTTTTAAGTTGAATTACTGAAATAAATTAACTTTTGCACGATATTCTAATTTCTCGAGTTTCACCTGTAATAAACTACAGCCTTTTGTGATTTGATTATTACACTAAGCCATATCGTGATTTTAATTTTAGTTTTTGTTGAGATCTGTAGGCTATATATTTTCTGTTTGGAAAACAGAAACTGTTATGGTACAAATTATGTAGGTAATTTATGGGAAACACTGGTGTAGCAAATCCATATTGGATTATTTTCTTTGTGTTTATTCTGACTAATTTGCTTGTAATGACCCACTGATCTTAATCGGTAGATTATGGAGACACAAAAATTGTAATGTGTTTCAAATCGGAAGGATGTCTTATATGGATCTTTCTCTAAACACAATGTTTATCTACTCTAAAGAATGTGTGCTGCTAGACATGAGTTGTTTTAGACTTAAACGAAATCAAACTGGGTTGCAAACATGTTAAACATTTCAGAAAGTATTAAAGACCCAAAGAATCTAAGTCCAGAGCTTATCAGTAAGATGATGAGAAACAGCCAGTTTGGATGAGATTACACTTAATTCTATTAGGCTAATTTTAAGAGGTTTAACTTCTGAGTTGTCCAACAGCCCGAAATAAGCATTGTATTGACACACACAAAAGCAGAGAAATGCAATTTGAAATTGTTCAGCATTGCAAACTATAATATATTAAAGTTTGCAAAGTTTATATATATAGCCAATTTAGGAACTAATCCAACTCCCATTAATGTACATATAATTACTTTACTGTCCATCTGGTGCATTATACATTTTAATGGCACTGTGTTGGGGTTGGTAAGAAAAAGTATTTTATGGCTACCAATGTCCTATTTATTTGATTAAAAATAGAGTAAAATAATGTGCAATCTTTTTTCTATTTTAATATAAATGTAAAATTAAATGTATGTTTGTGATGCAAAGCTGAATTTTCAGCATTATTACTTTAGTCTCCAGAGTCACATGATCCCTCAGAAATGATCAATAGTTGTGCTGCTTTTTGAAGAAACTGTGATAATTGTCTTGTAGGATTCTTTGAGGGTTAAATATAATCTTTACTGTAACTTTTGATCATTTTAATGCTTAAATATATACATTTCTTAAATCTTACTGACCGCAAACTATATAGCTCACCCAAAATGAAAATTTACGCACCTTCATGTTGTCCCAAAACTGTATTCTGTAATATTTTCAGTGGTAGACAAAAAAAAAAGGCATTTTTAAAGAACCATTACATAGTTCTTTCCCATGCAGGTTGTCAAGCTCCATAAATGACAAAAAAAACTTGCGTGCTCTATTCAAATTGATCTAAAACCAAGTGATAGATTTGTGGGATAAACAGATATTTTAAGGTTGTTATTCATGGAAAAGGTGAACACTGTATGTAAATAATGTGTATTACAATTATAATCATTTTCATTTTTTACCTATGGTAACATCAAACTGTCTCCACCAAAGAAACAAACAGAGACACACAAAAAACACACACACACACACACACACACACACAGCTGTGTTTTTGTGATTTGTGAGGACATTCCATAGGCGTAATGGTTTTTTATACTGGACAAACTGTATATTCTATCCCCCTACACTGCCCCTATCCCTAAACCTACCCATCACAGGAGACATGCTGCATTTTTACATTTTTTATAAAACACTGCTTAGTGTGTTTTTAAAGCCATTTGAAATATGAGGACTCAGGAAATGTCCTCATTTTTCCGAGTGTCCTCATATTGAAGGTGTGTTATCATAAAAATGTCCTCAGTTGTCATGAAAACAAGAGCACACACACACACACACACACACACACACACACACACACACACAATATATACATATATATATATACATACAGTATATACTGTATATATATATATATATATATATGGGTTTGGCCTGTACAACTCTTCAAAGCACTTGTTTTGCTGTTTAACAAAACCAAGCTTAAAAGGTTGCAGGTAAAACGGATTAGCAAGCACTTTACACATTAACCTTCCAAGAAGACGGTTTACCCTTTAGTAAGTCCACTTTGGTCCTTCTTTCATTGAGATGTCCAACGAGAACTCTCTGTTGTCTGGGTGTGTTTAGTTATGTAATGGTAGCTCGGCTTTGTTTAGGAGGTGGAGAAAAACAGCTAGGCCAGGAAGTGAATGACATCTCATTTGACTGGTAATCTGGCTTGGAATGGTAACAGTGTTGATGTGGGTAAGTAGCTTAGCAGGAATGTGAGGAGGCCAGGGAGAGATATTGTAGGCATCTGCTTGTGTGGCTGTTTGAGGATTTACACTTCTGATCCATGTGCACACAACAGATGTGAATCCAGACCGAATTTCGTTTACCTTCTTTAATAAAGTTTCATTTCTAATGGATCATTTTGGATTGTGATATGCAAATCTGCTGTCATCATTTAGTGTTGACATTGCAGCTCACTTTTATTGTTTAATAAGATGCAAATCAAATATTAATTTAATAAAAATGAGATTTTAAATATTTCTTCTCCTCCGTGGCTTGACTCAATTAATCAGCACAGAATTAATCAACCCTATAATATGCAGTGAATGACGCAGATCAGTTATTATTGCTGTTATTATTGTACTGTATTTTTCCATCCACATAATTATAAACAGTATGTGATGAATTATGGTGACATCTTGGACCGTCAACCCAAGTGTCACTTTTGAATTAGATGAATTTGTAAACGGTATTACTCAATGTCCCTGCATGCCTATGATTTGGACAAGGAGTCTTTCAGATCAAAGACAGGCAAAGAAAGACTTTTTATATGCTGGGCTTTTGGATACCAACAATTTTTTCATTTGTGCTAAATCAATGTTTTCTCAAAATCTGGAAGTTTATAAAGCTATTTTGATGAAGTTCATGTTGCCTCAACATAGTAAGTGGTGTAATTAACCGGGAAAATAGTGCTTTTCACAATACTTGTTTCAAAGCAGTTTTACAGAAAATGTGTTACTTATTCAGTCTCATGTGGTTCCTGGTGAGACGTTGATGTGCCTTTAAAAAAAAAAAAAATATATATATATATATATATATACTGTATATATATAAATGCTACGTTCGAGCTTTGTCTGTGATTTTTCTACTTTTATATTACATTTAAGATACTTTCACTGCTTGGAATATTAGTGAGTCATATGGACTACTTTAATTCAGTTATTCATTTAGCAAATGCATTTATCCATAGCAACTTCAGTGGGCCTTTAAAATTTCTCCTCTTGTTTGTCAGTCCATCATGACCTTTTATTTGTTGATTATGCTCACCTGTTTCTAGCTTGGTTCTTTTTTACCCTGTATATATATATATATATATATATATATATACATATTAGGGCTGTCAGTTAAACGCGTTATTAACGGCGTTAACGCAAACCCATTTTAACGCGATTATTTTTTTTATCGCGAGATTAACAGTCTTTTTGGCCTAGCAAACTATGAAACCCATTCATTTCAATGGCTTGCGCCGCGTGAGGACGTTTTGTTGCTTCATCGACCAAAGCGCAAGTGCAGTGGCGCGCACACCGCTGTCAAAATAGTTCAACTTTTGCCGCTGTGACGATTACCAGCGCGGCCAATAGAAACGTTTTGGCATCCAAAAAGTTTTGAAAACTGGCTTAGCGCCGTGCATTCCGCGTCCTGTCTGAAAGCACCGGATCTAGCTAGACCGGAAACACACTTGTTGCGAGCCGGCCAAATAGTAGGTTAACGTTACGTTTTGAGTGGATGACGAGCGCGAGATGCCGAGATGGATGCCAATAAGATTCTGAATTGAAAGTTTACTTTTAAAAAGTTGCCAAATGGTTCCATTGACACGTTGTGAACTGAGCTATCATCATCGCAGCACGTCCAGTCTGAAACACCACTTGATGGCCAAGTGCACGCACACACACACACACACACACACACACACACACACACACACACACACACACACACACACACACACACACACAGCTGATGCGAATTCTCCGCCCCCTCGTCAATATCAGTACCTCTCAGTATTTCTTTCACCCTTTTATTGATGGACAGTGTTACATTGTGTGAGAGATTATTTGCTCCAAGTGAGAATGTTAGTGTGAAATTGAACACAGTATATGCCAATGTTGTTTTCAATCAAAAAACATTTGCACAAAGCAAGCCGATCCACTTTTCCATGTTGATAAGAGCATTAAAATTAGAAAAAATAATGGGACAAAAAGAAATCAAGAGACATTTAGAATAGATAAAAATGTGCGATTAATTGCGAGTTAACTATGACATTAATGCGATTAATCGCGATTAAATATTTTAAGCGTTTGACAGCACTAATATATATATATATTGCCCTGGGTAGCACGTAGCTCAGTTGGGTTCCACTGTTGCCTCACAGCAAGGAAGGTCCCCGGTTCGAGTCCTGACTTAGTCAGAGGACTTTCTGTGTGGAGTTTGTCTGGGTGGGTTTCCTCTGGGTGCTCCAGTTTCCCCCAATCCAAAAACAGTTCTGAAAGTTCCGATCAGAACCGATTTTTAGAAATCACATTATGGTGTTAAACATATTGCATATTGCATAATGCATTAAATCATTAAACTAGTTTAAATATCTTCAGGTACAAAATGTTTTATAGAATATGAGGGCACAATTTTCACAATTCAAGACGTTCTGACTTAAATCTGCATTGTGTTATTGAACTAAGATCAGCTAGGCTATACTCCATCATTCCATGCCAAACTAGCTCATATCAGGGAGTAAGTTGAGATTCACTTTTACACTTGATAAGCTGTATTTTTATCTACATTCTGGTCTTCCTATAGAACCTGTCCTTGAGTCCTCAATGAAAGGAGTCTTTTAGGAAGAAAACTGTGTAATTCTATAGTCACAGGGTTAGATTTCTTCATTTGACTAGACTGACATCTAATACCTGGACCTTGACAGAGAAAAATGCCAGTTCGTGTGTTTGAATTTAACATTTAGTCCGTATGCCTTGGTGTTTGTTACTGTACTGTAGCTCAAGCTCCTAAGTCACATGGCACTATTTTTCAAAGGAATAGTTTGAAATGTCTATTTAAGCAGTGACACCATGTGAATTTTCCAGAACAAACCCAGATGTTGTGGTGTTCAAGCATTTATCTCGCCCTCAGATAATAAATAGATTTACTAACTTGACTTTTCAATCGTTTAGTAGTAAGAAAATAGAAGATTGGCTGGAGCCATTCTTAGTTGATACTTAACCCTCTATTTCACATATAATGTAAAAAAAAAAAAAAAAAAAAAACTTGATT
This sequence comes from Rhinichthys osculus, assembly GCA_029959095.1. Classification (NCBI taxonomy): domain Eukaryota; kingdom Metazoa; phylum Chordata; class Actinopteri; order Cypriniformes; family Leuciscidae; genus Rhinichthys; species Rhinichthys osculus. The sequence goes on along the minus strand of JARWKJ010000007.1, from coordinate 32,776,654 downwards.
CACTTACCTTGGATAAAATTAGTCTTGACATTTTTACATTTTTGTGAGGGTCAGTATGTTACCAGAAGGCTACATAGTGTGACAATGGGAAGCTATAATGTTTAAATGTCTTATTCACTCAAATTTTCTATATCTATTTCTGGTCATGGAAAAAGTCATAGATTTCAAAACCTGCACTAAGAAGCATTTGATATCGCATTGCACTTTGCCAGATATCATACAGTGTTTTTAGTATTGGCTTAGTATCTCTCTGACAGTGTAGCTATTTCCTGAACCAGATGGTCATTGCCGGGGACCTGCCTCGAGTACACAGCGTCCTAGATCTAAAAATGCCACGATAATTTCACAAGGCAGCATCTGAGCTGATATATGTGTCCAGGCAAAGTTCCAGGTCACACCAAAACACAAAGCCTAGGCACATCAGTGAACGTGAACCTTTTTTGTGTGACCCTCACCAGGAATAATGGTGCTCAATTGTTTTAAGTGCAGGGTGTCAGAGAACAGCTCAGTGCTCACATTAATCACCCACACAGCTGACAGACATTGTCTTGGCCTTGGAAAGCACAGCACAGAAATCACTGACTGTGTCGGCTGTAGTAAGTTATAAGGTGACTGAGATTGTTGTAGGTGGCGGATTGACAAAACATCTTACAGAACAAGACATAAAAAGGCTATAGCAAACCCTTTTGGATTTCCAAATTGTTTTGTCAAATTTAGACTAAACCCTGAAAATGTCATGGACTGCTAAATGTTTTGTCAGGCAAACTAAAATCACATGGTTACATCTAAATTTACTCAAATATTAGCTGAAATGTTATTTAATATGACTAAATCAACCTGACTGCATTAGGCTACACAACAAAAAGTTGCTTTTAAATATATGCATAAAATAGATAAATGAATAAGCCAATAAATAAATTACAAGCTGATTTGTGAGGACGACCACACGTGGAATGATTGTTGCAGAAATTGGCAAAAAATAAAGTTCAAATGCAGTGGATATTATATTTAGGGTAAAATGGTGCTTTGCAGGCTGATTGAATCGGGAAATATGTCAATGAATTTTTGCTGCGTATGAAAATGACCATTTTATCATTTTTTTCACATCACCCCCCCCCCCCCCCCCCCATGACTATTCATCATTGATTATATATATTAACAACACTTTAAGTTTCTGTTAATAAAACAAGTGGTTACTCTTTATTTTGATGGTCCCCTTTAGATATTCTGTTGACTATACATACCATTGGACCTACATGTCAACTAACTCTTCTTAGAGTATTAGTTGAGTAGACTTTTAGGGGTAGGATTAGGGTTAGTAGAATAAGGGGTTTAAGGGTTAGTAGAGTAAGGGGTTAAGAGTTAGTAGAATAGGCAATGACATGCCATTGCAAAGATACTTATAGTCAGTTAGATTGTTTGTTGAGGGAGCATCAAAATAAAGAGTTAGCAGATATTAAGCAGACAGTCTACTAATACTCTAATAAGTTAATACAACTATAAGTTGCAAAGTGGCAAAGTTACTTAAAGTCAACAGAATGTCTAAAGGGGACCATCAGAAATTGATACCAAACAAGTTTGAAAACAAACAGAATTGTCATAATTAGAGTAGACATTCCAGTAGAAATATATTTACCAAATATACACCACCAGGGCTCTCAAGTTTTAAAGACGGGCAAGAGTGACATCCCAGAATGAGAGGATGCTTAATTGCTTTATACCTGACATCTCTGAAAGACAGATGCAATGATTAATGCATCCATGGCCCGGATATAATTATAAAATATGACATGATTTTAAAAGTGACCTATAACATCGACTATGCAATACACTTTATTTTATATAGTGCTTATAAAATTATTAAGCCTATTTGTATTTGGAGAGAGATGTTTAATGTGACAATATGTCAGTCATCGTGTGATAACGAAAACATGACTAGGCCTAGACTACTTGTTCTGAGCAGGTGTTGTCAGTGAACAGGCTGTAAAACTGTTGGCTAAGTTACAGACACTCATTAAAAAACTGATGCTAATTATCTGGGAAACGTTCTCTAACAGCAGTCAAGTTGTCATTGTTTGTGTCAAACAAGTTGTGAATTTTTTGTAACATTAAAACAGGAGACCATGACTTATCTTAAATCTTACCCAGATACAATAGTGCTATTTTCTGATTGGCTATTGTGTGGCCCCTTTCTTTTTTTTTTTGATTGGCTGATAGTTGGCAGGCTCGACAAAGAACTCCAGGGGAGACGCGCTTGATTCCTGCTGGGTCCATATAGTGAGAGCGACGCGGGCGCGGCCAGATAAATTTGGGGCGCTGCGGCATATTAAATATATTATAAATAGTTTTTCAGCGTGAGAAATACAATGTGTGGTGGTAGTGCGTGACAAAAGACCGAAATGAGTGACTGTCACGCTCAATGCGTGACACTTGAGAGCCCTGCTACACTGTGGTGGAAATTCACCAATAAAATTAAAGTCAGCCCACTCAATGGTAAAAATTAAATAAAATGTATTTTTCTTAAATCAAGATCAAGGGTAGTCTCTCTTACAACCGAAACATATCTCTGTGAGCTACAAAATGAGCTCTAAGCAAAAAAGAGTATTTATTCAGTAAAATCATACATATTTATTTATCATTGAACAAAGTTGATTGGAAAAGCAAATTAACATATTCTCATAAGGCCTCCTACTTCCTTTTATCATATATGTACACTCTGCAGTTCATCTTCATCCACATTGGTCTTCATCAACATCCCATAATATGCCCACCTAACGTACTGTACATACATTAATATTTTTTAAATAGAAAACATTTTATCTGACACCCTAGACTGTTCCCAGGCCTACTGACCTTGACTACTGAAAGAAGTATTATTCACAAGTTGTTTCTCGCAACATTTGCAATAAAACTTGAAACGAGAGAGAGAGAGAAAAAAAAGAGATAAAAGGGGCAATATATGTGAGTCTTCTACCAAGAGTGTGATGGAAGGAGGGGGCTTGTGTTTGGTAGTTATCTTGCATTTGAGTGCCTCAGATAACTTACAACATCTCCATACTTATCAGTCAGAATATAAACCTTACATGCATGCCTTATCCTCCGTTGTGCAGCGACCTTCAGTTTATCCCCTTACATTCTTATGGTACGCTTACACTACAACGATGTATTAAAAACAGAAATGTTTTTTCTTTGCGTTTTTCGCATAAAGACGACAATGTTGTCAAAGCGATCCCCGTTACCACGGATCCGAGAAAACAATTTAAAACATTGTATTATTCATGCCAGGCCAGTAGTTGGCGATGTCACTTTGTAAAGAAACACTACTCGCCTATGTTGAACACGTAATAGGCATACGTCATGATGTTGCTCTTTGAAACTTTTTCAAAAGTTTGCGTTTTCAGGCCCCCAAAACGCTGTTGACATGTAAATGAACGTCCAAAGCGCATAAAAAGTTTTCCATTTTTAGTTGAAACGGTGTTGTGTAAATGGGCTGTTAACATTCTCTAGAAGCAATTACTTTGTCCTCCTCCTCTAATCCCTCTGTTAAAAATATCATATATTGAGTAGAGTGTCTGTTTTCAAAACATACAATAAAAAAATATTGATTTACACTAGAGATGTTCCGATACCCTTTTCCCCTTCCCGATACCGATTCCGATACCTGGACTCAGGGTATCGGCCGATACCGAGTACTGATCCGATACCTGGGTGTGTACAGTATCTACACAGCTGCAATTCATACTAGCACTGTATGAATTGATAGAATTATTTTATGGCGTGTTTCAGACTTATCCCTTAATTAAACATGAACAAATACATACAGTGAACTACTAGAGTATTTTTTATTATCTGACATACATTTCACAGCAATATATTATTTATCTTTCTTAAGTGAAAAAGAACTTAAAATGCAACCACACATCTAATACTGTAAACTGAAAAAGGTATTTTAGTTTTACAATATAACTGCATAAAAAAAGTGCAACAAATAAATCTAGGAATCTAAAAAATGATATATGAATAATTATATAAGAAAATAATCTCTTTATAATTTAAAGTCCATAAACAATTTTGTTAAATAAACGGCATTTCAGTTTTGAACGCGGCTGGTCATCCAGAACAATAAACTCAATACATGTTGTCGGTTATATTTATCGCTCGTTGGCTGTCTTTTGAAAACTTTTCTCTTTGTTTGAATGAAGCTTTCAGAGATTGTTGATTCTGGCGCGGCTCATTCTTCTCTGCCCTTGCCTTTGTGTAATCGTGTTCTGCGGGGTGACGCGTCTTCAAATGCTTTAAGTTACTCGTGTTGAAGTTGCTAATACTTGTTCCACCCCTCGAAATTGCAGTATGGCATACGAGACATGTCGCCGTTTTCCTGGCTGGTTGGTCCAGTCTGAAATACTGCTAAACAGCGGACATACTGCTATCGCGCGCGCACGCGTTCTCTTCTTCGCTGCTCTAAACAGTGGTTGCTTGTGGCAACAGCACAACTTCCTGTGTCGCCACAAGCAACCACTGTTTAGAGCAGCGAAGAAGAATTGATCTCCGATTTGCAGCGTTATGCAAAGCTAGCGTGCATAACTAGATATTGTTTAAGAAAATGTTATCGGATCGGTACATGGGTAGAAGTACTCGCCGATACCGATGCCAGCATTTTTATTGGTATCGGCGGCATTTCCGATACTAGTATCGGAATCGGAACAACTCTAATTTACACACACATATGTGTATATGTCAAAAACTAAATGCATCTTTCATTATTAAATGTTATGCAAGGTAATCGCCTCGGTTACACCTGTAACCTCGGTTCCCTGAAGAGGGAACGAGATGCTGCGTCGATTGACACTAAGGGAACGATTTGCTTTATGATGTCTTGAAGCAAATGTAAAATCAATACAATGGTGTGACGGAACATCAGAGGCGGCTGACCTCATGTACCAGGAAACTATAATGCCTGCCCAAAACAGCTAGCTTCGTAAAAGTCTGAAGTAGTCGCTGACAGGCACGTAGGAGATATGGCAAGGTGACGCTGTGTCTCGTTCCCTTCCCTCGGTTCACCTCGTAACCGAGGCGTTCCCTTTCAATGGAACTCGCGCTGCGTCGATTGACGGTAACGGAACGTCTATACCAACGCCACCAGAGTGACAAGTGTCTGTCCAGTGTGAAATCAGGAGGAGCAGCACTAGGACAACCCTGGGCACCTGGGACCCTGGTGTAGAGTCCAAGTTCAAAGAGTAGAACCTTACAAATGTGTGCGGTGAGGACCAACCTGCCGCATCACAAACATCTTGGAGAGCAACTCCTGTTATAAGGGCCTTGGAGGCCGCCAGACTCCTAGTAGAATGGGAACGGACAGCCATAGGTGAAGGCTGTCCAACCGATTCATAAGCAAGTGAGATAGCCTCAATCACCCACTTGCTCATTATCTGTTTAGATGCAGGAGACCCTTTGTTAAGGGGCCCAAAACATACAAACAACTGTTCAGATTTATGTCACAGGGCAGCTCTGTGGACATAGGCATCTAGCGCCCTGCCTGGGCATAGCAGATTATTCTTTTCCTGGTCCGAGTTCTGGAAGGGAGGAGGACAAAATGCCTGCAGGATGATAGATCTGGCCACATTAGTGGGGACCTTTGGAACATAACCTGGTCTAGGATGAAGGAACGCTTTAACCTTGCCAGGTGAAAATTCCAAGCACGAGGGTGCAACCGACAGTGCTTGCAAATCTCCTATCCTTTTAAGAGACGTGATAGCGAGGAGGAACAAACCTTTTAGGGTCAGGAACTTAGCCAGAACCTCCTCCAGTGGCTCGAAGGGAGCCAGGGAAAGGCCTTGAAGGACAATGGCCAGATCCCATGTCGGCACCCTGGTACGAGCTGCAGACCTCAGCCTCAGAGTACCATGGAGGAAACAAGATACCAACGGATCTTTACCCAAAGACATTCCACCCAAAATAATGTGGTAAGCACCTATGGCCCCCACATAAACCTTCAAAGTGGACAGGGATAGACCTGCAGTGAACCGCTCCTGCAGGAACTCCAGCACTGTACCAACCGAGCAGTTAACTGGGTCCAACTGACGGTAACTACACCATGAAGTGAAAACTTCAGGGCATAAAGTTTCCTTGTGGAGGGAGCTCTGGAATGTAGAATGGTCTCTACAACCTCAGTTGAGAGACCTGTCCCTATCAGCTGGTCTGATCTGATCTGTGGCACGATTTGTCTCAGTGTTAACATTCTGAACTTTAGTTGCATGACAGACTCGTTTAGCACTCGAAGATCCAAAATGGGACGCAACCCCCAATCCTTCTTTGGAACTATGAAATACCGGCTGTATAACCCGTTTTTCCTGTTGGAGGGAGGTACATATTCTATGGCCCCTTTCTCCAACAGGGTTTCCACTTCTTGTTCCATTTCCAGAACCTGCTCGGGGCCCACCATGGTGGATAGGAACCCCATAAACCTGAGCGGGCGAGACCCGAACTGTATTTGATACCCTTTTTCTATGGTCTGCAGGACCCAGCGAGAAACATTTGGCAGTAGCTTCCACGCTGCCAAAAATTCTACTAGTGGTACCAGCCCCTAGAGCAGGGGTGCCCAACCCTGCTCCTGCCGATCGACTGTCCTGCACAGTTTATCTCCAACCCTAATCAAACACACCTGAAGCAACCAATTAAGGTCTTCAGGATCACTTGAAAATTAAAGGCAGGTGTGTTTGAGTAGGGTTGGAGATGAACTGTGCAGGACAGTCGATCGGCAGGAGTAGGGTTGGGCACCTCTGCCCTAGAGACTGGCTTCCGGTTTTTGTTGTGCAATCAGCCGGACGCCCTGTAACGGCGAACCGGCAGGGAATAAACGAACTGAGTGCTCTGGAGCCCTCCTCGGAGGGGGCGGGCATCCCAAGGCCACTACGTTTCCGGGTGGTCCTTGAGATATGTGCTCACCGGAGACCGCTGCGCCCTGAAGCACACGAGGTGGCAGGGTTGGCAGAACGGTCCCCTGAGGGCACCGAAGAGAGACAGGCACCGTATAATGAGGTGTTGACCGTTCCGCTTCGGGGGGGACTGCCCTCATTGGCCTGAGCCTTGGGCGTCAGGACCTTTTCCCCACAGCCTTCTTAGAGATAATGACGGTCCTCAGATCCGTCTTACCCTTCGAAGGCTATGGATGAGAGTGCCCTCGCTGTCCCCAGCCTTTCTGTGGCTCATTCTTTCGATGACTGAATTAACAGCATCGCCGAAGAGACCAGAAGGTGACAGGGGCACATCCATATGACAATTCTGAAGGCATGCTGCAGCCAGACCAGCGGCTGAATAAGCTTTACCCACTAGTGATGATGTGGTTCTGACTGGCTTAGTGGGTAATGCCGGGGCCTTTAGGGAAGATGCCGCTTCGGGGGAGAGATAGCTCGCAAGCATCTCTTCCACTTTTGCCATCTCCCCATAACCGTGCTCTTTATAGTTATACATGCTCTATTCCTAACCCTAACCCTATAGTAAGTACATAGTCCAATAGAAACCACTTTCTATGAAGCTTGTATTTATAATGCATTATAATTGTACATTTTAATACATGCATAATGCCTTATAAACAACCTTATAAGTTGTATAATTTGATACGTAATCATATTAACAGTTACAATACATTATAATTCTTACCTTTTTGTGGTAATAACTTTTAAGAGAGTACAATGGATTTTAACACCAGTTGAAGCCTGCATTTATGATGCATCATAAGGGTATTCTTAATGCGTTAAAATGCATGCATAATGTCTAATAAACAACATCATACACAACATTTAGAGCGTGCATTGAAGACATACAAAATGGATATATGGCGCCACTGTGGCAACAGGACAACTAAACTTTTGAAAGAGCATCTCAAGGTCATTGACTGGGAATACTGTCTTGCCAGCAACCAGCCATCACACATTCTTGGAACCTAAGAAGATAAATCATTAAACTTGTTCCACACTATTATCGGAATTTCAAATACGTTTATTTTTAGGCATCTCTATTGTAATGATTATGCTTTGACGTCAATTACTGTGATGATCCGTATGAAACGGTAACCAATGAACTATAGTTTATAGTGTTTTATATTTTGAAAGCCTAAAGCCACATATTCTAGTCTTTCTCAATTTCACTCCCCCAATGAAGTTTTAATTCGGCTGATTGGTGGAGAATTTGTGACAGACTGGCTCAGAGCTCTATAGTGATGTGTCATGTCACCAGGATTACATCTTCAGTGACCTCGTTTATGAAAGCCCTTTAAATGCTAAACAGTTCATGGGTGTCATACTGAGCATTCAGTCTATGAAAGAATGTGATATGAATAATTAAATAAAGGAAGAAAAATGCATTGGGTGTCTTCAGTTTGACAATGTTTTGCAGTCTTTACCAGGGGTTTGTCACTTCTTAAAAGGCTTACATTGGTATAGTTTATTTAATTTATATTGTTTAAAGCTAACATCCCTGTTAACAGTATTGTAAATGTAATGTTACCATTAAACCCACAATACAGTGTAAAATAAAATAACAACTTTTTAATATAGACTGTCTTTTCTTTTATAGTTTGGCCTCCTGGGGTGTTTAAAAGGGGTTTAGTGATCCATGGGATACAGACACTCATTGATGCAGTCACTGGAGACTATATGGTTATAAATAAAAGTATTAATGTATTCACTTCATCTTTTGTTGTTTATCTAAAACAAATAATTAACAAAAGGTAATAATGTATGACACAGCTGTATATCTAGAACACATACCGTCCTCAAAAACTGAGTGACCGTGTGATAAAGATACTACTGAGGGAGCCACCAATAAACCAGTGACCTCTCTGAAGAAGACAATTGTTGCCCGGGTGAGGATCTGTATGTCATCTAGTTTGCTAGAATGCATGTAGGAGAAGGAATTCTGCGAGAGAAATTCTTACAGAAAAATACAATTTGGACAAATTTGGATCTTTGGATCATGCAACCTGACTAAGCAGTTGAGCAGTTTTGCAAAGAAAAATGGCCAGGACTCAAAGGTTGGAAGATATTTCCGGTGTTTCTGCTGTAATTATGACAAATCTTAATTCTATTCTATTTATTCTAATCTATTAGTGCTGTCAATCGATTAAATTTTTTTACTCGATTAATCAAAAAATAATTCTGTGATTAATCGCGATTTTATAGGTTTATATTTAGTTTGTATATTTTATAGTGTAATCATTTCACAGTTAATCTACAAATTAATGTAGAGGCAACATAAAGACAGTATATTTTAAATACTTGTTTAATGGTATCTTTTTATGAACGAAGCTCAGTATCACTGATGCTAATACTGCTATTGATGTCTGGATAAAAAATGATTTCCCCCCCCCCCAATTTTAAACATTAATTAGCCATTAAACATTACAGTGTAATTGAAAGCTATCAATTTTTTTTAAACATTGAACAAGTGAGCTTCAAACAATCCTCACATAAACCCATACTAAGTGTCACTAACTTGCTACCTGTCTAACATATACAGAACAATATAAAGAAACTAAATAAAGTTATAAAACAGTCTGCACGGCATAAATTATAGATTAAATATAGACTTATCCTTATTAAAGCTACAAAAGTTATTTAGCCAAGTTATGTTATGAGCATACTCGACAAAACTGACATTTTGGCATAACTGTGTGTGTGTTATTGAATAAGAGCGGATCATAGCCATAGTAGCCATATTATATATATATATATATATATATATATAATAGAACTGGAAGTATTGATTTATTTAATTAACTATGATTTTGTGATTACAAAAATATCAATAACTGTATGTTCTTCAATAAGAACAATAGTTAAAAAAGAAACATGTTTGCGGGATTTTATGTATTTTATTTAACATTTTAATTTAGATTTTAATATAGAGTTTATTTGAATAAATTACTAACAATGCATTAATTTAAATAAATTTAAGGTCTTCCTGTAGCCTTCTTGTTATGAACCATGGTGTAAAAAAAAAAACAAATGAAATCCTTTGTGGTCAAAAATATTTAAAAGTTTTCATATACACCTTTTTTGTGCCTCAATGCAATGTGTTGATCAGCCCTGATTTTTCAATTATTGCAGAACACACCACATTAGGCCATTAATTACACAAATACACAATGTTTTCAAATTTGCTAATATAATTTATGTGAAAAGCGGCATCTCCATCTCACCACTTCCAGGGAAGTTGGCATGACATAGAAGTGATAGTCATTGTCTCTTTTATTAAATTTAATACATTTATAGTGCACAGACAAAATGCTCTGATGAGCTACTGATCAAATTACTCAGAATCCCCCTCAGTTTATCTCACTCATGATGCCAGATATTTGTAACTACAATTTAAGTTTTGATAATTGTAGGGTTTCTTATTATCATTGATATATATATATATATATATATATATATATATGACAAGCTTCGGCTCTGGCATATCTGAAGGACCAGAGCAACATTTTGATATGCTGTGCAATGAGATTTTTTGATGCACATCTAGGGATTCAGAGTAATTTTGCACATCTCTCAAGTTTATGCACGTCCTTATCGAATAAAAAATACATCCATCTCAAGCAAGCACAACTTGGAATACACATCATGGTGTTTCAAACCAGAATTTGTATGCCTTTTCCCAAAATTTGCATAAAAATAAGTGCATGTAGACTCAGCTACTGACACTGAAGAGACACAATTAACTAAAGCACAAAGTAAAAAAACTTAATATTGTGATATCGCATTAAAAAAGGTACAAAGTCTTAAATAAGACTATTATTGGAGTAAGTTTTACAAGAAAATACTATTTATTTTACGCTTCAAAATGGAAACATTTAATTCAATATGTTACTTGCTGTTTCTGTGTAATTAATAGTTAAATTTGCTAGTGAAAATTGTTAGTGAAAAAGTTTTTTTTCAGTGTAGAGCAGATCTTTTTGGAAGTTCTAAATAAAACAAAGATAATTTGAGTATTGTCACGTGTGTTGGCAAGAAGGAATCACACGAGGAAGGAGAATAAACTGGAAAAGGCTTTAATGATATATACTCCGAGAACAATGAGAAAGCAACTAAACTCAAGTGAAAGCGAAGACGGACAGAGACTTAGGGAGAACTCAGGGTATAAATACATTGACCAAACAAAGGTAACTAATGAGATAATTAATTACCACCAGATGATCCGAATGACTACTGAATACAACAATCAAAGGAACAAACTACAAACTCACATGACAAGGAAGACAGACAAAGTAAACATTTGTCCAAACGCAGTCCAAAAAAGGCGCATCCTTGCGCCGTAAATAGTCCAACAGAGGTGGGAGGGCAGGGGCTCTTGAGGAAGGCGAGGAGAGAAACAGAGAGAGTCCATGGCAAACCACTCAGTCCATGGGGGAGTGGAGGGTGGGAGGAGCCAGGAGCGGGAGAAGCCAGGTCGTGATCCAGGGAGGGAGGGTGGAGACCTGATGGATGAAAACCTTGGGACGACCTTTGGAGATATAGCTACTGTTGATGGAGACCCAGCCGGAGTTGACGAGCCGCAGAGCTCACACAACACCAATGGTACTGGATACCGAGGTGGAGACGAGCGTCCGAGGAGCCAGAAGACTGAGGCGGAGCCGGTGGGAAGTAGAGCCAGGCGGAGCCGAAGGCACAGGCAGGAAGACGCCTGACGAAGGCGGAGCCGGAGGGACAAGTAAGCCCGGTTGAGCTGTAAGGGCGATGGTTTCCTGTAAAGTCGAGTAAGGGAGGAGCCAAGGTGGAGCCGATGTGTCGACAGGCCGAGGTGGAGCGATGGGTTCAGAGGCTGAGATGGAGCCAGGGGGTCCTCTGGGCTAGGCGTAGCTGGGAACCTTGAGCACTGCGGCAGATCCGGAGGCAGATCCGGAGGCGGGATGAGGAACTGGCAGTTAGAGGAGGCAGGAGAGGGAGGCTGGGCGGGCATTCTGGGGCATCAGGAAATGCTGGAGAATAAGGAAAATTAGGACTAGGCAGGACCATAGGAAATAGGGGATTCACTGGGATTACCTCCTCAAACTAGTCCATAAAATCCTTTAAATAGCTTCCAAAGGTCTTATCCATCACGTCCACCGTGGCGGGGTATTAGGCGGGGCTCCCTTCCGTCCCTTCAAACTCTACTAATACTCCCTCAATGATCCACGGTGTTGCCGGCTCGCGCACCTGGTCAAACACTTCGAGGGGCTCGGGCTCCGGGGTGATGTCTCCACCCGTCCTCTCCCTGATCTCGGATCCTCAATCATGGCAGGCTGCTCTCCCTGGTCTGCGGTGGGCTCATGCAACATCTCTATAGTTTCACTAGTGGTGGATGGCTGGTCTCTGGCGGTGCTGGAGTGGGGTTGGTGATGATGTAATCTTCAGCGGGGCCGATGGTGTATGCCAAACCGCACTTCACAAGCACCCACTCCTCGTACTCAAGGAAATTCCCTCCTGGACCCACACCATGCAGGCGTGCCTTTGTCTTCTTCGCGTTAAGGCTTGAATGGTAGAAGACACTCAGCAATTGGTCAGGCTAGGTGGTAAGGCACGTCCGATCGAGAAACGCATGGCTGTGAGTCTCGAGGGAATTCCTCTCCTGTCTGTTAAGTCCATTTTTTAGGTTGATCCGTCTTTCTGTCTCGTGTTGGTTGCAAGAAGGAATCGCAAGGCTTTTAAAACAACCAAACTCAAGTGGAAGCGAAGACGGACAGAGAATAAGGGAGAACTCAGGGTATAAATCCATTGACCAAACAAAGGGAACTAATGAGATGATTAATTAACACCAAGTGAAATGAAGGACTACAACAATCAAAGGAACAAACTAGAAACTAGGTCAAGATAACAAGGAAGACAGACAAACAAACAAACATGTTACATGTTAAGTATATAAGAAAAAACTATTTCAGTCTTTCTACTTTAAACATTTCATGTTTGATTCAATGTGTTGCTGTTTCTTTGTAATTATTTGTAATATGAAAAGTTACGTTTTTGTATGGTTAACGTTTTAATTGTGTGCTCTGTGAAAGTAAACGCCAAAGTTGAGGTCCTTTAACACAATCTTGCAATAATTTTCAGCATTCTACTTTATCCAGCTCCACATGACTCTTTTACTAAAAATGACAAACTAAACTTAAATAGCAAAAGTAGGCATAGATATTCTCCTCTTTTATCTCAGATGGAATAAAAACTGAACACTGCTTGTGTTCTCTGGTTAGCAAAGCATGGCATACAGGCAGAGCAGGGTTCCCTCTGCTGATCACTGCCAGTACAGCACTCGGGCATTTACTGCACTATACACAGCTTTAGAACTGTATTTCAGGGCAGATTTCTCAATCTCTACTATTTCTGACATCTTGTCCAACATATAGGCAAAACAGACACAGTAAAAAAACAGATACCTGTTAGTAATGGTGGGGCTAAAGACCTACTTTAGTTGTTCTTGTGCGCTTTATTCAAAGTCTTAATATTCACTTTCATTGCATAAATAAGCAGGGTAAACATCCTCCCTAACATCTCATTTTGTAGTCCAGAAGAAAAAAGTAAATCTTATGGGTTTGTAATGAAATGAGAATGTGTATTCGATCAATCTCTGTAATAAAATCACGTGATTAAATCCACTTCATTAGAAGACGAGTTTTTGTTTGCGAGTTGTGCCGTCTCATTTCCTTTGAGGGCTAGTAATGATTCTTGAGAACTAGCTGGGGACTGGAGGAGAGGATAGTTCAAAAACACTCACTAAATATTTTGAGAATCTATTATTAATTGAAATTGGACTTTAATGGCTCACTCTGCCATGGGTGTGGAAACAGTTTGCCGGGGAAACATCTTTGCATTGCAAATGTAATTTCCATGCTTGCTATCGCATTTCTTACTATCACTGTGAAGAGTTCTGGAAATAGATTCTGTGTAAAGCTTGTGCTCTTTCTTTGTCTTGATATCTAATGTAACACCATGAACCTACTCGAGCAGCTAATTTAATTTAAAATCAGCTGTTAGTCAGATGTATTCCATGAATACATTAAAAGAAAAGTAATGAATAAATATGGCAAATGACAATAATATAAAAAATACAAAAAGCATCCAACAGGCTTAGACTTTTTATTAATTATGAGCAGAGCAAAACTGTAAAAGAACCTAAACAAATTAATAAATATACCTAATTAATTATGAATAAACCACTGGTTTTTGCTAATTTGATCAGTAATGTGATTTGTAGCGGTACATTGTTTCGTCACATTTTGTGTTTGAAGTTCACCTTTCATTCTCATTATAGCGGCTTTATTAGAAAGATTTGAACTTTCGTGATTTCTAAGATTTCGTACATAAATATTTCTCTATTTCTCAAACACATGATAAAAGAAATATAAATGTACCCATCAGAATTCCTCATGCATCTCAGCATGCCGTCCATGTTTTTGCTCCCCCAGAATTGTTTAATTTCCCACCTTATATATCTGGGAGAAATCCAAATCCAATCTCTCTCTCTCTCTCTTTCTCTCTCTCTCTCTCTCTCTCTCTCTCTCTCTCTCTCTCTCTCTCTCTCTCTCTCTCTCTCTCTCTCTCTCTCTCTCTCTCTCTCTCCTTCTCACACATACTTACCAGGCTGACAGGATGATTCTAGTCAGTGTATGGGATTGCTGTGACGCCTAGTGCTCAGTCTGTGAACGGAGATCAATACTTGGTGAAATGAGTCTGGTCGTGGCTCTAGAAATAGCCCTCAGCAGAGAGATGTTCCACAGAGAAAGCTTTGTTAGCCACAGTGTCAGCTGCAATCTCCAGCACTGTAAAACTCCCTGTCAGACCCAGTCGTAAAGAAGCTTCATAAAAAGAAACAGAATATATCCAACCGATGGTCCAGCCCTGTAGAGGAACCTTGAATTTTATGGTGTCTCTACATACTTGGGTGATTGCTGATTGGATATCCCTCGAAATAAGTAATTATTTCTTTCAGTGTGTATTTATACTTCTATAGGTCAACATGTCATGTAAATCTACACATTCACACTAAAGCTGCACGATTAATCGTTAAAAGATGGCGGTCTCGATTCAAACACCTACTTGATCTCATTCCTAAATGACAACGATTCGCCTGTGTATTAAACCTTTGACAAAATCACACTGGAACATTCGAATCCGAGTTGGCGCTGCTGCTGATCCAGAGAAAGCAGTTGTCATGTATGAAACCACTTCACAAACAGTCTTTTCAACCGCACAGTTACGTTATTTCAGTGTTACAAAAATTCACATTATCACAGAAGTGCTGGGATAAAAGTTTATAGCTCGGATATAATCCCTGATATCTACGGAAATTATCAAGATGGAGCAAATCACCTTTTATCGTGGAGCTTAAAATAACAATTGTATTGACTACATTGTTACACAATTAGGTGGCGACAAGTGGCTGTTAAAAGAATACATTTGTCATTGAATCATTCATTTAAGAGATTTGTATAAAAATGCTGATTTATCCAGTAATGAAACAATTGAAGTATTTATGAGTGAGTCATTGAATCATTCATTTGAATAATTTGGTTATTAAAACGAGTGAATGGGGTATGTGCTTTTTTATTTAAGCAACCAACCACTTAGAAACCGTCCAAAGCACCCTATATGCCCTATCAATAACCCAGAATTGCATAGCAACCTCATAGCAAAAAAATTGTTGATTGTATGTGAATGTTATTCAGTTGCTCTAGTAACTACAAATTCACACAGAATACCTTATCAGTCAAACAGCAACACCCTAGCAACCAACCAAAATACCTTAGCAAATGCATAGTAATGGCACCCACAAACACTTAGAGCAACTTTACAACCACAAACCTCACAGTAAATCTTAGCAACTGCATAGCAATGTCCTTGCAACAACCTAGCAGACGTAATACAACCTAACAGCTGTATAGCAATACCATAGCAACAGCTCAATACACGTTGAAACCATATAGCAATAGAACTGCATATAAACTGCATGGAAACAATCTGGCAACTACTGAGAACACCTTAACAACTACAAAAAAAACACACACAAAAAAACACACCATAGCAACCTCTCAAAGTGCCTTAATAACTGTATAGTAAAGCCCTATAAACCACCCAGAAATGTTCGCATAGTTTCTAAGCAATGTGCTAAGGAACTATGCAAAACAACAACAGTCCAGTACACCTAACAACCACATTGCATTGTGCATAGAACAACATAAGAACTGCATACCAATATCCTAAAAAACACCCAGAACCCCTTAACAACTGCATAGCAACACCATAGCAACCACCTAGAACACCTTAATAACTGCATATCAACACCACAGCAACCACTCAGAACAGCTTAGCAACCACAAGCATTGTGCCAAAAAAATTATGCAAAACACTTTAAAATTGCTTATAGCAATGCCATAGCAACCACTCAGAACACCTTATGAACCACAAGCAATGTGCTAAGAAACTACACAAAACAACAACAGCCGAGTGAACCTAACAACCACATTGCAATGTGCATATAACCCCTTAAGAACTGCATACCAATGTCCTAAAAATCACCCAGAACCCCTTAACAACTGCATAGCAACACCGTAGCAACCACCCACAACACATTAATAACAGCATAGCAACACCATAGCAACCACTCAGAACACCTTAGCAACTGCATAGCTACTCACTAATCACCCACAACACATTAGCAGTCATATAGCAATGTGATAAAACACTCAAAACACCACAGCAGTCCCTCAGAATAACCTTGTAACCACATTGCAAGCCCTCAAAAAAATATTAGTAACCATATATGAATGCCCTTGTATAAATCCCCGAATGCCATAGCTACCCCAAAGAATTTTTTTTTTTTTTTTTTTTACTCTTAAAACCTTAGCAACCACTTAATAAAGCAGGAGCAGCTGGCCACAATCCCCTGGGAACCACATAGCCTCTCAATCACATTTTTACATTGTCACCACTCACATTTTCTTCAGAAAACATGAAAATCTAGTTTACCACTTCACCACTATATTCTTCTCCTCTTTTATATGTCCGTAATTGCTCCCTAATGGTAGCATTGTAGCATTCAGGATTTTTCTATTAATGATCACTCAGTTGTCCATAATTGGATCATATTGATCCCTTTTATTTTGAGTATCATAATGGTCCTATGATGGCGCTGTTATCCTCCCTCCCTCTCTCTCTCTCTCTCTCTCTCTCTGTCTCTCTCTCTGTCTCTCTCTCTCTCTCTCTCTCTCTCTCTCTCTCTCTCTCTCTCTCTCTCTTCATTTCTTTCTGTTTGTCCCTGCTTTTGAATAATTCCTCTCCGCCGAAATGGGTGAAATTGTGCAGAACACAAGGCCTGTGCAATGATTATCCTGATGGATAGTACAACGATGAGATGAGTCATATGCTGTTGCTGATGGAAGTTCTTCGACTTACTCCCTTCTCCCATAAGCCTTTTCCCGAATCTGACACATCACTTTGCCAAGATTTGTGGCCACAGATTCAAATCAAGGTGGAGGGATATTTTCCTTTTATTCCCCCTTGCCATGAGAACAGATGAGATGAGTGGTCAAGCAAATGTTTTTTTTTTTTCATCTCCTTTCTCTCTCTGTTGGTTGAGTATTGAAGTGCTTTAGGGGGTACATCTGTTTTGCTCTATGAATTGGATGCTTGGATGATTGTCAAAATCAAATCAAATACATATAAATGCAAAAATCTAGTGGAAGGGGCATTAAACAGGGATATTAGAAAGTGTTTTAAAATGGTGTTCTTTTATAATTTCAAAACACTTTAGTGAGCAACCCTGTACCAAAAAATAAATATACACACACATTTAGATTCTATCCAAGGTGCATCCTTTGAATCTTTACTGTTCATCTCAATGACACGACGTGAATGTGAGACCATTGATAATGATGTAACATTCAAGCAATCTATGCAATGCCATCTTTTTAGTCTGAGCTTTAAATGGTCATTTTTTGAAATCAACTCTTCATGTTTGATGTCGTCCTGTGAAGTGCAAACCCAAACAGCCTCCCTGAGATGTTTGATGTGCCAGATTTGAGCCCCACTGGCTCAGAAAGATTTGCTGACAGCTACCTTATTATTCCAGACACGATTCTATTCTAGATGGCAAATTTCAGGGCCATCAAACTACATCAAAGAACATAGACATCCACACCTTAGCAGTGAAAGAAGGTGCTTTTGCTTTTACATCCCTATTGCATGGAGATGCATCCGTTTCATTGCTTAACACACGAGTTGCTTGAGGAGGCATGATGCAAAGATAAGCACTTAAACCAATAATTCAATCATTTTAATCCCATTTAAAGATGCAGTCGTATCTAGTGTTGTTTGGTGAATTTTCTCTGGGAAAACCAAGTCATTTCAGTAGGAATCCAATGTATTTGGAATTGTCCATGAAAGATTTCGCCATGCAGATTTAGGTTGGTGATCGGGTTCAGTTGGTCATGAAAATTCGTAACATTGACTGGCTACTTTGGTTTGAAATGGACTTGTGAGCTGTGCTTCATACATCACTACACTACACTTTTGCCCTCAAAATGTTGCAAATGAAACGTTCAAATGTCATTTCTCTTTTACTTCATAGGGTTCTGAAAAGTTAAATTGCTAAAACTTTTATTGTATAAGATGTTTAGACAGTGTTATTTCGAAGAGAAATGACTCAACCCTGTTTATAATATTACATAATATGTCATGTCTCTAGCATAGGGATGTCCATAATATTCCAAGTACTTGTCAAGGAACTGTATGCATTCAGTCTAATCGAGAAAGGCATGTTTTGAGTAATTTTTCAGGAGTTTTAAACATTTCCCATATGCATTATGTCCGCGGGCACATCATTACGCAGAGACAGCTTTGAAAGTTTTCCATCTTTCACTGTGAAAAGAGAACCGAGAATGTTAAAAGTCAAATTTGAAGAGCTTTCTGACTTTTGAATACTCTGTGGAGAATGTGTCATATCAGATAAACGTGAAAGAGGAGAATATTCCGTTTTAATGGGCAAAAACTGAACAATTCATTGGCGTGAATTGTCTTCTGATCAGTCGAGTGCAAAACAGAGAAAAGAGCTTTAGTTTCTGTCAAGTTTAATCCTGTTTAAGGAATACAAAAAGATTTCTGCAGTACTTCTGACTTCTGTTTGCAAGGGTTGAATTTTTGCACTGCTTAGACCATTAGGACATTCACTGAGAAATAAGAGCTTTGCTCTATTAAGATATTATTGATTTGGCTTTTTATCATATCACTTGTTTCTTTGTATGGTTGTATAAAGTATTATCTAACATATAAATAAATGAGCATGAAAAATAGGTTGTTTTAATTACATTCTTTCACACCTGAGGTATTGAACTTTTTCGATGATCTATTCAACAGTTAATATAATTCAACTTTATATTTTTGTTAGAACAATCTGATATGGATTGATAAAGTATTTAATTAGTATGACCAACAACATAATATTTAGATGTATCCTACATTTTGCATGCAACCATTTTACCTCATGACTTCCTCCCTAAATAAAAATGTAAACATTGACTATACATTGCACCTTTTAACCCTATCATTATTTGTCTTTAATTTGTGGAAAATATTTCCCATCATATACCAACCAACATTTAGTCTCAAAAGCTTTGTTGCCATCCATTTTTTTTAATTTCATTAAAACAGTAACATATTTACCATAGATTTAGAGGTAGATAAAGATGAATATCATCAGCCTAAATATGGTAGGATTTATTGTGTTTTGGACAAATGTGAGCCAATGGAAGCATATATAAAGAAAATAAACTGGGCCCAACATATAGCCTTGTGGAACACCTCAAGTAATAGATTCAGGGGAAATAGGATTCAATAGGAAACCATTTCCCAATTCTACAGAGAAAGTTCTTACATTAAAATAGGAAGGAAACCAATCAAAAAGTTCCTTAAATACCTGCCCATTGTCATGAATTTACCAGCAAAATTGCATGAACTGCACACTTTCCTAATTCATCAGCCAGCAACAGGTTGTGACACACCTCACGACTCTGACTCTGTGCTGTGAAGTGCTCTGAACCCAGATTGCAATTTATCAAAAATGCCATTTCAATTAAAATTAAAAGATGATAAACAACCTTTTCTAGGATTTTTGATTAAAAAAAGGACAGTTTTGAGATCAGTCGATAATTATTTAGCACTGTCGGATCCAGATTTATCATTTTTTGAAGAGGTTGCACCACAGCATGTTTAAAGCAGAATGTCACGATACCACTTAATAATTCTGATGTTTATTTAATGTTAATTACTTTGAAAAAAAGGTGGTTTATTACCTTCAATGAAATGAAAACAGTTGATAATCTATTTAATTTGACCTCTTGAGATTCCTTTGATGGTTAAGCACCTCTTTTCAAAAAGAAAAACAACAGCTTTTTGACTGTGATTATGACTAATTTGCCTGAATGTTTCATTGCTTCATTTTACCCATGAATCAGAAAAGCTAAATGATCGTGTTTTCTGTTCTTCTTTCCCTCCTCGCAGAAGAAGTCAGTGATAGTGACCAGTCTGATTGTGGTGGTGTCTCTGTTTTTGGTGGTGATTAATTACTCAGAGAAACCCTACTTCCTGCTGCAGCCTGTTTTCGGCCAGAGCTTCAGTAGAAACTGGATGTTCTCTCGGCCACCGCATAAAGCCTTCAAACCCCACCGCGGCTACCTCAGCGTCCCCAACCAGGAGGTGAGACTAGAGCACACTTAAAATATTTAGTGATTTGTCCTTGCTTTACACTTTTGAGCTGCATTATATTTCAAATGGTACAAACTGGCTTGTCTTGCAGTCAAAGCTGCATAAAAATACTGTACATTTCACTTATTTCACCAATTCAACTGCACTGAAAAATAAAATTGGATTTGAAACAATTTTCACTCAGAAATAGCTTGTAAATTTAATTAGAAACGGCAAGTAACATTTCATTAAACAGTTTATTAAAGTAGAAAGAGACTTTGTGCTATTCTGCTTGCCTTGAAGCAATGAAATGTGGAAACGTGAATTTCATTTTGTGTTGTTGCAATGACCGTCACTTTGTTTCAAAAAGTTGGAAGGTGGATTTAAAAAATATATATTGTGGTTCTTCACATTAATATTTAATTTAATTGCACTATGGTCAGTCATATAATTCTCAATATACTTTGTAAATTAATAGCAGGTAATGAGTTGCTCATGCTGAGAGTTTTCATAGGTGGTGACTTTTTCCACTTAAAGGGTTTCCAAAAATATATGTTTTTAGTGCTAATGAGTTGGTTGTTAAGACTGAATTCTAGTACTAGCATACATATTTATGAGGAGGTTAACAATAGTTTTAGTCTATTTTGCCTCAAGATGTTTTCAAGGATCTGTGGATGATGAAAGAATCTGTAGAAGTGAAGTTTTGCCAAGTCATCTATCCCATATTCAAGGTCATTGAAGAGTTTTCCCCACGCACAGATGAGGCTTTGACTCATAACTGCCAAGTTCATGTAGTTTCAACTGCTCAGGTGATTTACTGCCACAATTAGCGCTGAGAGGCAGGCTTGTTCTCCTACTTACAAAAGAACAAACAAAATAACTAAAGAAATTAGAGGAAGTTAATAAATTGAATTTATTGTTCCTGTCTGGTCTCTTAAAAGCATCCAGCTTTTTGAAAGCAATTTAGTATACATGAAATGCGTCAGGAGGGTTGGAATTATTTAGTTGTTTGTGCTTTTGTGCTGATTTATGCACAAAAACAGGGGCAGAGAAGGTCCTAATACTAATGCTGTGTTTGAATACTTTGGTCAAGGTTACAAAGTGCTGCTACAACAGTCATGCCTGAATGAAAGATTTTTTAGTTGCTGAGCAGCCTCTCTAACCTCCAACTAATTGAGCTCTTTCACAAGTCACACAACTCTCCACACCCCAAAAAAACCTGTTTATTTTAGACCATAGAAAACCAGAATGAAAATATTATTAATAACTAAAGCTGCTTGAAATCTACACCGTTTTATTTTCACAGAAAACACCTGCGATTTCACCACAGATTGCTACAAGGCAATTTTGAAACGCTTCAGTGAATCAAATCTTAGTGAAATGGGCTTTATTATACAATGTTTTTTTTATTATTATTATCCTTGACTGCTCTAAATTAAACTTACTTTTCTCTTGAAAATAACTCTTTGAAATAATAATCTTGAAAACTTTTGAATGTTGATAGTTTTTAAAGTGTCACATCAACTTTTTTATTGTTACTTGTGTAGTGAACAATTCTCTCTGCCTGTCTTTGTGTGTGTGTAATAATGTGTAAAAAAAACAAAACAAGCAAGCCCAGCCCAGGTGAGAAAAAGTAACGCAACGTACTTTTTTAGGGAGCAACGCAATTTTATACTGCATTACTTTTCAAAGTAACTTTCCCCCAACACTGATCATGATAATACCGTATAGCGTGATAAAAGCTTCAGCAATTATCGCAACATGAAAACCATCACAACACTATTAGCTATTTTGACAATAATGGCTGTATGTTGAGATATTTTCAGAGGACAGAAATATATACCGCTAAACAAGCAGCACACTGACCACTCTAAAATATATCCAAGTTTCCTTTCTATAATATTGTCCCTTGAGAAGATATACTAAAATGGTTGCTGAAATGTGAAGGGTGTACTCACTTTTGTGAGATACTGTATATATATATATATATATATATACACTCACTTAAAAGATTATTAGGAACACCTGTTCAATTTCTCATTAATGCAATTATCTAATCAACCAATCACATGGCAGTTGCTTCAATGCATTTAGGGGTGTGGTCCTGGTCAAGACAATCTCCTGAACTCCAAACTGAATGTCAAAATGGGAAAGAAAGGTGATTTAAGCAATTTTGAGCGTTGGTGCCAGACGGGCCGGTCTGAGTATTTCACAATCTGCTCAGTTACTGGGATTTTCACACACAACCATTTCTAGGGTTTACAAAGAATTGTGTGAAAAGGGAAAAACATCCAGTATGCGGCAGTCCTGTGGGCGAAAATGCCTTGTTGATGCTAGAGGTCAGAGGAGAATGGGCCGACTGATTCAAGCTGATAGAAGAGCAACTTTGACTGAAATAACCACTCGTTACAACCGAGGTATGCAGCAAAGCATTTGTGAAGCCACAACACGCACAACCTTGAGGCGGATGGGCTACAACAGCAGAAGACCCCACCGGGTACCACTCATCTACACTACAAATAGGAAAAAGAGGCTACAATTGGCAAGAGCTCACCAAAATTTTGGACACAGTTTTGACATGTTCACTTAGGGTGTACTCCCTTTTTAGTTGCCAGCTATTTTGACAATAATGGCTGTATGTTGAGTTATTTTCAGAGGACAGTAAATATATACCGCTATACAAGCAGCAGACTGACCACTCTAAAATATATCCAAGTTTCATTTCTATAGTATTGTCCCTTGAGAAGATATACTAAAATGGTTGCTGAAATGTGAAGGGTGTACTCACTTTTGTGAGATACTGTATATATATATATATATATATATATATATATATATATATATATATATATATAGGTAGAGATAGTGAAGCTAAACATTTCTTGATCTTTTGATCTTTTAGTACTTTATACTTTTACTGTAGCCCCCCCCCCCACCCTAACAGACATAAAAAAAAAAAATACATATTCAAGGCATTCCTTCACCGACACGTTCCTTCACCTTATCCTTATGATTTTTCTGTATTTGACATTTTTTGGTACTCATAAATAGAACTTAGAAACCGGCTGTATGTTCTGGTCTGAAATGATGGAGTGTGGGCGTTGTAGTCAAGCGTCTCACATTCACAGTGGAGCAGGCTTACCTGTCAGATCAGTGTCTGTCTGTCAGCTCAGAGCGAGATGAATGCCTCTCATCTCCCTGCTGATGTTATTGTCAATACTTTGCTCTGAACTTCTGCCATAAAGTGAAATAGATTGGGTGGGTAAGTTTGTTCCAGCACTCCTATCATTATTCATTGAAATCAAGGCATCTGCTGTAGTATTAGTCTAGCACTAGGTTAGAATTTCATATTAAGTGTGCAACCCTCAACTCAAATTCCACTTTTATTATTTAATGTTATACTTTCTATTTCCTGTAATATTTTGGCGATAACTTATTCTGGATATTGGCAAAAAAACTGAATTTCATTAATTCTGTGTTAAAAATTTTCAAACCTTTCCACTTCACAATTTCAAAGCTTTATGAAATGGCTGTGAAATTTTAAAAAATGTGCAAAATGTGTCTCTGTTTTAATACTTATTGAAGCAGACTGTTTAAGGAGGTATTTCAATTTCACCTGGTTTGATGTGCCAATAGTTTCTTTTTATATTTCTCTTTTAATTATTTGCTACATTAAACTTTGATCATGATTCATGACTGTGTCTGACAGACTATGTCTGTCTGTTGGCTTAAGTTAAATTGGACCTTCTGACATCAACTGGAGCAGAGCACATTTTTAAGATGATATTTAGCTATTGTTTAAATTCCTGTATTTCTAAAGGGATATCAACATCGTCACAATTTACTCACCCTCATGATGTTGCTAAATCTTTATTTTTGGGCAAACTGTCCCTTTAATACTCTTTAGGATTTCTGATTTTACTCTTTGGACATAATCATTTAAGTTTGGTTTAACTTTAACTTTTTTCCCACCATTGACCATTGAAGGCAATCCATGTTTTCACTGCTATACAGTAGAGGGCGGATAGAAGTTCCTTACACACAAATATGCTAATGTGATCACCAAAAATTCATCAGTATATATTCACTGTTTACATATTCAACAAAATATTCTGGGGGACATATTGCTGCTGATGGCTGGCAACTTTAAAACGCTGGCAGGGAAAGAGTTAAAATTACTAGTGATGCTGAAAACCGATAATAATAATCAAATTAATTTACTAATCAGCACTCAAATTAAAATGGAATTTGAATTGTATGTAGTTTCACATCAACTTTTTAATTATATAATTATGTTTCTACTTCAAAGCATTGTTGAAATAAACGGTGTCTGCAATAAAAATGGGGTTTTATGACATATTTATTCAAACATACATTAAATAATGAAGACAACAGGTTAAGTTAAGAAGTAATAAATATGTAATAAAGTGCATATATTATACATATTTTTTTCACTAGATTTATATCTCTTATTTTTTTTCTAGATAACTATACAGTTTATGGTCAGTAAATGTAACATTACGTGACATTGTTTACAAGCATTTTTATTGACATCTTTCTGCAGTTGAAACACTTTGTAGGTGTAAACACGAGTATAGGACACAATACATTTACACAAGTTGTATAGTTTCATTCAATATACCTTCCGATGATCATTCACGTTATTTTGTGTTATAACTAGTAGCAAAGAGGACTATCCACTTCGCCTAAACTGAGGCGCTACAGCGATCTGTCACGCCACATTAAAGAGCATCAAAAAGTTTATTGGGCCTCATTCATGAAACTCTCGAAAATTTGTAATTTGCGCCTAAAATGGACCTTCCTGAAAACTCTCCTATGGATTTGCAAACGCTTTGTAAACATCAGATTTGATATTTAAATGTGTGTATGTTAATGCATTCCTATAATTTGTAAATAGTGAGCGCGTGAACGCTCATTCGCAATTAGCATAATCCCCATCTATGAATTACAAAAACGTAATCTACGTGTCCGGGAACGCCAAATGCCTAACAATAAACTTTCAATTAACGTGTGTCTGCCAAAGCATTTTTAGCCAGCTAAAAAAAGCCAGGCGCTCATCTCAAAGCGGCCAGCTGGTGGCGATACAGAATATGCCAGTCAGTAATGTGCTATGCAGTACCCAGCAATAATAACTCCATTGTTGTTCAGGTGTTGTACAAGTTGGATGATTGGTCAGTGAGGTATTTGCCCAGCCCCTCCTCCACTGTGATTGGACAGCTGGATGAAAAGTGACAGTGACAAGCACTGCGTTTTACCCAAATTTGAACAGTCCCCCCCCCCCAAAAAAAAAAACAGGTGAAATATTATTATGGTAGATAGGGCATCACAATTCAGTGTCATTATTGGATATCCATATCCAATAATCCATATCCATATCCAATAATTATTGGATATCCATATCCAATAATCACATCAAAGCTTGTCATTATTGGATGGTAGGCATACAATTGGGAATGATTAGTGAAGTTTTGTTATTGTTTTAGGCAGCTTATCCACGTTGTGTGCTTGAAATAGACACTGTCAGACTGACAGTCAAAACACACACATGGAGAAGCAGTAATTAATCGTCAGCTATTATTTCGGTCCTATAAACTTTTCCGGCTGAATATTTTTAGTCGCCGAGATTTTGGTTCATCAGTAAAAATGACAATATCTAAGAAACATTACTGCAAGAACAAAAAAAAATCATGATATATCAAAATGAAAATGCACCTTGCTGACCAGAACTTTTTTTTTCCCTCGACATTTTCTTGGCACAGAAATAAAGCACAGTATTTTTCAAATATTGTTTGTTTGCATGCTCATGCAGTCCTGGTGTAGCTTGACAAAGTGAAGTCAGAGATGCAGCATATTCCTCTTGTTTTTCCTCATCTCAGCTTTAATGAAAAAATGCTGTCTTATTTTCTCTGGGCTGTTGGACTAATGTGGTGTATCATTCACTTTCTTTCCTGAGTTTCACAATAGCAGCGCCAATGAACATTAACGTATTCTAACATCCGAACCGTCTGAACAGCTGCCCAGAGCCTAACCATATCAATTTGCATTTTAAGCAACTTTGCTTTTCTAGCCCTTAGAAAGATACATGAACCACAAGTCAAGTCACGTCACATTTATTTATACAGCGCTTTTTACAATACAGATTGTTTCAAAGCAGCTTTACAGTGATAACAGGAAAATAATGCACAAAAGTTTGTATCCAGAAGAAAATAGCGTCACAGTCCAGCTTAAGTAAGTTCAGTGATGTTTAATTTTTGATTTAAATTTTTTTATTCATTTAGTTCATCTATATATCTATACAGCCGCTCTGGATTAAACCGTGATGTCATCGTCCAGCTCAGTTCAGTTCTTGTGTAATAGTGTCAATACAGGCAGATCAATGTTATTGTTGACTATTAAATTGAATGTTACATTTAATGTCCCCAACTAGGCATGTGCCGGTATCAAATTTTCATGCTGCGATTAATTGATTGAGCTTTTATCACGGTATACGGTATTATCACGATATTTTAATTGCACAAGAGAAACAGATGGATTGGGGGTATCTAAAAAAACAAAAACTTGCATCACAATGTGTAATTGTGATTGTCAAAACCTTTGGGGTAACACTTTACTTGAAGGGGTGTGCATAAGACTAACATGACACCTTCATAATCATGACATGACACATGTTATGAATATGAAGGAAGTTTTATGCATGTTTATGACAACTGTCATTAAGTGTCATTCGCTCAATTATGACATTTTTAATGCAAATATGATATTGTTTGAGATGTCTTTGTTATGACACCTTGACATAAACCAATACATCATAACCTGTCAGTGTCTTTGTCATGACAACTTGACATTACTAAGACAACACAACCTGTCATAAACATGACATAGCAGATTAATTATCAAACTTAAGAAACCAATTAGCTTTATTGGTTAACATTACATTAAACTGTCAGGTGGTTGGTTTTGACATGGTTGGTTTTATAACTGTTTAATGACAAATTCAATGTGTACAACTGTAGTTGAGGTCACGAAAAATATTCATGACACAGTTATAATGGCCTCATGACAGCCAGTGTCAAAACCACTGCATTTAAATGACAGTTTAACTTAATTTAATGTCAAGTTGTCATGACAAAGACACTGACAGGTTATGATGTTATGGTTTATGTCAAGGTGTCATAACAAAGACATCTTAAACAATGTCATATTTGCATTCAAAATGTCATTATTGAGCGAAAGACACTTAATGACAGTTGTCATAAACATGCATAAACCCTACTTCATATTCATGACATATGTCATGTCATGGTTATGAAGGTGTCATGTCAGTCTTATGTACACCCCTTCAAGTAAAGTGTTACCACATTGGGTAACTAAAAATAATTTTATTTTTTAGTGACAACATGTTACAATGTTTACATGGTACAGTTACTGAGGCTACTGTTTGTATTATTGCACAATTTTCACGATTTCAATTAAATTCTTGGATTTGATTTCAATCTTGATTCAATATTGACTCATTTGGATTAATATTAGGTAGGCTACAGTAGATAGCCTGCATTTAAATTTTTCTCAAGAAAAAATATATCTCACATAATGCTGTAAACATACAGAGAGAAATTAAATATAGTGCATACAATATAAATATAATAATAATATAAATATAAAAATGTAATATAATTTTCATTATAATAACAATTATATAATGACAAGTAAACATATATTAAAATATGTTATATAGTGCACATATTTAGCAAAATACTCCTCTCTATAGCTATTTTTTTATAGTCAACTAACATTAAATGGCTTTCCTGAGGTAAATGTAACGTTCTGTGACAGTTTTATTGACCTCTTTCCGTGGTTGAAAAACACTGATTGCTCGAAAGTAGGCCTACGTACCTTTCGGTGGGTTGTACTGTATCTTTAATAAAAAGTTACAGATGATCGGTTTACTTGAACTGAGGCGCAGCGATCTGTCACGTCACATTTACAAGCGCCAAAACAGTATTTATTGTCTGAATTTCGTTATAAAATGGACAGAACCTGAGAGCTGATATTTTTTTCATATCAAAAGTAACCTGCTCTGTCTAGTCTGTCGGTGTCAGTGTCCTCTTTGCTCCGCGATTTTTCTCTGAGTGAGAAAATGGATGTGTGGCGCGAGACCGTGTGAAAGTGTCAATTGCGTGAGTCTCAAGCTGAATGCATGAGAGTTAACAGCCCTGGTTTTAAGGGGGATAAATCGTCAGTAGCGTTCCTCCTTCCACCATGCTTCTTCTCCATGTGAGGATTGTTTACATTAGACTAGAGTGCGCACTGCATGCACACAGTGCTTATACATGTGGGGATTGTTTACATCAAAGTGCACACGTGTTTTGCGCAGCATATACGCATTGTTTTTTAAGCGGTTGATGGAAAATAAGCTGATGCGTGTTCTAAAAATCTAAATTCGGATCTATTATTTTTCACGGTATTTTGAAGTCCCCGCGATAACAATATCGTGCATATTCATTACCGCGATTTATCGCATTACCGAATACCGGCACATGTCTATCCCCAACTAAGCAAGCCAAGCCAATGGCAACAGAGGTGGAAAAAGGCGATATGCACAATAAATGTAACAAGCAACTGATCTGGCTCAACAGGGACCCGGTCCACAATGGCCCGTCTGCCACGCAAACAACACAATCACTGTTCTAAAAGCAACCCAGACTTCAGAGCGCTTTTTATTCAATCTGTCTCACAAAGCCGTAGGGAGCGAGTGAAGGCTTTTAGCTCTTAGAAAAATGTCCAACATCAGTACATCTCTTTTCTACCCGCAGGTAACATAAGGCCAAGTGTCAGCAAAATTTTTGCAGTGTGTCCCATGAATCATTCATGGTGTCCCATGAGTTCAGAAAGGTTAAGATTGTTGCCCTCTATCAGGTCATGTGCTTTCAGACAGGTTGCTGTGTAAGCTGTCAGTAACTCCACAATAATCGTTCTCACACGTTCTTGCGTGCATTTCATCTGGATGATGGACTTACTTAAGGAAGACCAGGGGTGACTGTAACAGAGGACAGTTGCACAAGGGATGACCCTTTTTCTGAGAAGACATTTTGTATAAAACATTGTTCAATACTTTGCTTCTGCTGTCTCAAATTAATATGCTTTCGAATTTAAAGTTACTGTCGGATCCAGTAGCCTCAGCACTGAATCCTCTTTTATTTTCAGTCTCTCTAAAAAAGCCTACGTCGAACTTAGAGTAGGATCAGAAGGAAGGCAAAGGCTGAGACTTGGCACTTTAAGATCACGTGTAATCCTCAGAGGCATCTCTATTGTGTTGTTGCTGGAGTAATCCTGTGTTTGCACCTCTCTCTCGTATTTACTCACCTCCTGCTACATGCGTGAATCAGTGGGCGGGGCTAGAGAGGCAATGATGTAGAAGTGGGCGTTGATCTTCTGCAGAGGCGGTCTTTCGTTGCACTATGACGTCACACCGTCAATCCGAAATTAGTTGTTTTCAATAAAAGCTGTTTTTAGGCTTACAAGGAAGTTTTGAGTTCTGAAACAGGATATTTTTTTATAGTATAATGACCTCTTATATGTCAAAAGATCAAGGAAAATTTGATTTCTCAGTTCATCACCCTTTTAATCTGTCAAGGGCAACTGTAACACCAGTTGTGAAAATAAAATTAGGTAACACTTTATTTTACAGTGTCTTTGCTTCACACTTTACTTGTTACTATAGTAATTGCTATTAATTGTGCTTAATTACATGCAACTAACCTAAACCACACCCTAACCTTAACCCTATAGTAAGTGCCTCAACCAAATCCTAATCCTACCCTAACTCTATAGTAAGTGCATGTAATTAATTATTAATATTACTCAGTACTTAAATGTATAATTACATTGTAACTTGGACACTGTAAAATAAAGGGTTACACTTTATTTGAAGGTGTCATTGTTACAATGTAATTATACATTTAAGTACTGAGTAGCAATAATTAACAACATGTACTTACCATTCACCTTATTTTTCACACAAGAGCGGGCGCCGCCATTTTTTAAATATAATGTGTTAGATTTCCGGTAAGCCACATCTGCTAATCGTAGTTGTATTGTGAACCTGTAGTTTTGCGTCGACTGTGTAGTTTTGACTGGCTAGCTACTTTTTAATGTGGACTACAGACAGACCGGCGTCCTTTGCACAGTTAGGGTGTGCCATAATAGCTTGTTCAAGCGTAAAAAATACATGCAAGATATTTGTTTTGACCATAATCCACAAACCAGAACTGAATGTGGACGTGGGGCACCCTATGATCTGCCCTGCAAGAAGCTCGTCATCTTTGGTTAAAAGCATTATTGTAATGTGTGAACACGCTGGAAATGCGAGTTGGCAGACCCACGGAAGATCATCCCTTTAATATTTGGTCACTTGTTCTTTACGACAGAAATGTTACAGCCACTGTAATTTCTTGAACAATAACACGTGGAAATCAAAACACGCACACTCATGAGGGTTTAAACTTTTATTTTTAAATTATGCATAATTTACTGTTATTACTATGGTAAGTACATGTAACATATCTAACAAGGACACTGGAAAATAAAGTGTTACTGTAACACCTTAAAATTGTAACTAGACTTAAACACAAACTAGACTTTAATGATGAACACAGAAATAACACAACACCCGATAGAGTACAAAACTGAGCAGGGAGTATATATGTAGGGAATAACACGTAACTAAATACGACCCAGCTGATAATTATAAGTAACCATAGCGACACATTCAGAAACCAAGGAAACTGAAACTAAGGGTGCAAGGAAACAGGAACTAAGGGAAACAGAACAGGATATCAAAATAAGAGTCCATAGAGCTAAACACAATCATGACAAAAATAAAGTGTATAAACTTCTTTTCTATTAGAAACACAAAGGGATTTACAGCATAATGATGCAGGCAGAGAGTTTCTCAAGGTGTCCATCAGTTGAAACCTATGAAAGCATTCATAGCAAAGTGCCCTTTGAAGTGGTTTGAGGTCAGCAATGATTATTCTCCCTTTGTAGTTCCCTACGTTGGCATCATGGCACGCATGATGCATGATACATTTGGAAAGTTGTGTTAGTCTATTGTCTGGGTTGAGCCTGTTTTTGGTAACTATTTTTTTTGTCCCTTTCTATTCTATTTTTGTCCTTGTTTGCAGGAAACCCAGGGAGTTTGATTGAGTATGTCATTAGTGTATATTATCAGCACAGGATTATGTTCCTACATGACTTAATCTTATCAAAGACCATAAATGTGCCTCCACTGACATTTATTTTGACAGAAATATGCGACTTGCCCTTTAACAATGAGCGATGTTTAGGGCTGATAGCCATGCCAAGGACATACTATACTCTTAAAAACTGGGTTCTGCCGGCAGAGGACATTTTATCCAACCTTTTGTGCAAAATATTACCTTCGCAAATGCATATCAAGATCACTTTTTTTTTTTTGCCTAAAATGAAGTGGTGGAACATAATCCCACGGAGGCCCCTGTTTGGCACAAATAGATATGTAATTTTCTTTATGAATAATTTATAGAATAGTTCTGAAGCATCTTGATGAATTTCAGGGTTAGATGTAATCCCGTAAGATTTATTATTATTGTTGTACGTTATCACTTAGTATGACTTTATGCTGTTCTATGCTGTTCATATTGTCTTTAATGCTTATTTTGAAGCCCTTTCTTCAAGGATGTATGTATAATGCTCTATTCATGTAAGATATAAGAACATGTGAGATTAGAGTAAAACCCAATCAAATAATTATACCCCTTAAATGAATGATGACGATCTGATTCAGCCGTCAAGCAGTCATAAGATCAATATGATTTTGTTAACTGAAGCAAAAATTTGATCTCAGATTGGCATAAGCATTTGTCTTCAGCAGTTCTCTCATTAAAGATTCATTTGCTTAACTTTTTTGCACAATTCCGTCAGAATATTGCTGAGAAAATATGCACATTTTTACTCTAAACGAGATGTTTACTAATTAAACATGGATATAAAATGTATTAAGCCTTCTAAAGGAAAGTGGAATTAAATTTGGAAAATAAATTTGCCTTTCCAAGCGTGGAAAACTAAATAATGCTTCACCATATGGACCAACTGAACTAAATTAGCAAAAGTAACATTCTTAGCTAATTGCCCATTCATCATAGTTTATCTTTATTTTCACTTGTTTGGCAAATGTTGTTTATGCTTTTTAGTCTTGGCAAATAGAGCTTATGGGAAATAAAGGTTATCCAGCAGTCCTGTAGCCAGTAATGTATGCATCATCTCTTCTACCTTGTCACAGAGACTGTTTGTTTTGACAGGTGAATCGGGACTAGTTTTTGGTTTTATTATGTTTACTGGAGTTAGGATGCTGAGTGTGGGAGACAACGTTAATTCTGTGCTTAAAATGCCACACATAAAAAAAAAATAAAAAATAAAAAAAACCTTGAAGAGTTTATCAAGGCTTGCAGTGGTCTGAAGTATTGTTTTCCATCTCTTGAATACCAAATGAAAAATTAATTCTTTCTCTCTCTCTCCCCCTTCTCTCTCTTTCTCATTTGTCTATCAGCATTGTATAAGCAGTGTGCATTGAATATTGCAGTAATTACAGTAACACCATTTCTTCCGAACAAAATTAAATGAGTATGTATATGAGTAAATTTGATTCAAATAGGGTTCCAGGCTTGACACGTGTGCATATTTTTTAAAAGCCCATTATTCATTCTCTTAGTAAAATGTATGTGTTTGTGTATCCATCCCTAATTGAGGATCCCACAATGCAAACCATTTGTTTCTGTCTTCCAGCAATGTTGGGTAGATTAGATTTAGATTGGGTAGATTTAGGTAATTTAATCTTGTTACTTTAATCTCCCATGAAATCCTGCACAAGAAGATTTCTGTAATGTTTTGATTTTTTTTTAAAAATTGCAAAGAGGAACATTTTCCATAAACCGCATCAAGACAAAGTGGCAGTCTAAAAAACAAAGTCAATTTTAAGTGCATTAATTAACACTGCTTTTATTACATATTAATAAACTACCCAACACTGTCTCCAAGGTTGGAACTGAGAAATCTAGGACAAATATGCGTATGTCTTTAATCAGCTGGACTATTTTTATGATAAAAGCTCTGGTCTGCTTTGTAACACACTTACTTAGTCATTGCTATTAATTTGCATTTGATGTCTCTCTCTTTGTTATGACCTTGTTTTCAGTCTGGTTTAACATATCCAGAGGTGCGGAACTCTGCATGAGGCTTTAGATCAAAAGTGCTAATGCATGAAGCCTAGTCATAAAACAAAACAATGAAGTGATAGCATAAACATTACACATAAACTATGCTATTCACTTATCAACATGTTTTATTGTAACTGTCAGAAAAAGCTTGTGTAACGTGCATAATCTCCTTCCGAAGGGCGGCTTAGCTGTTGATATTTTTAGCTTAATATTTTATTAGGTGCACAATAAGTAACCCTATATTTTACATGATAAACTATTGCTTAATATACTGTATATTGCTGCACAAGACTTCCTATTGTAGATGAAAATATGATGTTGAATAGCAGTGCATATTAATTCATCTGTTACATCAAATCACACTCCTGTGTGTTTTTCCATGTGAGCATATTATTTGTTATTCTGCCCAGATTGGCAAATAAAAACTAGGCACAGTCCAGATGCTCCAGAACGGTTTAATGACTACTAACTATGATGTGACGGTGTGTTCCTGCTCCAACCAACCAATCAATATGTGTACATCAGTGCGAGTTGTGAGTCCAGCAGCAGCAGGTTGAGACAGACTGGGTTTAGAAGAACAAGTGAGAGTCTAAGGCTGCACTGAAATGTTCCTCAATCTCCCCAAAATGATTTTGTGCTGGTTGTGTTCCAGGCGTGCTACTGAATAAAAGCTGAGACCCTTGAATTTGATGCAGGCTGACTGATAACTATTGGAGAGAGTCCAAAAGGGATTTAATGTGGCAACTTGGATTAAGTTTAGAATGTTTTTTTTTTTTTTTTAATTTCAATTCAAGGTTTTAAACTGAACTCACATTGAATTAAAAAATATAGAATGGGAAAAAAATTGCTTTGTGACACTTTTGCTAGTTTAACAACGGTGTAAAAGGGTTGTCCCTATTCTCTTAATGAGTAATGGTTGTGTATTGGGCTTAACGTGCAATAAACCAATTGGAGTCTCATCTCCCATTCCCGTGCCATGGTGGATTCGCTATTTACATGGTGGAATTTGCAAGCGGAAAAACTGCGGCCTTTAAATAACAAAAAAAAAAAATATATATATATATCACCATTGACTTTAGACCAGGTTTTTGTTGGTCAATGGCGCAGTCTATTTCAGTTACCTCAAAATAGCAACGCGCCAACAATGCGCCTGAACACACCTTGTTTTTAGACCAGCACGCCCATGGGCGCACAAATGGGCGCAAATGCATTTGCTATTTAAACAACGTGAAACTAGCTAAAACTAGCAAAAAACACTTGGCACTGCATTGCTCCGGGTGTATTATAGGACCCTTCTTTTTCCCAGTTATTCATACAACCTCTGATGCACAAACACATCATCAGTGTTGTTTCATGGCGTCATTGAGTGTTTCGGGTCTTTCAACAGACACCCTCTTCCAGGCGTCCTGACCGAGGTTGATCAAACCTCTGTCTGTGTCCCAAGTGGCATTTTGCGGACCCACACGTTACCCCTTTTCAACCATAGCCATCTTGATGCCCACTCTGAAGCCACCATGCTGTTGCTGATGGCTCTTCTCCGGCTTGCACCAGTTATTCCCAGCAGTCCAAAAGACTTGCTGAGGGAATAACCTGCAAATCCTCTGCAACCCACCTCCATGGCATGCACCTGGTTTTCCACCCATTACAACGGCAGGCCTCCATGCACCAGTCCCTCATACTTCTCCTTCTTTCTCTCCTGCGCCTCTTTCATTCTCTCCTCCCAAGGCACAGTTAGCTCCAGTAGGATAAGCTGTTTCATAGACCAGACATCATCCTGGTCTGGGGGATGTTTGCTGGAATTGTCAGCTGCCTATCCACGTCCACTATCATCACCCTGTCTCTTGCTGTGTAGAGTAAGCCAACAGGGTTGTTTTTTCCTCATGGGCTGCTCTCCCTCCTTCATGAATGCAATCATCCTGGCTGTAGTGTTGGTGCATCTGCTCTCGTGATCCCCTTACTGATCGCCTCAGCTGTGGTCTTGAGGACTTGATTGTGTCTTCAGCGATAACGGCCATCGCTTAGGGCCCAGGAGCAGGTGCTCAAGATGTGCTCAAGAGATCCTGTCTTGGAACACAGGGGGCATATTATTAGTTTGGTTTGAATCTTGGTTAATTTAAAGTAATTTAAATTGGTCCATTTTCTTTTTGCAAAACACTATGATACCCATGAGTGTTAAAAACCTCCTTGACATCTAGCTTATTTTTGTAAGGAACAATAAAATATTAATGTTTATTTATTAATGTTTAAGATAAAGTTTTGGCTGGAGCATAGCTGTCCTTCAGTTTTCTGTAATAATAAGGACTGGTGGGTTTAATCAGACTTCAGTCTTGTGTGATATGCTTCCTGATGCAAGCGAACATTGAGTGTAAACGTATGCAATCCCAGTGCTGGTACACACATGCACATACTCTTATGACCAATTTTACAGCAACCAATCCAATCCTAACCTGCATGTCTTTGGACTGTTGGGAAACCAGAGCACCTGGAGGAAACCCACGTGGATACAGGGAGAACATGCAAACTCCGCACAGAAAGGCCTCCTTTCTCAGTTGGGACTCAAACCGGTGACCTTCTTGCTGTGAGGCAACAGTTCTCTCCACTGAGCCACCATAGACAAGAGAGACAGTAACTTTCAAAATAAAAGACACGAGGTGGGAATCAAAACAAAGATTATTTGGGCATAGTGATATTGTGTATATTGATAAGAGAAGGGGGCTGTGCACTGAACCCTGAGGTACCCCAGTGGTTAGTTGACGTGATTTAGACAGTCCTGCAAGAAACCTTGGCTATCTTATGAGGCACGACTCAAGGTAGCTCCGGTCATCTTTCTACCCCACAGACCTGAAGTTGACTGTTCTTGAACATGACTGGATTTTCTAAATAGGGGTCATGCTCTAATACCTACTGTATATAGTGATATATACTATCTACTGTTTTTTATTTTACTTTAATTTACTTAATTTTTATATTAGTCAATGCAGTATGGCTTTAGCCAATATCTTCTGTACTCCTTTATTTAAATACTTAATAAAAGTATTTATTTTATATTTGAGGCAAATTAAGCCCCTTTCATACAGAGATTCCGGAAAATACACTGATAATGTGCCCCGGAATTTGTCCAGGGATCGTTTGATTTAGGTTCATTCACACTGCCAGTGATTTTCCGGAACTGTGCGTGCCTTGCATTCACACATCCCGTAATGACATGTGACATCTGTGTGACGTGTAATGTCTCTGCAGCGTCTTAAGTTTGCTTATGATCTGCGATTTCTCTCCACGCTTGTGCATATTCTTTTCTGATTCGATCATAAATTAGCGCATCACGTACCATTTCACTAAGCTGGTGAAGGATCTCAGCTTCAGCGTCATCACCACGGCACAGCCCTTTGCGGCATTGATCCTGCCTTTTGTTCACACAGGTTCTGGGACTGGTCCCTGCAATGTTACTAGGTCCCGATCCCGGGATCAATGCCGGACTCAATCCCGGGACGTGTTTGTGTTCACACAGAAGGCACTCTGGAAATTTTATGGCAATCTTCCGGGATCAACTTGCTGTGTGAAAGGGGCTTTAGAAAATCGAAGAAATGCCGGAAATAACTTGTGCATCTTCTTTACTTTAATTTCCATACATTTATTTGGTCGGATGATACACATAATCTCATTTCCATTTTTGGAAGCCAAATGTCTATCATTTGCCAAGCACTAAGTGTGTCTGAAGGCTTACTGCTGTTTTTTTTTTTTTCACTGTCACAGTGATTCAGTGGTTGTCTTATCAGTTCTTTGTTCCCAATAGAATAATGTGAGTAATGTTACATTTAAGGAGGAGTAACTCAAATTACTTACTAATTGTTACTGATCTGCTGGTCAGCCATAAGCTATTGATCGGCCCCTGCCACCATTATCCTGTCTTGAGCAATAGTAAATTGTTCTCAGATTTGCAGATCAGCCAAGCAGGGCAAACATGCTCTAATTTGTTAGGGCAATCTCATGGCACTCAGCATCCCTTCGGTATTCTAGGTGGATAAATAGAAAGACCAGGGTGATAGATTTAATGCCATGGTGTTGATGATTAGTCATTACACTGCTGGTTAGGAGGAGTAACTGTTTAAGGCTCTTGTCAAAAGGCTTGTTTGACTTCATACAGCGCTGCGCAGACCGATCGGCGCATGACTTGAAGCAGTGCATGCCGGTTAGAAATTTTGTCTGACTTGATACATCGCAGACGCCACGTCACTGTGACGTATGGCATCAAAGGACCGCAAGAGCTATTCAAGAGCAGTCGGCCGAATCAGCCGGCGCAGCTTTTCCAGAGCGGCTGCACAATTCTGAAACCTGCAGTTCCACTAATGCTCACAATGGTAACAGAAAAATGCTGATAAATGCTAATGCTGATAAAAAAAAACGTAGACCTCGCTACATTGGTATTTAAAAAGTATAGGCTTATGTTGTACAAACACACGCTGTATTAAGCAGTACTTAAAGTATTGAATGAAAACGTCTTCAAAGTATTTGAATTTGACAAATATTGCATTTATTTTACTTCAGCTGTGGTAAATTATGCAAACACAGCAGGAGCGTTACTACGGGAAGCAGAAAGTGTCCGACTTCACGTCTCCGGTTTCAGCTCTTCACCGACTCGCTGAACGGTTACATCCAGCCGCTGTCAAATTTGAACACATCGTATGCATTTCACACTTTTTCTAATTTTTTGTATATTTAAGCAGATGTTATATTTTTCTGTGCTTCTCAAACTTTTCAGGATAAGTACCACTTTAATCAAATCAGATCTAAAATGTAATTTGTACAAATCGGTAATGTTTTAATTGCGAATGTTAATTGAATATCATGCAGATTGAGATTTTTATTTCTCACATGCTGTTTGCTTTACTGGGGTCCAGTATGCTTCATAGATGGTCACTGCAGGACTCCAACATATAGTGTATCACAATTGGTTGTGGTTTTGTTTCATGTCCATGTTTTCATGTCTTTTTCCCATTGTCATGTTCCGGTTTTTATCATGTGTTTCCCTTGCTCCTTATGTGATCCTGTCATGTGCCTCCGTGTTTCATGTGTCATGTTTTCATTGGTTGTTTGGTTCATGTGTTTCTCTGTTCTGTTTTGTTATTGGTTCATTGGTTGATTACTTTCATTGGTGTGTCTTAAGTCATTAGTCCATGTCATGTTCCCATTATTCTTTTGTCCAGCTTTGTTCCCTGTTACTGCTATTTGGCGTGGTCAAGGTTATGGTTTGGTCATGTTTATCGCCAAGTCACGTCTTTGTTTATTTTTACATTTGTTCACGTATTTGTTAATAGACTGCATATGGGTTCTCATCAAACTTGCCTTCAGTGGAATCGTTCCGTGTTTTTTCAGAAAGATTTTTGTTCACAAAATTCAGAAATGCACCATGGACCACCTGACTATTTGTGAGCCATTAAAGTGGATTCTCAAAAAAAAAAGAAAAAAAAAAAAAGAGGTGGATCTTTCCACCATAAAATGGATGCTCATCCAGTATGGTTTGCATGACACTAACAAGAACCAAATATAGCTGCGACATTCACAATAATGCCACACTTGACTGCACTTGAAAACACACTGCATCACCTCAACGTCGTGTATCCATAGAGCCACTCAATAGATTGTAAGACCGAGATTTAGGTGAACAATTCAATGGGAAGTTATATCTCATTATTGCTGAAAAAAACCTTTTGTACTTTACTCTTTTTTTAAAAGCCAGTGGCATAGATGTTTTTTGTTGTGAGACCTTTTTGATATGCTTTCAAACTATTTTCTAACAAAACATGAATAATTTATATAATGTGGTCTGGGGACTCTTTTGTGAATTTTATATCAAATCTAAATGATCAAACTTACTATACAGACATTTTTAAAGTTAAAAAAAGACAGATGGTTCGTTTTTGTATTGTGGTTACTTATCTTGTTTTAATGTTGCACCACTTTAAGTTTACTGTTTATTATATTTTTTTAAATTAGTTATAAAAAAGATTCTCAGAATGTACAAGTGAATTGTATGTTAAATCATATGCTTTACTAAAAAGACGTTTGAGTAAAAAAGACAGATGGTCAAATTTTAATATTGTTTTAGTAAAAAAGTTCAAATTCAAGTTTTATGATATACAATTTTGTATATAATTATTTTGTACTATTTAGTAAAATAGACTATGAAAGCAGCTTGCGATTCATGATTTAAATGAACCTCTAATGCTAATTAACCCCATTTCTCTTCTTTACTTCTAGCCGTTGAAGCTGCACTGTGAGGTTTGCAGTATCGTGTCCAGCTCTGGCCAGATGTTGGGGCGTGAGGCAGGGACTGAGATCGACCAGTCCTCCTGCATATGGAGAATGAACAACGCACCCAGCCGGGGCTTTGAGAGGGACGTGGGCCGCAGGACGGACCTGAGAGTGGTGTCTCACACAAGTGTTCCTCTGCTAATCCAGAAGCCCCAGCACTTCTTCGGCCAGGGGAACGAGACCGTCTATGTGGTCTGGGGACCCTTGCGCAACATGAGGCAGGATGGCAAGGGCATTGTGTACAACATGCTGCGGCAAGCGGTGGAAAACTACCCACAGGCTCGCATCTACGTCACCACAGAAGAGCGCATGAATTACTGTGACACGGTTTTCAAAAAGGAGACAGGCAAAGACAGGTGAGAGTTTTGTAACCACCTCCTGTAGTCGGCGACATGTTTGTGATGCACTGTGCGTATGAAGGAGGTAATAAATCTGGCCCGGATTCTAAACATCAAGCCACGTTCACATTGCAGCAGAGTCCTGTATTTGAGTCCTTAATACGGTTACATTCACACACAGACCAGTTAACTATTTACAGGAGTGACGACCTTACACACATAGATTTTCAGGACTCACAACCCGCATTCTCTGAAAACTTGCACTGTGTTAACAGAACTGGACTTGACAACTAGTTATCCGTCACGTCATACAGTGTGAGAGAGATGCTCTGTCTACCTTGTGTTGCTTTTAGTATCTTACTGAAGGTTTTAGATCCAGTCTCTGTTCTCCACTCGAGCGTCTCCTGTCAGTTTTGTGTTCTATGCACGACTCAAATGCTCCGTTTTCCACCCAGATATAAAAGCTTCTGTCGGTTAATATAGATTTGAAAATAGACAGTATTCGAGAGGCTAAATTGCTGTGTGAATGGGACATCTCGAAACACACATGTGTAAGTAAATGCGGTTGTCAATCCCAAACACTGACAGCTTAAACGTAGCCTGAAAACCGTAAAACGTATTGCATAACTGTACATTAGGAGGTTTCAGGCAGTGGCTCGTATCTGTTATTTAAATTTAAGGAAGTGCAAATAAATTGGTGACAATTTACAAAAGGTTACATTTGTTTACGAATTTCTGTAATAAAAAAAAACTGCTTAATAATATCTGGAAAGCTTTTGTCCACCAATTCAAAGTCATGTGGTGCAACTAACACGCTGAGACATGAAAAAAAAAACATACAACAGGAAATAATAATAATCAATAAGTGTATTACCTTTTTTTTATGGCAAAGTTGGTTCAGGGTGAATCATTTACCGTCACGTACTGTCAGTTTTAGTTTCTTATTTAGAGTATCATTTAATTAATTTCCATATTAATAAAAAAACCCATTAAAGGTATAGTTCACCCAAAAATTTTAATTCTGTCAACATTTACTCACCCTCATGGCTGTTGAAGCCTAAAAGATTATGTGTAATAAATTCTATATTAAATCAAATCAAATATTTTTTTTCTAAAGCTACTTTTTGTAATGTCAATTTGATGCTTTTCTCATTTAACACAATAATGACTTTAAATTATCTTTTGGGGGTAATTTATCAGCCAGATTTGATGTGTGATTAATTTGCAATTAATTAATCGCCACAACGTGTAATTAATTACATTTTTTAAAAATCAACGCTTGACAGCCTTGACATTTATTAATTAATACAATTTGATGGTTACACCGCATGACATTTTATTTCTTAAATTGAATTATTAAATTGTTTAATCCATGTGAAACCAACATGAATACAAAGATTAGAAAGTGTTTTTACTTTAAAAAGTCAGTTCATATATTGGCTTAAGAGCCTTGTTTAAAGAAAAAAAAGTCTTCTTTTTTTAGGACTTACTGGCAGACATGGATAAATTGATTGAGACAGACTTATGCACCAACATGTATCCCGGTGATTTAATTCGACCGTTTCACACGTCTGAAACCGATGTGTTCTTTGTCCTCTTTAGATACGCAATAACTGTAAAATCTGTAGCCTTCTCTAAAATGCCACTTCAATAATTCAATGTTCTCAGGAAGGCAGAGTAGGTAAACATCTTCCTTGTGTTGTCGTCAACATCCCCGCGGTA
Organism: Rhinichthys osculus; assembly: GCA_029959095.1. Taxonomy (NCBI): domain Eukaryota; kingdom Metazoa; phylum Chordata; class Actinopteri; order Cypriniformes; family Leuciscidae; genus Rhinichthys; species Rhinichthys osculus. The sequence continues at coordinate 32,734,303 of JARWKJ010000007.1, read as the reverse complement.
CCAAAGGTGAGATGCCGTCAGAAGAAATCAATGGATTCTCAAGGTTATTTGAGTTCTGAAGAGCACTCGCTGTGTGCTAATGAGTCTGGCACACTGTGCACTCGTAGCGCAGGAATTAATCAGCTGTTGATATCACTCATTACAGTCATCAGACCATAACATAACAGCCTCATGAATGTTTCATTTGAAGTTGAGCGCTCACAAAGTCAGCAGGTTCACTGTTACTCTCTAAAAAGTCGCCAAAAAATCTCTATTTCATGGAGAGGCTTAGATTGCATTTGATCAGTCCGACTGAAATGCTGAGATTGTTCTGCCTTTCAAGAGTAATCCCCACATGATAGTCCTAATGCTGTTGTGTTATAGCACAGATAAGAGATATTCCTAAGGAGGGCTGGAGAGGATTATCCTTTATCCTACATCAATTCCTTTAGCGGAAAAGCAAGCAGATAGTGATGTCTCTAACAGCGTGCTGCGGTTTGTACATCCGGTAGGTGAGATGCGGCCATTTATCGCATAGAGAAGAGCCACTTACAGCGTGAGTGTGAGTGAATGCGTGGCCATGAGCAGATGTGTGTGTAATGTCAGTAATAAATCAGCCTTAATAGAGCAGATCGGCATGTCAGGAAACAGTTGGCAGCGAAGCTTTTGTTTTGAATCACATTTTAGGAGCAACCTCGCTCGCAGATAACACCTGCGACTGGACTGTGTAGTTGAGAGGCAGCGAATTATCGCTAACAAAGTCTAAATTCACAGAGGACTGTGGGAGAATTCAAAAGAAGAACTTGTTATATCAGATACTGAGAGTTAAACAGTTAAAAAGGGCAACCATGAATCCCACTTTATATTAGCTGTCTTTAATAACTACTATGTACGTGCATAAAATAATGTTATATTTCGCACTTATTGTGTTCATGTTGTATTGAAAAACACTTGTTGGTATTGAGGTGGGATGCGGGAAGGTTTGGGACCAGTTTCACGCTCTGGTTAGGTTCTCCTGAGAACTTCAATATAGAGTAGGGTATGGACATTAGAGATTGCAACCTGTCACTTCACACACTTCTGAATCCTTTTGAGGTCTACTCAGACGGTAATGGATTTAATGGCTGTTCGGTTTTGGGGGGAGTGTGAAATAAACAGTATTGATTGTCTTTTTGGTGTATCGGTATATGTCTTTACTGGATTTATTTCAGCACATACAGACTGATGTCAGATTTAGGATTGTGGTTTAGGGGTCAATGACATGATGCTAATCTTTTTTTAAAAAAATGTTTTTGAAAGAAGTCTCTTATGCTCACCAAGGCTCAAGGCTCACCAAAAATACGGTAACTTTACAATAAGGTTTCATTTGTTAACATAATGTATTAACTAACATGAACTAACCACGAGCAACACATTTGCTACTGTATTTGTTAATCTTTGTTTTAACGTTAGTTAATACAAATACAGTTGTTTATTGTTTGTCCATGTTAGTTCACAGTGCATTAGCTAATGTTAACAAATACAACTTTTGATTATTTTAAATATATATTAGTAAGTGTTGAAATTAACATTAACATTAATAAACGCTGCAGTTAATTATTAGTTTGTCAACTAATGCTAACTACCTTATTGTAGAGTGTTACCAAAAATACAGTAAATATTGTGAAATAATATTACAATTTTGTTTTCTATGCTACTTGTTTATTTTTATTTGATTTTATTTTTCTCTGATGGCAAAGCTGAATTTTCAGCAGCCATTACTCTAGTTTTAAGTGTCAAATGTTTAATGTACGTCCCCACCAAGTTTTGCCAAAGTCAATATTGTCCCTGCTACTTTTTGAAAGCCATTGAAAAAATAGCATGCAGAAGTCTTACAACGCCTCTTCAATCCATCTTTCTTCATAATTTAATTAATGCATGCAACACAAAATACATTTGTGCCGCACAGACAAGCCTGATCTATAAACCTTTCCACTCACATATCGGGATTTATAGCTATTATTTTTCGTGAAACCATAATACTTTTTTCTTTCATGATGAATATAAAGTTCAAAAGAACAGCATTAATCTTTTGTAACATACCAAATGCCTAAATGCCTTAATGCCTTTTGATCAATTTAATGCATCTTTGCTAAAAACTATATAATTATTTTAAATGACAAAAAATCTTACTGACCCCATACCTCTGAACAGTAATGTAATTCTTAGGGGGGAAAAAATCCAAAGCTGTGTTTATGCAAATTAATATTTGAAAAACTTTTGTCCATGGAATAAAATGCACGAGTTCCAGTCAACATACAGGGGAAAAAAACTTCAAAATTATCCTCCTGGCTGTGCGTCTGTAACGATAACAATAATGCAAGGGAGAATATGAAATATGGACCCTAATCCTGTGCAGGAGTTTATTTTTCACAATAAAAAACTTAATGCACACATGTGCTGAAATTCCATGCATGTAGAAAAGCGAAACTAATCACTCTGTACTTGAAAACAAGACTAAAGTTAATAGTCCAAACAGAGAAAACAGGTTTTCTTCACATTAGAGTCTTTTACAACAGAGATATCCCCAGTAACAAGGACCAGGAGCTGTTTCTGTGGCAAATGCAGAAGCTGGGCTTGAATAGTGAGTTAACACCTGGTATTAAGATGCGTTTTGCTTTTGAGTGAGTCAATGAGTGAGGCAGTGCAGTGGTAAGAAAGGACCCGGTGCAGTCGTGACTCGTGACAGCGTCAAGGTCAACAAATCTGTTAAAATATTAGATCATTGACCTTTTTTTATGAGAAGTCAGGGTTAGTTCAGGTCACATGGCAATTTTAGAGTCATTACATTTAATGGTGTAAATGTTTTAAACTGTATAAAACCAAAATAAATACAAAGAGTGCTATTATAGGAACTTGACACGTGTTTTAAACTAGATTTTAAAACGTTCTTATACATCTTCTTTATCATGGATACTTTTATCTGTCATTCCCCTTCAGGCATAGATAGCCTAATGATTCTCTCACATGATTTGTGATGGAAGACTAGAAAAGTGATGCCAAGCACAAACTCAGAACACCCTAGCAACTGCAAAGCAACATGCCATAAGCAACCATCCTGGCAACCACCCATTAGACCCTAGCATCATTGTGTCAAGTTTTAGACTTCAGAAAATGTAAAACTCTAGTAAAACACTGATGGTTTGCTCTTGCATTATATGCTTTGGACATTTGTGTGCTTTATTATTAATCTCTCTTTATTATTAATATCAGTTTTCACATTGTTCAGCACCTAATTCCAGTTTTGAATGCCTGTCAAACACTGAATGAAATCCCAAGAGTACATCACAACATCCATTTCTGTCTCATTAGTCCAGTGTGAACAATCAATCAGGCCAACAGTGTGAACCAGCAGAAGGGGAAGCGAACGGCAGACACTCCATTATTTTGAGTGTCAGACATCCACCCATCTGATTGTGAGCAGCAGTGACATTTCAGATATGTGTGATGGCAGCTCAAATGTTGCACATGATGAATGTAAGCTTAAGGTTCCAGGAGAATGATTGCACTCAGTTTGAGCAATTGCGAGCTCTCCTGATACGTTACTGTTCTAAGTGGAAGCAATCTGAGGCTGATTGTCAGTTCTAACAGTAGACATTACAAAAAAGTGCTATTGTAAGATCACTGTTTAATCAGACTTAACACAGGAAGTAAACAACCCAGCTCATTGGGAAAATCGTGGTGACATTTTTGCGAAATAATATATAATAGCTGCTTACACAAATGTCCTGTGAGCATCGCTAAACAGATGAATGTGAATCTTGTAACATATTACTATGTTAGCTGTTGCACTTATCGTGCCAGTTCGTGAAAGAAATGTCCAGTGAATGGCGCTAAAAGTTTAATGCTCTATCACGTAAATAACGTACACCTACACTAAACCCTACATGAAACCTAACCGATAGTGTTAACGAAAGAAAACGTGAGATAACAGTACATAACTGAAGCCACTATTTGCTTGCTTCTACAAGTCTTTGGAGTCTTGTATTGTGATCCGTGTTTTGCGGGACTCAAATCCAAGCACTGCGCATTTGCAAATGGAATAAAAGTTGTTGGTGTTTTTTCTGCCAATAGTGTTCAATTCTGCAGTGAATTTTTTGTATAGGTAAGTTTTTGGAGTTATGCGTAGGTAGAGGCATGCATTGCCAAATGCCAATGAGGCAATATTGGAAGTCAAAGTGAAAAATGATTTCAGCTGTGAAAATGTAATTTGTAATATGAATGTAGAAGATTCTTGGATATTGTTGATACAATGCAAGCACCACGGGTTCAATGGCCATTGGATACTCAAGGCTTTAGCCCAGACCTCTGTGGATGCAAATGGAGCATTCCTTTGATTCAATGTTGGAAATTTTGCCATATACTTTAAAATACCACTGGAGTCTGGAGACAAAAACTGTATCAGCATCAGGCATGCCTGAACGTTTTCTTGCTATTTAAAAAAGAACACAAGAAGTGTGTCCCTGCAGCCTTTCTGTAGAACGAATAGCTATAAAGGTGACCGTTATTATAGTATTATGGTGTTCTTGATCTTTCAAGATGGCGCCTGTGTGTTGGCTTGCCGTCTGTTGCACTCGTTGTTTCTTCTCTGCTTGTTTGCTGTGTTTGTAAACTGCTGTACGCGACTAGTCTACGCCCGTCAAGCTCTCCTAGACATCCGTTTCTCTGTTGTGGACTCATTCACGAACTCGCACACCTTGGACGTGGACTGCCCCTTCTACAAATTGCACGAGCCACTCCGAACTGTCATCCTGCACGATATCCGCCAGTGGCCACTTAACACCTCGTAGAGAAAGCGAAGGAGGAAATGAGGAACCCGCGGAGGATTAATCGCAAAACTGAAGGCTTATTTAAGAGCTGGCATTTCGTTTCGATGCCCGCTGGATGCTGTTTTGCTGAGTCATGTCGCTCGGGCCTGATCTCCACAGTGTTGGCCTCTGCTTCCGGCAGCACGGAGTTAATCACGGAAATCTGCACTCATTGAGAAAAGCTTCTTCATCTCACGTTACTATTCCTCCACCTAAGATGGCATTAATAAACACCCGCTCTGTGGTGAATAAGACCTTTTTATTAAATGACTTCTACTCTTCACATAACTTGGATTTTATGTTTATCACAGAATCCGGGATAATGTTTGGTGATTTAACTCCCTTCTCAGAACTGGTTCCAGCCAACTCTCCTAACTCTCCTCGTCCTTATGGACGTGGGGGTGGGATTATAACAATTTTAAATAACTCTCTCTCCTCACGCTGCCAGTTTGTCCCTGTAACGGCCTTCCCCAGCTTTGAAGCTCAGCTTCTCCACCTAGACTGGAATGGTCCTGTCTGTCTAGGGGTGATATACCGCCCTCCACATTCGACTAAGGATTTTATACAGCAATTTACTGAGCTTATCGGCAATATTGCCTCAAACTATGATCGCTTCCTAATGGTGGGGGATTTTAATATTCACGTTTGCTGTCTCTCAAATTCCTTGTCGCAGGAGTTTCTTAAATTAATAGATGCTTTTAATCTATCACAGTGGATCAAAAACTCTACTCATATTCAGGGCCACACGTTGGATCTTGTACTATCTTACGGGCTTGATGTCAGTGATATTGTGTTCTCAGATTTTCTGCTCTCTGACCATAAGCCTATTTTATTCTCACTGTCTCTTCCGAAGCTTTCTCAACTCACTATTAGACCTGTTACATTGTCGCGGTTCTACTCTCCACAGTTTAGCACAAACTTCGAACTGTGCTTTGCTGAACTATGCTCACACTTGCACTTGGATCAACCATTATCTGACCTGGATGCGGATCAACATTTTAGCCTTTCAAATTCTGCTTGGCTTAAGGTAGCAAATGTGACTGCTCCCCTTAAGCCTCACAAGTGCAAACCAAAATCTGAACTGTGGCAAAACTCTGTCACTCGTCACCAAAGACAAATTTGTAGAAAGGCTGAACACAAATGGAAACGGGACAGGCTATTTGTCTCATTTCAAATGTTCAAAGACTCTCGTATATCATACCAGAATGCTGAAGTCTGCAAAAGCTGCTTATTTTTCTAACTTAATTGAATCCAATCACCCAAAGGTTTTGTTTTCAGTCATTCAGTCTGTTGTAAATCCATCTGTTAACACATTGTCTGTTGCCACAGGCTTATTTATGTATTTACTTATATATGCTCATTTAAATTCTATGTGAAGACTTCCAAAGATTTTTAATTAACAAAATCACTAAATTAAGACTTAGTGTCTGTCCTAATTTAACTGTCCCCCCAATCTTGGCACCTGCTTCTGGTTTTTAGGGGATTTTGATCCTATCAACCTCCAGACACTGAAGGACGTGACTGTCAAGCTCAAACCTTCATTTTGTCCTAATGATATCATTCACCCGAGATTTTTAAAATGAATCATTGATTCGGTTGGGCCATGGTATCTTTTATCAACAAGTGTCTCAAAATGGGCTCTGTTCCTGCCAATCCTAAAGTGGCTACGGTCACTCCTCTGCCTAAGAAGCCTTCACTGGATCCTTCTGTTTTAAAAAATGACCGGCCTATCTCTGTCTTACCTTTCATTTCTAAGTTATTGGAGAAAATTGTGCTGGATCAACTCCAACACTTTGTCAAATAATTGTATCTATGAGGTTTTTCAATCTGGTTTTAGGACTGCTCATAGCACTGAGTCTGCCCTCCTGAGATAGCTAAACGATATTTATCTCTCTACTGATTCTGGAGATACTTGAGGTCATCGTTTTTGGGCCAAACGAAAATTCTCAGTGTATTTAGGGAGTCTTTCTGCTTTTAAATCCCCAGGAGTGCGGAACTTAGGTGTTCTTGTTGACCTGCCTTTAAAATTTGACAAACACATTTCATCCGTAATCAGTTCCAGTTTCTACCAACTTCGTCTACTGTCTAAAATCAAAGGCTTTCTCACTCCGAAAACTCTGGAAATGGCTGTTCATGCATTTATTAGGTGTCGGCTAGATTACTGCAATTTCTTATATTGCGGTATATCAAGTTCTCAAATTGCCCGTCTTCAGTTAGTCCAAAATGCTGCGGCCAGACTTATTCATAAGTGTCGCAAATATGATCACATCTCTCCAATTCTCAAATCTCTACACTGGCTGCCAGTTCGACAGAGAATAGATTTTGAAAATTCTGCTCTTTGTTTTTAAATCTCTACATAACATAGCTGCTGCCTATCTCTCTGAACTTGTTCATCCTTACACTCCGTCCAGAAGCCTAAGATCCCAAGGGGCGGAGTGGCAATCGGGAGAGTCGGGGCTTTTCCCGGTGGGCCGGTAGTGTTTCGTGAGGGCCGGTCTGATAATAGTTATACATTGCAAGTTCTTAGCAAAACACCATCCGGCGGCCTGGTGTGCGGCTGCTGTCCGCTGGTCAAACTGTGTAGCCTCTCTGCTCAACCCGTAAATAAATGCATCGATCCGCAAATCTTGTTTGAGTTCTTCAATGGTCTAGTGGTTGATCTTTTGCCAAGCGTGTCAGAGGTTGCGGGTTCTAATCCGCACTCGTATAGTTTTTTTTTCTCTCTCTCATCAAAACCGAATATGTTCATCAGTGGTGAAGTCTATATCAAGTAGGGACACGTTTGTGTGCATTTTATTTTGTGATCTCACCGGAACGAATAGAGAGTTTCCGCAACGGCGATAGATTGAAGAGCGCGTCCGAGTGAAGACTGTGCGCGAGTCACAAGAGAACACTGTATCCATGCAGCTGATAGCAGTGGCAACGAGCGCTCAGCTTGATTTCAAAAACAACATATTTAAGCGCTAGATCTCTTATTTAATAGCGAACTAAATGAATGCTCTGCTAGTTAACTGGAGATGTTTTATTTATTTGTATTAGGTACATCCGACCGTGCCTCAAAAAGTGGATGGGGACAATATCGATCCTGAGAAAAAGTGGTGGGGACATGACCCGTCCGTCCCACCCGCAAATTACGCCTATGACACGACTTCACTGGATCTAAACAAATCAATCTAACCGTAGATGTTACCAGTAGCGGTGGTTTTCTTAATCTATTTACAATAATTTTGCAAGGGTTCTATGACATTAGTATGTTTTTTACCAATTTTTTTTTACATATTTTTTTACCCCCTCACCCATTTTATTTCTAAAGCACGTTTAAAAACAACACGAGTTAACCACTTGTAACTAACAACAGTTAAAAGCAGCAGAGAAGAGATAGGTCTTCAACATAGATTTAAAACACTCAATTAGATTACTGGATTTAATGTGTAAAGGGAGACTATTCCAAAGCAGGGAGACGCAGTGCTGCTACCGCAAATGAAGTCACACTCGTATGAAGTCACACTCGAGAGATACTGGAACATTTCCTGGTGCCAGTCAACAGTCTGGCTGCAGCATTCTGCACCAGCTGCAGCTGTGAAAGCAACTTCTTAGACAACCCCAAATATAGAGAATTACAGTAATCCAATATGGACGAAATGAATGCATGGATCACAATTTCCATTTCTTTAAAAGACTGGAAGCCTTTCAATTTGGCAATACCCCTCAATTGAAAAAAGCTACCCTTATACCACAGTATTTATTTGATTATCGAATTTCAATTCGGAATTGAAAATCACACCAAGGCTCCTATCCTGAGTATTAACATCAGAGGCTAAAGGGCCCAAATCAAGTGAAAGCTGATTGGCTACCTTTGATGGGCCAAAAATCACCACTTCGTATTTAGACTCGTTCAGTCGAGGGAAACTTGATGCCATCCACAGCTTTATTTCGTCCAGACAGGCAAGCAAAATTGACCATTTCGAGATGTCATTAGATTTCAATGGAAAATACAACTGGGTATCATCTGCATAAAAATGGTATGCTACACCATGCTTTTGACAGATTAATCCTAGAGGGGGCATATATAAGGAAAACAAGACAGGGTCGAGACACGAACCTTGATGGACCCCAGAAACAATGGGAGGAGCAAGGGTTCTCCCCTGTAAATATGATGAAATCCACTTTAATACAATCCCCTTAATGCCTACCCACTGACTCAAAGGTTTAAGTTATTAAGCTGTTTAAATAGGTCAGTCCGAAGTAGAAGTAAAAGTAAAAATAGTTGCTGGAATTACTAAAGTTTGCGAAGATCGCAGAGTTATGTCTTAATAACACTGCAAAGAAATTGAAGAGCTTGTGTTGTGTATATTCCACTTTATGTGTGATATTTGCTGCTTATTAAACCTGTCAGTGATATGGAACAATAAAGTCGATTTACTGCCGCATTTACATGCAGCTGATACAAAATTTGCAGTGTGTACATGGCCATTGGTCCTATTAGCAGGATGAAAAATAAAGTCTTTATGGGAATTTTGAATTGAAAGCGATTGGTTTATAATCTGAAGCTGTCAATCATTTCAGTATGAGCTCACGGGACCTGCATTCTCTCGAAAACTCTACAATCAAAGAAGATCTAGTTTGCGGTAAATCTCTTATTTGCATCTAAAGGCTATAATGACATGATTGCGAAAGTGTAGAACTCAGTGAGCACGTGCTAAACACATCTTCAGCACAATGACTCTTGTGTCTCAAAAGACATGTCTGGTATTGGCTACATTGCACAACACTGCTAAGGCACATTGCAATTAGTATTTGTAAAAGTAATTGTGTGCACATCCCACCTTCTGGCAGGTGCAGGACAAAAGGAACTTACTAAAGTGAAAAAAAAAATGGTGGACACATTTGATGAAGGCCTTACAATCAACTGACCCACCATGTGATTTCAATTAGTTTGATTAGGTCTAAAAAGCCTAATAGCCCCACACATAACTCAATTAAGGGAACACTTACATACGGGTATTAACAAACTTATACATCTCAAAAGGGGGCATTTAAAATTCAATATCCCCAAAGTAGTACATAACAGAGCTATTCACAAAAAAAAAAAAAAGAGTAAAAAGGAAAAACAATAAGTGGAAGAATCAGTTCCATATATACAACCACAAACAATTAAAGAACATTACTACACATATTCATAAAACCTGCTGCAATGTAGTCAGTACAGAAATATATTTATTTATAAGAATGGTTTTATATCAAACTCTTCATTAAGATCACAGGGAGACATTGTATTTAAATAATGAATCCAAAAAGTTTCCCGTTGGAGAAGCCTTTTATCATGATCTCCCCCCTCTAGACGGTTTGTTGACCCACTCCACCCCGAAATATCTGTGGGCGCTAACATTATGCCCGGCTAGTTTTAAATGAGCGGCGACAGGACTGCGCTCATCCCCTGTTCTAAGGTTATTTCTGTGCTCACTGATTCTGATCCGTAGCGCTCTCATTGTTTTGCCCACATATGCTAAGCCACATCATGGGCAGCGAATTAAATAAATAACATATGTGGTGCTACATGTAATGACACTGCGAATGGATGTTGTCTTGCCAGTGTGTGGATGATTAAAATGTTTGCATTTATGCGTGTACGAGCACTGGACACAACTGCCACATTTATAGTTACCAGCTGGAATACTAAGAAAGGACGTCGTAGGTTGCGGACGTGTATAATTTTTAACTAGGTCGTCTTTTAAGTTAGGGGCACGCTTAAAAACAAGCTTAGGTTTTTCTGGAAAAACTCATTAGTTTAGGGTCTGAATCAATAATGTGCCAATGCTTGTAGAAAGATTTAATAAATTCTGACACAAGTGGGGAATATTTTACGCAACATAAAGGGGACGTGTTTGGATTTTTAGTGCGCTTATTTGATGGAAGACACTCATCTTGTGTTATCTGATCAAAACGTTTTATGGCCGAATTAACCCAATCTTGTTTATAACCTCTATTGAGAAATCTTTTTGTCAAGTCTGCAGCCTGCGTTGAGTAAGATGTGTTGTCGTTGCATATTCTACGTACTGATCGGAAGACTTTTGACCAACGGCATGGGATGAAAACTATCCCCATGCAATATAGTATTGCGATCCGTGGGGCTTGCGAAAAAGATCAGTTTTCATGGTCGTGCCATCTTTGTATACCTGAATATCCAGGAAACTGATGCAATGTTTATTGTATTCCAAAGTAAATTTCAAATGTTCATACAAGAGTTAAGATACGCATGGAAGCCCATTAATTAATCTACTGTGCAGTCAATAATCAGAAAAATATCATCGATAAACTGCTTGTAGAATAAGATCTTAGGATGTAATGGATTTCTCTGGTGCAGCACAAATTGGTTTTCAAAGAGACCCATATATAAGCTGGCATAGTTAGGAGCCATTTTACTTCCCATGGCAGCGCCTTTCTTTTGTATATAGAACTTATCTTGAAAACGAAAAAAGTTATTGGTCAGAACTATATTAGCCAAGCATGCACTCAGTGCTGGGTTTTGGCTCAGCCTAATTTAAAGAGAGAAAATTTTAAGAGAGATACATTTTTTCACATTGTAATTAGTAACCTTCGATGCAAAGGGAGACCATAAATATAATGTAATAATCTTCACTTTTCACAATTAGGTAATTGTGGCAGCTGTAATTGTATTTACAATTATTTTTGTTATTAATTGTTCAGCTCTATGAAAAAGACCAAACATTCGGGACTTTACTAAAAACATTCAGGGCTTAAGCCCCATCTGTCAGGGAGAGACGCGGGTTAAATTGCTGGTGCAACACAAACGTTTATTTTATCCTCAATGAGCACAGAATAATGACAGGAACACAAGACTGGGAGAGAGAGTCCAAACTAGAGGCCGCAGGTAGGATGAGCCGGACAGTGCTACTGAGCATCCAAATCAGCATCCACTGGGACGAGAGAGCGCAACACAGCCAAGGAGTCCCATTGAGCGTGCTGAGATGGGCTGGAGCGGAGAAGCTGAGTCTCAGAGAACGATCCAGTGACGATCGGCCACTGCTTTGGTCCGTCTGGAAGCCTGGGACAAGGCCTCCTTAGCCCTCTTCCAGGTGCGGGCCAAGGCAGATAGGTTCCCGAGCAGGGAAAATAGGTGGGTGATAACCAACAGAGCATTGAAAAGGAGACATGACTGTAGATACTACCGGCAGGGAGTTGTGGGAATATTCAACCCACAGTAGTTGTTGACTCCAGGAGCTCGGATAATGTGACGCCAGGCAGTGGAGAGCTCGCTCAAGGTCCTGGTTGGCTCGTTCGGACTGATTGTTGGTCTTAGGGTAAAAACCTGAGGACAAACCCATTGAGGCCCCGTTCTGTCTACAGAACTCCTTCCAAAACCAGGCAACAAACTGTGGTCACACATCCACAGTCCACAGGAAGACCATGGATGCAGAAGACGTAGTCCACCACCTCCTGAGCTGTCTCCTTGGGGGAAGGGAGCTTGTGTCCCCATGCCCCCGCCCGACATCCTAGGAGAGGGAGCCCACCACCACCTCCCTGTAGAGAATGGTTTCCGCCATATCCCTGACCAACCATGTGAGGATTGTGCTGCCCCAGCCACGGGTGCCCCAGGACCACCGGAGCACTCGGGAAATCTAACAGGTACAGCTCAATCACTTCACCGTGATTCCCCGAAATGATCAGACTTACAGAGGGAGTAGAAGGATGATGGAGGTGACGTGAAGGCCATTAAGGGAACGGACAGAGATGGGGAAGCTGTAATTCCCCACTGCACAGCAATGGAAAAGTTCCCATCGATCAGGTCCAAACAGGAGTGGACAGTGCGTTTATTACGGAAAGAGACAATGAGAAGGGGAGGTGAAGTGGTGGAATTGAGAAAAGAGTGGCACCCACCAGGATCCCCTGGTTTACTGATGCTTGAATTTTTTCACCAGGAGTAGCATAAAGTTGCCCAACAGCATTGTGACCGACTTGTAGGGAGCATTACAAGACGCATAAAAGATGCGATTGGAAATCAGGGTTATTCCACAAAATATTGATTTCTGAACTCTTCCTAAGTTTAAAAAAAATGTGTAATGTTTTGTTTGCATTATTCGAGGTCTGAAAACATGGCATGTTTTTAATTTTTCAGTTGTCATTTGTTTTCTGCAAATAAATTATCCAAAATACAATTTTTATTTTTTTTGAAATTCGGAAGATATGTTGTCAGTAGTTTGTAGAATAAGTTATATATATATATATTTTACTCAAACAGATACATATAAATAATAGATCCAGAGATACTTCTAATTTCGCAGTGGTCTAAATTTTTTTCCAGAGCTGTATTTAGCCATTTATAGTCACCTATATGTATAAGTGAGTGTTTACTTGAATACAAAAATATTTTTAGTATTCTTCCAGCTTTCTTTTTCTTTAAGCGTTCCTTCTGATCTTTCTTCCTCTCTGCTTTCATTATCCTTTATTTCTACCCTTTTTTTTGCCTTTTCACCTTTCCTTGTTTCCTCCCAGACCACGTGTAAACCTTTTTTTCCCTAATCTCTGTATCTGAACAGTACCTGCAGTGCGTTGGGCCAGGCAGAATCTTCCAGACTGAGTTCTTTTATCTTAAATGTCGCACATTTACCGGTTCACTGTCATGCTGTGTGTGGGGCAGGCCCGGTAAACTATGTGCAGATAACAGAGGACAGTCCTACTAAATCACACTGTCACATTACCTTGTTGCCATGATAGTCCTGTTGACCTCTGTGTTGCTAAGTCACTGCAGATATTACTGATAATCGGAGACTCCATTTTGTGGATTGTTCACTTTGTTTGCCACCACCATTTTACCTGTTACATCTTTTTAATTGCTTTATTACAACTTTATTACACTGTAATACTTAGTTGTACTTTCTGTGTGTGTCTATAAAATATGCATCATGGTGGCTGTTTTATTATGAACAGTAATTGCTATCAATTGTTCAAAAAGACTGAATTAAAGCCCCTTAATGAAGAGAAATTACACATTCCGCATCAGTGGATATGTACTGGTCTATTGGCTTTTTATAGTTACCAAGCAATGTAGAAACTTGCCGTATTAGTACATAATTAATTTACCTTCACAGAATGCGAACCTATAGTCCTATCAGAATTTGAAGTCTGAACTGTCCATTTTATATCATCATTTAACAGGCAGGTTTAAATGCTACATTTAATTGCCTAGAAAGACTCTTGTTCTCATCAACAGTTGTCAAGTAGTCACAATTCTGTCTCGGGAAATCATTGGTCGGCTTCCGCTCTATGCCTAATTGAATCAGACCCTTTTACCCGCCATATTAATGAGTGCACCTGCACATCACACAATATAAAGTGACAGTATAATGGCATTAGAGATGATTAGATCTGCTGACTGTTTGGTTTGAAATAATTAGGCTAAATACACTTTATGTTCAAACACACTGAGTGGACTTTAAACATAGCCACGATGAGCAAGTTGCCAGCTCTAAAAAACAAAAGCATATCTGAAACACCCATGTTGTAAGAGTCAATTGTGCTCTTTCAGGTCCTAATGACTCAAAGTGTACATATTTTAATTGGAACTGGAAGCTTGGAGGCATTTTAAAAATGATACTATAAATAGTCCTTTCAGGCTTTGCTTGACTTATTTACTTATGGAGGATGAGAATAAAACGCAGCTGGCTTAGGAGCATTCAGAAATGTGCTGCATTAAATCAGGCTTCATTCTTTGAATGCTGTTTAATACAGCCGAGATGATAAGCCATATATCATCATTCTAATCTTGATAATTCCTTTCTGGTTAATTACATTTTTCTTTTGGTTATTGCAATGTGACTCATGCTGTTTTTTGAGCATCTTACACCATGATTGTTGCATTTTTAAGACAGCATGTTAAGTTAAAATTAGTTCTTCTTTTAAAAATGAGTTCTGGTCTATTCCATTGAGCTCCATTCATCTATCACGTTACGAAGCACACAAAGACACATATATCACTGGAACAGTCTTTAATTCAAAACTCACAGTACAGGCAGGAAAAACTCAGGGAATCACAGGAGAAACAAACCACTGACAAATAACTGAACGGAACTGAATAATTGAAGACAAATAACTGAACAGAACAGGGAGCATAAATACAGGAGCTAACGAAATTATTAATGAGACAACAGGTGAACGGAATAATCAATCAAAGGAACGCTAGGAAACAGGGTCAAAATGAAAACTATATTAAACTGAATATATACTAGCAGTTTTGCACTTAGCATGGCACTATTAGCCCCTGGTGGTAGTTGTAAATGCACCACCCATTGACGGCCATTCAGCTTTATGTTGCTGTGACAAACTTTGTTGATGTAATTGTTCTGCTCCAATATAAACCTCTTTGGGTGAACCCGAAACCGGGTTACAGTGATTATACACTAAAAATAAAGGATCTTTATTGCCATCTATGGTTTCATGAAGACACTTTAACATCAATGGAACCATTCCATTGCATAAAGAGTTCTTTATAGTGGAAAAAGGTTCTTTAATTATTAAAATATTCTTCAATTTAAGAAAAATAAATGGTTCTTTTAAGAACTTTATTTAGGGAACACAGATTGGTTCTTCTGGCTCTATGGCTATCAACATCTTTTTTTTTGGACCTTTTATTTTTAAGAGTGTAGGGCTACTTTAGGATTGAGAAGTTAACTAGTACTCAGCAAGTATAAAATGTGTTTTTTTTTTATTTATTTAGAAAATAAGTCGTTTTTTATATGCTCATTAGAATATGACAGTTCCACTGATCAAAAAATTAATTTATTAAACGTTGAAATGTATTGGAAAGACTGTGTGTGAATATGTCGCACTGCACCTTGGTTTAAAATACCTTCTGAAGTCTGAAATTTACCATGTCAACAGCATTGACCCCTATTTCAACTCTAATCCTTTATTTCATACTGAAGGCACAAAGGTATTTATTTTGATTAGTTCTTCAGCTCACTGTTTCCATTCTGAATGCTCACTGAGGATTTTTGAGATGTGCTTATCTTTTCATTTATTTGTTATTTTGCTCGGCTGCACAAAGTCACTCTGCAAAATTTTAATAAATATATTCTATATTGACTTAGCTAGCACCTATCTGACATATTACATGCTTATGGTATTAGGAAATCCATTTCCTCTTTTTTTAGCAGCCACTGTAATTTCAGGTCCTTATTAAATTTGGCTGAATGTCAGCAAAATAACAGAAATGACCTACCATTATCCAGAGAGTGTTTCCTGAGGCACCGCCTTTTGTGTATTCTTGGGAAAGTTCTGTTGAATCAACCTAGTGTTGGGATAGATGGCTTTATAGTCCATGAATCGAAACGCTGCCGGAAAACTCTCTGAATAGGGCGAGGGAATAAAAGTCCTAATGCATGCAATAGGCCTCATCATTCATTGGCTATTATCACAGATCCTGGAGCCTTTGAAAGAGACATTACCGAGATGGGATGTGAGCAGAATTCAAATATTGAAATTTTTCATTCTCTTGCTCACTCATATTCTTTCCCTGCAGCAAATGCAGCTATGCCTAGATTAGATTTGTAGTTCAACAAAGTCAATTTAGCCCTTGAAGATTGATTTTAGATCTAAAAAATGTCAATTCCGGCTGTCTCTGTAACGTTTTTTTTATCTGTTTTGATGTGTAAATGATAGAAAAAAGACATTTCGCTTGCGTTTAACATAAAAAACTGTGCATGTTTCTGGTAGCAGAAACCAGCAATATGCAGGATATGACCTACAATTTGCATTTATGTACAATAGATGCAATTTTAACTGTTATGCATCAGCTACTCAAAAGCAAAAATTAATGAACTGAAGTGTAATTTTTCCTTGTTTATTCAAGTGCCGATAAATTAATTACAAAGAGATGAACCAGACAAAACCTGCTAAGTTAGATATAATTATTTCATTTGCCAGATGTTTCTGTAAATTACAACGAGATATACGGAGTTATATATAAATTCATAAAAGACATGTTTATAATATCAATCTTTAATCAATTTTAATTTACAATATTAATCTCTATCTGTAAATGAAGATAGCTTGATTTTTTTAAAAGAATAATAAGCAATCATTGACATCTTAGATAATCTTAGTATGCCTTGATGCAAAAATCTGCACACGTTTGTGAAATGAATCTGCTTAACTTCACAGTAAATCAAATCCAGAAATGTTTCTCCCTGCTTTAAATGCACAAGATGAGCTGCAACTGATGTTAAAGACATCAGATCTATTTCCAACCGTGAAGATGGTAAAATCATGCAATGCTGTTTCTCTGAGCTGATAGAGATCAGAGCATAAGGCTTTAGCTTGTTATAGATAAATGAATATTTCTGCAGATGAAATCTGTTCCGTAAGCAGTCTAAAGTAGAACAACTGAGTAGGGTGATAAATCAGTTAATGCATCAACTTGATTAACATTAGATATTTTGAAATTCTCCATTTTTCATGTATGCACAGAAACTTAGTCAATTGCAGTATTATTTGAGCTCACCTTATTCGTGCACTTGTTTCGTTTGAGGCCATTCATTCACTGCTCAGACTGAGCTATTATGACTCATAAAGAGTTCTAGCTCTTGAAACTTTATGGAGCACTATTTACAGAATGCATAAACAAAACTTATGTCTGCCTAGATTTCCTTTGAGAATTTGTTGAGCGTTCAAAGCATCCAGGAATATGCCATTGCATGAAGCATGATGTTTTGATGAATGAATCTCCTGCATGAAAGCATCCCTTATGGCTAACTTAAATGTTTTTGCAAAGTGGGCCTAGACATCCATCAGGATTTACTCAAGCGGCTACATATGTGCCATTGCAATCTCTCAAGATGAGAAAGGCTTGACCTATGAATATTAATGAAGTTATGTTTATTATTTAAATGTGTTGATGAGAGATCAGGTCCGTAGTAAAGTATTTGCTATTTCCAAGTTAAAACTGCAATGTGAACAATGTATTAACAACATGCAATTATTAAAGTAAAAATTTCAACATCAATTTTGTGTAATTATAATGCTCTCATTACAGTGATTTTAGGCAGGAATCATTCTTGCTGACCAATTCAATTGGCCAACTTTTGTAAGCGAATGCATAAATGCATGAATTGTTGAGCACGACTGCTTGAAAAATAACCTTTTTGCAATAAAATGTATGGAGTTCAGGGTTTTAACCTGCCCTGATACAAGTTTTTGGGTAACACTTTACAGTAAGGTCCATTTGTTAAAATGTTAATGCATTAGTTCCCTTTCACTCGAGAACGTCAGACGTAGTCGACGTCGACTGAATGGGGATCACGCTTAGGGAGCCTGTCTTATTCGTACTACTTTTTAATCAAGCCAATTCAACATTACACGCACCGCCCCGCTGCGCGGGTATAAACATGGAAATGGACGCACGCACCAGTTGCCTTTCACTTCGGAGCTGATTGGATGTCTCTGAAGAGTACTATTGTTTAAACAAGAGTGTCGGTGTTCTTGCGGGAAGACTTCCCAGTGTTGGTGTTTACTGCGCGAGTGCAGCGGTGATCGCGAGCTTCTCAAGCTCTCAACTGCTGTTTTAACAGCATCAAATTTCTATTTGTTTATGTGTTTGACGGTTGGTTAGAGGGCGAGAAGTGAGTGCTTCACTGTTTCAGTTCACTGTTGCCGCGGTCATTCCCTGTGTGCTCCGGCACTGGTGATGGTCCCATTTCCTAAAAGAGCAACACGGGTGCGTTTGCGTCTTTTAAAAAAAAAGATGTCATTCCACCCGTGCGTTTCTGAATGCATTCATTCCCTGTCTCTCTGAAACGGTCACAATTGTTGCATCATGTGTTTGGGCTTACAGCACGCTGAAGCAGCTTTTGTGGACAGTTCATGTTCCCTGCAGGAATATGACTGTCGCGGTGTTGAGGTCGAGACTCGCCTTCGTCCGCGAAGTGCGAGTCCTCATTACCATGCCCCTCTTTCGGGTGCCGCGTGGGGTGGGTGATAGGATAGTCTTGCCCGGTAACTATTCCCTGTTGGCTCCTCACTCCTCCCTTCCACCGTAGCCATTGGAGTCCCCCGTGGAGCGTGCTGGTCCATCTGTAATGGGTGGGTCGGCCGTTTTACCAGGGGCTCCCTCAGAGGACAGAAAGCCGATTGCAGCATCGGAGGGTGAGCTGGCCTCTGGAGATGATGACTCGACTGTGTTATCTCCCTCTGGTAGGTTGGTTGGCTTACCAGAATCAGTGGAGGGTTCGGATGCAATCGGCTACCTGAAAGATAATCTCCCTAAGTGGATCCCTTCATTGGTGGACCGAGACATTGTCATTGAACGGGCACATCGTGTGTATGATGGAGGAGAGGCTAACTCCAACAAGCCGTGCACCCTCATCTTCAGATTACTGCGTTGGCAAGACAGATCGGCTATCCTTAAAGGGGCACGTCAAGTTTATCCAGTGAAGTAAGCATCCAATGAAGCCACCCGATCTCTGACCGCTTCGGCACCAACAGCTATAGCGTTATCCTGTTCTTCCCCTACTACAGTCCAGCGACAACAGCAAAAAGAAAGAGCTTCAGTTCTGCTATGAAGAAGGCTAAAGACATGGGCCTGGAGCCATTCCTCATCTATCCCACGCGAATTAAACTGCAGTATAAAGGCGAAAAAAGATGTTCGACTCCCCCCAGGCCGCCGAAGATTTCATTAACTCTCTTCCACGGAGGTCCACCTCTACACCGGTAAGGCGTGACGGTGGAGCTACTGCCGTAGCCTCAAACCCGACCATAGAGGAGAACCACGGGGATCCTCCACACGCCAGAGAAGGCAACTTAGTGGACATGAAGGAATGAACTTACAACACTTAACATATACAAGTTAGGTAGCAATGGACAATCTCAGGACCCTCACTACAAGGTATTTTGGGATGTTTGGAATGTAAGATTAGCTAGACTACATATTCTGATAACTGCTTTTCTAAAGTATGATTTAATTTAGCCTAGCTTTACCAGTTCGAGAGGTGACGAATGTTTTCATTTTATGTGTTATGACTGTGGGGGCATATCTGATACTATAGCCATGCGTTGGGGTGGATTGGTCACGAACCAGGCAATGTTTATGTTTTTACAGACCTACGGACTTTTGTCTGTGCAGTCTGTGTCTGTTTTTGTATAGTTTTTTCCCACCCCCTCCCCTTAACAGACATATTCTTACTCTTTGTTAGAACATCAGCATTGGGGCATCTGTACGGCAATTGGCAGGACGATTACACACTTCTACTATATCTTATACTAACACGTTTATATTTTAAGACAGATCTTAGCTGTATAATATGTCGATGCAGTCACTGAATATATTATCACTCAAAGTGAATGGCCTAAACTCTATCCCGCTATCAAACGCACTCGTGTTCTTGAGTATCTATATCGTAAAAAGGTAGATCGCCCTAATCCAAGAAACACACCTAAAACAAGGCGATGTGGCACGATTTCAAAATAAACATTACAGATTAATTGCATCATCGTGCGCCCTAAATAAGACCAAGGGAGTATGCATCCTCCTTAACCGGAAAACATCCTGCAATGTAAATGTCACTGGAAATGATGAGAATGGAAGACTTGCTTTTGCCCGAGTTTGCATACTCAATTATAAATTAGCTTTCACATCCATACTGCCCAAATGAGCCTGACAGAGACTTTTTTTCTTACATTGGAAACACACTGTTAGAACAAAATGACTGTTCTTTAGTGGTGGGGGGTGATTTCAATGCAGTCCTTAATCCATCTCTTGATAAATCTAATTCAGATGCAATAGCCACTCCTTCATCTAACATTATTGAATACGCTTCTCAAAGATCTAATTCTTGTTGATATTTGGCATATGCAGAATGCTTCTGCTAGAGATTACACATTTTTCTCCAACAGACATAAGTCATTTTCCCGGATAGACTATATTTTTCTTAGCCCAACCCTAATTGCAGGACATACGTCTATTACTATCTTACCAATTCTACTATCTGATCACTCAGATTGCACTATTATGCAACATCGATCTGCCCAACATTAAGACAAAGGCCCCCAGGTGGCGTTTAAACACATCTTTACTAACTAACTCTGGATTTCTTAGTTCACTAAAGGACAATTAAAATATTTTTTGGATATTAACAAAAAGGAATGCTCTAATCCACAAGTTTTATGGTAGGCCACAAAGTGTTTTATTCGTGGTTTCTGTATTTCATTCTCCTCAACTTTAGCTAAAACAAAAGCTTCCCAGATCACAAATCTTGAAAACAAAATAGAATCATTAGAGAACTTACAAAAACATAGCTTCTCAGATGATCAGTCTAAACTACTGGCATCTTTGAAAGATGAATACAATATAGTGGCCGTATCAAAGGCGGAATTTATCCTGCATAGAACTAGACAGCAATAAATACACTTGATGGCAAAATCACAACTAATCCGCAGGCCATTAATAATACATTCTTAACATTTTATGACAATCTATACAAATCAGAGATTTCTTATGACGATGCTACCAGTAAACATTTTCTTGACAAATTGGAGCTTCCCTGCCTCAAGCAAACTGACCAAGATGATCTGGAAGTTGCATTAGGGCTGGGTGAACTACATAGAGCTGTGAAATGTCTCAATAAAGGCAAATCACCTGGATTGGATGGTCTCCCACCAGAGCTTTATGTAGAACTCTGGGATATGGTTGGCACACTCATGCTGGATTCATTTAATTTTGCAATCAAGAGTGGGACATTTCATAGAGACCAAAAAACAGCACTCATCACCTTACTCTTGAAAAAGGGAAAAGATCCCTTTGAGTGCTCTAGTTTTAGACCAATATCCTTACTTACAAGTGATCTTAAGATATATGCCAAAGTACTTGCTCTGCGCCTGGAAAAAGTGATTCAATCTCTAGTCAATGAAGACCAAACAGGCTTTATCAAGGGACGCTATGCATCTGATAACATGAGAAGACTGCTACACATTATAGATGTGGCAGAGACACACCCAAATCCTTGTGGTGAATTTTCACTTGACGCAGAGAAAGCCTCCGATAGGATAGAGTGGAAATATATGTGGGCAGTATTGTAACGTTTTGGTTTCAGACATCATTTTATAGCAATGATCAAGGCGCTATACCACTCACACTCACCTTCAGCAAGTGTTCAAACAGGTGACATAATCTCTTCTCCTTTTAACCTGCACTTTTATTTTGTCTTTCTCTGGAACCTCTAGCACAAGCCATTAGGCAATCTACAGCTTCCCCTATGAAAATTGGTCACCATAGTCATATTATATCTCTGTATGCGGATGATATAATTTTGTTCTTAGATAACTTTGACATCTCTATTCACCCAGTCATTAGGGAATTTGCCTGTCAGTCTACAAAATTAATTGGACAAAATCTGCACTTATGCCTCTAAATCAGTGGTCTCAAACTCGCGGCCCGCGGGCCCCCTACTTGACATTAAAGTTTAATGTTAGTGCGGCCCGTCGTTGCGTGTGCCGCGTTTTAAATTTTTTATTTATTTTTATCCCTTACGGGCTACCATAGATAGTCTCGTGACAGCTTACGGCGGGTTTGTTGTCAATAGTTGTCATAGACAACCCCGAAGTAAAAACATACTGCGCCTGGAAAAAATGAGCGCGTCGCTTCTCGCGCGCCTACATTTGAAATAACGAACTTAAGCGCGCAAAATATGTGAGCGCGATATGTGAACGGCCCCTTGTCGAGCTACCACCAATCAGGCCACGAGCTACTGGCAGCTCGCGAGCGACGTGTTGGAGAGAGACCCTGCTCTAAAACAATGTGAGAATAATCATTTTGAGCTTGTAATAAGTGTCCAACAGGTTGATAAGAAGGTTTGCTTTGTTTGTGCAGTCAGTAATTTGAGACACTATACATGTGTAAAAAGAATTCAATAAGACGGGCAGACATGACTGCAAATATTTGAATTTCAAAAGCAATAATTGTTTTTCTAAGTATAATAAAAGGAAATGTGCCTTCCAAAAAAAACAAAAAAACATTCAATATCATTAATGTGTTGTATAAAGAAAATAAAAAGGACATAAGCAAATATAAATATCACAAATATGTGTTATAGACAAAGAAAGTTTGTAAAATGAACTTCAACTGTCAGAAGGACAGTTCATGAAGAACCAATCATGTACAGAAAGGAATGTTCAAATTCAGAGAAACAGTTCAGAAGAAACGTTAATAATAAATATTGAGAATATTGGATCACTTGTACTCCTTTTTTGGAATACTTGAATACTATTTTTTGTGGAATACTTGATGCGGCCCAGCCTGACCCCGACTCTACCTCCAGCGGCCCCCAGTTAAAGCTGCAGTCCGTATCTTTTCCTCTTTGTCGCCATCTCTCTGTTCGAAATCTGTAACTGCAGTGATTCGCGGAATTATTATCTTTACGTGGGTTGTAAATTGGCATGAAACAGCGCGGATGAACACAGTGCTTTGAGGCGAGTGCTGCTGTCAGTCACCGCGCTGTGTGGATACTGTCATTCAGAATCACAGATTCACTTTTTGAAAGTTTGACCAACATAAGAATTTTCATAAGAAAATGTCTTCTGAACAAGTAAGTAAAATCCATTTTTGTTCTGACCAACTAAGGGGGAAAAAGCATTCGACATGATAAGCTTCGTTAGATTTAATCAACGCGATTTACAGCAACCGTGCAAATTATAGCCTACTTTGTTCTCAAATTGTTCATGTTAACAACATCAGCATTGCGTGACTAATGTTAAATTTAATGTGTTTTATGGTTAGCAGCTACCTGCGTAGTTCAGAATTCATATTCTCCATAATAGCAAAACGAGAAAGGCACAACAAAGGAAACTCCATAACTGTGTGAATTAAGAAAACGTAGCCTACTGTTACACGATTGAACTATTGAAATGTCTTACTTGTTCAGCAGAAAAAAGCCGTCTCTTCTTCCGTTTTGAACCCCTTCAAAACACGGAGTTCACGCACTTTTCAAAAGCCCCGCCGATGTTTAAATCCTTGTGTTTGCATGAGACGGTTTCTTTCTCTTTCTCTAGCCACCTTAAATCCGAAGTACGAAGTCTTTTGGGTTTTATAACTGCTGAATCTCCAGTTGACACTGATGATTGTTGTTTGGATCTTTCTGGATGCCATAAGTTTAATTATGTAAAGTGCTGCGAGAAAAGCCTATACATCTAAACATCTCGTCACGCGCAGTATAGCCGGCTAGCCGAAACTCCTTCTTTATGTGTACGGGTGTGACGTCATGACGCAAAGACATGCTCGAATTTCCCGCGGAAACCCACCAGTACCACTGGAATTAAAATCATTATTACAAGCTAACCATTTTGAATCTAGCTATGGCAAGCAGATAGTTTTGACCACTGGCAGAATCAGTTTTTTTTAATATAATTCTCAGTTGGAACGGACATACTTGACATTTTTTTATGTTCCTGATCCTGGTTTCTGTCTCCTTAATGATAATTCTGATATGAAGCGAATTCAGTTCAAAATGGTATTCGCCAGGTTTACCTCTGCAAAGAAAACAATTTTGAAAAACTGGTTTACTCCGGATATGTGTATGGAATCATTCTAGATCCATAGCCTTGTCAACATTGTCAACCTTGAACATAAAAATGCGCGACTCAATAAGGCGCGACCAAGCGACTGTACAAGCTTGGAACTCTGTCCGTCCGCTTCATTGCGGTTATACGTGCACAGAACGCAAGCCTTAGGCCGTGTGTCCACCAAAGCGTTTTTACTCGCGCCTGGCGTACGTTTTCAATTGTTTTCAATGGGAGCGCCGCGTTTTTTAAACGCCATGAGCGCAACGAGGCGCTGAGCGTGTATTTAACGCTCAAGCGCTGAGCGTTCGGCGTTTTTTACACGCTGAAGCGCTGAGCGCCCGGCGTTTTTACTGGTCGCCGAGAGTTGAAAAATGTTCAACTTTTGGATAAAACGCAGCGCTCATCACTTTCACTTTTCACCAACCGTCCAATCACAGTGGAGGAGGGGCGGGACTAATATCACACCGACCAACTGTCATTCAACATTCTTTGTGTACAAGGACATCAACCAGCAGAGCTGAACAAAACGGATGAAAAATTAATATTGCTGGTCTCCGAACATACGTGTTTATACCAGATGACATCCCCGGATTACCACAATGTGAATTTAAAAAACAATAGTTGGAGGAACATTTCATCGGCGATCGGTCTATCAGGCAGTCAGACAGCTGATCGGTGGGGGCCGGGATCTACGTTAGCGTAACGTTAGCTTGCAAACCGTTTTTTTTTAGATACATTTCTATAAATAACGCCCGGTAATCGGAATATTCTATTCAGATATTCTGTATCATAGCAACGAAGCGTCTCAACGGAAAAAACGCTGCACTGCCAAAACGCTCTCAAGCGCCCACAGCTGGGCGTTTTCAGCAGAGCGTTTAGCGTTTTCAGCCGGCTAAAAACGCTTTGGTGGACACACGGCCTTAGGACCTCAGACCAGCTCTTGTCTGTTTAGGAAATCAGCAGAAAGGGAAGGCTGTTTCCAAGCGAGGTTGGCCCACTGAATGGTGGCTGCCTTCATCTTGGTGAAAATCCCAAGATGCACGTGCCCGGTTCGAAGTGTCGGCTTGCTGCACCATTCCCCTCATATGGACTGGATACGTGCACAATTCTTGCTCCAGTAGAGTTCCCTCTTAACCGAACCCTGTTGAGTTCCTCCACACCCTCCGGCGACGGACACGGCGGAGCATCCGAAGCCAGGCCTTGTGGAACCTGTGTTAGGCTGGGTCCATATGTTGCGATCCCTATTGTGATCCCACATGTGTATTCTTCCACAGTACGGCTCCCTGCGGCGAGCCCGTGTCTTCCCTCAGCAGATGTCTGCTCTGCCGTCACTGTCCGGTTGGGTCTCCCCCCTGTCACAGGCTGGAGTCACACCAGTGACATTCCATATTTTGTACTGCCCGGTCTTCCACCCAGTTCATATGTGTATTCTACACATGTTACCTCCCTTTAGGCAGGATGTGGCTTCCGCTGCGTCCCTTCCTTCCATGTACAGGGAACGCTTTCTCAGTGGTCCTGTAGGAACAGCAGTGACTTCCCTGGCCTAAAGCCCTGTCCCTTCTCCGCCTTAAAATGCAGGGGGATCAGGAGGCTTCTGTCTAGGCACTGGAAGGTGGCAGCACTAGTGGCGTTTTCATTAGATCCCCATTCAGTCACCTTCGACTACGTCTGACGTTCTCGACTGAAGGAGGGAACGGAGGACGTAGTCCCCTCGCCACTTCTGCTGGACCACCTCTGACTCCGGGGGCCGATCGGCTCCTCAGCGAAAAAAGCAACTGGTGCTTCCGCATTTATACCCGCGCTGTGGGGCGGTGCGTGTAATCACGCACACCAATGTTGAATTGGCTTGATTAAATAGTAGTACGAAGAAGATAGGCTCCCTAAGCTTGATCCTCATTCAGTCGACGTCGACTATGTCCTCCGTTCCCTCCTTCAGGGGTTGCATATACAACCAGGAATTTAATATGAGCTAACAATGAGACGTCGACTATGTCCTCCATTCCCTCCTTCAGGGATTGCATATACAACCAGGAATTTAATATGAGCTAATAATGATCAGTATATTTTTTTACAGCTTTTATAAACCTTAAAAAACATATTGAGCTTGACATTAACTAAGATTAATGCTATATAAGTAGTATTGTTAGTTCATGTTATCTAATGTAGTTAACTAATGTTAACAAATTAAACATCATTGTAAAGTGTTACCAGTTTTTGTTTTAATGAAATAAAATTGTTGCTCCACATCACAGAATGTCTATCTGATTTCACTTTAAAGCACACAAACAAGCAACAGAGAAGCAGAGAGCATGTCTAAGAGTCGTGCACGGCACAGAACACTGTCGCTTTCCGTCACGGATGACAACTGTAACGACCACTCATAAAAACATAAAACTGGACAAAGATTGCTTCTCAAAACACACACTAACAAACTGAAACTCCTGCCAAGCAATTGGAGATGCTTTTGTTGTTGTTGTATTCAGTTGGCCAAGGCGAATAGTCTCTCCTGCTACTATTGTAAATGGCAACTATGCCATTTAACAATGGTTATTTTGGAAAATAGTTTCAAGTTTGATTCTTGCTTTTAGCAAGTCGTGATATAATTTCCCTTTTTTTTCTCCCAACACATTTCCAGTCCACTTTCTGCTGTAGGCTGTCTAAACTCAAATAAATAAATAAATAAATGATAATTAACCCTACTTAAATTTGATTAAAGAACGTTTTTCCACATAATTTAATTAATTTCATTCTGATTAAGTCAGCTCCATTGGGTCAACACACTTTAGTTGGATTAGGTCAATGTAGGTCAATGTTTAGTTGGATTAGGTCTATGCGATTAGGTTAATGTATAGTAAAATCAAATTAATTTTATTAGGTTTGTTTAACTAAGCCTTATTACATCTGTGCTACTTTAATTCATTTTTATTTTAGTTCACTGTAAATGATTGCTGGTTTAAAAAGTAAGTAACCTGGTTGCCTAAAGTTTGGCAACTAAAGTTAAAAATGTTAGTTAATACAAAGAAAGAGATTAGTTTAATCAATGGCATCTCAAAATATGTTTTCTGAAAAACCTTAGTGAAAACAAGTTGATTTGACAAAAGGGGAAAAAAGTTGTGATGAATCATGAATATATTTTGTTACAGTGTTGGTGCTATAATTGATTTAGTATTATTCACAAGTTTCAAGTTTACTTTATTTATATAGCACATTTAAAACAGTTTTGTTACAGTTTCTGTTCCATCAAGGTTTCCATATTAGGCAATACTACAATCCTAATATGCCAAAGAGAACAAATGAGTTTTTAAAAGAGACTTAAAATTGATTCACATTTATTCATTTAACATACTCTTTTTCCAAAGCGACTTACAAATGAGAACTGTAGAAGAAATTAAATCAACTAGAGAGCAACATATGAAAGTGCTATGCCAAATCCAAAATTAATAAAACAACTTTTTTTTAATAAATTTGATTGTTTTATAAGTATATATATATATATATATATATATATATATATATATATATATATATATATATATATATGTACTTATATACTTATATACATGTATATACGTTCCACCACATCCCAAAGATGCTCTATTGGGTTGAGATCTGGCCATTTTAGTGCAATGAACTCATTGTCATGTTCAAGAAACCAACTTGAAATGATTCGAGCTTTGTGACATGGTGCATTATCCTGCTGGAAGTAGCCATCAGAGGATGGGTACATGGTGGCCATAAAGGGATTGACATGGTCAGAAACAATGCTCAGGTAGGCCATGGCATTTAAACGATGCCCAATTGGCACTAAGGGGCCTAAAGTGTGCCAAGAAAACATCCCCCACACCATTACACCACCACCACCAGCCTGCACAGTGGTAACAAGGCATGATGGATCCATGTTCTCATTCTGTTTACGCCAAATTCTGACTCTACCATCTGAATGTCTCAACAGAAATCGAGACTCATCAGACCAGGCAACATTTTTCCAGTCTTCAACTGTCCAATTTTGGTGAGCTCTTGCAAATTGTAGCCTCTTTTTCCTATTTGTAGTGGAGATGAGTGGTACCCGGTGGGGTCTTCTGCTGTTGTAGCCCATCCGCCTCAAGGTTGTGCATGTTGTGGCTTCACAAATGCTTTGCTGCATACCTCGGTTGCAACGAGTGGTTATTTCAGTCAAAGTTGCTCTTCTATCAGCTTGAATCAGTCGGCCCATTCTCCTCTGACCTCTAGCATCAACAAGGCATTTTCGCCCACAGGACTGCCGGATACTGGATGTTTTTCCCTTTTCACACCATTCTTTGTAAATCCTAGAAATGGTTGTGCGTGAAAATACCAGTAACTGAGCAGATTGTGAAATACTCAGACCGGCCCGTCTGGCACCAACAACCATGCCACGCTTAAAATTGCTTAAATCACCTTTCTTTCCCATTCTGACATTCAGTTTGGAGTTCAGGAGATTGTCTTGACCAGGACCACACCCCTAAATGCATTGAAGCAACTGCCATGTGATTGGTTGATTAGATAATTGCATTAATGAGAAATTGAACAAGTGTTCCTAATAATCCTTTAGATGAGTGTATATATATATATATATATATATATATATATATATATATATTAATCAAATTAAAATATGTATTTGTTTTTGTTTACAAGGACAAGTACATCAATAACAAGTGGCAAAATAAAAATCTGCCCATCTTGGCATACAGAATTTATCTGTCATTTCAAACCTTTTATTGCTCACACACAAGAATGAGTTTAGCAATGATTGAGGTAAAAAGTTGAAAAAAAGAAGTGACGAACTCTCTTTATGAGGCTTGACGGAAACCAGACACGGCACCATTAGCTGCTGGTGGATAAATTGAAGTTGTGCTGACCAGGTAAAACCACTTAAAAACAGGAGCTGGTGCACTTACTAAAGGCCTATCATTTACTAGCAACTGCTGACAGCCTCTGGGTTATTAATAGATCTTGCCGAAATGAAAGTAAACACAACCTTAGCTTGGAGGTACTGTCTGTCTTCTTTAATGTGCCAGGTAATAATGGCTGTACTTAGTTTCCTCACAAAGATAAATTGGCACAGCCTAAGAGCGCTAGGAAACTCTACCATTCTGGCTAAATGAAAAACTCATCCCAGGGGAAGAAATAGTTTAAAACATCTTAGGGAAGCACTGTTCAGTTGTGTTAGTCAGCAGAACCGCACCATAAAAAATGAGCTGTTTAGATAAATCAATTAGGTAAAGAATAGCAGTGCATCTCCATTTCCGCAAGTTGCTAAGCTATTCTATCTCACTTGTGGCATTGTATAATGTTGGGCAAGTCTATATATTCCAAATAGTGTTATTTGAAGGTTTATTCCAGTGTCTTGCCTCATATACTGCCATTGTAAGTGCATTATCGTAAACATGATTTTAGGTTGCATTTACTAATGCATGAAAGACAATTCGAAATTATTTTCTATAGCACAGATGAGCTTATATTTATATTTAGCTATAACAATTGTGTCCTCCAAATTTTTTTTTTTTTTTTTTGTTCCAACATTGCAAAAACGATCTTCTTAAAGGGATAATAAATTTAAAAAATGAGTAAAAAAATTGCACATTTACTTTCAGAAAACAAACAAATATATTTTAAAGAATGCTACAATGTTTTTATACAGTAAAATGATAGTCATTGCAGTCCAGTGTTGTTCCTCACTCCATTGACTTCCATTGTATGGACAAAAACAGTTCTTGAAAATATCATAGTTGTGTTACATTGCAGGTTTGTAATGACATGAGGTTGAGTAAATGATGACAGAATTTACGTTTTTTTGGGTGGACTCATTTTCAAGTTCAGAATCTTTGAAAAGAGTTATAATTTCTGCAGAAACAGCATTACATATTGAGGCTCTATAGTTATCATTGAATGTCTCTAATGCAAGTGTATAACAGCACTGTCACATTTGTTTTAAGCATAAACAAGTTTAAAATAAGTGGAAAATATGCTTTTTGCAGTATAACAAAATAAACAATGTTCTGTGATGATGGGTCCTTAACTCAATCTGCTTGCAACCACATCATTCTCTGTAGGGCACAGATGATTGGTTCCTGCTGTATCAATAGCCAATAAGCTCTCTGTTCAACCTTCAAATGCTCAGTTAGCATTTGCCTTAACAGTGCAGCACACTTTCAGAAGCCCTCCACCTTCCTCAGCTCCACCTGTATAAAAAATGAGACAAAAAAGATAAAGTCATTAAGCCATATGCTGATATATTTTCCATGGAACGCAAAAGAAGACATTTTGAAGACAACTCTTTTCCATTGACCACCGCTGACCATACATGTTCTATTTCTATAAAGTAGAATGACTGCTGAACTGTATTTCCAAGTCTTCTGAAAAGAAACTAAATTAAATTTCCATAAATTATTAACTAGAAATCTTCTTCATTTAATGTATTCAAATACAGTGCAATGTGGGCTATGGCAGAGAATTTTCAGTTAATATCAGCTTAAATTTAAGTCTGTTTGTCACACAAATGATAGCTGGAATGAAGCACACGGGTTATAGGACTATTTTTGTGACGTTTTCCTTTTTTTTTTTTTTTGACAGTCATGTTCAAGATGTAGAAAAGAGCCGCATGAATATTCTTCAAATTTTCTTCTTTTGTGTTCCACTGAAAAAAAAAAGAAAAGCATATGGGTTTTCATTTTTCGGTGACTATCCCTTTAGGTTTCTCAGCAGAGAAGTCATCATTAAGGGTTGTTACAGTATATTCAGCTGAACAATGTCTCAGAAACTCTATGAATGGTAATGTAATGGTGCACAGAGCAGAGGAAGGTAGATGGCTGGGAATTAATGCCTGCACTTTGAAAGCGGGTCTGCTCTTTCTGATGAAACCGGTGTTCTTTACAAAGCGCCTGGGAAATGGATTTTTCCACAGGTGCCAATAGCTTCTCTAAATGGCCACGTGCTCTAATATGTCTTGATGATTGACCACTTTCCTGAGCCCTGCAGGGGAGAGTTTCACAGGCTCAAGCTGCAGGGAATAAAAGCGTCAGGACTGTGAGATGGAGGACGGTACTGAGGCTGTGGAGGTGCTTTTATATAAGGCATGGGAGCATGTGTGCATTTAAACTGTGATGGGACTTTATTTACTTCAAACTCATCTCTGATTTAGGGATTTCATTTCACACAAACTATTCATTTCTTACCTGTAAAGCTTGTTTCTGTTCTATATAGAGCAGCTTCTATGTTGTTAGTCCTGGTCTTCCTCACTAACTATCTACACCCAGATTATGTTCTACACACAGGTGCTTCATTTCCCTTTTTGAAAGAGATATTAGCTTTTGGGGACCTATAATGTGGATTATTTGAATGGTTGTTTTATCAACCACTTCTTTTGGAATAAAGACATTTACCCATGGGTAAATAGGGTCATTTGAGTACTGACATCATGATTTTATGTTGCCAGGATTCAGTCGGGGTCGTACCTGAGCACCGGCTGGTTCACGCTCATTCTGGCCATGGACATGTGCAAGGAGATCCGAGTCTACGGCATGATCAATGACACATACTGCAAGTAAGACTGACATGCAATCTATCACTTGACAGTGGTCTTTAAAGCAGTTTCGCCTGTTTTCAGGGTGTAATAGGACAGCAGAGCTAATACAAGAGCAGTTGTCTGTCATAATACAAACATACACACCAATATCTTAGGTTCAAAATTGGAGTCATGAGGTGTATATTTTTTTTTTAAATTATCTTAATATGTTCAATAGATTCACTTAGAAGGTTTTTGCACAAAAAACGATCAAATATTTGCAAAAAAAAGATTATTTTCAACTTTCATTCTGACACTGTCTGAAATAATCTGTTTCAAGTGGGTGGCTCCTTTAAAGAGTTAGTTCACCCAAAAATAAAAATTCATTAATTACTCACCTTCGTGTTGTTCCTGACACGTAAGACTTTCGTTCATCTTCCGAACACAAATGAAGATCTTTTTAATGAAATCTAGAGCTTTCTATCCCTCCATTGACAGCATACACGACTACCTTTTTCAAACCCCAGAAAGATTGTAAAGACATTATTAAAGTAATCCATGTGGTTTAGCCTCAATTTTATGAAGGTTTGCAGCTTTAAGGGTGGGTTAAGGGGTAAGAGAAGGTCAACAATGTAATTATGGATGTTTGAATTACAGCTGTAATTACATGCAGGTATTTTTTTTTTTCTAACTATAAGTACAATGTAAAAATGTAAGGACACAATAAGTGCAATGTATCAAATGATTCATTTAAATGTTACTGCATAGTAGTTAAAGACACTTAATATAAAGTGGGACCGAAGTTTCTTTGCAACTTTCCAACTCTTCTACAAATCAAAAACAAACAAACAAACAAGCCATTTTTGGACCTCGGTTATATACAGGCTTTTTGTACTGTGGAGGACATTTTAAACTATGAAACTTGCAGGATATTGTAATGGTACAAAGACCTTTTGTATGTACAACATTTGATTTCTCATGTCATGACCCCCTTTAGGACCATTGTAACGTTGCAATATGTTGAACACCAAAGCAAAGTCTGAACACATTATTTAGTACTATTTATTTATTTACTGCACTCATTTTTGGTGTTCAAAATGTTCCTTCTGTTGTTTTCTGACACATTCCCCTGCATGTCTCCCGAGTCCTGACATTGTTATTCAATAGTTCTTTAGCAGCATAAAAGCCCTTTTATCATGAATCTCTCACTATGATTCCATTTTGATGATAGTGTCCTTAACAACCTCACAACCCCCCTACTGCAGATAGACATAAGCAAAGCACACAATAATGGGATTAGAGTGTTTGTAAAGTAGCTATTATAGTCTGTTTTCCCAACCATTTATTCATTCCGCTCTCCCTTTCAAAACAATGAGCAATTTTCATTCCAAAGCAACTCCCAGTCACCTGTAAAGACTGGCAAATGAGAAAACAGTGGCTCCAACAAAGTCATTTTCATGAAAGGCAGTTCAGCTGGGAAGTATCTATTTTAGCATAATGTGCTGAGCTGTTGTTGCAATTGACCTTGCTGGATCTCTTGTAATTAAAATTCAACAGGTGCTACTGGGAGAGAAAAATTGAATCTATTTGAGAGCAAAAAAAAAGTCTTCAGAGCTACCATTTCTCAGCGGGAATTCTCCTTATGGACTCAGTCTTTGAATTAAAAAGTAGCAATGAGTTAAAGCTTCCGCAAAATCAAAACTGCTACAGTACGTGCTTCATAGACTTTATTGTGCGTGATTCATCAGTGCATTCCAGGAAAAAATGTCCTTGTTTTTCTTTTTTCATATTTTTTTTTTCCTAATGGTTTTTTCAGTTTCACTCAAGAGATATGGGAAGCTGTCCGATGGTCCACTTTAAACATTCCACTAAATAACTTGTCAACTACATGTCAACTAACTTTCATTAGAGTATTAGTAGGCTGTTAGGTCAGGGTTCGGGTTCGGGTTAGTAGAATACACTGACTTGTAGTTGCTGTAACGTGAATTGGCTGTAGAGACAAAACACACAAAATAGGAACATAGCACAGAGAAAACAAAACCAAACTGATCAAACACGTAAAGGCCCTTTCACACTGAGCACGACGCAATAAAGCTAAGCGAATCACAGACAAACTGAACATTCACACTGAATGTGAAACGATTGATTGCCTTCAGCTAATTCACGCCTGAACAATAGACCGTTCACCCACTGAGAATACATTTTTCCTCATGTATGTATCTCGTAGGTTTTTCTATTTGGCTTTAACCTGCACAACATACAACAGTAAATTAAGATAAATAAAGTTTGGTACTACACAGAAACCATCATCGAGTGCGTGTAAAAACTTCAGACTGCGATCTAAAGTGGATTTTGGTTAAATAATGGGCATACGTGCATTATTATTTTTATAATAAACTGAACGTTTACACCTGCTTAGCATTTCTCATGTAAGACATGAAAATACATGAAAAACACATACAGAGCATATATCGTCATACTCCTATATTTATTTGGCTTTACATTTCATCTGTAGAAATGTTTCTCTTATAGTTGTTTATGTGCGGAACTCAGAACGAGGAAATGAACACAACGTCGTCATTCGGAAGGGCAGGAGTTATGAGCACATAATACGACTGACAGCTCTAGAGCCAATGAGCTCTTTGACTCATAACAGACACGGGCAGAAGGTACACCATTTCAAGCTCTTCATATAATATCATACGGTGGAAAATGAATAGAAAATGATAATCTGTATAAAGAACATGTGAGCTTGAATCTGTTCTCAGACACCAATGATTAAAATAACTCAAATCCATTCTCTTCTCTCTTCTGGAATTCTTTTCTTCTGTGTTTACACAGGATTTTAAAACAGTGCCACCACTCTAACACTTTTTTTTGCAACAGTAGCGGCTCGGGGAAGCTCAAATCTAATTGGACGGCTTGTTTACTCGAGGGCCACGGGGGAAAAAATCGACACACTGGTCGGAAAAAAGTCGTCCTTTGTCGCGCTGCGATTGATCGCGCCCGTTGTGAAAAACTCCATAGGGATCTATTGTTTTGATTCAAGAGCGTCATCGCAACGTACATTCGTGTCGCTATACCACGCTTAGTGTGAAAGGCCCTTACAGTGGCAAAGTTACTTATAGTCAGTAGAACGTCGAAAGTGGACCATCAAAATAAAGAGTAACTTAAAATAATTGTTAACACCTTTTAAAATATAGGATAGTGAAAATGGCACTTTAATTGTCATGAAATAACAAAATAACACTTTCTTCCATTCTTTTCTTTTTTACTTTAGATCAGAAGGCTACCGGAAGGTCCCGTACCACTACTATGAAGCAGGAAGTCGTGACGAATGTGCCGAATACCTCTTGCACGAGAGCGCTCCTTACGGCGGGCACCGTTTCATCACAGAGAAGGCTGTTTTTGCCAAGTGGGCAAAGACGCACCCCATTAAGTTCTTCAGTCCGGAATGGCAGCTTTCATGACCAAGACTCCCATTCCTTCAGAATATTCCTTAACACTACGGCCTTGTTGGCTCCTTCCCCCTCCATCTTAAAGTAACACACATGAAACTTGTCATGCAGTGGCTAAACGAAACATTCGAATGCGATTTCAAATGGTAGCTGTCCAAGTGTCCCATCGTGACCATGAGGAGAGGTCTCTAATGAACCTGGTGTTAATCCTGGTGTGATCGAATAGTGGATTTAGCATGTTCTCATGTTGTTCACAATCAAGTAGTATATTTCTTTCAGAGTACATACACTTATTGCAGAAAGAATGGGCTCAGTAGAAAATCACGTCCTTGTTTTATCTTTAATCACCTCACATTAGGGCTGGCCGATATACCAAATTATACATAAAAATTAGAAAATAATTGTTCAGCCTTTTGATGATATTCTCTATTCATTTCTATACATGTGCTCTGAAATGGCTTAGGGGCCATCCACTCAAATCATGTTTTGAGTTTAAAAATTTGAAGCACACGGCAGTGGAAGAAAAAACGGGACTTTTAAATTGAAATTGTTCAATTGTTTTTAGAATATCGTGTCACGTGCGAGACGCTGCAAAAGACGTAAGAACAATGGCCAAACACGCCCTGGAAACGTGTATGAACAGCCCTTTTCAAGGGAGAATTTATTTTATTATTATTTTTCAGTTATATCAAACTATTTCAACAGCGTTTGTAGCCAATTAGACTCAAAATAACTGTGTAAAACATTTTTTACTAAAACCCAAGGAAAAATGGTATTTAACGATGTTAGTAATTCATGTGAACCAATTTATCTACATATATTTTTTTTATAGACAGCCATTGCTGCAATTAGATTCAAATTATTAATGCAAGTAAAATACAGTAAAAATCTGTGCAAAATTTTTCACCAAATAAACCCAAATTAGAACGATATTT
This sequence comes from Rhinichthys osculus, assembly GCA_029959095.1. NCBI lineage: Eukaryota > Metazoa > Chordata > Actinopteri > Cypriniformes > Leuciscidae > Rhinichthys > Rhinichthys osculus. Next base: position 32,697,993 of record JARWKJ010000007.1, on the reverse strand, counting down.
AACCATATATATAAAACCAAAACAAATAGCAAACAAACTGCAGAATCAGAATTTTAAATCAACCGATTTACAGAAACGTATGAACTCTAATGAAGTTTTTGCCACTAAAGTCTAAATCAAATATGCTATTAAAACATTTCTGTATAAACACTGTCATACTCGAGTATGACACAGTCTTTAGGAAACACAATGGCTAAATTAAAAGCACATTAAATTATGAATATATTGTGAAAATTTGATATATATCTCCCAGCCCTAGTTTATTTTCGTCTCATAGACAAGTACTGGACTGAAACCAACCTTAGGGCATTCTTTTGTCAAACATTTTACCTCTGTACAAAACCCATAAAAACCTTTAGCCTCAAATCCTAAAAATTCCCAAAGTGACTCGCATAACTTCCTTTAAACCGCTTAATAGGTCATTCAGAACTTATTATCTCCTGTTTTAACTTGTGCAAATGAATACCTGAGTAGAATCCAGGTGGTTGTTGATCTGAGACAGTAGAATATAAAGTGATTTTCTGTTGTTATGTGCCATGACAAGAAAGCAGCCGTTGCTTACGATATGCAGGACTACTGTCGACAAAAGACACGAGGAAGAGTGAATGTGGATGTCAAGACTGTGCCTGTATGAAGTGTAGCATTTCGGTGCAACTCAGCAACCTATCCTTCATTTTTATGCCTTATTTGCTTATTTAAAAATGACACTCCTGTCAGAATCCTGTATTCCCGAGAGATGAAGGTACACTGTCCCTGTTGTCAGATCAGCAGGTTAATTTGATCAGCTACTGTAGCTAAGTGTCGTAGCATCATATAAACCAGCAGACAATGCAGCGCCCTTGGGGATCACCTACTGCTTTGAGACTCCCTCTGAGCTTGTCGTTGTGTGTTTTCCCCATCAAACACAGCATGCACTCTTTTTTTTTTTTGTGCATGTATCAAGAACATTCATCGTCGCCGGTACTGTAACGTAACAAGTTTTCGTATCAGCTTGTGATTCTGACATCTTCTGGCAGCTCAGCCCGGACAGCCTTTCTTCTTATGCACCAATCTGTGTATGTTTGACCAGCACTGCAACATCGCCTAAGCACCGTCACAGTTTCTCCCTGGAGAGAAGGCTGTTCTGGGTGCACTAGAGAGAATTATATCTGGCATGAGAATATGAGACTGATACACTGAACGGATAGGAGGTGCCACTGCTGGAACACATTGATGAGAAACTACTCACGCCTCTGGCCAACCTGTTCATTAAAACAATTGATGCCAGCTCAATTTCTCAGAGTGCTGACCCGGGATCATCATCTGTCGTCTGTATTGATTTTGTTCACCATGTGATATAAAAAAAAGAGCTGGTCAACAAACGGCACTTTCACTCTTCAATGTATTTTTGACTTTAGCTTCTGCTGTTCATGCCTCAGTTATTACTTGATGTTCTCATGATATACACTACATGACCGAAAGTATGTGGATGTACTGCAAAAGAAATCATTGTTTATCAGTATTTTTGTCTTGTTTCCACTTAAAGAATATCTAAAATATAAACAAAATACATTTGCTGGAGGTAAATAATGAGATAAGAGCTAATTACTTAAGCTAATTTTCACTACCGTTCAAAATTTTGGGGTCAATAAGATTTTTTTTTGGAAAGAAATTCATAGTTTTGGTCAGCAAGGACATTTAATCAGTCAAATTAAATGTCCTTGGTGACAGTTAAGACTTTTACATTGTAACAAAAATCTTATTTTAAATAAACCAAAGAATCCTAAAAAAATCATGGTTTTCACATAAATATGAAGCAGCAAATCTGTTTTCAACATTGATAATAATAAATATTTCTTGAGCAGCAAATCCTCATATTAGAATGATTCAGAAGGATCATGTGACACTGAAGACTGGAGTAATGATGCTGAAAATTCAGATTTAATCACAGGAATAGAATACATTTTAAGATATATTACAATTGAAAACAGATAATATAAATTGTAATAGTAATTCACAATATTACACACTATTACTCTTACAGAAGAGTCTTCTTTCAGAAACATTTAAACATTTACAGACCCCAAACGGCATGATGTTTAAGTATTTTCAATGGAAAACAAGACAAAAATACTCATTGGTAGAATTATTTTTGCAGCACAGATGATGTGCTACCCAAAATGAGCTTGTTTCAAAGTCATTGGCATTAATATAGAGGTGGTCCACTCTGTGCTGCTTTACCAGCTTCCACTCTGGAAAGGCTTTCCGCCAGATGTTGGAATCAGGATGCAGGAATGTACTTCTATTTCAGAAGAGGAGCATCTGTGAGGTCAATAGCTGATGCTGGATGATGGGGTCTGGCTCACTCAGCTTTCCAAATTAATTTCAGAGGTGTTCAGTGGGATTCATGCCACACTTTGTGAAGGCCAGTCAAGTTTTTTCATTGACCTTTCTTTGCTCATAGTGACTTTGTATAGTGCTCATAGTGACATGGTTGTATTCTTGATTGTATTAACTTCTCAGTAATGGGCAACACCTGTTAACTGGAAGTGTATGTCCATATGCTTGTGGTCATGTTGTGTATATCAGAGCTTGGAAAAGTAAAGGTTGTGACTCTTTGAGCTCGGTTATCTCAGTCTCGGGATCTGCCTGATGCAGTCGATGCCTTTCCACAAATCTGCAGCAGCTTTAGCGGTTTAGCACACGCTTTTGAATGTTGACTTGTCACCCAGATGCCCGACTGAGTAAAAATTCAGCACATTTTGTGTTCTTTTTTTGTTTGTGTGAAAAACCTCCCCGCAATACTGACTTTAGCATTGAGCTTATTTTGTGAGGTTGTTTCTTTATCAAATGTCGTAAGTGCTTTTCTTGAACCTTTTGAAAGTGCGTGCTTGAGGTGTACACTTGATCACTTTTCTTTGCAGCATAAAGTGTCCTTTTTATCTTTCATTTAGTTGTATTTTTGCTGCATTTCTGATTTTTTTCATGTCCTCACATAATTAAGGTTTTGGCCATTCACCGCAATCAGAAATGTCTGTTTTTTTTAGGTGATGATTTCCTGAGTGTTTTCTCTCCATTGTTAGTGCAATCTACTAAGAGTCAAATATACAGTGCTTTCCAAAAGTAACAATCCCACTAACAAGGAAACAATTGCCTTTCAATTGGCCTCCAACTGTGAATCATTACAATAATTTCCACATTCACGGTAAAAAACAATTTAGAATCATCATTTAGATTTCCGACAGACAAAATTAACAATGCGCATTACATTTATGTTATGAGAATGATAAGCAGATTTCATAGATGAGGAGAATATTCCAATATAACAAGCTATTACATAAGTATTTTATTTTTACAGTGGTGTTAGTACATGTAAAACCCGCCACCATCTAAGTTAGATTGCTAAGGTGTTCTTACAGATTTTTGGCATGTGGCCGCATGCTGATCTAAGCCAAAAGATCCCACTGACAAGTTTTTTTTTAATGATATTCAGATCCCTATTTTGCTTTTTAAATGCAGTTTAGGGATTTTTTTGCAAATGTTTTATCATCTGATGGGTAAAAATCATAAGATCACTTAATACGTACTTACACTGTAAAAACGTCAACCCATTAAAATGGAAAACTTTACATTTGAATTACTGCCTTGAATTTTTCAGGTGGTGCTAAAGTCACAAGCTGTAGTGAAAAGTACAATACACTTTTAATTGAATTTAATGATAAAGAAAGCCACATCTAAATCAACTCTAAAAAAAGGGGTAAAAATTACATATTATTGGGCAAAGATATCTTCACATTGTTCTGTATAAGAAGGTGGTGCAAACGAACGCATGAAAGAAATAGCATAACCGTGACCTAGCAGCAATATGGGAAAAGATCAAATCTAACACGTATAACTAAAATTAAACCCATCACACTTACAGTGAAGTCAAGTCGTGATAGCATCCTGCTGTGGGGCTGCTTTTCCAAAGCAAGGACTTAGCATCTTGTCAACAAAGAGTGGATAAATCTAGAATATATTTTAGCTTGAATGACCAGGCACCAGGCCGTTTTAACAATGGAGTGGCCTAAGAGGTGAATTTCCTACAATGGCCCCGTCAAAACCCTGATCTCAGTTCAATTGTGCATCTCTGGTGCTATTTGAAAATCACCGACTTACCTGAAATATCAATCTGTCTGGTGAAAATGGGACAAAATTACACCTCAATACAGCTGTGAAAAGAGGTACATGCCACAAAAGACTTCTATAAAGCTATCATTGCTTCAATGCTATAGCTCTATGATATCCTCACATGTGTAGACTGAATACACAGTTTTGATTTTTATTAAAGATGTAACTCAGTTTAATTTGGAACTCAGAAATGATTAAGGGTCTGAAAACCTTTGCAAAGCACTGTATCATCTTGTGTTGTGGTTTTGAGTGTTTTATGAACCTTGCCTTGAAAGTGTTTCACAGTATTGGTCTGTAAAAATTAATCTTGTTATCTGTGTTAACTATGTTGTGGTGTGTACAAAAGATGTCTGTTTCTCATTGCAAAAGAGACCAAATGGATTCAAACTGTTTGGGTGTTAGTAGTCCTCTGCTATAATATAATTATATTATATTTATTTAGTTTATTTACAGGTCAGTCTACTGTATCTTGGTGTGTAATTATCAGCAGTAATCACAACAATCACATAGGGAGCATGGCTTCTTCATGTTCATTTATGAGTAGAACAGTTGAAGTTAGGTGTAATTCGTTTGTCTTGACATTTCCTGGTCATTCCTGCTGTCTGAGAATGTGTGAATATCATCATAGCATTAGAGGGGATTGGTTTATAGACTTTTACTTTACTTTTTTAATCTTGATTGGAAAAGAGCCACGTAAAGATTGTTTAAAATTTCCAATGACAATATATACTATATAGATCGTTTTTTTATGTTTTTCACCAATGCTCCATTTATGTGATAAAAATACAGTAAAAATGGTAATATTGTGGACAATGATTACAATTTTAAATATATATATATTTTTTTTTTTACAAAACATTAAGTGTGCCATTCATCTTCAGCATTTATTTGAAATATAAATCTTTTTTAACATTATAACATTATATATGTCTTTACTGTCACTTCTGTTCAATTTAATGTGTCTTTGCTGAATAAAAGTATTAATTTATACATACATATACGGTATAAACATTACTTCCCAAACTTTTGAATAGTAGTGTATAACACTTTCCACAAAAATATTAAGCAGCAAAATCTGTTTTCAACATTGATTATAAAAATAAATGTTTCTTGTGTAGCAAATCATCATATTAGAATGATTTCTGAAGGATCATGTGACACTGAAGACTGGAGTAATGATGCTGAAAATTCAGCTTAGATCACAGGAATAAATTATATTTTAAAATAGTAAACAGATCTTTTAAACTGTAATAATATTTCAAAATTTTTACTGTAGTTTTTACTGTATTCTTGATTAAATAAATGCAGCCTTGGTGAGCAGAAGACAGTCCAGGTTGGAAAATGACAGAGTACAGATTATTAGTTATTAGTGACATGTATTAATGAAGCCTTTGTAGAATTGATGGTTTCCTGCTCTGTTGTCTCCAGACGTGGTTGCATTTGAGAAGTGGAAGTGATTATGAACAATGGTTACATTCCTCATTAAAATCTAAATGAACCATGGGACAATGAGGGGAATTGAGCTTTAATACCCCATCAACCCCAGCTTGCTTATCTCCTCATTTCAACATATCTGTCATTTTCACATTCTTTATATGTGCTGTAACTCTACAAATCCTGTAAGGACTCACTCGACATTCTGTAGTTCATCTGAAACTTTGTTGAAGCAGGTCAGATAACTCATCACTTCAGGGTTTTTTTTTATCAAATGCACATTTTCCTGCAAAATAAATTTTCTTGGAATGTGCTGATGCCCTTCATTGAACAGATGGCATTGCCATATGTACTGTGCTCCCATCTAGGCTCTTCTCGCAGCTCAAAACCGCAATTTCACTGCTGTTCTGTGGAATTACAATGACTGTATGAAAAACTAGGTGTAAGGAAACACCCGTGGAGTGTCAGCTGTTCTGCTTCCCTTTGTTGCATTATAAAATAATTGTTTTCTAAGTTTTAAATCCACATTGTTGATAACCCTGCTGAAAGAAAAAATTAAAAAAACTGCTAAGCTATAGTTTTCTGGTTTTGGATTGGCATTTGTTAGATCAGACTGAGAGACCAAATACCTGCTAAGATCAGAAACCATCTTAGGTTAATTTAAGCCCTTTTCAGCAGCACATATTATTATGATGCTGTATTTATATTATTGGTTTCCCCTACCAATTACAGTGGGGAAATGAGTGGTCCTTCACACTCTTGTTAAAATATGTTGCTGTTGTGAAAGCTGATTGTTCCGTGTTGTTTAATATTATCACTTTGTCTTCTTTAACGTCTTATTCTATGTATGCTGCTTTGTTTTTTTTCCTCTTCTCATTATTGTCTGTTACGCTGCAATGTTTGTTTGTTTTTAAAGAAAAAAAATGTTACACATTGACAAAATGTTGGCTTTTAAAGCAATGTGATTGTCTCACTCATTTTTGTACTTGCTGTCTGGCTGTTTATAATAAATGACAAAATGAAATATGTGACTTTTGTGTTTGGTAGTCCTATGAAATTTGCATGTAACATTGCATTCTGAAACTCTTTAATTAATGGGTCAAGTCAGGGTTCTGTCACTTTGGTCTGGTTAATTCTGAGGGGCCGTTTACATGACACTGTTTTAAAGTGAAAACTTTTTCCGTTGAAAACGCGTTTCAAAGTTGCGCGTTTTTGAAAACGATACCGTTATTTTCAAAATCGCGAATTTGTGAAAACGGTGATGTCATGCGCATGTGTTCAGTCTGTAGTCCGTAGTGTTTCTTTACAGAGTGACATCGCCAACTACTGGCCTGGCAGCAGAATACAGCGGTTTTAAACGTTTTCGCGGATCCTTGTGAACGCTTTGACAACGTTGTCGTCTGTACGGAGCGTCTGTTTGTTTGAGTGCCTGGTATACGTGTTTATTTGCCCAGGCGTTCTTCTGTTGTCGTGTTCAGTGTAGCACGTGGTTCGTGTTTTTTTTCGGCCGCGAGCTTTCATGTCATGTTTTGTGTGGACATGCAGTCTCTGAGAGCTCTTGTTGACTGCGTGTTCATGTCATGGCTTTGTTTTGTTTGTTTCTATGTGCCACACACTCTCCGGTCAACCCCGCTCTTCTTATTACCTATTGGTTCATTTGCCCCACCTTCTGTCCCTTGTTAACCTCCTGATTTCCTTCCCTATTTATTCTTCACATCTGCCATGTTTTCCCCTTACTGTTTTTTTTATTATTATTTCAATAAAAGCTTACTCTGCCTCATTGATTCATCGCCTCATCCCTTCCTGACACAATCACATGATGTGATTTTTTTTTTTTTTTGGTCTGACAGTGGGTCTATTAACTTATTCAAAAAAATTGGAAAAACTATTTAATAAAAGGTATTTTAACTAAAATTCTTTTAGATATTTTGGGTGGCCTAAAGTAAAAAAAAAAATGTCAGGGTGTTACAACTGCCTTGATATCATAATGAATAAAAAAAGCATAATTAAAAAGATAAGCTTTAGTAATATTTGAAAATGTTTGTCCACCACATAAAAGTCATGTGGTGCAACCAACATGCAGACAAAAAAGACTACCATAAAAAAAAAAATCATCCAGATAACTTGACCTTTTCATGACAAGGCAAGGTTTGTTCAAGCTGTAAAATGTCATTGTGGTGCAACTCCACAAAAATGATATTCATTAATAATTCATGATATTCTGCAGGAGATAATACAGCATCTGCTGGCAATATATATATGAGTGGCATATATATGCCATTACAAACATGCTATTACATTTTATTTGATGTTTTCACCCCCCAAAAATATTTTTTTAAACTTTTTTTCAAAACTATATGAAGCCAACCAAGTGTTTTCTTTATTGTGGACTCTCTTATTTGAATTTGACCGTAATAGATAATTAACAATGAATCTTAATACTAACAAATAGTTGCACATAAGTAACATCAGTGTTGTTGAGCAGGCGAAGAAAACATTGAGTTTTAGAAGGCGAGTTTCTGAAAAAAATAATGCTGTGATTCAAGGTTTCCCTTACAGGGGGACTTGAAAAACATCAGCTGTCTTTTTCTCTGCCACAACCCAATTAACTACTGCTCTCTGCCTGCTGCAACAGATTGCTTCAAAGATACTGTGTAGCAGACGCTGTACAATCACATTCGCCTGCAGAATGTTTGCAATAAACGAGTTCCTCCCCATTAAAGTTTTTATATCTTTTCATTGACTTCAGCCTAAAATAAAAAGCATTTTTGTTTTCCCATTTAAAGGTAGAACAACATGAGCCAAATGGAGAAACGATAAGCAGGCTGAAATATAGAGTCTCGGAGCCAAAGCCTCTGGGTTCAGTGCTGCTGCTGGTCTGTTCGTATTGATAAACGGCCTGAGTTTTTACCTGCAGCTGGGAGAGTGAGTCCATATACAGATGCTGGCAATGATGACCACATGCAGAGTTTATGAGAAATATGTATTGTAAATATGCCATATTAAGCTTCTGCTAGAGGGAGTCTTCCCAGAGCAAAATGTTATTGCGCTGAGGTCGCTCTTTTATAGCTCAGGAGGCTTAATGGAGTTTCTCCCTTTCTCTTATGAAATTGTAGCCTGGGAAAACCCAGACAACTTCCGGCAAATTTAGATTTGCTCTGAAAGTTAGTCTGACAAAGAGCTCTTTCAAGCCCATTTCCAATCCGTCGAAATCGAGGCACCAATCAGAAACGTTGGGGCGGGCTTTACACGATGCCGACAGCGATGGGATTTTGAAGCAGATTTTGCAGGCTACATTACAAAGATGGATGCCGCCGTCGAACATCACTCGTTCGAATCAGCTATCGCGTCTGTTTTAAGCGATTTGAACGTTTCCTTTTTGTTAAAAACCGAGCAAAGAACAACACTTGGAGATGTTTCTCCGCCGCTCTGCATACGTCATCTCCTTCATCGCTCTGATTGGTTTTAGGTCTATCCGCGACGTCCATTGGTCCCTCTGGAAATGATTTGTCTATGACGCTTTGCCAGACCATAACTCAGTTACAACTGAGAGTGGTCTGGTTTTACCCAGGCTAATGAAATTGAGATGAGATTAATTAAATTTGTCTCATGAGAAACATCTAAGAAAGAAGTCAAATAATTTGCTGCCCATTTAATCTCATTTTCTAAGAGAAACCATTCTTATTTGTGATTTGTCACTCAGACTTTCTGCATAGGCCTCTGCATTTGCTTATTTTCGAGATTCTCAGAACGCATTACTAGACCGTTCATGTGAATAAATGGCAGATGTTTCCCCTTTAATCTGTTCGATTTCTAGTGGTAGGTGTTCATCTTAAATTTTGAAATAAAATACAATATTTGAAAGAAAATATTCTCACACACCTGAGAATAATGACATGGTATTTTTTATGATGTAACTGATATTTTAATCAGATTTCTTAGCTTAAATTAATTGTCATTAACCCTAATGTGACAGAAGTTAAACATATTTCTGCATGAGTGCCAATATAAATGATGGAGGCTATTAAGTGGTGGAGTTCTAATCACACTAATACCTTCTTTCCACAATATCAATCAGCTCGAGCTCTTACTGAAGTCAAAGACCAAAGCGCCTCCAATCAAATTTTAATGAGGAACACGCTGGCAGACTGAGACTAGCTGGAGAATGGGCAACGGTTCAAAGAAACACCCGGATAACATCACATTTCATCATGGGGACATTTCAAGCGACAAGAAATGTGGCACTTTTTCTTGGAGTCATAGATAGATAAAGTTTGTTTTGTAGCTGATGAGCAAAGTCATAATTCAGTGCATTTGATGTCACTTTACTTATAAGTTACAACAAAGATGTAGCAAAAACCCCGTTAGCGAGGACCACTAAAGAACTGCAGTTGAGGAACTGTTAAAACAGCTGCTGTTTACCACCATCAGCCTATAAGCCTCAAAGTAAACTCCCTACCAGGGATTGTCGTGAAGACTAATTATTAAGGAACAAACATAAAGGGAAACAAGTTGTAGTTGCTTTTTTCCCTTTTGTGTCAGGTGGATTAGGGCAAAATGTCTACAAGGGTTGCTGTGTATAAGCTAGCCATGGCATAAGAGCGGGGAGTCTCACAGCTCCTGTAGTGTAGTCACCCCTGAAACTAGATTCCAGCTCCATCATGCCTCGGGGAGCAATTTAATTAAAGCTCCGCTCCGAGCATAGGACAATCATCCGCTCTAACCAAACCGAGAGAGGAACGAGTGTAAAAAAGAAGAATATCTTACTGGGCATTTGCTCTTTCTTTGGACAGGGTATAGTTCAAATATATGGAAAGCAAGAAATAAGTCTGAAGGAGTTTATGGATCATGCCAAAAGAGTGTCCACAAAACAAAAAATGGAAATTTGGGTCTGCAGGACCATGTTCTACCAGTTCCCTCTCGTTCGCTGGAATACAGATCGCCTTCACTTGTTCACTACCTCCTTCATCAATATGTATACTCACGTTACCATCATTGTCTTGTCTCGTTCTGAGTTTGTAAGACCTCAGTCAGTACCATGAGTGGTGCCTCCTAATCTTCTTCGGCAGCGCGTTTCCTGCAAAAAAAGGGACTGTATTAGTATTCTTCCATTTTCCTGCAAGTTACTGTCCTGTCTCTCACCTTGGTCGGGGCTGTCCACAGGCCTCGGAAATCAATAAAGTGAATGAACATCAAGACAAAAGAAGCCTTTAAATTACCAGAAATGATCTCAACATAAACTTCTATTTCTGCTGTATATATTTATCTTAGCCCTAAAACCATCCAAACAAAAAATGCCTTTTATTGCAGCAGTAATATTACCAGTGCATGAATACATTTTTATGCCACAGAGAAATCTGCAGAAATACAGTGATGACTTGCCAAATGAGCTCATTACAGCAGCTAAAGAATGGCTACACATGTCATTTCAGCATGACTCGCCTCTGGATGATTGCATCCCTGATGATAATGAGCATCCTCATATATTTCTTTTTTTACTCCACGACAAATTTAAGACTTCAGTGCATTTTCTTCATCCGCCAGAGCTCTTGCCGCAGTAGAGCTGAGACCTTGACTCAAGGCTTTCGCTGGCTCTTTGTCCTATATATAATTAGCAAGTACGCCCAATCCACCTCGTTCATTACCCAAACGCCGGTGACAAATGGGAGGGAGGCCTATTTTCACTCCGGTATCTGTTCCCTGCAGAAATATGGCACTGCCGAGGTAATGGACGATACTGTGTTGCTGAACATTAGAGAACTCAACAGAGCTCTTTACATTTTGTTAATTAAAGACTCTGTTTTAGATTGTCTTCATCATTCCCCTTTAGGCCTGTCACGATCATGAATTTTGTGCTCATGATTGTCATATAAATAATTGTGATTAACAATTTAATTCGGATATTGATATAATATATATATATACATATGATATCATGTAAATTAAACATTATATTTGTTCCCCATTAGCAGTCCAATCTGCACAAGGATAAGAGCACACACCTGACTTCCAATCGGAAGTGAGCATCCCTAAAACAAAAAAAAAACATCTTGAATTATTCTGTTTATACGTTAACTCCAACTCTCCAATCATATCTAGATTTAAAATGAATTACGATTACGATTACGACCCTGGGTCACATGACCATGAATCATTAAATACTTCCTTGAAGTGACCATCACATGTTCTCTTTGCTAACGGACTTGTGAAAGGGCCCTTCGTGAAGGGATTCTGTTATTCACTTTCGTTTGGAACGCCTCTGCAACTGGCGACCCCTTTCCAAAGTGCCCTTCAATGGTGTAAAAAGGCTGTTTGGAATTTGCTCCTGTTCTCCAAAACGGATTATGCACTACGTACCCGCTCTACTTAGCTGTGATACACGTATCTCCTTGTGAAACTCCAGTGATCTCCTTGTGACACTCCAACAATCTCCTGTAAGCTATTGTTTGGAACCTGTCTAATCGCCATACTATGAAAAGAGGTGTGTTCTCTCTTCATGTTCCAGTTACCACCGGTCCTCGGTTACCCTGGTAAAAGAGTGAGAGACTCTGTCTTTCAGTATTCATCTGCTCCATACTCTGACTGATTCATTACTCACCTGCTTAAAGCTGCAGTCCGCAGTTTTTCCTCTTTATCGCCATCTCTGTTCGAAATCTTCAATTGCAGTTATTCACGGAATTATCAACTTTACATGGGTTGTGCCTCGACACGGCACAGCGCGGATGAACACAATGTTTGAGGAGAGTGTGAGGCTGTCAGTCACCGCGCCGGTGTGGATACTGGCATTCAGAATCTATAGATTATTCTTTTTGGAAGTATGACCAACATAAGAATTTTCACAGGAAAATGTCATCTGAACAAGTAAGAAACATCCACCTTTGTTCTGGTTCTGGCATTGCAGTAAATCGCGCTGATTAAATCTAACGATCGCTTATCATATCACGTAAAACCGTGCAAATTATACTTTGTTCTCAAATTGTTAATGTTCAACATCAGCATTGCGTGACTACATTTAAAGCCCCTCCAATATTTATCCTTGTATCCGCATGGGTCCGGTTGCAGTCTTTTTTTTTTCTGTAGCCACTCCGAAGTGTTTTGCATTTTACAGCGGGTGAATCTGTTGTCACTGGTGATTTGTCGTTTGAACCTTTCTGGGGCCGCCATCAGATTAATACGTTTAATTATATCAAGTGCTGTGAGAAAAGGCTATAAATCTCCACCTCCAACATCCTCACACGCAATATAGCCTACTAGCCGAGACTCTTCTTTATGTGTACAGATGTGACGTAATGACGCAAAGACATGCTCGAATCTCCCGCGGAAATCCACCAGTACCACTGGAATTAAAAACATTATTACAAGCTTACCGGTTTGAATCGATCTAAGGCAAGCAGATCGTTTTGAACACTGGCTGGTTATGGATTTGCTCAAATTTATTTGGGATAATTTTTAACCCAAAAAAGCTATGGACTGCAGCTTTAAATGTGCATGTCATCCGTCAATAAATACCTGTTTGGGTTGAACTAACTCTGTCTCTGAGTCTGGTATATGCTGACTACACTATTACATAATAAAATGCGATATGAATAAACCCCAAACCTTAATTTTGACCTTTGACTATCTTTGCATACTTTCTAACAGTTCTATCATGACAGTTCTAGGTGGAGCTGGGGAAGGTGGAGGGCTTGAATGTTAAGCAGAAAGCTCACTGGCTGCTGCTGCAGCAGGAACCAATCAACTTGTGCCATGCAGAGAACAATGTGATTGCAAGCAGATTGAGTTAAAGGCATAGTTAACCCAAAAATGAAGATTCTGTCGTAATTTACTAATTTACTACTTACATCAATTTGTTCCAAACCTGTATGAATTTCTTTCTTCTGCTGAACACAAAAGAAGACATTTTGAAGCCTAGTACGTTATATATTTTTTACTTGGAATTGTGTGTAATATAAAATAAAACTGATAATAAAATAAGCCAATATGATGTACTTTAATGCTGCGAAAATGATTATTTATACAATTAATTATAAAATAATTGTCACTGTGTGTCACTGGCTCCTCCGTCACACAGTGTTCACAGTGTTCACTCTCATCAGATTTCTATAAGAGCACACACTTCTCAGTCACTCATCTTCTGGTTTCCAATGCGGATTACTGACTTACCCGCTATTACCTAAAGTTGTCTCCTGGATTCCTAGTTATACTCCTGAGATCTACCTCCAGTGTTATCCTGGTAAGACTCTCCAATTACTTACCTGTGTTTCCTCACCTGCTCCCCGCTCCACTATTCACCTGTTCCAACCATCCAAGAAGTGTGTGCTCTCCAGTCTCCTCCTCTCACCAATCAAACTCTGTCTCATCCCAAGCTACCTTGTAAAAAGAAATGACTTTGTTATTTACTATTCATCAGTCATCAATAACTCAGAATTCGCTATTACTCACCTCCTTCATTTGTGCATTCCATCTGTTCAATAAACACCTTTTGGGGTTTGACTATAATAATCCTGTCTGAGTGGTATTCCGTTACAATAATACAATAATGCAATCTGATTAAACCCACAAACCTTCACTTTGTATTACAGTTTTTTCTGAATTGCTAAAACACTAAACCCTATTCTCTAAACCAAATTCTCAATGGCCTAAACCAATTTGTCGAATAAATCACTCTTTCTGTAAAACCTTTAACAAGTTGTAAATCTTATGCACTCTTTTTGCAAAACTTTAAACACATTCTCTCTCACTAAAACACATCGCTCTGTGTGTCTAATGAATGATCTAGTATTTATATTTTGACTGGGTGTATGTAAGATCTGAAAGCATTATCTGATTTTGGGCACAATTAAAATGGTTTTGAGACAATTTTTTTATTTTGCCAGATGAGTCAGATGTTTTATGAATGTAGTTTGAAGATTTGGTTTTGTGTTTAAGGTTTTGAGAAAGTGGTTGATGGTTTCGAGAAATATGTTTTAACAATTCTGAAAAACTGTAAGACCCTTGATTATCTTTGTGTACTTTATAACAGGTTTATTTCATTTTGCAAAATGTGATTGAAATTTAAACTGCACAATTAAACTCCAATAATTGATTAATAAACACGATAGCAACAGGCATACAGTATTCCCCTCATGTTTCTGCTTATGATCTCCAGTTTCTAAGCCAGTATCATTTAAAAAGGAATATTTTAGATATGTTGATTTTGAAATATGATGTAAGACCCATTACAGGAGCAGGAGTACTTTTAGCTCTGAAAAAAAGGTAAAGGATAATTTGCATTTATGTGCAAATCATCAAGTTTCACAAGGATCCCAATTAGCTCTATTCACTATGCGGGAGTTCAGCAGTGTTTTTAGGTCCAGGTGAGAACACATCAGCGACAAAATCACTGGCAGTTTCGCATCATTATTTCACGTCATTAGTCTGGCTCTTAGTTTAATGCTTTACAAGAAGATATGGACAAATATCTTTGTATGATCTTGCAAGCTAGCTCTTTTCTTGGTATTTGAACCCTTCCCTTCAATAGGTCATAAAAAGGTCCGTCAATGATTATTTGACATAATTGGGCCTTATTATCTGTAATATTCTCTATAATACCACAAAAAGGTTAAAGCTTTTAACATGTCTCTCGTGGATGTCGACAAGCATGTTGTTGCAAAGAGGTTTTTTTTTTTTTTTTTTCTGTCACATTTGAGGTCTTTATAGAGATCCAAGCACACGCTGTGCTTTACAATGCTCACTGTTTCATGGTAACACATTTCTTGATTACCTTTTCAAGGAAAGCTCCTTAGCGATGGCCATTCATTTAATGAAAAGATTGTATGAAACATAAATAATAGCCTGTGTCTCACGTTCTCATTTACATTTTATTGTCTTGGTGCCCTCCTAACCTCCTCCGGCTCCGACCCTGGTGCCATTTATTACTTTCCTGTTTTATGTTCTTCTTGAACTTTAATTTGGTTCTCTTTCATATTTCACATCTCAAACCATCTGTCTGTTGATGACTTGTCAAAAATCTGTTTTGCTGTCTCAAACACCTGTCTCTTGATTACTTGTAAGGAAGCTACGTATGTGTGAGGCACAAAACTAATCTTATTGGGGATATTGGTCTATATTTGACTTTGTTTTAAACTGAATATCTGAACAGGTGTGAGAAGCAAATAAGAATGCCAAATATTTTCTCCTCTAAAATGTAATGAGTAAGTTTTAAATAGCACCGAATGATAGAGCTGTACCTCTTCCAACCTTGTATGACTTCAAGACGTATGTTTTTGGAAAGCATTTTTCACCAAGTTATTTTCTTTATTGAAACATGGGTTATTTTATATTAATCAGTCGATCCGCCTTTCCCTAGCTCTCTCTCTCTCTCTCTCTCTCTCTCTCTCTCTCTCTCTCTCTCTCTCTCTCTCTCTCTCTCTCTCTCTCTCTCTCTCTCTCTCTCTCTCTCTCCTAATGTGGCTGTCATAGCAACATCCACACATGTGCCTTTTGGCAGCAAATGTAATGAGGTGAGCACACACAGTGTGTGCACGGTGTGTGGTTTGGCAGACTCATTCGGCATAGTGGTTCTCACAGAAATTAATATCAGCGAGGATCTAAAGCGAACCGTCTTGCACACACCTCTTCATTCTAGCATCAGACAGACCAATCTGACCTTCCTCTTTTAAATAAGCTCTGAAAACACAGAAGATTTTACATTAGTTTTACATTGCCTTTTTGCAGAGGCTTTTTTTATCTAAATTGGTGTAAAGAACACTGACTGAGTTAACTGCTTAGGGGAAAAAGATGTTCTATCAGTAGAACTCTGGAATATAGGTAGTCTCTCAGAGCCAGACTTTTGGCTAGCGGCATAAAGTCTGATCCACTTAAGCTGGTCAAGAACTTTCCAATAAGACAGGAACAGATCAGGGCTGGAAATGGAGGTGGAAATGGAAATGGTGGGAGCAAGTCCTGGAAGTTAATGTCAAGTGAGTTTTGAGTGGTAACAGTTAATCATGTAATAAATTGAATACCTGGATGCTAATCTTCAACATGGTTGATGTTGATGTAAAATGTATTTATGGAACTACCTCTCTATTTCTATAGTTTCCACCAACAGTTACTGACTGTCATTGGAGTAAACTCATTAAAAATAGAAGGACCTATTATGTCAATTATTAATGATTTTATATCAAAAAACAAGCTACATTTATGCTTGTCATAACACAGAAGGAGGCAACACAGGTAAGTGGCGAAACACAGTATCTTTATTTGCAGGAACCGGAAGCGATAGCACGAGAGAGTCAATGGTGAGTATAACTGAAGTCAGATATATTGGTATGTTGCAGAAGCTGTTGGCAGAACGAGTCTCAGCTGACAGGCAGAGGCTGATGACAGAAGACAGAAGAAAGTTGAGCTACGGTACGATGGCGGTAGCAGGGAAGTAGATCGGGAAGTAGATCAGGTAGGTAGTCAGGTAAGTGTCCATATAACAGACAAGACCAGACAACTGAAGTGAGGATGGTGACTGCTGATATAGTGCGTGTGATGAGTGGATGCAGGTGCAGTGAATGAGTACTCTGGTGATTGTGATCGGATGATGGGTGGAGCTGGGTCATATGGTGTGACTGATCCTGTGACAGGCTTGTTTGACTTCATGCAGTGCTGTGCAGACCGATTGGCGGCTGACTTGAAGCATTGCATGCCGGTTAGAAATGTTGTCCGACTTGAGACTGTGCCGACACAACGTGACTGTGATGTATGCCATCAAAGTACAGCGAGAGCGATTCAAGAGCGGCTGCACAAGCTCTGATGACGACACAGCTGTTTCACAGTTAGCTGGATTCACCGCATGACAACAATCACTCGTGTTTCGTGTTTATTCTGACACCTTCAGCTCCACTAATGCTCACAAATCAGTTTTTTTATAACAGTAAAATCTCTTTTAATGCAGTCGCAATGTTATATTGTGTCATGTTTATCAAAATAAAACCGATAAAAAACAGACCCGACTGCATTGATAGTATAGGCTTATGTCGAACTTTATTCTTGTACAAACAGACACTTTATTAAGCAACACTTCAGCTGTGGTAAAGAATGCAAGTTCCGATCCCAAGGTCCCATGCTGGGAGCTCCTTGTCGTCGCAAAATGCTAACGACGGATGCTTCCCTCACAGGTTGGGGAGCGATTCTAGAAGGTCGCTCAACACAAGGTCTGTGGAGAGGCATCATGTCTCCTGGCACATCAACCAGCTGGAGATGATGGCTGTCTGTCTTGCTTACAAGAATTTCCTCCCAGATCTCAGGGGCCACCATGTGCTTGGTCAAACAACACATTGGTGGTCGCCTACATAAATCACCAGGGGGGTTTGCGCTCACGTCCACTGGCGCATCAAATCCTCCTGTGATCCCAGGGGAAGCTGCTTTCACTCAGGGCAACTTACATCCTTGGGTGCCAAAATCAGGGAGCAGACATCCTGTCGAGGAAGAAGCTGAGCAGATATGGGGGTGTTCGGCAAGGCAGAAGTGGATCTGTTTGCGTCTCGAGAAAGGTCTCACTGTCCACTCTGGTTCTCCCATGGCTGAGGCTTCACCTGTACACATTTCCCCCGATCGCTCTGCTCCCGGAAGTTCTGGAGAGAGTTCGCCGGGACAAGGTCCATCTCACCTTAATTGCCCCGCGGTGGCCAGGCAGAGTGTTGTCCCGAAGTCTTGTGTCTCTCCTCAATGGCTCTCCTTGGGAGATTCCGATCAGGAGAAACCTTACATCCCAGGCAGGGGGCTCAATTCTTCACCTCCGCCTAGAACTGTGGAAGCTGTGGGCTTGGCCTCTGAGGGGGCCCATCTCATAGATTACGGTCTCTCAACTGTTGAGACCATTCTTCACTCCAGAGCTCCTTCCACAAGGAAATTGTATGCCTTGAAGTGGAGAGTGTTCACTTCCTGATGCAATGGTCGTTAGCTGGACCCAGTTAACTGCCATGTTTGTACAGTGCTGAAGTTCCTGCAAGAGTGATTCACTGCAGGGTTATCCCCATCCAAAGGTTTATGTTGCGGCTATAGCTGCTTACCACTTTCCTTTGGGTGAAGTACCCTTCTTTCCTGAAGTGCATGGAGAGCTTACTAGGTCGTGGACGGCACCTTTTACTGCTGAAAACTGCCTGAGTGGTTCTTCCCCCCCCTCGCTACCCTTGACGGAGGAGCGGTGAAGGGTTATGAGGCTATCCCTCCAGTGGAGCGGTCTTTTGCGACACACCTGTGTCCAACGGCCGCTGCATTTTGGACGGGGGATCCTCGTCTCCCCTCGCAGGCCTGTGAGCTCGCGTCAGATTTGACGGTCAGAGCTCACAAAGCTGGCGGGCAAGCTGCTTCCTCTTTGCATGGACATGCACGAGGGTAGTCTAGATCGTGCGCTCATGAGTGAGCTCCGCACTGCCACTGACCTCGCCCTACGGGGCACGAGTGTCGCAGCGTGCGCGGTCGGTCTAGCGATGTCCACTTTAGTGGTCCAGGAGCGCCATCATTGGCTCAGCCTGGTTGAGATGGCGGATGCGGACAAGGTTCGGTCCCTGGACTCCCCAATTTCCCGGGTTGGGCTGTTCGGCGACGCGGTGGAGAGCTGTACCCAACAGCTCTTCACAGCCCAAGAGCAGACGGAGGGTTTTCGACACACCCTGTCCTGGCGGCCTGCTGTTGCCTCCACCCGCCGCCAGTGACAGTTCCTCCGCCTGCCCGTCGCCGAGGGCGTCCCCCTGCCGCTGCCTCCGGTTCCGCGGGGCCCCTGCAACAGCCTTCACTCAGGCCCCAGCGTAGAGCCAGCAGCAGGCAGGTCGCCCGGTCTGTCTCAGGCACTGCCCAGCCAGGGGGCGAGTGTCAGACGAAGCGTTCCTGAGACAGGCCACCCAGGGTTGGGGGGACGAGCTCTTCAGATGGTTACCGTTCCACCACTGGCTCCCCGGAGTCCAGTGGTTCCCAAATTGTCAAAGAGCGAATTCCTCCGTCCCTGGGTCCCAAGAGCGCAAGGTTGGCGGTGTGCGACCCTGTGGAACAGCCTTGCACCCCTCAGCCCCCTCTTGTTCGCCAGCCGGCAGCACGACGCGTTCGAGGACCCGGTCATCCGCCTTCTCACGCATCTCCTGCTGTCCCGTGGAGACAGGTAGGTGTTGCACTGCACACTCAGACCCCGCTTCGGGCCGCCCACGGGCCTTCCGAGCCGGGTCCCTGTCCTCCACCACGCTGCCTCACCTCGGGTACGTCTGTGGTCTCTGGGCCCTGGTATGGTGTGTGTAAGCCTAAAGTGCTTCCTACCGCTCCATTGGCCCTGAGTTACCAGCAGACTCGGCTTGCGATTCATTTCGCTTGGCTTCCGCCCTGGCTCAGTGATATTTTTCACACCTAGGTGTTGAGCTAATGCTCCTAGAATTAGTGATAATTATCACACCTACGTGTTGAGCACTGCTCCTGGCCTGTGTGCGCACGTCACAGTCCTACTGGCGAAGGACGCGATGTAGCCTCTTCCTCAGCCGATATGAAGACCGGTTTCTTTAACCTGTTCTTTATTGTACCCTAGATATGTGGTGTGTCATGGCCACCTTGGACCTGTGTCAGTTGAAACGGGCCCTTTTTCGAAAGCCTCCGTTCAATTACTAACACAGAGTTGCATTTTCAAATGCTCCGTCCCCAAGGATGGCTTGCGGCGTTCGACCTGAAGGACAGTACTCAGATTTCTATCCTCCGCTCCACAGAACATTCTGTGTCTGGCGTCGAGGGTACGAAGTATCCGTACAGGTCCTACCCTTCGAGTGCTCCATAGCCAGTTGGGTCTTCAGGTCAACTGGAAGAGATTAATCTCGCCCACGGGCTGAGTATCTCTTTTCAGTTCAGGAGAGGGACTCGGTCCAACACGTCTCTCAAAAGAGTGTGTTAGGCTAGTGCTAGAAGTGAGAAAGGGTTCAACTGAAAGAATTTTCAGAGGCTCCTGGGGCATATGGCAGTCGCAGTCGCTTGGCTTCCTCCATATGAAGACCGCTTCAGCACTAGTTTTATGATCGAGTCCCGAGGTGACCGTGGCAGAGCGGCACGCCCTGTGTGATTAAAAGATCACCCCGGCCTGCCGCCAAACTCTCAGCCCGTGTTTAGACCTTCAGGTCCACTAACACTGACTGAGGAGCCATGTACAAAGGGCATGCTTTAACGGAGGCCTGGGCGACCTCCGACTGCATTGGTATTTGTTACCTCAAGTTGTCAGTTCACCTCGCTTTGAGCCACCACTGCTCAGCTAGCTGGTACTGGTCTGAAAAGACAACATCGCGACCGTTGCGCTAAGCTTCCCTCGCATGTCATAACTCGCCTGTCACCTCCTCCTTGGAGTCAGAAGCTTCTGAGGTTGCTTCTTTCCACTATAAAATTCTTCCGGCCTGCTCAATCGTGCCGCCAACGAGCCTCACGACAGCTATTGCCAGGGAGACTGGAGACTCCATCCCCTGGCGGTCCAGCTGGGCAGGGACCACTTTGGGGCCGCACCGTTACATCTGTTGCCTCTCCGGATTCGTCCCTCTGCCAGTTGTGTTTCTGTCTGAGCAGACATCCCTTGGACAGACACTAGCTCTCAGCTGACCCCGGGGCCCCGCAGAAATGCGTTCCCCAGTGAGCCTTCTAAGAAAGCGACTATGCGATTCATTATCGCTTGGCGCTGCTCAAGTTCAGTGATTTTCATCACACTCAGGTGTTGAGCAGAAATGCTCCTGAAACTCAGTGAATTTCATCACACTCAGGTGTTGAGCAGAAATGCTCCTGAAGCTCAGTGAATTATCACACTTAGGTGTTGAGCAGAGTTGCTCCTGAGCTCAGTGAACTTATCACACTCAAGTGTTGAGCAGAGATGCTCCTGAAGCTCAGTGACTTTCACATCTAGTGTTGAGCAGTGCGCAGGTCGCTTGCACCTACTGTGCTAAGTCAGGAGTGGAACAGGTCTGATAGTTGCCCCTTATTGGCCCAACCAGATCTAGTTCCCTCGACAGCCTTCCTGACTTCCCCTGAATACTTTTTGGGGATGGGGCATGAGGAAACCCGCGTTAAAAAAAAAAAAAAAATGGACGTGGAGGTTCAGGTGGTTACCACAAGGATATGTGGTAGTGACCATCACTTCTGCAAGCACCCCCTTAAGATAAGGCAGTTGTGCTTCGCTAAGTTAGAAGTGGAACCTATTCATTGAATGAGTCTTCTCTCCTGAGGAGATCCTGAGAGCGTTCGGTCATTTCAGTGCTCTCTTTCCTGCAAGTTGGGTTGGAGTAGGCTGTTCCTTCACCCTCAATATGATGACGAACATCATATGCAGAAGCATGGGAAGCACGTCCTGATCGTCAGGTTCCTGAGGGAGCATGGGTCATCCCTGCGTCCCTCTTTATCCTCTTGGGCCTATCTCTGGTGCTACTGCACTGCAGAGACCACCCCTGAGCCACTGCGGGCAGTGAGTTAAAAATCTGTTTTTTACAGTTCTCCTGCTCGCATTGTCTCTACTAGAGGGTAGGGACTTGCTCGCTTTCGGTCAATGACTTGTGCCTGGAATTCGGGCCGGCTAACTCTCATTAGCTGAGACCCCGGCCTGGATATGTGCCCAAGGTTCCTACCTCTCCCTTAAACTGGGACCAGGTGGTGAGCCTGCAAGCACTGCCCCGGAGGAGGCAGACCCAGCCCTGGCTTTCTCTGTCCGTCCGCTTCATCGCGGTTATACGTGTACAGAACGCAAGCCATAGGACCTCAGACCAGCTCTTATCTGTTAAGGAAGTCAGCAGAGAGGGAAGGCTGTTTCCAAGCGAGGTTGGCCCACTGAATGTGGTTGCCTTATCTTGGTGAAAATCCCGAGATACTTATGTCCACTTACGTGGTGAGCTCCTCTTTTATGAGTGTTGCCCCCACCTAGGCGTTGACACAGAGTGCTTCGCTGACAGATATTCTAGAGTTGGGGGCTGGGCGACACCTAAGTCGAACCGCGGCTTCCCGTGGGCTCCCTTCATATGAAGCCAGTTTCACCATGAGCCCGGTTCGAAGTGTCGGCTTGCTGCGCCATTCCCCTCCTATGGACTGGATACGTGCGCCATGTTGCTCCAGTAGAGTTCCCTTATCCGAACCCTGTTGAGTTCCTCCGCACCCCTCCGACATCAGACGTGGCGGAACGCCCGGTGTTAGGCCTACCACTCGTAAGCAGTGTGGAACCTTTGTTAGGCTGGGTCCATATGTTGTGATCCCTACGGTGATCCCATATGTGTATTCTTCCACGGTACGGCTCCCTACGGTGAGCCCGTGTCTCCCTCGGCAGAGCCTGCTCTGCTGTCATTGGCTGGTTGAGTCTCCCCCCTGTCATAGGCTGGAGCCTCCCCAGTGACCTTCCATATGTTGCACTGCCCGGTCTCCGCCCAGTTCATATGTGTATTCTCCACATGTTACCTCCCTTCGGGCAGGATGTGGCTTCCGCAGCGTCCCTTCCTTCCATGTACAGGGTACGCTTTCCCAGTGTTATCCAAGTCTAACTGAGTGGGTCTTGTGGAACAGCAGTGACTTCCTGGCCTAAGCCCTATCCTCTTCCGCTAAAAAGGTCGGGAGGATCAGGAGGCTTTTGTCTAGGCACTGGAAGGTGGCAGCTTTAGTGGCGTTTTCAATGGTTGATCCCATTTCAGTCGACGTCGACTACGTCTGACGTTCACGACTGAAAGGGAACGTCCTGGTTGCGTATGCAACCCACCGTTCCCTGAAGGAGGGAACGGAGGACGTAGTCCCCTTGCCACTATCGCTGGACCACCGCTGACTCCGAGTTACGCTCGGCTCCTCAGCGAAAAGCAATGGTGCGTGCATCTACTTCCGTATTTGTACCCGCACCGCGGGGCGGAGTGTGAGATGCATATCTCGCACGCCAATGTGCATTGGCTCGTTCTAAATTACTCGAAGACAATAGGCTCCCTAGCGTGATCCCATTTCAGTCGACGTCGACTACGTCCTCCGTTCCCTCCTTCAGGGAACGGTGGGTTGCATACGCAACCAGGACGTTTTTTTTTACTGTAGTAAAGCATTAAAATACCATAATATGTTTGCAGATATTTAGGAACTTGCTAAGTTCGCATACACAATACTGCAGCCAGTTATTCTACTTTGAAATGTACGTTCTGTGCAGTAATATCTGTTTTTGTTTTGGTCTGTGTGATTGTGATTTTGTGTATGTGATTCCGCACACTATACAATTTGCCCAATAGTATTCCAACACCCGGGGTTGCCATTTGGTGGAAAACACAGCGTATTGCAGCCATGGAACCCAGCAAACAAACTGGGTCAGAGATTGCAGATTCCACCCGAGCTAGAAAGCCTTGGCATTTCTTTGAACAGAAGCATATTAAAATGCTGATAAATCAACACATCAACTTAAGTCTTCTCTGCTTTCATTGTCAATTGTGCACGTGTCGAGTATGTAGTGGAGGGAGCAGGGTGGGGAAAACAGCTATCTCTCCAATATTTTAAATTTGGACTGCAGTACCCATTTCAACCACTAGCTCAATGTTACATACTGCACCTTCTAAACTTCTCAGACTATCCCTAGTTTATTTAATTTGTCTATTAACACCGTCCAACACTAGACTTACATGCATCACAGGAAAATTCGGTCATTTTTGACATTTTTCTCTGAAAGTCATAAACATTTTCTGTGATCAAAATGGTGGTGGTGAAAATTACATTTTTTAAACAATAGTAGCAGCGGTGAAATACCCAATTTAAAGAGTAAAGAAAAATAGACTAAAGCTGGAGCAGAAGTACAGAACAGTAATGATGGACTGTCTGATGGGATGACGGTGAGTTCAGTCTTAATAACATTGAACTGGAGGTGGTGTTGCTTTAATTAATACAATGAATGAAAAAAAAAAACGAGTTATTAATAATATAATAATTATTATAAATTGCATAAAAATAATAAAAAGACAATTTAAAATGTTAC
This sequence comes from Rhinichthys osculus, assembly GCA_029959095.1. NCBI lineage: Eukaryota > Metazoa > Chordata > Actinopteri > Cypriniformes > Leuciscidae > Rhinichthys > Rhinichthys osculus. The sequence continues at coordinate 32,673,458 of JARWKJ010000007.1, read as the reverse complement.
AATTACCTTTATTTTTTCTATTCTGTGTCAGAAACAAGCTGCCATAGGACTTATGTGTGAGAAAATGTAAACAAAATAAAAAAAAAATGAGGCATGAGAACAGTTCCTGTAGTCTCTTTTTATTTGAGCTCCATCAGATGAGGCATGTTAGACATATAATGTATATATATTTCGTTTTAATATTCGTATTGTGGGGTTATAGGTATTGTTTGCCTCTCGTACCTTATTACTTATTTATAAAGTGATAGATGTCCTTCTGCATTGCTGGGGTAACACTTTACTTGAAGGGGTGTGCATAAGACTGACATGACACCTTCATATTCATGACACATGTCATGAATATGAAGGAGGTTTTAGGCATGTTTATGACAACTGTCATTAAGTGTCATTCGCTCAATTATGACATTTTAAATGCAAATATGACATTGTTTGAGATGTCTTTGTTATGACAACTTGACATAAACCAATACATCATAACCCGTCACAAATCTGTTTTTTATAACAGTAAAATCTCTTTTCATGCAGTCGCAATGTTATATTGTGTCATCATGTTTATCAAAATAAAGCCGATAAAAACCAGAGAACCAGAGTGGACAGTGAGACGTCTCTCGAGATGCAAACAGATCCACTTCTGCCTTGCCGAACACCCCCATATCTGCTCAGGTTCTTCCTCGACAGGATGTCTGCTCCCTGATTTTGGCACCCAAGGATGTAAGTTGCCCTGAGTGAAAGCAGCTTCCCCTGGGATCACAGGAGGATTTGATGCGCTATAGTGGACGTGAGCGCAAACCCCCCTGGTGATTTATGTAGGCGACCACCAATGTGTTGTTTTACCAAGCACATGGTGGCCCCTGAGATCTGGGACATCTCAAACAATGTCATCTCAAACAATCTCAAACATCTCAAACAATGTCATATTTGCTGTAAAAATGTCATAATTGAGCGAATGACACTTAATGACATTTGTCATAAACATGCATAAAACCTCCTTCATATTCATGACATGTATCATGTCATGATTATGAATGTGTCGTGTCATGTCAGTCTTATGCACACCCCTTCAAGTAAAGTATTACCAAAAAGTAAAAGCCTATAATCAGCCTAGCTTACTGTGTCCTCTTCTATAATACTGAATGTTACCTTTGGCAAGAAATTCCACAAGCAAACATCAGAGTGAGCGTGGGAGTTATCACCAAAATGAAACAAAAAGTAATAAAATACAAATCATCATTACAAAGAATTGCATCATCACACAATTGGTGTGTCATTTCAGAGGAATATGGTGACAACCGGCCATAAAAGCAACCAAATTTAATGTAAGCCGATGCATCATGACAGTGCTCAGACCAAAGCACATTAGCGACAGACACTTCTGCACATGTTGAAAATAAATCATATCATTACACTGGCAAGGCAGCCAATGAAATGTATGAAACAGACCGTATTAAACTTACGATTTGGGGAAAATGTCAAGTCCCCCTGTGTTGACAATCAAGCTTTTAATGTTGTTTATATGTCTTTGTGGTGTTTTTAATGTGCTTTAAGCAAACCATGTGCTAAATCATAAGTCAGCACCATTGATGATTATTTTCTCCTTAAAACTGCAGTGAACCAAAGACAGTCTCAAAAACACGGTTTGAAATCGCTGGTGTTTCTGATGTCACAAACTACCTTGTGACCAATCACATCAACATGCGGGCAGGTTTTACCATTAAAGGATTAGTTCACTTTAAAAAAAAACTTTTGCTGATAATTTACTCACCCCCATGTCATCCAAGATGTCCATGTCTTTCTTTCTTCAGTCGAAAAGAAATTAAGGGTTTTGATGAAAACATTCCAGGATTTTTCTCGATATAATGCACTTTGCTGGGCACCAAACGGTTCAAGGTCCAAAAGACAGTTTCAGTGCAACCTGCAAACTGTTCAAATGGCTTTAAACGATTCCAGACGATGAATAAGGGTCTTATCAAGCGAAACGATCGGTCATTTAAAAAAGAAATAACAAAGTATAAGTTTTATAAGCTCAAATGCTGGCCTTGCTCTGTTCTGTGTGACTCTCCTGTTCGAACTCGTTCATCAAAATGAACAAATCTTTTTCCGAGTCAATTCGTTCATTTCGTTCGTTAAATGAACCAAATGACTCGAAAAAAGATTTGTTCATTTTGATGAACGAGTTCGAACAGGAGAGTCACGAACGTGCATCACAGAACAGAGCAAGGCGAGCATTTGACATTATTAAACTTAAACTTTGTTATTTATTTTTTTAAATGAGCGATCGTTTCGCTTGATAAGACCATTATTCATCGTCTGGAATCGTTTAAAGCCATTTGAGCAGTTTGCAGTTTGCACTGAAACTATCTTTTGGACCTTGAACCGTTTGGTGCCCAGCAAAGTGCATTATATGGAGAAAAATCCTGGAATGTTTTCATCAAAAACCTTAATTTCTTTTCGACTGAAGAAAGAAAGACATGGACATCTTGGATGACATGAGGGTGAGTAAATTATCAGCAAAAGTTTTTTTTAAAGTGAACTAATCCTTTAACATCGAACTAGCAGGGGAGTCTCAAGAGATGCCAGGTTATACCGGTATATTCTTCTGTTGATATGACAAATCTGGTAGATTTAGCAATATAGCAGGTCTATGATGAATATTACGATGTTTCATCGTAAGAACTATATGCCTTTCTCCACTGACGCTCTGTGTTGTTCAAAGGTTTCTGATTATTATTAGAAGGCAGCTGTCTGACTCTGAGATGGCGAATGGGAACAGGGTTTGTGCAACATTAGCAACACATTATTAGCTGTTTAAAAACATTAAGGCATGAAGACATTTTTTTCAGAGGAAAAAATACATTTGGTGTTAAAAGATTAATTTAAAGGGATCAAATTATTGACTATGGGGACTTTAACTATTATGCAGATTTATTGTGCATGGTCGCTAAGTAAATTTACAGACTGACCAGTTATTCTATCCAGTCACGGTCTACTTATACCACACCTTAAAAGTATGTACTCTTTTTGTGAAGAAAAAGTAGATACTTTTGAGTGTGTAGCAAAAGAGTACAAGCTTTGGGACATACTATCACGTCATACATTGCTTCTTTAACGGTTGCTCTCTGTCGCATCCTGTCACAGCAAACTGGCCTGTCAATCATCTTGTAACATTTGAAATCCTCCACATTTCATTTAATTTGATTTCCTACCGAATGCGGAGACTCTCCTCATATTCATGCATAATGATGCATTTAAAAGTGAATGGCCAAACGGATCTTTATAAAAGTCCACATTGTTATTGCAGATGAAACACAAAAAGAATAACATTAAAATAAATATTTTTTATTAGGTTAAACTTTGATTAGTCACTCAAACCTTTATCTAAACCTGTCGCGCATATCCGCCATGTTTTGTAGTTTTTTAAACACTTTTTACTCGTGTTTGTAGTTCCTCCTCCAAAGCGCAATGGGTTGTGGGTAATATTAGCTGTTATAGTGAGCAGGGATCCACACTTCGAAAATCCATCGGAAATAGTAGACCATCCGGGGACTTTTGACATACTCTTTTCGCTTTGGGACACACTTATTCTAATCTCACATACTGTTTAGGATGGATAGTGTGGATATTGGGATGCAGGGTCCTTGACTTACTATGGCTTGGCCCTCTGTAATTTCACAGCTGTATACCACCAATCACAGAGCTGAAAGCGTTAGGTGGAAAAATCCTAATATGGAGAAAACCTACCGATCTACACAACACAACACAAATTGAATCATTAGATTTGTAGGGTTTATTTCCTCAAAAAGATTTAGATGTTTATTGTCAAATTATGAATTCATATAATAACATTAGAACTGATGACTTTTCATTTAAAAGGGGCCCTGGCGGTTCCTCTCTGATATATAGCAGCCCGACATGGCGGTATATCTTGTATGACTATGTTTGTCTGACTGATGCAACAGACTCTTAAAATTGTGTTGCAGCCAGCCAATCAGATCGGGACTGGCAATTTCATTACCACTTTTCTCTGCAATATGCATCGGGCAGTGAGTGTGACAAATACTGTGGATTGAGTTCAACCTGGCATATTACCTGTCGTTGTAGGCACATGTTGCCGCAATGACTCCAAATGTGCAATTTGTTAGAGATATTTTAGCCTATTTCCATGAATTTCCACAGTGCAATTTGTCCTAAACGCTAAATTAGAGTTCACACCCAAACCCCATGATCTTTAGGACCGTGCGGTGTCACAACGGTCTGTGCTCGCCGAGCTCAAGAATGGGTTCAGTCCGCGCGCACAGCACACACACTGACATCTCCCAGCGCGAGCGGAGCGCGGCAATTTAATGACGACATAATCTGATGAAGTAACAACAATCGGGGGGAAAAAGTGGATCTTCATGCGCACATTCCCAGGAATATTCCAGCTGGCTTCAGGATGAAGACACCGATGGTAATTGTATTGAAAACAGTTTGAATGTCTCGCATCTCTCCAGTGCAGCATTGTTGCTGAAGTACTGCGGCTCTCTGTTGCTTTCACATGCTGAATGAAAGAAGATTAAAGACAATAAAAAAAAAAAAAGAATTAAAAAAACTTAATCCCCATGTCTAAATCATGAGGAGTTTGTCGGAAATTAAATTTATGGAGACAGGAAATGTTGCTTTGTGGAAAGAACGTGGCTTTTGTGAATTTTATTTTTTAAAATATTTTTAAAACAATTTCCATGAGAATATTATGTATTTCTATGCATTGCAAAATGATGCAAACAGTTTTATTTGATTTTAGTATGGCACTATTAAATAATAACAGTCTTTGAAATATGGAGCTTTTTTTCTCTCTCGCTATGACAAGATCAACATGCGATCAAATATACAAAATTTTACTTTGTTTAATGTTGCTGTTGCAAAAACATTTTTTGCATGATCTGGTGCATTAGTCTTAGGCATCAGCATTTAGTTAGAACCTGCAAGTTCTTATAATCTCAATCTAATTAATATTTGAGCATGGGAAATCTGATTTGTATCCTATAATTGACTGCGCCGAGGGCATGAGTTGGTGATGATTAATGACCTTGGCTTGCGCTCTGTGGTGGATTTGAACTTTTGCCCTCATGTTTTCCAGCGTCATGGAGTTGCCGTTTTTCTCGCGATCACCATGTGCACCAGTCTGTTGTTCGTGTACAGCGTCAGCTACAGTAATAATACTACAGCATCCCGCGCGTCTAAGGGCGCGTCAGGTGAGAAAGTGGAGCCCACCAGAGCGCCGCGCGCGCCTCCAGCACTGCAGGGGTACAGCAGCATCATTGAGCACAAGGTAAACGGTTGTTCTTTATCTATTCGAGTGAAGTTGTCTGTAACCAATGCAACAAAAACTCACTATTGGTTATTACCAGAGTTATGCACATTTGTATCCTGCTGCAAAATCAGCTTTGTTTTGAAAGAAGTTAGCAAGTTTATGATCCAAGGTTGTTAGCTTGTTTAAGAAACCAGTGTAAATGTATGTGTGTGTGTGTGTGTGTGTGTGTTTAAACACACTTTTTTTTGTAATTAATTGCGATTAATAAAACCTAACATTAAAGTTAATATATTTTATATTGTAATATTTTTACATTTAATCTCCAAAATGACATAGAAGCAACATAAAGACAGTAGCCTAAATATTTGTTTAATGGCATCTTTTTTATGAATGAAGCAGGACAGTATCACCGATAACAACTGATGTCACTATGAAATAGAGTTTTTCTCTCTCAATGTTAGACATTAATTATAGGCATTCACATTGCAGTATAATTGAAAGCTGACATTTTTAACATTTATTAGGCTTTAAATATAACGAGTCTCACATTTACCTGTGCCCTTCAAAATTTCAGGGCTATTTTTATTTTTTATTGGCCCAGTCAGACCACTTCAGATTTTTACTTGCCCTGTCAAAATGCACAAAAAGTTATTGTTTTCATTGTTTTCGACCCCTGTAACCTTGTAAACAGGTTATCGATATATATTTCAGTGTTGATATGAATTGAATAATCGATATTTTTGACAACACTACAGTGCACTATTTACTTTATTATTTCAGATGCCTTTTAAAAAAGACTCTAATTGAAAAAACGTATATTATATTTAAAATTCAACCCACCAAAGTGGTTAGTAGGAGTGACATGCCACTGCTGAAATCCACACGCATTTGGCAGGTTGGTGGGTGTTTATGTCAAGCCATATACATATACGGTTAAATATCCTACAATAAATTTACCTACAATAAAATACTATCATAATTCACAATGCAGGCTTCTGTAGGTGCTTGTACAACAAACGGAGTATCTGTGGGATAACAGCAGTGAAGTCCATTATGTTTGAGCCATTATGTTGATGTGTGTACCTGCTGGCTGGCTTTCATTTTCGTTCAGCCCGTAATAGAGTTACAATTGGTTCCACTGTTACATCGAGAAAAGAGTCTAAGCATTATGATTGACCTTTAAGCCTGATTATAACTTGCAGTCTGCACATTATGTACTGTAGCAATTTTGTGCTTAACTGTTCGATTATAATGGGGGAGAGAGTTGGCAATGCTATTGCGTTGATCTGATTGATTGTTATATCTGGGGAACTTTTAATATATACTTTTAATATTAAGACTCAGCGTAGAAAAGTCAAGAATAAGGACATCTTTTTAGATAATCCAATTATATTTCAAGAGATTACTGAAATGCAGACACGGCTAATCACTGTGCGGCAGCAGTCATTTCCTGCTCATGTTTACTGTGAAATCAGTTGCCTTGAACTTGTAATAAATTGTACTACTGTAAAAAATTACTGGTAAATTACAGCAAATAGTAACCAGGAACTGACTATAAATTCACATAATTGTGGTATTGGGGGGCAAGTTATCACCAAATGTTTCCCTCTGCTATAAAGGCGAAAATGTTCAATTGTTTTTAGAGAAATTGACTTTCAAAATAATCCTCTAACAATAATAATTAAAAAAAAAAGGTTATGCATCATCTCTTTGGTCTGATTGGTGTTTTCATGGCCAGTGCCGGCGTTCTCTAATCTCATCTTTGGTTAAAGCAGCACTAAGTAGGAATTCCGTTTTTGTCAAACAGCGACCCCTAGAGTCGCTGTGGAGTACTTGTACTGTCGTGAATAGCACTCACGCAGAGATGGCTCGCACTCACGGCCGGATCCCCTCCCCCTGTACACCGGTACCTGTTCAGTAGGATGGACGCTGTAACGAGTGGAAATAAGGTATGGCCCCTTTAAGAGCTGCGCGCCCTGTTTAACTGTCGGCAGTCTGTATTGTATGTGCGCCTCGAATACCACATGTATACGGCGCCGGGTAATTTCTGTTTGATGCTCATTTTATCAGATCTGTTTTTTGCCGTAAAGCAATTCGTTACCTCGCGAGACCTGATATCACACGATACTTCCTGGGTCCGCCGGCCCAAAGTTGCAAGGGTGGTTTTGCGGCTCACAGGTACCAGGGGGGTGCGAGACGACCACCATTCAACACGAAATGAGTAATATAAACATTACAATGACTCCAAAGCTGTTCGGTTAAGGTAAAAAAGTTACTTAGTTCACCTTTAACTGGAGCAGTTTTGGTCACAAAAAGGTATTTCCATTTCACTTCCGTCACTGAATTCATTCCTCTTGTTTAAATGGTCTTGAGATTCTACAGAGGAGGGCTGAAGGGAAGAATCTGATCCCAGGCACTAACCCTTTCCTCCATCGGCCATTAATCACTATTTACCCCTGGCTCAGGCAGACGGGCGGCTCGATACTCACCTGCCTTTAGCAATATCAGCTTTCAACTCGAGCGAAATCCCTCATTGACCTCTTCTATCTCTTATTGATAAACCCAAGCATTTTTTTGTCTGATGAGATTTGACACCACTCTTCTGATGCCTCTGTTGATGACTGCCATGTCGTTCACACGAGGGCTGATAGAAAACGCACTGCTATGGTAGCCGCGCTGCACTCTAAGTCACGGAAGAGCTGTTGACAAAGCCAAATGAGCCTGTGATCGATCGCCGAGTTTCTTTTGACGGCTCTATGTCTTCCAGTGCTCTGTTTTCTTTCTTTTTTGCGAAGTCTCTGATTCAATTCACATTTATTTTACTTTAAATTTAAACATTTAAATTACTTTTCACAATACACATCATTTCAAAGCAGCTTTACAGAAAATGCTTAACTCCACGTTACAATTTAGAGTGATCTGTTATCAGAGGTAACTGTCAAAGTTATGTATTTCAGAAATGTACAAAATCACAGTTCAGATTTGAAGTCTTCGCAGGAGTCTGATGGCTTGAGTTGACATTTGCTGAATGATTTCATTTGTTAATGATATTAGTTTTACTATATGAATTCAAACTCATTCAAACTCCATCCATCCATCCATCAAATTCACAAAATCTATTTTAGATTTTTTTTGTGTTTGCACATGCAGTATCATGTGTTGTTTAATGAATGTTGTTGGACCTTTTGTTTCCGACTGTATGACTTAAGTTCAATACATCAGAATTCACATTCAGCGCATGTCTTTTCAAGTACTATTTAAGGACCTCCGCCTCAGTGGATGTCTGTGAGGTCTGTTTCTTTCAGCCGAATCTGAATTTGGGTTTCTGCATCAGATCAGTGTGAAAGCAATGCATGATTTCAACATTTGATTTGTTCAGGACAGTAAGGTCAAAGATGAGAGCAAAGCGCAGGAATCTGCTTAAAAGCAGTTGGTGGTATGACTGACGGCTGAGTGCACATGCATTTGTGCTGCTTTAAGACTTTAAAGATTAAACCCCTGCACATTTTTTAAAGTAGATGCCAAGTGCTGCTTATTGTTTTGTTTGCCACCGGATTATGTGGGTGGATTAGAAAGTCCACCATTACATCAGTGATGTCTGGCTGACAGTATAGAAAGAATGCATATTATACTGCCCCAAATTCAGACCTGCCAGTTCAAAGGAAACAATTCTCGAGAGCATGTTAGAGAATGTACAGCCTGCTAATGTGATTTGAAGATCGTAGTGGAAGGGCTCAGTTTGAATCACGGACGCAGATAGAATTATGAAATACTATTCCAAAAGCTTTTAAACCCAGCTGAATTCTTAGAAAAGGCAAGAGACATATGTCAGCGCATTCTACTGTTTCACAGAACTTAAAGAGATAGTTCACCCAAATAAAAACAAGAAAACTACTCACCCTCAGTTCGTTTTAAACTCGTTTAACTTTCTTTTTTTCTGCGGAATGCAAAAGGAGAAATTTGACTCAATGTTCAAACTCTTTTTCATACGATAGATTTAATACAGAGTCAATGACTAAGGGCTGGGAAACTCGGTAAATAAAAACAAAAAAGCACCGTGAAAGTAGTCCATATATATATGCACTATATTTGAAGTCTTTGAGAGTCATTCGATAGTTTTGTGTGAGGTGCAGATAACAGTTTGAGTTATTCAATGATTGTCTTCGCTCCCAAGTATCATTCACATTTGTGTATATTTAAAACATGCATTAAAACATGTTCAACCAGGTTCAACTGTTTGTGTGTGTTTTGTGTCTTGTAACTGATTTTTGCACAAATTCAAATGACATCAGTGAGATTTTAAATGTAAATTAGTTAAATTTCAGTGTATTCTTCACAAATCTTAAAACATCAGAAGACTCGCTGAACACAAATTGAAAATTTTTCTGATATATATTTTTTTGTCATTGTTGGTTACTAAGAACTGTCATACAATGAAAAATAGAGGCATGCATTCTTCAAAATTTCCCTTTGTGTTCCACAGAGAAATAAAAAACCGCTACAGGTTAGGAATGACAGGAGGGTGAGTGTCACGAACACACACACAGACAACGTAGATCCAATTGCTGGTATTTATTAAAAGGGGTAATCCGTACTCACATCCAGTCCAGGCAAGGGTCAAATTCCAACAAAGACAGTCCAAGAACATAAACGACAAAACACGAGCAAGAAGCAACAACAGGAACGGAAGTGTGGGGACATTAACAAGGACTCCGTAACAAACACTGACACAGACAGGGAATATATACACACAGAACTAACAAGGTGACGGGATACAGCTGAGTGTGATAATTATATGAGTGACAGACTAGAATGCTGGGAAATGTAGTAAATGTGAATGACACCGTGAGAACGAGGATCTCTAGTGATAACCCAGGGAAACACAACCAGACACTGTGACAGTGAGTCAATAATGACAGAATGTTAGTTTTTCCTTGAAGTCTTAGGGAAACATAGAAATTGTATAGTCCATAGCTCTTATAATTCGTCATTACACAGCTTAGTTGCACACAGGTTCGAATCCGTATACACTTTGAGTGTTTAGTATTGAAACAACACATACAAATGTAGCATGCATGTGGGCATCAAAGTATTTATTCTCTTTAACATTAGCCTTTGATTGTGGATGATTGTACCAGAAAGATTTCGAAGAAGTTTAGACTGCTATTTTTTATAGGTGAATGGTGATCAGGGGCTGTATAGCTCCAAAAATTAAATAAATAAATAAATAAAAGTTGCAATATACATGTATTGAAGATAAACGTGAATTTGTGAAATGTACATTTTAAAATAAATAAATATTGATATCATGTTAACACTACACATACAATATCAAATATAATACAGAAACTGGTTACACTCCAACACAGTAGGTGGTGGTATTGCACCTTAACTCTAGTTTCCACCCATCATAAAATGTAAAAAAGGAGAAGACTCAATGTGTAGCTTTGTGTATTTTTTTGTGTATTAAATATTGCTGCACAAAATCATGTTGGAGGATATAAAAAGTGAAAGCAGGACACTCTTACCGCACCCCGCGCCAGTAGCGATGTTTCCAACCACCTATTGTTATGCGCATTTTGGGATATTGCATAAAAAACTGCTGGATGGAAACGCCAAGATGCGCATAAATTCTAAAAATTATGCGCTCGTTTAAGTCGGATACATTTTTATCCAATAACAAAACATGTGCATAAACTATGGTGGAAACACATTTACCGAATAAGTTCCTCGATACGTATAAAAAAAAATCCTGTTACTTTGCGCGATTGGACGACATAGCTGGACTAAGCAGCGGGTCGATCTTTTTTTCACAACAGAAATGCTGTTTTGGTTGTTCTGAAATGCCTGAGCAAAGTCTGTCGTCAAAGTGGTTTAGTATAATTACCTTCCAGAACCGTCTTACACGACTACGTTCCCAAACAGCAGGCATCCGCCTCCGAAAGCAAGGTAACATGACTGTGTTTATTGCGTTTCATCTGAGACGCAAGTAATTTATTCACTGTAAACCCTAACGCTCAAAATACTTAATTGGTTTGAGTAGGAAAAACTTAAATTAAACTAATTAGTTCAGTCAAATTAACTTTTATGAGTATTTAGCACTTTCTTTTTCTTTCAAGTTCACAGAATGCATATATTTTAAGTAAACTGAACTGTTTCATTGTTTTGAGTTTTATGAAATTATTTATTTTAATTTAGACGAACTTAAGTTTAACTGAAACGGCTGGGATGTATATTTCCCAGCATGCTTTGCCGATGGCACTCGAAAGGGAGAGTAAATGCTAAAATTAAGTGTAATACAATGTTTTTTTGAGCAAGATTAATGTTAAGCCGGTGATTTAGTAATGATTAATGTTTCGTTATGCTAATTTAGAAAAATTTCTGTTAATGTTGGTTTTAGGATAGTTACCATCATGGTGACAAGTGGTGCATGAGCTTGATTTGAGAGCAAATAAAACCTTTATATTGCTGCAAGTGTTACTGTATAGCATACTATTGTTAAGATGTTAACAAAATAGTATGTTAGCAAACTAGCTTGTTAAAGCTAGCTAAGTTTATACTAATAACTACTATTAGTATAAACTTATACTTAATACTTAAGTATATTACTAACTCACATTGAGATTACATGAAATTTTAAGTTAAATGTATAAATTAGTGTACTCAAACATTTCAAGTTAAGAACAATTCAAATGTACAAATACAAAATAAAAATACGGGAGGTTTACAGTGTAGACACGAAAATTGTTTTATATAGTGTCTTCTCCTACTTTTCTTAGTGATATTTAGCGCCAGTTTATCAGGAAGTAACGATTTTGTTCACTTTGACTCGCTGGATGGAAACGCTAATTTAATCGCAATTTTTTTATTCGATATTCCAATTTTGTGCATAAGATAAATTCGCAATTTTTGATGGAAACATAGCTAGTGTGGGAGACTTTTAGGGGCTGTTTACACGACACCGTTTTCAACTCAAACTGCAAAACTTTTTATGCGTTTTGGTTCATTTACACGACAACGGCGTTTTGGATGCCTGAAAACGCAAACTTTTAAAAATGAGTTTCAGGTGCTAAAAAGTCCAAGTTTTTGAAAACGGTCTCCGCGTGAACAACAAAAACGCGAATCTCTGAAAACGATGACGTCATGCACATTAGGGCTGCACAATTAAATGCTGCTCCACCTGAATGCCAGAGGGCGCTCTCAAACACACAAGCCAAATATGCCCCGCCGCAGAAGTACCATAACGCACATCGTTTCAAGAAATCCCTATCCATCATACGATCTTTAGCTGAATAAACAGAAGATTGAAATGCTTTGATTGATTAAACATGACTAATAAACACACAACTGCCTTATTCTGTGTAAGAAGCCACATAATCTCACTGAAGGATGCTCAAATGTCATTATGAAGTGAGTTTGTAAAAGCATGTTATTAAATGTTGTCTTATGTTGGACAAGAGGTTCATAAATGCTTCTCGTGTTTAGAAAGATGTTTGACACGTGTTGCTTATTCAAATGCACGTTATAAGTGACTCAAACTAACAGTGCTTTCAGATGGAGCAGCGTTTACAGAGCCGTACATCAATGACAAGCTGCGCATAAAAAATAATCGCAGCCTTTGCGATTTTAAAATTACGATAAGCCAAATCGGTTTAAGTGCGATTACATGGAAATTACGATTAATCGTGAAGCCTTAATGCATTTGCGTATTACTTGTTCAGCCTATAGTGTTTCATCCTCGCCATCTAATGGCAGCAGAATACAGCGTTTTTAGTCGTTTTCCCCGTGTGAATGGGGATCGATTTTGTCGTCTGTACGCAGAAAACAAGGAAAAACGTCTAAGTTTTAAGCGTTTTAAGTAATATATTTAAGTTTTAAAGGGTCACTTCATCCATTTGCATTAAGGTTTGTATTGTTAGAAACCCAGTCATATATTATAATGATGGTGGAATTTTGCTTGTTTTTTTTCTGAGATGGGAGAAAAAAGGATTTAAGTGTTTTACTTCCGTCCTATCGTGACGTAAATATCGTCATTTTGCGTCACGATAGGACGGAAGATAAATTTCATTGCATATTAAGAAAACTACAGCCTTTAGCTCATTATTATTCAAGGGCGTGGGACCCACTCACCCCACCGGCCTATTACAGATCAGTGGGTGGGACTAAACCTGAAGAAACTAAACTATTAATCCGCCATCTTGCTTGGAAGACAGCAAGCTAAGCTAACAAGCGCTCAAGGAGTTAGATTTACCATAATGCCTGAATTTACGACACACGATATGGAAGACGAGGATTTTGAAAATCTTTTGCTCGAAACTGATGTTCGTGGCTATTTATACGAGCCACAATATAGCGAAGAGCAGCTGAGGCTGATGGAGGAACAAGAGGCGGCTGCGTCTGCTGCGTCGGGTTCTTTGTTGTGGGAAGAATGAGACGGGAATCGGCGAACATTTAAACATTTTAATAGTAAAATAAACAAATACAAAACAAAAGTATAAGCCAGCAGCCCCGCACTGCTGGCCACACACAACAGAAACAAAACACACCATAAAATCAGGCCTGTTCCTCTCTCGATTTGCCCTGTCGCTCCTCGTTTTATGCGTCCGCTCCTCGGTGAGAGACGCGAGAGAGACCAGTGCGTCTCACAGGTGTCGTTCATTATCACTCACGCCACCGGCCTCGCGCAGCTCTCACGTCCCTCGTCCTGCTCGCCACAGCCAACTAACTATACATTTTGTGTGAAATGAATTTCTAACTCTGTTGGCAGCTAACGTTAGCCCCGTAGAGTAGACGGAAAAGTGATTTCTCTGATGTTTGCGACTTTGCGCTGTTCTGGATTAGTGGGAGTGGCTTGCGGAGCTGTGCAACGTGGTGCATTCTGGGAGTTGTGGTCTTACACACAAATGCGCCCTAAAGTTATTTTCTGTCTTTTCTCGGTCAAGAGGGCACCAAATTCAAAATTTCTTTTACATTTCGACTACATTTATGACCCACTTTCAATAAAGATTAATGTTGAAATGGGTGAAGTGCTCCTTTAAGCGTTGTCGTGTTAGCGTACCCTAAAATTCCAGAAAAAAAGATGTGCGAGAAGATGAGCAAGTTCTTTTGGTATGCTGTTGTACAGTCGTGGTGACAAACTCACTCTGAACATTTATTATTTTGAGTGTTTTTTTTTTGTTTTGTTTTTGTGAAAACGTAAAATAAAGTAAAAGATGAAAACTGATGCAATTTCACTGTTTACATTTTTTCATCAATTTGTTTGTGATAATGTCGTTATTGTGAGTTCTTCTGGCCACGATAATTGTGTGGTGAAATTGATATTGTGACAGGCCTATAGTTCCCGCCATTACCTGACTTGCATAGTTTCTTTAGTGAATTGTTTGCTACAATAACACAATTGGTGTGAGTGAATAAACAAACTCTAATGCTCAAAAAGAGTTCATGTTGAATTCACCATGGTTTTCTCGAGCTGTGGTCAAGTAACGTTGACATAGCACAGTCAAATATTAGAGGTACAAGGATCATTTAATTTTGTAAGTCAGATTTCGGAAAGAACTTTGGAATTATCAGCTTCTGAAAGGATAGTGGTCCCCCTGCTCTCTGCTGAGCTCTCTCTGCATTTCATTTGCTGGATGACTGCTCCTTTGAATCCTCCCAGTGTGGGACGAGATGAGTGTCAGTTCTTCTCTCGACTGTGGAGAGGCTGAGCGAGATATCCCAACGGTCTTCCCTCAGCTCACCAAGCCGGGCTGATGTCTCCAGTGATGGCGGATTTGCACGGCTCTCAGCTCTGGGCTGAAAACATCCTCTCCGCTCACTCTGAAAACACACAACCTGTGGATGTTAAACAGTAGGGGAGCTTTGGTTGCGTACTGATATGTACACCTCAGGAACACAATTTAAGGAGTTCTTTCTTTTATGGATTTGAACAAATTTCTAATCCTGAGGGGTAAATGAGTTATTACATTATTTTAATTACATTTTTTCTTGAGGTCCATTTATAATGTTTGTAAAGTTAGCTTCCTCTCAAACCCGAAGAATTAAATTTTTTTACTGGACCTTTAAGAAACACCCCCTCCTTTAATTAAGGAACAGATGAAATGAGATAATATTTTCAAGAGAATTTCAGTATATTTCATAAACAGTTTATTGAACCACCAAAATCTGAATACAATTTCCAAAATGGGCATACAAAATGTATACGCTCCCTTTGAGTGTCCTGTGGTATCTGGCAGCAAGACATTAACAGCAGACCCTTCAAGTTCTGTAGATTGCGAAGTGGAGCCACCATGGATCAAACTTGTTGGTCCAGCACATTCAGCACAGCTCAATTGGATTGAGATCTGGGGAATTTGGAAGCCAGGGCAAAACCTTGAACTCTTCATCATGTTCCTCAAACCATTCATAACAATGTGTTCAGTGTCAGGATGGATCCTACTGAAAGAGGTCACTTCCACCAGGGAACACCATTGTCAAGAAGGGGTGTACCTGGTCTGCAACAATGATTAGGTTGGTGGCACGTGTCAAACTTACGTCCACATGAATGGCCGGACCAGGGTTTCCCAGCAGAACATTTTCCAGGGCATTACTCTCCCTCCACCTCCCACAGTCCATCCTGTTGCCATCACTTCCCCAAGTAAATGGTGCACACGGCCGCCCACGTGATGTATGACTGCCCGACAAGGCGACCTTCTTCCACTGCTTTAAGGTCCAGTTCTGACGCTCGTGTGCCCATTGAAGGCACTTTCGACAGTGGACAGGGGTCATCACAGGCACTCTGGTTGGTCTGCGGCTACACAGTTCCACACGAGGCAGGGTGTGATGCACTGTGTGTTGTGACACATTCCCCCATAACCATCATTCAAATTTGTTGTGACTTGTGCCACTGTAGACCTTCTGTTGGCTTCAACCAGACGGGAAAGCCTTTATTCCCCCCGTGCATTGATGAGCCTTGGGCGCCCAACACCCTGTGGCTGGTTTGTGGTTTGTCCCTAAATTCTCACCACTGCTGACTGGGAGCAAAACACAAGCCTTGCCGTTTCAGAGATACTCTGACCCAGTCGCCTTGCCTTAGTATAAAAGGCAAACTGTCCAAGGAAACTTGGACAGTTTGGCCCTTGTCCAAGTCGCTCAGTTCTTTAGTCCTGACATTTCTCCTACATACAAGACATTGATTACAAGAACCGATTGTTTGCTTACCATCTAATCTCCTCAGACCTTAACATGTGGCCTTGTTTGGAGATCATCAACAATATAGGCTTCACCTCTGACTGGTCATAATGTTTTGGCTAATAAGTGTGTATCAGACATCGGACGATATTTCTAGTATTGTATTACCTAGTATTTTGGTTTCTGTTGGTAATAGATATTTTTTAAATGGTATATTTTAATATTTGATATCTATCAGATATTGGTCAATATTTGCAATGTTTTAACATTTAGATTTACATTTACATTTACATTTAGTCATTTAGCAGACGCTTTTATCCAAAGCGACTTACAACTGAGGACTAAACCAAGCGAGTCATCGTGAAGAGGCAAAAGCAACGCAAGAAGTGCTCAAAATACAAAGTTCAGACATAGCTCGGAGAAGCATAAGCCAGACAAGCGAGGATTTAAAGGAAAGGAATTTTTTTTTTTTTTTTTTTATTAAGTTAAGTGCTCCCGGAAGAGATGAGTTTTCAGTTGTCTTTTGAATGTTGTCAGGGATTCTGCATTCCGGATGAGGGTGGGGAGATCATTCCACCAGCATGGAACCGTGAATGAGAATGTTCTGGAGAGTGATTTTGTGCCCCGCTGTGATGGTACCACGAGCCGTCGCTCATTGACCGATCGTAGGCTTCTGGTAGGGATGTAGACTTGTAGTAGTGAGTGGAAGTAGGAGGGAGCTGAACCTGTGGTCAATCTGTAAACAAGCGTCAAAGCCTTGAACTTGATGCGAGCAGCGAGCTGTAGCCAGTGCAGAGAGATGAGCAGAGGAGTGACGTGGGCCCTTTTGGGCTCGTTGAAGACCAGACGAGCTGCAGCATTCTGGATCATTTGTAGAGGTTTAGTTGCACATGATGGAAGTCCAGCCAGAAGAGCATTGCAGTAATCAAGCCTAGAAATGACCAGGGCCTGGACGAGAAGTTGTGTTGCATGCTCAGTTAGGAAAGGCCTGATCTTCCTGATGTTGTGCATAGCAAACCTGCATGATCGAGCTGTCTTAGTAATGTGGTCTGTGAAGGTCAGCTGATCATCAAAGATTACTCCAAGATTTCTGACCGACCTTGATGGGGTGATTGAGGATGAATCTACCTGGATAGTGAGGTCGTGCTGTAGAGACGGATTGGCAGGGAGGATGAGAAGCTCAGTCTTTGCCAGGTTGAGCTGCAGGTGATGTTCCTTCATCCATGCCGAGATGTCCGCCAGACAGCTTGAGATCCGTACAGCTACTGTGGGATCATCTGGTTGAAATGAGAGGTAGAGCTGGGTGTCATCAGCATAGCAATGGTAAGAGAAACCATGTGCCTGTATGATAGGTCCCAGTGATGAGATTTCCTTCGCATCATACATTGTTCACTTATTTTACTTAATTTTAATAACATTCATTTATCGCTTGTCATCCATAACATGACGCTAATTATCGGCTTATCAGCATCTTCTAGAAATGTAATGTCTGTGCATTCCCAAACATTATTTATTCCATCAAGAAATGCACATCAAAAAAGTCAAGTCAAAAAGTTGAAGTCTTCAACTTCACACTGTCACTCCAAGACATAACGCATCTTACACCGATTATTAGCAAACATGAAGTTCATCAGATATTTTGTTTGCGCACTATAATCCAAAAGTAAATTATAAAAGATCCACAGTGGCAGTGAATATTTTGTTCTCTTGAACACATGGGATTGAAATGCAGCTTTATTCACAAACTGATTTTGGGATTTCAGCGTTGAGTTCTTCACTGGCAAGCACCACTCAACCAGTGAAAACCAGTGTATCTTTTGGATTATGTAGCTATGAAGTAATAACAGAAAGTCATTCATGATTATGCTTGATCGGTCTCTCTTTAAGGCTCACCTCTGCCATAGATACTTTCTTTTATACTAAACAAAAGCACTCTTGGTAGCACTACAAATGTGTGAATGTATGTGTTTAGACTAGAATTCCTTCATGAATGTAATATTGTGGAAGAGTCCGTTTGGGGATTCTAGGTCAGGAAACTGCGTCTAGATGTTTCAGTATAAAGCAGGAAACAGGGATTTGGGAAGCACTTGTCTGTACAGAATGATGATTTTATGGTTTTAATGTTTAACCTTTTATTTCTTTCTGATTCGTCAGCTTGAGGGAATGATGTTTTCCAGTTGAGTCTCAAGAGGCGTCGCACAAACCACAAACTGCTACACAACAACAGATTCTCGCACCGGTCTGCAGCGAGGTTTACATACATAACAGATGGATTGATCATCCTCTGGCTATTCTCCTGGTGAGAAATTTAGAGGGGAAAGCAGCAGATGAATTGTATATTAATGATTTTTTTTTGCACCCATAGTGCTCCAGAAGCCCGGGGCATTATGCAGCTATTTAGCAGTGATTGATGAGTTTGTCGTTCAGCCTCAGAAAAGAGCGATCAAGCTGTTATTTGCGTTTTCTATGTAATCTGGCCTTGATAAGTTTGTATGGCGATAACATTTCCCTGGAGAGTCGGAACATATTGCGTGAACAACATGGAGCAATTCATTATTCCTCTACCAAGTCAAATCATTCTTATAAAGTTGCTCCAAATGACATTTTCTTAGTTGAGAGAAAAAAAGAAAAGGAGGGATTAAACAATGAAGTATGTTTCTATGAACCAGTAACATTTAAGGAGACTTAGTATGCTATTTATCTTTCCTTTAGTGTGTAATAGCTGTTTGTGCATGTAAGAAATCTGTGAAGTTACAAAGCAAAAAGTCCACGGCAAAAGTTCTGAATTTCTACAACAGAAAATACCTGCCTGAAACCCCTCATCTGTAGTCCTGCCATTATTTCAGTACCGTCACTATATAACACATTTGCATATCTGCTGGCTTCTTTGGCTAGCTGTCAAACAAAGGTAGTTATGAGGCCAAGAAGAGTTTATTACTCTTATTTTTAACACTATTCCACAGCAGTGCAACCACAACCTTCTGTCTAACGAATGCTTTCTGAATTGTGCAGTTAACCAGTAGCACCTCATTGCAGTACACGAGATCCAGGGGGCGGAGTTGGATCCAGATCTAAGGGGTGGAGATGGGTAGGATTAGGGGTGGGGTTAGGGATCAGGGGGCGGAGATGGGTAGGTTTAGGTATATGTAAGGTGGGAGATCCAGATCCAACTCATCCCCCTGGATTTCGTGTTCTGCAGTGAGGACCAACTCCAGTTAACGGACATACAGTTTTTAGTGTGCTGTAGAGAAATTACGCAGTTATAACATCACTCCTGAAATGTAAGTGAGGAAAAAAATTAAAAATTTAACACTGTGCAAGATCCTGCACAAGTCGTCCTTGCGATGGTGGTTCGGGTCAATCAGCTTGTTCTTCCTGACTGTCAATATCGGACCTGGGCTCGAACTAATAGGTAGGAGGTAAACCAATCACAACAGACTGTGGCCGGCTGACCAATCAGAGCAGACTGCGCATTTCAGAAGGCGGTTTACTAAGAAACTAAGGGTACGTTTACACAACAATGATATGCTTAAAACGGAGAAGTTTTTCCTTTTAGTTTTCCGACATTTCCGACGTTATCAGACGACACCATGGTCAAAACGATCCCCATTCACACGAACCCGCGAAAATGACTTAAGCGCTGTATTTTCCTGCCAGGCCATTAGATGGCGATGAAACACTATAGACTGAACACGTGATACGCTTGAGAATGACGTAATCGTCTTCAGAGATTCGCGTTTTTGTTGTTTACAACAGAGACTGTTTTCAAAAACTTGCATTTTGAATCCCGTTTCCTATATGCGTTTTCAGGCACCCGAAACGCCGGTGTCGTGTAAACAGCCTCTTAACCCTTGTGTTATGTTGCGGGTCAATTTGACCCGTTTCGATTTTCAAGTTGTTGGAAATACTGGTTAACCTTTGTTTTTTTTTCTTGATATTTTGTGACTTTTTCTCATTTATCATGATGAACATGCATGCAAAGTTTCAACATGCTGATGTGTTTTGATATATACAAACAAAATTACTGTTACGTTTGTGATGTTCGCGGGTCAATTTGACCCTCATAGACAGCCATTCAAAAGCAACTGTACAGACACAAAATAAAAACATTTATTTTCTGTATGTCAGGGCACTTCAACTCCAGTTCTAAAGTGCAAGTGTATCTAAAAGTGCTCTAACCCTAACCAAACACACTTGAAAAAGCTAAAATTACAGTGTTCAGAATTATTTGCAAATTACAGATGAAAATCTTTGTCAGACACAGATAGTAAAATAAGCTCTCATTTCAATATTCAAAATATCTAAAATACCTAGCTTTTAACCAAAACTTTTATGTAGGATTTTCAAAGGCAGCTTCACAGAGCCAAACAATAAATAAAAAAACATTTATTTGATGTATGTTTTTGTTATGTTTGGTTTCTCACTTCCCAGTGAGTGAATAATGAAACTAGGAAAATAGGTCTTAGGAAACTAGGGAAAGTTAACTTAGGAAAATGAAAAAATGTCATTATACAGCATTTTTTTTTGTTCAGTTACGATGTTCAAAGCATAAAATGTATTAAAAAAAATTTTAAAAAAAAGGGAAAAAAAAGATATGCAAAAAAAAATCAGTATACTGTTTATCTTCCAATTTTGTCAAAACAAAACTGTTTTAAAAAATGTTTTAAAAACATTTTCATAAATCATATTTTCAGATATAATGTTTTTGTAATGTTTGACAAATGTTGATATTAAAAGTTTACAGTTTGTATCTAAATCTTTGTTGTTTTTCATAGTGTGATTTTTGAGGAATTGTATTGAATCCAATTAGGGTCAATTTGACCCGGTCCATAAGGGGAGTACACAGAAATCGCAGAGCGTTTAGACAGAGGGTGAAAATAGGTTCTACAACAAAGCAAATTATAAGAAAAATTATGTTTTTGTAACATTAAATCATGTAAAGGTATTATAGACCCCTAGAATAATTATGAACCTGTAAATGGGAATAATAAGGGCCCTTTAAATATAATCCTTAGGACTCAAAGCAGTGCAGGTTTAATCAAACCACAGCTGCAAAGGAAAATGATTTCTTACATCAATTTATCCTTTAGTTTCCCCACCGGACTCAAATCACAGCGATCCGAGAACAAGCTGACACTTTCTGCTAGCTTAAACTAAAGTGGTATTCCAAGAGGAATTTGCTGGTTTTTCAACACATTCCCACATTGACTAATAGCACAGCTTCACGGCTATGATGGATGTTGTTGACAGCTCTCATCAGCGCTTGTGACATGACAGATTGAAATATTGCACAATAGTTTAGTCCCAAACACACATGACAGCCCATTGTGTGAGACTTTCTAAGCCCTATAGTACAGATAGAGCATTATCATTCTTTTTTTAATGCATATGCAGATCCCCGCTGGGACTCCATAGTAATTGAGGATCAGTCTTGTTGCTGAAGGATAAGCAAGAATGTGGGAGATGAATGGAGAACGTTTGTGACAGCATCTCCTTGATCTGCGAGCTTTAATGACTTCTCCTGATATCTGCCAGCTATTAAAGATATGGACGCACTTTCTTTAGAGCTATTATGGAGGTCAGGGGTTTAAAGAGAGGACTGAGTGGTGAATCGCAAAGGATAATAAACCCTATAGAGGGACAATGGACTTTGTTATCAAGTCTAATCATATTGAATTAATCACTTTTAAATTGAACCGAGTCTTCAGGGTTAATTGCACAAAACGTGTCTCTTTATACTTCTGGTTAAAAGCTGTGGCTGCCAGAAGATCACTGCAAAAATATGGTGACTGTGTAAAATTTACAGTTCATAACCATAATTTCATTTATTTATACAAAGTTAATATTGAAGTCTCCTTGAACTACAGCTTTATACTGTAGTTCAAGTACTGTATACTGTACTGTAGTAAACTAAATGGTGGTATTACATTTCTTGAGCAAAAGCTAATGAACTTGTACACTAATAAAAACGCATGGCATTAAAATAAAGCGTAAGCAACAACTAAAAACTTCATAATGTGCTTAACTGATGATACTATTTAAATAAAATATAAATAAATGCAATGCCAATTTTACTTTATTTTACTGTAAATTAGGTTAAGA
The DNA here is from genome assembly GCA_029959095.1 of Rhinichthys osculus. NCBI lineage: Eukaryota > Metazoa > Chordata > Actinopteri > Cypriniformes > Leuciscidae > Rhinichthys > Rhinichthys osculus. Next base: position 32,650,897 of record JARWKJ010000007.1, on the reverse strand, counting down.
TGACTCGTATTTCATTTTACTAAAACAATTACTCAAGGTGATTTCAGTTAATGTCTATTATCTTGTTAAATGTAATATGTATTTTCACCATACATTGTTGTAATTCACAATTTTTATGTAAAAAAAACTGTAAAATTACAGCATGTATTATGTTAAATCAAATGTAGCATAAGTTTTCACATAAGAAATGTTTGTTTAACTGTAAGTTACCATAACTTACAGTCAACTAGTTTTTACCAGCATGTTTTAATTTATACTTTGATTAACATATATTTTACTGTAGAATATAAAAAAGTAAAAATTCTGAATGACTATATACTGATATCATGTATATGTACATATATACAGCAGTTAAAACTTAAAGGTAATATTAGATACAGTTAACCAGTTAATTTAGAAAAAAAAAATTAAAAGTCTGAAAATTACAAACAATTGTTATAATGGATAATGTATTATACCTTTCTGCAATAGTGCCTAAGTTGTGATGATCGATAAACAGCTGTTTGGTCTGTGGTTATGCTTGAACGTGGGGTGTGATATCAGGATTTGGCATTCAACTCATGCGACACAAATGTGCAACCAATGAAAGAAGTGCTATCCGCTCAACAGCCCATGGAGAAATGAGGCATAATTCAGAGCATTATCAACACAAGGTTAGAGTCTCACTAGCTCAGCAGAAGCCCAAGATCATTATCATTATCTGATAAAGAGCAGAGAAGTTAATGACTGGCAAAGCGTGAGCGTATTCGTGTCTTTTAAATGGAGATGATAGGATGTCTCTAATGACTGTGTGTCATTATGGGTAGCGTCATGTGCCTTTTAAAGCTGCGTCTGTTATGATTGTTACACACTTTAACCGATTTAATCCCAGCAAAACGTCAAATACACTCTGCATGTGAATAGAATATAAAATAGAATCACCCTAAAAAGCCTCAGCAACATTTGGTTCTTGAAGCATCTCATGGTGTCGTATACATTCTTGTTGTGTGTTTGTGAACTTTTCAAATCTATCTTTCAACTCTGCAAAGGTTTTGATCGGCACACTGGCCTTATGTTAAAGAAACCCCCCTTCATATAATTAGAAGTATTGGGACATATTGATTTGGACAGGATTGGGATCTCTTCAGTTCTTACTAGCCTGGATTTGGCACACAAACCCGCCTCCCCTCACTCACTCGTTTAATTCACTCCGGATTAATATTGTTGGTGTTACAGGGGTTGAATTTCAGCGTGGGATTGCGTGTATTGTGCATAATTTTACTCATTCCCGCAGAATTTGTGCTTGGAAATTTAGCACTTTTTCACTGATTATTGCGGTTCAACAGTCAAATACACACAAAATAATGACAAAATGCTGTTCTTGGCGAGTATTCATGTAAATATAGTCGTTTATGTTTTAAGTGAACGTAAACAGTTGAGAAAGAAAACGCATGTGCAACAGTATTATGGATCAGTGTGTCAAGTCTTAAAGTGACAGCAGCCTAATATTCCTGCTGCCAAATTATGTGATAATATTAAAATATATATATTGCCGTTTTCCCCCATTACATTGATGTCAAAATTGTGGCCAGTGAAAATGCAGAGATGTAATTAATTAAGAAGATCATCAAACCTGAGGCTGGTCGTTCTGTGCAGTTCGTGGCCGAACTATCCACGTTGATTTAATCCTTTTTTTTTTTTTTACATCAGATGGGATGCCAGCAGTAGCTGAACCAACTGTTATTTTACTCAGAAAGTTGGCAGAAAGGTGTAAATCCATAATGAAGGTGCACCAGGCAGTGCAGCAATAGATTTAGCCTCAGTTATTAAGGTCATAATACACACAGAGAAGCATTATGAAAAATAAAAAATACTGCAATTTCAGACATCCCTCAAACAGTCTAGACAGCATCCGATTTCTCAGAGGGGATCTGAGTTTGTTGAACAGCTAGGTGGGTAACTTGCTTCGTACTTTTTACAGAATTTGTGTGATGCAAAAAAAAAAAAAGGATTAAAAACACAAATTTACCAGACCTCCTCCTCAAGGAAAACAATTTACCTACATTATAGCCGTTTAATTCTGTTCTGTGTTGTACAGCTACTGCAATCCCATAGCCAGACTCTTGTTTATCAGCAAATTATGAAAAAATACAGCAACCTGAAAAGGGACGTTTGACAGAAGTAAACGATTTGTTTTATATATCTGTATGGTGGTCTAGCATGATTTATTCTGCAGAACACAAAAGAAGATCTTGTTTTTTGTCCAACTATTTGTACAAACAATGACAACACTGGGTCACTTTCATTGTATTTTGCTGCACTATAGAGCACTGCATTGATGACGTAATTTTGTAGGCCAACCCCTAAGTTTGCATCACCCTGGTTCCCTCGACAAAAAAACAGTTGAGAAAAAAACGACAAGACAAGTAAAAGCAGGGGGTATTACTGCTGTATTTTATGGCGTAGAATATAACGTGAATTGCATAACGTGAACTCTTAAAAAAACCCAAAAAACATTGACTTCAGACGTATAGAAACCTAAGTGCTAAAATGCTAACTTGTTTTCAGGTTTCTCTTCTCTGCAACACTCTATGGCTAAATCAAGTAGCTTAAAATTGTAACATTGTAGAATGAATGCACTTTAGTGTTAACTACATAAATATATATTAATAACATGTTTTTGATATTAAAATATGCTATTCTGGGTGTTTCTGGGTCAGTGAGACTTGCATGTTCTTATAAAATGTCATCGTCTACTTCAGAAAAGTGCTCTTTCAAGTACTCCCATGATTCATGCTTGAATCTTCTCCTCCTTTTCCCCCGCCAGAACACCCTCCCCCCTTTCAAAGCACTTGTTCTTGCAATCCTAACCCCTCCTCGCACTTTTACCATGATTGCCCCTTCTGCAGCGCATCTCTCCTTTCTATACCCTCACCATGCTCTACTTGAGAGGAGCTTTTTATCATTGCAGCCCATCTCTGGTTTATAAGCCCGGGTACGGATGATAATTCCTCCCTGAGGGCTTGTTTTAAAGAATTGCGGATGTCTGCGGCCGGACCTAATCTGTGCTCGCAAACAACACGAAGTGTTTGCTGGGAAGCACCTTTTGTATTCAGGGCAAAGCAATCATCCCACCAGGGAGCGTCTTCGTCTCATCTCAATTCTGACAGTGTCTCTTGGATATTTTTTTTTTAACTCGCTTTACTGCTCTCTCTCTCTCTCTCTCTCTCTCTCTCTCTCTCTCTCTCTTTCTCTCTCTCTCTCTCTCTCTCCATCTTTCCCTTTTCCATTCAGTCATATTACCAAAGATCTCTGTGTTTCTTTCCCTGCTGAGGATGCGATGAGCCCTCAGTATGAAGTCAGAGAAGCCTCTGCGGCTCACAGATTAAGTTGGAGGATGAAGATGAATCTGTTGGCTTTACCTTTCACAAACACACAGATGATCCTGGAAGGGTTACATCCAAATGTCCTTGACAAACGTCTCTCTCCTGTAATGCTTTTGTGTAATTTTATAGGCTATGCTAATTGAATACTGTGTTGTCAGGGACTAAATCAGGGGTGTCCAAACTCGATTTATGGAGAGCCACTGTCCTGCAGAGTTTAGCTCTAACTTGCTTCAACACACATGTCTGGAAGTTTCTAGTTTGCCTGATTAGTTGTTTCAGGGGTGTTTAATTGGGGTTGGAGCTGAACTCTGCAGGACAGTGGCCCTCAAGGAGCAGGATTGGACACCCCATGGCTTAAACTGTTGTAGGTTGTGTAATGATACTTCTACTCTACTGTAATGGTGACTGATTTTAGTTGCTGTTAGTTGCTGGTTAGCAACAGCATCCTTGATTTCATTCATCCTTGATTGCGTCACCTTGATTTCACTCATAGTAATAACATAGAAATATATATATATCACATTCAATACAGACGGCTAACTTAATTAACTGATTTATCATTTCTTTTGCTGGGGCTCTGCAGGTTAACTTTGAAATTCTCAAATTACAAGCACACAATAATAATAAATTATTGCTAAAAAAGTGCATTATCCATCGACCAGATGGCATGTGTTGAAACGTACACACCGCGAATAATCATCCAAGAGGACATTATTATAATAGGTTATCAATAATATCTAGGTGCAGACAGAATCTTTGACCTTGCATTTTAAATGCAATTTCGCGGAAGAATGGAGGAATGGAATCTGCAAAGGATTGGATTTAAATCTGGTAAAAAAATAATAATAATAATAATAATGAAAACAGAGCTGAGAGTGTAAGTCTCCTATTGCCAGCTGAAACCACAATAAGATTATCTTAAATATTTAATAAATGAAATGTCAGGAGTAGGGGGTAGTATTTTTTGAAGTTCAGACACTTCTCCATTTTCCAGGTCTGCAATATCTGCAGATTGTCTTGCCTGAGTGCAGAATCTGTGTGGGTCTTCTCATAACCTGCAAAAAAAACACAAAAAAACAGCAAGGCTTATTGGAACAATGGTCCTCTACCTACATTTTTGTAAAACTCCAAACAATGTACCTATACATACAAATCACTGCAGATTCCAATTGAAATTAACACTAGTGGCAGTAAAACACCAACAATTGTATTCCTTTTCACACAAATTATGATTAGAGGGGCAGATTATCAATTTAAAAAAATTCAAAAGACCTCAAAAACACGTTTACCAGTAGATCATTTTGTAAACTAATACATTTTAACATTTGCATCTAGGCATGTGCCGGTATCAAATTTTCATGCTGCGGTTAATTGATTGAGCTTTTATCACGGTATACGGTATTATCACGATATTTTAATTGCTCAAGAGAAACAGATGGATTGTGGGTATCTAAAAAATGTGTAATTGTGATTTTCAAAACATATGGTAACTAAACAATTTTATTAAGTTTAGTGAGAACATGTTACAATGTTTACATGGTACATTGACTGGTAGGCTACTGTTTGTATTATTAATTAAATTCTTGGATATGATTTCAATCTTAATTCAATATTGACTCATTTGGATAAATATTAGGTAGGCTACAGTCTGCATGTTAATTTTTCTCAAGAAAAAAAAAATCTCACATAATGCTGTAAACATACAGAGAGAAATGAAATACAATGCGGTTTTTATTATAATAACAATTAAGTAATGACAAGTAAACATATAATAAATATGTAATATAGTGCACATATTTAGCAAAATACTCCTCGCTGTACTGTATCTTTAAATAAAAAGTAACAGATGATCGGTTTAGGCGCAGCGATCTGTCACAATGGACAGAGCTGAATGGTTGTTGTTTTTTTATATCAAATGTAACCTGCTCTGTCTAGTCTGTCGGTGTCAGTCTCCTCTTTGCTCCGCGATTTTTCTCTGCGTGAGAGTGTGTGAAAAGTGTCAATTGCGTAAAGCGCCTTTCAGACAGGATGCGGAATGCGCTGCGCTGGCCGCTGGGCTCAACGTTGCCCTTCAGATACAACGCGATTTGCTATTTTGCAAATAAAAAGTTGAACTATTTTGAACTTTGACCCAGGCATTCTTTGGTCGACGCAGCAACAAAACGTCCCCGCGCGTGTTCCGCGTCCTGTCTGAAAGGCGCTTGAGTCTCACGCTGAATGCGTGAGAGTTGCAGCCCTGCAATCGTCGGCAGCGTTCCTCCTTCCGCCATGCTTCTACTCCATGTGAGGATTGTTTACATTAGACTAGAGTGCGCACTGCGCCGCATGCACACAGTGCTTATACATGTGGGGATTGTTTACATCAGAGTGCGCACGTGTTTTGCGCAGCATATACGCAGTGTTTAAGCGGTTGATGGAAAATAAGCTAATGCGCATTCTAAAAGTCTAAATTAGAATCTATTATTTTTCACGGTATTTTGAAGTGCCCGCGATAACGATATCGTGCATATTCATTACCGCGATTTATCGCATTACCGAATACCGGCACATGTCTATTTGCATCACATAACCAGCTCCATATGTGTGGCTTTTCTAAACTTGCTTGGTAGCTCACATGCGACAGCATTGCATAGCAGTATTCAGTTGCTTTCGATCTTATTTAACAAATCGTATCCCAGTTTGTACGCTTGGGTAATTACAAATCTGAAACCCTGCCTGTTCAACAGGGAGTTCCTCAGGGTTCAGTGTTGGGTCCAATTTTATTTAACATTTACATGTTTCGACTTGGGCAGATCATCAGGAAATATGGTCTTGGGTATCACTGCTACGCGGATGATACACAGATTTACATCACCACTAGTCCTGATGTCCAATGCTCATTAATAGCTTTGCGTAGTTGTCTAGCAGAGATCAGTATATGGATGCAGAATAATTTCCTGAAGCTGAACGGCTCCAAAACGGAATTGATGCAGATTGGCACAGTGGCGGCTACTCGTAAGGCCGAGCAGATTAGTTTGATTGTTGACTCTAGCATGGTAATTCCCACTTCACAGGTGCACCACTTCTTGGTGTGATTTTTGATCCACAGTTAACATTTGAAGCACATATAAAACACATCTCTAAAACTGCTTTTTACCATCTGAGAAACGTTTCTCGACTCAGACCTTTTTTCTCTTTTGCAGACACAGAAAGGCTTATACATGCTTTCATTACAACCTTGTTCTCTGGCCTTCCAGCTAAATTTCTGAGCAGGCTACAGTACATTCAAAAGTCTGCCGCCTTTTTCTCGTACTTCTCCTCGTGGACACATTACACCAGTGCTTTCACAGTTGCACTGGCTTCCCATAAATGCGCGAATCAATTTTAAAATTCTTATTTTAACATACAAGGCACTATATGGGACTGCACCAGAGTATCTTTGTGATCTCATTAGCCCTTATACTCCATCACGTACTCTCCGTTCTGCTAACTCTCTGCTACTGCACCAGCCTTCATGTAAGCTCAAGACCATGGGGGAAAGAGTCTTTTCATACAAAGCCCCCAAGCTATGGAATGTGCTTCCTCTTACCATCAGAAATGCACCAACACTGGGACACTTTAAAGTTAAAAGTTAAAAGTTGGTTAAGACATATTTATTTAAGGCTTTGGGTTTAAGAAAAGCGCATTACAAATAAAATGTATTAGTATTATTATTATAAACCAACCAATGTAATAAAACACGGTAACACTCTATTTTGATGGTCTCTTTTGAACATAGTTACATAGACTACTAAGTTACTTTGCAACTACATGTCAACTAACTCTCATTAGAGTATTAGTAGTGTGCCTAATATCTGCTAACTATTTATTGTGATGCTCCCCAAGGGTTATTCTAACCCTACCAGCAGGGCTGGACTGGGACAAAAAATCGGCCCGGGCATTTTGGCCCAGACTGGCCCACTATATAACACAACTGAACTTTGCACGCCCTTGAATATGTATACCAACTCGTATTAAAACCACTAATGTCATAAGTGAATAGGAGTGAGTAAGAGTTAACCGATGAAATAACTACTAATGCTGGGTACACACCAAAAGATTTTTTACATCTTATAAGATTTTCAAAATGTGATAGACCACAAACATGATGACAAAAAATCCTAGATTTAAGCGTTTTGCTCCTATAGTGTGTGGTGTGCCATGATGTGACAAAGACAGCACACCACACACGAACAGATTTTCAACCAGAGTCTCGACTGTGAACAAAGGAAATCTCACAAAATCTCACGAGACTTCAGAATAAGCTTGGCGGACGATATGCAGGAAGAAATTGTGATGATAGTGTTTGGAATGATTTTCACAGAAAAACATTTGTGCTGTTGCCACAAATCAACAAGCTGATCCTCCATCTCTGCTGTCCACATCAATGTAACTTTTTGCAACGCCATGACCGTGTTTGTTATGCTTCCGTCTTCCATCATCTCGCTTTCTGATTGGATATTGTTTCGTTTCACGTGATAATCTCCAGAGCGTGCGCACGTTTGTCATCGGGGTTCCCCCCACACATCAGGATTTCTGATCGTAAATATTCAACATGTTGAATATTTACGATTTGCGATCGGGGCGGCTCCGACGTTCTTCCGAGCAGGTTCGGACACTCTTAACACACCTCACACCAAGGGAAAATCTGATAAGATAATCTGTAGAACCATTAAGATAATCGGGACATAGCTAGGATTGTCGGAAGGGGGAAAATCGGCCCAAAATCAGCCCGATTATCTTTTAATGTGTACCCAGCATAAGTTGAACTATACTCCACAGTGATGAATCCTAAAGAAAGCTATAAGCTGGGATAGCAATACTGGTTTTTCCCACAGGATTTTGTGAAATCTGTGGTGAGTGCACCTCTGCCCCGCTAGGGGGGTTCGGTGGCTTGCTCCCCTGTAAGAAAATGTTGTGCTTTTTAATGTTAAATTCATCAATCTGGTGCACTTTGAGAGTTAAAAATAAAGAGCTTGAACAGATATTCAGTGTGCAAATTAAACAAAGAAAAACTCAAAACTCTTTTAGTTGTGATATAGTGTCTGTCTACATTACACTACTACATAATAATAGTTATAATATTAATCCCATGGCAGTAATAGCCAAATGTTGTAAAACAAATGCACTGAAAAATAAAAGCAACTTTCAGAATTAGTTTCGTACTAATTTCTATACAGAGATAAGCCAACACAGTCTCATGAAAGTGCGTATCTATACCACGAATGTCATTTCTCGTGCCATTTATACGCCAAAAATGGTTTTTGCGTGCATATGCTACGCACTGAAAACCCCTTGGGTAGGTTTAGGGGGGAGGGGGGTGGGGAGTGCGTGCGTATTACACGCCATAAAGTGCGTATCATATGCACGCGAAAACTGCGTATCATATAGACGCAAAAAAACATTTTTGGCGTATAAATGGCACGAGAAATGACATTCGTGGTATAGATACGCACTTTCATGAGATCGGGCTCGATAAGCACATGATCTTTTATTTTGAAGGAAACGGCATCGAGCTTTTATTTTGAAGAAAAACATGGTTTACAATCGTCTCATTACAATTCTAATAAAATGCGTAATCGTCAAATATGCAGATGTGTAAATAATGCGTAACTGGGTAGTGGGTTCCAGTAAGTGTTGTGACAGTAGCCTAGTTCTGTTTACCACTGTTCTCTACACTCACTCATCTCTCTCCTTATCCTCCTCACTGTCCTCATCAGATACTTGAAGGGCCTTTGAGGTTTCTTTTTTCACGCTATTTCTCTGCACATTCCTTGCGTTTCTTCTCCATCGCTCTGACTATTTTGACAGATACACACTGACATTGCTCGCTCACTCAGAGCTCAAAGGGGGAGGTGTTTAAAGATGTGATTGGACCAGCCCAGTGTCAATCAAGAAAATAACCAATGGGCCGCTGATCTACGCGTTTCATCATGCGCCGGTCTGTGAGAAAAAGAAAAACCTACGCGGACTTTTTTGTCCAATGCATTACACCGGCACAAAGATTTCAGAGCCGCCAATTAAACAAAACTAAACGCAATGGGCCGCCGATGTACGAGTTTTATGGTCCGTTCAGAAAAATAAATAAAAATAAATTAAGTATGAGATGTATCGGCCCACAAAGCACGTCGGCCCACCGGGCAAATGCCTGGTATGCCCGATGGCCAGTCCAGCCCTGCCTACCAGTCTACTAATACTCTACTGACACTCTAATGAGAGTTACTAGACATGTAGGTACAACATTCATAGTCAACAGACTGTGTTAAAGCGACCATCAAAATAAAGTGAAAGCTAAAACATTGGCAGATTCATGGTAATCTGTTTCGGATAAAACTGTACATGCTTGTAGCGCCGCTCACTGGATATTTCACTTTGAAAGTCGCTAAACTTGGTTGGCAGAAAACACAGACCAGTGAAGATTTAAGAAGAATCCCCTCTGACAATAGCAGCATTCAGTAGACAATAATAATATTCAGGGTTTTTTTACAACAAAAACAACTTTGTCAGAAAATCTCACAGCCAGAAAAGTCATTTAGAGATTAATGTTCTGTGCAGTTCCATTACGAGTGTGTGTGGGGTGATGACTTGACTTGCTTCCTTCACACTTCTCTCGAACCATCACAGACGAGAACATCACTAGACGCTTCGGTACATTTCATTTTCGGGAAAGAGACGTGTACCCTCATCTACAGCAGTTTGGTTCTGTTTGAATCATAATAAAACTCCTCTGTCCTCCTCCCTTCCCCATTCTCTGGCCTCTGTGCTATTATTGGAAGCTCCAAATAATTGGGATAAACTTCTTTTTTTAGTGGCATTATAGAAAAAAGAGAAGCTTTTCTCTAATTAAGAGCATGCAGGAACATGCAGCTTGGACCTTCAGCAGGGTGATGATGGGACGCCAATGGGATTTGGCTAATTGCCGCTCGTTTTGTTACGGCCGGTGCGCCCCATCGCGTCTCCTTTGTTAGCTCCGTATATCATGTGCACCGTGGGCCGTTCGGGTCAGCAGAGCGATTTGCATAGAGTCAGCGATCTCAGCAGGGCCTTTAATCGATGATGCCCCAGAGCCACTTCCTCCCACAATGCAAATGCAGTTTTATTTCCTCTCCCTGGCCTGATTTGAAAGAGATATCTATTTTTTTTAATTCGAGATTTGCCTGCAGCATGTACACTGAGACTAATTACTCCCTCATTCCCTCCCTCCCTGTGTCTTTTCGCCTTTATTTTTAATTATCTTCATTGGGTTCCATGAAGCACTGACTAAACATCATGGAATCTCAATTAAGAAAGCTGTCTGAACAAAGAAAGCTTGCCAAACAGAAGCCTTGGGCAGATTATATTAGATATATTGTTGGGGTGTTAAAATAAACATGATATCAAAATTGACCCAACTTACTTACTTAATGTTTCTTTTCTTATCATGCACTATTCATCAACAAACATTCGGGTAAACTCATTCTCAATGGAAAATCTGGTCTCCATTGTTGACTTGTTGGCAGTGCTCGGACATATCTAGATTACTGATTAACCCTTAAATGAATGAATGTTTCGCCAATCATCATTACATAACGATGATTTCTTACACGGATGGATCTCAACCTGTCGCAATAATATAAAACTCTCCAGATATTAGAATAACAATCACAGGAGAATAAAATAAAGCGTTTTTTGTTACCTTTTGGAGCTTGGAAGGGTTCAGTTTGAGAAGATGTTTTACACCATCATCACTGTCCTCGTCAGAGCTCATTTCCCAGTACATTCAGCATCTGGTTCATATTCGCCATCTCAAACATATTCTCAAAACTATCATTTTCAACATCTTCAAAATCAATACAGTGACTCTACTCTGTCTGTGGTAACTCTGAGTGAAGTGCTACTTCATCATTGTGATGAAGTCATCATTGCACATTCATCATAGTGCAAACTTAATACATTTTGACATTTGCATCACATAATCAGCTCCATATGCACGGCTTTTCTGATGTGGTAAACTTGCTCAGTTGCTCACCTGGCACGTACGTCATTGCACTTGGGATGCGGAGCAATTGGGTACAAATCCTGTGAAACGCAAGTCACAAAAGAAATATAAAATGGCTTGGCTGCTTAAAGTCCCCCTGTAGTCAATAACTGTATCCCTTAAAACTCATTTTTGATCACCAAAATGACATATTTAAAAGTTTTTTCCTTGTAAAAAAAAATCGGCATGCCTTAAATAGCTTGAATGTAACTCTGCACACTTGCTTAAGTATACGCGTATCTATGAATATGCAAATTACCCCTTCCTCCACTTACTCACACTATATCAGAGATCTAGTCGTTGACGATATACACAATGGGTCTCATTCATGAAACATTCGTAAATATTCGAGTAAATATGAGAGTGATTTGCGCGTAAAGAGACCTTCCCGAAAACTCATCTCCTGATTCACAAATACTTCGTAAACGTCAGATGTGATAGTGAAATGTGTGTGTGTGTGTGTGTTAATGAATTCCAATCAGTCGTAAATGGGACGCGCGTGCACGCTCATTCTCAATTACCATAAATCCCGCCCATTAAATACGACTGACAACTATATATGGGCATAATATTATGACACCAAACGAAGGATTTCAACATGTCTTCTCAAAACGAATGAAAAAGAAAAATTTCTCAGATGCAGAAATCGACGTTTTATTATCAGAAGTTCATTCAAAACACCACATTTTATTTTCAAGCGTAGGCTACATAGTGGCGTATCAGGTACTAAAAAAAGGAAGCTTGGCAGCAGATGCAGTTAATGGAGTTTCATCTGTTAATCAAACAATCCCAGAAGTAAAAAGAAAAACCGTATGTAATTACTATATATAATATTTTTCAAAATGCTGTGTAAATATGTACCCGATTAAGGTGAATTAAAATGCAGCCTTAGTTATTAATGAGCAAAACGTTCGGATGTTAAGCTCACTATTTACGCGTGGCTGGGAGCAGGTGTAGATTTCTTGTGTACCAACTAACATTGGGAAAATACGAACATTTTAATGAATCCAAAAATTTACGCCAGAACCACTTTACACACGATTTACACAAAAATTCGTTCTGCTCGTGTTTCATGAATGAGACCCAATATCCGGATTGGTTACAAGCTGATTTGTGTCGTCAGAAACACCAACCATTTCAAACCGCGTTTTTGAGACTGTCTTTGGTTCACTGCAGTTTTAAGGAGAAAATACTCATCAATGGTGTTGACATGAATTTGCACATGGTTTATCTCTCTTAAATCATATTAAAAACACCACATAGACATATAAACAACATTAAAAACTTGATTTTCACCACAGGGGGGACTTTAAGCAAATGCGTTTTTCATTTACATTTGCTTTTGTTAACACTATTTGTTAGGTTCAGGGTAGGGTGTAGTTTAGAGGGTTCATTATTTTTTAAATGCAATAGCACATTAACCTTTTAGCCAATGGTCTGGTGGAGTGTGGTGTCAGGTCTGCAAAGCATCTCCTAGAAAAATGTGGACGTGATGGTTTGGACATTCATGCAGCCTTGCTCAACCTGCGCAAACACACCCAGGGATGGCATAACTTCTCCAGCGCAACGTTTACTGTCCCGACGCACCAGGTCTCTGATCCCCAGGGTCCCATCCCAGCTCACACCGAGAGTTGAGACTAATGTTCAGGCTGTTTTGTTCACACTCAGACAAAAAGGAAAGATAAGCCATGACAAATCTGCCAGATGCCTTTCGCCTCTGAAGCCTGGGCAGACGGTACGCATGCCCTCCACCCCAAAGAAAGAGGTAGAATATGTGTGTGTTACACATATTCATATACGTATGGGAGCTGGATGTCTGCAAATGGACATGGTGGGGTGTTCTGATGCTACGAGACATCACACATTAAACCAGTTCATCACAAAGTTTTCAAACGACTCCTCTGTTTTGTGCACATCTACAGACCACAAGCACAAAGCTCTTAAAGTCCCCCTGTGGTGAAAATCAAGCTTTTAGTGTTGTTTATATGACTATGTGGCGTTTTGGTAACACTTTACAATACGGGTGCACTAATATGCATTAATTCATGTTTAACTAATGCACAGATAATCATGAGTTAATGTATGACTCATGAAGAACTAAACCATTAATTAATTATTACTGCATCAGCAACTAATAAAGAGTCGATATGATTAATAGATTAAGTAATACATGAATTGCTATTAATTCAATGTGTCATTGTGTATTAATTCCTTAATAACATATTTTATTAACTAATAGTGTAAATTAATGTGTTAATTACCACAATTAGTCAAAGCTATGCACTTCAACTTCCAGTTGTCTGCTTTAATTAATCATTAGCTAATGATTTGCAAAGGTATCATTATGTTATGACTTTACTTGTTGAGGCACATTGTTATTAACTAGTCATTTAGTAATTGTAGTCATTTACACATGAATTTGCACTAACAATGAAGTAATTAATCATGTATTAATGCATATTAGTGTACCTGTATTATCTGGAAGTTGAAATACAAGGCTTTGGCTCATTCTGGTAATTAACATATTAATTAACACTATTAGTTAAAAAAAAAGAGTTATTAGGGAATTAATTCACAATTAAATATTTAATTAATAACAATTCATGTATGAACTAATACATTAACCATACAGACTCTTAATTAGTTCCTAATGTGGTAATCATTAATGAATAGCTTAGATAATCATTAGTTACACATTAATTCAGTATTATTTGTGCATTAGTTAAGCATGAATTAATGCTTATTAGTGCACCCGTATTGTAAAGTGTTACCGGTGTTTTTAATATGATTTAAGACAAACCATGTGCAAATCATCAATCAACACCATTGCTGAGTATTTTCTCCTTTAAACTGCAGTGAACCAAAGACAGTCTCAAAAACTAGGTTTGAAATCGCTGGTGTTTCTGACATCACAAACTACCTTGTAACCAATCAGGTCAACGAGTGGATCTCTGAGCTGGTGTGAGTGAGTGGAGGCGGGGCTAATTTGCATATTAATGGCTCCTCATATACTAAATGAAGCAAGGGTGTAGAGTTACATTCAAGCTATTTTAAAGGTGCAGTGTGGGATTTTTAGCGGCATCTAGTGGTGAGACTTGCAAATTGCAAACAGCATGTCACTCGCGGCCTATCCCTCGGTTTTCAAACTCGAATGAGAAGCTACGGTGGCCGACGTAAGACAAAATATGTCGTCGTCTGAGTCTGAGTCAGCAGCAGAGAGTAGTAAGTCAAGCAATGAGGTTTCTTTAGCGCTGTTTGTTTGCTTTCGGCTACGGTAGAAACATACCTTCAGACCTTCATAGAAGGGGATTCCCGCGTCTATGTAGATATAAATGTCTCATTAAGGTAATAAAAACATAACGGTTCATTAAGTAAGGTCTTTATACACCACTGAAAACATAGTTATGGATTTTAAATTGCATTTCTGTCAATAGATCCTCAGAAATATTACACAATGCACCTTACATAATATAATAATAGTAATCAGCTGATTGTCTCACGAACGTAACCAGCACATTCTCCCCACAAAGCAAACCCATAATACAGCGAGGGAGAAGAACCACATGAAACTATGCAACAATATATTTTTTCTAACAGGGTAGTAAAAGTTTAGCTGGCTAATATGAGCTGTTACTGTGGCTGAGCCTTGTTTAAACTCGACGCGTCCGCATATAGCCCAAAGGTGCGTGCGGCAAAAATGACGTGATTGTAACAGCGCGCGCGCCTCCGCATCCCCACTACACACAAAGGCTTTTTTCTCTGATTTTGGAAACTCGGTCGACTTAAAATGCTTCCAAGATCGACGGGTTGGTGATTCCTGTAACTGTTTTACGGTCAATGACAAGAGTAGCCTACTAATCAGCTGTCTCACGAACTTAACCAGCACATTTATCCCCACATAGCAAAGCCATAACACAGCGAGGGAGAAGAATTAAGTTACATGAAACAATCCAACTACATATTTACACCACTGACAAGGGAAAAGTCACTACTCACGGTGTTTATGACTAGCTTCTTCTAGCTTCCTGCGGCTTCTCTTTCAATGTAGTGACGAAACGCGCTCTGTAACGCTGTTTGTTCGCGTTCGGCTACGGTAGAAACATGACGTCACAATATGGCGACCTTCATAGAAGGGGATTCCCGCGCCTATGTAGATATAAATGCCTCATTCTAAGGTAATAAAAACATTACCGTTTATTAAGTAAGTTCTTTATACACCACTGAACACATAGTTATGGATGTCATATTGCATTTCTGTTAATAGATACTCAAATTTTTTACACATTGCACCTTTAAGGCATGAAGGAAAAAAACGTTTCAATGTGTCATTTTGGTGATCAAAGATGAGTTTACAGGGATATAATTATTAACTTCAGTGGGACTTTAAATAATTGAATAATTACATAAACCATAATTCACAAGCATATCTGATTGCCATGTGCTTAGATAACAGTGAAATATATAGTAAACATTTCTCTCATGATACAAGACAGCATTTACTTTTTAGCAAGAGCACATTTTGCCCCCAGCACTTCTAGAGATGCAATGACATTGCAAAAATGTCTACTCTTGTAGATTGCAGCTGCATTCGACATGATTTTTGAATTTGTATTAATGCTCCAAATAGCTAATGCTAATATTCAAGCAAATAACAAATGCTACATTTTTTTTTTTTTATTCTTGTAAAATTGTATCATAGCATAGCACTCTAGCACTCATAATCTTAGCTAAGCTTTCATAGAATTGCACAAAATGCTTCAATCCTCGAGTCGTCATGCCGGGGTAGCATTTATGTGTCATTTTGTAAGATTACTCTTGTCATCTGCTTCTCAGATGGCTATCAATCTGATAGTGACATTTTCCAGTGACATTTCCTCAAGCTTGATGGACAGAGCCTTGCTCTCTCGGCAATGTGCAATTCAGAGTGTGAAGTAAAAGCTGAAGCACTGCAGAAAACACTCTGGACACCGAGTCACTTCGTTCAAACTGCACACAAATCCTATTTTCGTTCCAAATCGATCTTTAGGATTGCCTCTCTACACTTTGTCATTTTGCAAGTGATGAAATCTGATCCGTTAGTTCAGACATTGTAATCAATATGTGTTGTATTTACAGTGGTTACTACAGTAATGATGTAAGCGTCAGCAGCATGCCAAGAAACGTTCTCGTAAAACTGCGGATAGCTGTCATTGTGGAAAGAGAAGATGGAAAATCATGACCCGCATGAGTCAATATGGATGACATATTATGCATCCATCTGTTTAAAACTGCTGACTCAGTCACTCGTTCACTTTATGGTGAATGTGGTACAAGTCATTTAAATGAAATTTGGACAAGCTCCAAATGACATCCCAAATGATCTGGAAATCTGAGACTGTTCAGACTGAGGTTACATCTACCTTAATCTGGATACATTTGAACAAAGCGTTTTCATTTCAAAACACTTTCTGTCTACACTTGCACTGTCAAGTGTTTTCAAAAAAGTTTCTTGTCCACACTGATGATAGCTTCACAGAGATTGTACAGAGAGACCAGACTTGATAACGTTTTCATGCTATTCTTCTGGCACTATCATTTCATACTATTAGCAAAACATCCCCACCACTTACTAGTGCGTTCAGGTCGCACCCAATCGCCATTTGCCTTTGTGTTTGCCCTCGTGTTTTTCCACAGGACAGCAATTTGGAGTATACATCTTCTGAAAACTTTGCAGAAATATAATATAAGGTTTGTACAGAGAAACATGGTAACGCTTTAGATTACAGCCCGGAAAGTACTGTGTATTTAAGAGGAATTTACAGTGTAACTTTCTGTAATTATAGTGTACCTATAAAGTACTTACATGTAAGTATAAGGGAACAATATGTAAAGTTTGGGGAATAAAGGGGTAACAACCAGGAGAAATAAACAAATATTTATACTGTAAGTATTATAGAACTAAGGGGTACTTATTCTACTATTATGATACAACAATCTTACATTTGGGAGCAATATAGCGAGAACATACACTGCGTACCTTTTTGTAATAATTGTGTACCAAGGCAATACATACTGTATAGGCTTTTTAAAAATGACAGGGTACATATCTATTTTTTTTTTTGATAGCAAAAGTGCAGATGTTTAAGTTTGGGCTAACATGTTTCAATGCAAGAAAAGCTAAGACTATTGCAATTTTTTTTTAATATACTGGGAAATATAACTGGTTTCATGTGGTTACAGGGTAAGTGGTGCTTGTATAATAAATAAAGGTTTCCGAGTCAGTGATATAAGATTGTGTATGCATTTTGTACCCTGTAACTACATGGAACAAGAGGGTAACAAGCACCACTTTAATTTACAGCCCGCAATGTCACACTTACCCTGTAACTACATGAAACAGTATCTTTCCCCAATATTTAAGCAAAAGATGCAATAGTTTTCGTTTTCAGTGCACTTTTGTTAAAAAGATTACTTTATAAATGCATAGATATGTACCCTGCAATTTTTAAAAAGCCTATACAGTCAGTATGCTGGTTCACCATTATTTCAAAAAGGTATGTTCTTGCTAAATTGCTCCCAAATGTAAGATTGTTATATCATAAAAGTAGAATAAGAACCCCTTAGTTCTATAATACTTACAGTATAAATATTTTTATATGTTACCCCTTTATTCCCCAAACTTAAAATATTGTTCCCTTATACTTATATTGTAAGTACGTTATAGGTAGACTATAATTACCGAAGGTTACGCTGTAAAATCGCTTTAATTACGCAGTACTTTCCGGGCTGTAATCTAAAGCGTTACCAGAAACATTTATCTTTAGCAACAATGTAAAAGCGAATAGCACTTATCAGGAACATGCCGCTACAGCCACATGTCTAAACATGCACCATCATTTTCAAAAACCTCCATTTTCAAGAAGACAAAATTATGTTTTATGAACAAATTTCGGATGGAGCATTTTTGATTTTCCAAAAAAAAGAGAAGAAGGTGGTTTTAAACAGATGGCAAACCATGTATATGTAACACTTTACAATAAGGTTTATTAGTTAACATTCTTAACTACCTTAGTTAATTAATTGGGTAACCTTATTGTAAAGTGTTACCCATGTATAAATGTGGTTTGGATCAGGTTTATATTAGTGCTGTCAAACGATTAAAATATTTAATCGTGATTAATCGCATTAATGTCATATTTAACTCGCGATTAATCGCAATTAATCGCACATTTTTATCTATTCTAAATGTCTCTTGATTTCTTTTTGTCCCATTCTTTTTTCTAATTTTAATGCTCTTATCAACATGGAAAAGTGGATCGGCTTGCTTTGTGCAAATGTTTTTTTTTTTTATTGAAAACAACATTGACAATACTGTGTTCAATTTCACACTAACATTCTCACTTGGAGCAAATAATCTCTCACACAATGTAACACTGTCCATCAATAAAAGGGTGAAAGAAATACTGAGAGGTACTGATATTGACGAGGGGGCGGAGAATTCGCATCAGCTGTGTGTGTGTGTGTGTGCTTGGCCATCAAGTGGTATTTCAGACTGGACGTGCTGCGATGATGATAGCTCAGTTCACAACGACAAAACACACAGATCACTTTGGTCTTGTCAATGGAACCATTTGGCAACTTTTTAAAAGTAAACTTTCCATTCAGAATCTTATTGGCATCCATTTCGGCGTCTCGCGCTCGTCATCCACTCAAAACGTAACGTTAACCTACTATTTGGCCGGCTCGCAAGCCTAAACAAGTGTGTGCGGCGTCGTGCCTGTTGTTTTGTTTCCGGTCTAGCTAGATCCGCTTGCGCTTTCAAAGTGTCCTTGTGCGGCGCAAGCCATTTAAATGAATGGGTTTCATAGCGCAGCGCCGCGCATGCCGCGTCCTCGCCGTCCTGTTGCAAAAGCATGTGAAAAAAACTACACAGTTTGCTAGGCCAAAAAGATCGCGCGATAAAAAAATGAACGCCGTTAAAATGGGTTTGCGTTAATGCCGTTAATAACGCGTTTAACTGACAGCCCTAGTTTATATTCAATGTGTTTTTGAGCTGTTTTGAATACAAAAACACATAGATTTGAGTGGATATGCCCAAATCGATTTTGTTGTTTTTGTTGTTTTCCAAGGCCAGCTTTAAATGCCCATATGTTAAGATTTGTCGGACAATGACTGCTGTTGTGTTCGTTTAACCCTCACTAATGCCACATCTGGATGGAACAGAACTTGAGTCTCCCGTGCAAGTATCGACGTTACCAGGACGTTTTTCAGCAGTTAAATGAAGGGTTTTGGGCGACACGGGAATCTCATGCGGCCTACGAGGATTGAACTCATTAAACATTATGTCAGTGGAGCTGCACCTGTGTCTTCTTTGACCTGCGGCTGAGTTTCATTACCTAAAGAGCAACGGATGCCAAGAGAAGACACATGCAAATGCTGCAGCATTGCCTGCAGAATACATGTCGCCGTTTGTTATTATTATTTCTCTCACAGCAGATGCCTTCATCCAGGACAAATTACGCAACGCATCTTTATTGATTTAAAGAGCGTGACAGAGGATGGGGAAGAGGAAATACACCGTAAATGCGACACTTCCTCGAGAAGCGATGATGGGGCGGTTATTCCTGAAACCCTTGATCCCCCAAGGATGGGGGTGTAGGGACTGTGCCCTTATCACTATAAGAATACCAATGGTGCTTTTATGTTGGCTGGGAATAATTCATGAAAGCTGTAGGGGATGGACAGACACGCAGTGTAAACGTATGTGGAATGAATGTGAAGCTGGACGGTTTTTAAAATGATTCAAGGTCTGGAGGAGATCTGAATTACCAACCGCTTCAATTATATCTGAACAACAAGATTTTGACACCCTAAAGAAAAATTGCAGTGCGATATGTCGACAATATGTTTTTTAAACTGGGACATTTTCCTCTGAATAGATCTTTTAAGTTGAAGAGCATCCTTTGATTCTCGGTGCACTCTTCCTGACCCATAACTGAGAGTACCAAATCAAGGTCTGGAGACTAAATGAAACTGTTGTTCCGTCATATACGGATGTTTCTTCACCAATGGACACTTTTGAGCCTTGTGGAAATGAACTGCTCGCTAAAATAAATCCTCTGAAAACACAGTTTAAACACTCTCACTCAAGATAATCTGTCTACTATCACCAAACATACAAAACCAGTTCACCCAAAAATTAAACATCCGTCATCGTCATTTACTCACCTTCATGTTGTTTCAAACATGACTTTCACTTTTGGATGAACTATCCCTTCAACATTCTTTCGCTCATGAAAGCTTGTAGTAGAGGCTTGTAGCAGCCTGTAACGTCTTGTTACATCTTTTTATCAACAAAAAAAGAGATATTTTTGTAAAGTTAAACTACATTTAGTCTTTTTTTTGCATGTTAATATAGTCGCAGTTATCATTTAATGACCTTAGGGCGTTTTCACACCTATTGATCGTTTGTTTTGTTCCGAAGCAGGGACTTAAAGGTATTGTAGGTAGGATTTTTTTTAAAAACTTTTTGCCAAATTTGTTTAAACTTTCTGTATATATCAATGCATAATTAAAATGTAAGTACTCTGGAAAAGAGAGTATAAAAATCGAGTGTCTGTAGGCCTCTCAGGGCTGTAATAAACACAGCTACTTATCTCCATTCACTTCCACCCCCTCCATTCTGGGCTCCTTCCAAAACCACGCCCCCAAAACACATGAACGCGCGATGCCGACAGCTCACAGCTGGAGGACGCGCTTACCAGCGCCGAGCGGAGAGGAGCAGTGCATGTAGTGACATCATGTCAGACTCACATGTAATAAAATACCTAACTTTATCATTATGAATATAAACAACTAACATGGCTGTTAGTACTCACTATCAAGCTAGCATATCGATACTGGTAAAGTTTAAAATATATTGAGTTTGATTCATTAACGAGCTAGTAACAAAAAGCAATGCTAAAAACAGGTTGCATTGATACACGTTTTCCCATTACAATCAGTTACACTGTGATGAAGGTGAATTTCGTGTAAGATTCATAACATATACACCGTGTTTTGCATGTAATTGTGTCTCTTACTAGTCTCTTACCCTCCTCGAGTCAAACGAGTGCGCGCATGTGGGCAGCGCATGTAGCAGCGGGGGTGTTGCCATGGTTGCGAGAGAGTGACAGTCGCCTAAGCCAATCCTTTGTTTCGTCCCGGAAGGAAATAATGAGCTGTGTTTAGTGCAGAATAAACGGTCTAGAGTCACTCGATTTTTATACTCTTTTTATCAGAGTACTTACATTTTAAGTATGCATTGATATATATAGAAAGTTTAAACAAATTTGGGAAAAAGTTTTTTAGACCAAAAACGACCTACCCTACCTTTAATGTGTTACAATGTTGCATTTTCTACTTGGCAAGTCAACCTTTCAAAGCGTACCAAAATGTGTTTATGCAAGTCACATGCGAGTACAACTGTCCTCTTATTGGTCAGAATGTCCTCTGCGTCATCCATCAAGATGATTGGCAAGTTCGCTCCATGAGCTTATTGTGGCTTTATTTGTAAGTGTCGAGAAACACGCAAATACTATACGAATGTAGACGTCATTCTCGCTGTCAAATGATATACTACATTCGTATTAATACTAACGCGCTCTCTCTGGATCTCCCAGAACTGATAGAGGTTAACAGTGTCAAGACGGATGCAGCTAGAGCAGGAATCAAGTGAAAAAAATCAAGGAAAAACAGTGTTTTTGCCTATATTGTTTTGCCTTCAGATTAAAAGTCTGGGTAAAACAGCTCTAAATTAAAGGCAATTGAGTTTAAAAAAAATGTAACCTTCATATAACAAACCGGGGGGAAAAAAGTGAATCTCTTCGTCTCAATAAAACTCAACCCCCTGAGCCATGAAGGTATAGTTGAAGAAACACCAATAAGGCATTGAGGTTGATCTTGTTTGCCTTGAACTGCTACACTGGTGATCCCATTTGCTTAGCTCCGAATACATTATTTAAATGACCACTGCATGTATTATAGACTCGGTATGAAATATTGAGTATGATTTTATGCTCGCATAAACAAATCTTTTCGCTCTCTCTTCCCCACAGCCTCTGAAGATGCACTGCAGGAGCTGCGCGCTCGTCACCAGCTCGGGTCATCTAACCGGCGGGGGTCGTGGAAAAGAGATCGATCAGGCGGAGTGCGTCATCCGAATGAACGATGCGCCTACAGCCCGTGGCTACGGGGCGGACGTGGGTCACCGCACGAGCCTGAGGGTCATCGCTCATTCCAGCATGCAGAGAGTCCTGCGCAGCCGCCATGAGCTCCTCAACTCCAGTCAGGACACGGTCTTCATCTTCTGGGGACCCAGCAGTTACATGAGACGTGACGGGAAAGGGCTGGTTTATAACAACCTGCGGCTCATGAACCAAGTGCTGCCCAAACTCAAGGTCTACATCATCTCCTGGCAGAAAATGCTCCAGTTTGATGAGATATTCAAGAGAGAGACCGGCAAAGACAGGTAATAGGCACTTTGTTACGCTGCGCAGAGTCAATTTGAAATGGCCAATTTAGTATCTGTGATGATACGATCAAGAAAATAAGCTTAAATATGTGACTACTCTGAATAAAGCTAAATATTTTCAAACCCATTTCTGAACTGAAATGGGTCTTCGGAACATGATTAACCGTAAGCGTGCATTTACATGAGTGCGATGACAGACGTTTTCATCAACCTGCCAATACTATGAATGTGGTATAGCCTAATTTTTGTGACCTATTTTTTTATTTAAAAAAAGGTGTTGTAAGGGAAAGATGATAAGTGTCCTAGAATAGAGTCTGCAGAGGCCCTTATTATTCCACATTTACTGCTCTCTGAGAAGACCAACCTCTTTTCCTCTTTCTACTCCAGGATCACATGGGAAATCAGTTTGTGTGGGATTCTGGATTTGAACATTAAGCCAAGATCTCCACTTAGTCAAAGCAAAAAGGAGATTAGTGTGTGAGCGAATGGAGCTGGATATAGTCATTGTTGTCCACAGAACATGGATTTGTCATGATTGTAATTTTGTACACTCTTAAAAAATAAAGGTCCACGAAGAACCTTTAACATCCATGGGATCTTTCCAATTGCACAAAAAGTTCTTTAAAGTGGAAAAAGGGTTCTTCAGTTAAAACTGTTCATCGAAAGGTTCTTTGGGAACCCAAAATGGTTCTTCTATGGCATCACTGTGAAACCGCCTTTCTGGAACCTTTATTTTTAAAAGTGTCCTGGTTTTATTCTAATCCTTCAAACGAACAATATATAGTATGCTCTCATTAGTGAATGTCTTTTCATGTCGGTTTTATTGCAAAAACTCTCCTTAAAACTCTTTGGAGGCTCATTGGAAATAAATGCAAATATATACCATTGATGAACTGGCTTAGAATGATCCTGGAGTGTTTTGTAGCTTCTGTCCCTTATTATCAAAGCAGTCATATTGCAGACGTAAAAGTGTGTCTTTTTTTCATCTTGTATCTGTTTGTATCTCGTGGGAAGACAAAAGATTGCTGTGAGAATCAACAACACTCAAGATAAAATCTGTTAGATGCCCGACTTAGACTGGAGAAGGACGGCTGCTGTTCTTTTATTGGTTTGATCAGTGTTTTTCCATGTTTGTTTGCATATAGAGAATTTCAAAGAGCTGGTCTATCAAAAGTTACTTTAGGAAACTGCTACTGTCTTAAAATGCACAAAATGCATTAATAATCACAAACAAAAAACCAGGGATTCTTAAGATCCAAAAACGACAACAAAAGCACCAAGTTCCAGTCATGTAACATTATTAATATTCAATGAGCAGTGCCTAGGAATTGCATCTGGGACTTTACACTTCAGGGAATATTTTGGGGGAAAAAGTCATTATCATTTTAAGAGTTCTTGTCAAAGGTGTGTTTACAAAGACTTTTTAAAGACTTCCCAGTCTTTTTAGAGGCATCGTGATTGCAATTTAATTATTGGCCCTACCCATATATTATACAACAATGCTAAATATAACAAATATTTGGTAACATACACTACCAGTCAAAGGTTTTGGATCTGTAAGGTTTTTAATGTTTTTAAAAGAAGTCTCTTCTGCTCACCAAGGCTGCATTTATTTGATTAAAAATACTAAAAACCAGTAATATTGTGAATATTACAATTTAAAACAATTGTGTTCTATGTGAATATATTTTATTCCTGGGATCAAAGCTGAATTTTCAGCATCATTAATCCAGTCTTCAGTGTCACATGATCCTTCAGAAATCATTCTAATATGATGATTTGATGCTCAAGAAACATTTCTCATTATTGTCAATGTTGAAAACAGTTATTTTGATTCTTTGGTGAATATAGAAAGTTCAAAAGAACAGCATTTATCTGAAATAGAAAGCTTAAATACTACCGTTCAAAGGTTTGGGGTCAGTAAGATTTTTATTTATTTTTTGGGGGGAAAGAAATAAAAGAAATCAATACTTTTATTCCTAAAGGATGAATTAAATTGTTCAAAAGTTACAGTAAAGACATTTATAATGTTAGAAAATGAATAAATTCTGTTCTTTTTAACTTTCTATTCATCAAAGAATCCTGAAATAAAAAGGTACACAACTGTTTTCAACATGATAATAATAATACAGGTTTTTTGAGCACCAAATCATCATATTAGAATGATTTCTGATGGATCATGTGACACTGAAGACTGGAGTAATGATGCTGAAAATTCAGCTTTGACATCACAGGAATAAACTACATTTCAAAATATATTAAAATAGGAAACAGTTATTTTAAACTGTCACGTTTAAAAATATAACTTTTTTTGTATTTTTAATCAAATAAATGCAGCCTTGGTGAGCAGAAGAGACTTCTTTTAAAAACATAAAAAAGCTTACCGATCCAAAACTTTAGACTGGTGGTGTATTTCATTCATTAGTTTGTTTTTTATGAAATACTACTGAGAAAACTCAAAATGTGGATTTTTAACTGCAATCTGCCAAATGAGCAATCAGACTTGATTTAAGTCTCAAGAGACAATGCAACAAAGTTAAAAACTGTATAACACTTGTAAGGAACTCAGCTTTTTGGATATATTAATAATCATTCAAATATAATTATTATTAATTATGAATATTTGGGTCAGTTAATTGGATTAACTTGATGTGGCTGAATTAATATTACAATCAATTAATTAGTTCGTCCAACGAACTCTTTTGATTATTAATTTATTCTAAGAAAAGGGTATCTTCCATGGCCCCAGAAGAAAAATTATTTCTTAGCATGTACAGCACTTTGAGCAAGTAGCAAAAACCGCGATCGTAAAAGTGACTTTGTATTGCAAACAAGACAGAACCAAATACATATTATGTACAAGTTTTATTAACTAAATATAGATATTTATATGAATATAAATAAACTAAACAACAAACACACATGAATACATAAATAGGTGAGTGATAGAACGAAACCGAAAACGGAACTATTGAGAAGTTCCATGTAACTATATGAGAAGAACATCAGCATTTCATTTTCAAAGCATCAAATCAAAACTTGCATTCATGAGTAGCGTACACATTTATCAAAGTTGTTAAAAACTGAAGTTGTTGATGATTCTGCGAGTGTCACATGTTGAAGTCTCAATCATTTTCTTCTTTGTTGGAAGAAGATATGATGAACTTGCATGGTGGGTTAGAGTCCTTGTTACAAACTCCTGAGATTGTCCTTGATTCTTTGTGAGAGAGTCTTCTCTCTCCTGCATGTCTGCATATCTGGTTGGATCAAGGCCTGCTGGGCCCTGGGCCCCCGTGGTGGGGGAGTGTGTTCCCCAGTATCAGTAGCAGTGTGTTGCGGCCGAATGAGAAAACTAAGAGAGGGAGGTCACATGTGGACTGTCTAATAAAGGCCTGAGAACGATCCACCCCTAAGGGTTGACTGGACCAATAAGCAAGGTGAAATGTCCGAGTGGGAAGGTTGCTTTCAGTTAATTTACGAGTCTTTGTCCCAAGCGTGATTATACCTTCATTAATGCTCAGATAGATATAACACATCCACACTGCATTCTAGAAGAAGGTGATGTGCATCAAAGTGTGTGTCATTAAATGAGGATTAATTAGGTAGGAGGCATGATACATGTGAGGTTACATTGACCGTTAGTTGGTTGTATACCCAGGTACATACCATAATATATACATAATAGTACACAAGACAGTAAATCATTTACACAATGCTATGAAGCATGTTCATTTATAGATCAGTTAGTCTATGATTAATGCAGAAAAGTCTGTTTTAAAGAGGGTTTCTGTCTTCCCATTGTCTCTCCCTTGTGCATGTGGCCAAAGGAATGTGGTCGTAAAAACCTCCTTATCAGCCCTGTAACATGACACTGTTTCAGCCCTGGTGTTTGTTTCATTTGGGACGTTAGTTTTGGAGTTTCATAAACCTTTGTATATAATGAATAATTAGTGTGTGTCTGATGGGTCCAGACCCTACACACTGGTCGTGCATCTTTTTGGCACTGTATATTCAGGAAACACTCTCAGAGTATTTTACAACAGGAATTCCTTATGCATCCGCGGAAGAACTTTGCAGATCTATTAGGGGGACTGACTGTATCAGGGTTGTGGACTCCCATTACCTGCGGTAAAATCACTGTAACACATGCCGTCTAATGGCTCATTGCTTTATTAAAGAATCATAGTGCCATGAGAGCCTCAATCTGCTCGGTCCTTCTGAAGCTGTTCTTACAGTCAGACCCCAAGACTACTTTTAACGTAATTCAGGCTGATGGTGCTATAATTCGTGCATGGTAGGTCATGTAAATAGTCATGCAGGAACACTTGGCAGTCGGGACGCAGTGCCTTTGCTCTCTGGCCTGGCAGCGACAGACAGCCCTGTGGCACAAACACAGCCCAATGTGTTTTGGCATTTTGTTTTTCCAGGACTTAGCAGTTCGTTTGTCTCTTCTTCTGTTGTTTTCTCCTGCATCTGGTCACATTGGCTTCTAAACAACCCTGCTGTGGAGAATACTGTCTGTCAGAATGTGTTCACGGGGATTCTGAGTATAAATCTAAGCAATATGTTTCCATGATATCTGGATAGCATGTGCTGGATATTGAATGTTGAATATTATGTTTGGGAACTTGTTTTTTTTTTTTGTAGTGACTTAATGGCTAAAATACAAACTCACATTTGAATTCTTTGGGTAATTGAAATGCAGAGGTTGTGGTCATTCTCTCTGCCGCCTTGGATTTATGAATTTTCTCACGTAATATTGTACCACACACACATTTCTCTAAGTGCTCTTCATGTACTAAACATTGTCAGGCATTATCATCCTACTCAAAGACTCAGTGGTGTATCAGCGTGTGCATTCCAGAAATCATTTGTTTCGTCAGAAAAAAATCATTGAAAGAAACTAGCACAAATATAGTAGTATATTCATTTATTGATTTAATTTAACCCTCAAATGACACGATATGTTTATGTCTTCGGGGCCATCTTTATCCTTGGATATTTCCCTGAGACTATAAGCTAAATGAACCGACCTTCAACTGACAGTCGTACATATTATTTAAATAATGAGTCAAACACCCTCTATTTGCAGTTCAAGTACAGCTGAAATGACAGAAAATCTACACATCCATTATAATGATTTTCATTTTTATCAGTTCTTCCACCTCCATAATCACAGTGACCGGGACATGTTTGGTTCACTTAGTTTTGTCGTGGCCATGAGATATTCATTTGTGGGAATGTGACTGAAACGTGTCATTAAACTAAACAAAACACAGAGCAAGAGCAAGAGCAAACACAAGTAACGAAAACTTTGTGTTTTCCGCGTACAGACAACGTTGTCAAAACGATCCCCGTTCACGCGGATCCGCGTAAACGATTACAAACGCTGTATTCTGCTGCCAGGCCAGTAGGTGGTGAAACACTACAAGCCTATAGACTGAACACGTAACACGTTTCAGGAAACGAATTGTTTCCAAAAACTGGCACTTTGAACCCGTTTTCAAAAGTTTGCGATTTCAGGCCCGCAAAACGTGACTGTATGAGGGAGTCATTGAATTTTTCATTCAACCAATTTGTTCAAAAACTCTTAATTCATTCATAAACAAATTAGTGTTTGGCCGCATCCAAATATATATACTTCCCTGCATACTCAAGCTAAAAAGAGTATGTGAAAAGTGTAGTAGGAATTCACAGTATTCATAAAATAGTGGGCAAAAAGAACCCAGATAACCTCCTGTTTACGGTGAGATTCTGAAGTGCGTTTAACTTGACACAGAGACACAAACATTTTTGAACTCTTCCTAATCAAACAATTCAAGTCATCAGCCTGTATATACGACCTGAAATATATACGGGTCAGATGAGGGAGACATCCGAAATGTCCACTGTTGGTGTGCCTCCAGGAACAGGGTCGGGAAACACTTGTCTAGCACACACACGGACACAAGAAAACATGTTGTGAGTGAACCGGCCATTAAAAGTGTGAGAGGTACGGCAGTAGAATTTTAAAAAGTCTAGAGACGCGCTTTTTAAAAAAAAAAATTTTGTTTATCTTGAGCGCCGTGTTTTTGGAATGCCATATCATGCGAAATCATGAATCATGAATAAAAGCAAAGCATGGCTGTGGAATGCAAAGTCACGTTCTGTGTGAAGAGCCCATAAGCTTGTTTTCACCACAGAATATAATTAGGACTTTATAACTCGGAATTGCGACTTTATATCACGCAAGCAAGTCAAAATTGCGAGATCATTGCGCAATTACCTTTTTTTTATATTCTGTGGCGGAAACAAGCTTCCATCCATAACTGTGCAGAGGTTTAGATGTTGATTAATTCCACTGTATATTCCAGCACATGTACAAGAGATTATTTACACTGCATTTGCCAGACAGTGGATGGACACTCTGTTATCGGAAGTAATCAGAGGCTTCTAATCAATCACGTCCGGGCTGTTGTTCACTAATGCTTTGTTTTCCTTTATTAATGTGTTATTTGTCAAAGATTCACCAAGGGGTTTGATGTCAGACGGCAGGTTGGCAGAATTGATGAACAGTTGATGATAATGTTCAGTTGCAGAAATGATCCTGACAGCTGGTCGGCTCTCTAAACGCAACAAGATCTTGGGGTTGCGTGTGCGGAATCTCTAACGGAAATGTCTTGTGGAATGTTAACTACTGCACTCCTCGCAGTTTGGTATTCATTGTATTGTATTGTCTCTCTCTCTGTTTCTCTTTTCAGGAGAATCTCTAACTCGTGGTTAAGCACAGGCTGGTTCACAATGACTATTGCCTTAGAGCTTTGTGACAGAATCAATGTTTATGGGATGGTGCCTCCAGATTTCTGTAGGTAAGTCATATTTCAATGCATTGTTTCTGGGGTTTTGGTGTACAGTGAGATCACCACTCGTGAAAATGTTTTTCTTTTGCATTTTTCTGATTTATACCGTCCAAAAGTTTTTACGATTTTTCAATGTTTTTGAAATAAGTCTTATCAAGGCTGCATGTGTTTGAACAAAAATACAGTAAAGACAGTAATATTATTAACATTTTAAATAATTGTGTTATATTTTAATATATTTTTAACATATAATTTATTTCCTGTGATGGCAAAGCTGGATTTTCAGCATCATTACTCCAGTCTTCAGTGTCACATGATCCTTCAGAAATTATTCTATGATATGATGATTTGGTGCTCAAAAAAGATTTATTATTATTATAATTATCAATGTTGAAAATAGATTTTGCTGCTTAATATTTTTGTGGAAACCATGATCATTTGTTTTCAGGATTCTTTGATGAATTGAAAGTGTAACAATGTAATGTAACAATATAAAAAAAAGTCATTTTTGATCAAATTTAATGCATCCTGGCTGAATAAAAGTATTACATAAATGAATAAAGTCTTACTGGCCACGACCTTTTGAATGTTTAAAGAACATCTGTCCATTTATTCATATTAATTTTTGTCACAAGATTAATGGCACAAATTTGTTTATTTCATTATTGACCTAGAAATAAT
The DNA here is from genome assembly GCA_029959095.1 of Rhinichthys osculus. Taxonomy (NCBI): domain Eukaryota; kingdom Metazoa; phylum Chordata; class Actinopteri; order Cypriniformes; family Leuciscidae; genus Rhinichthys; species Rhinichthys osculus. The sequence continues at coordinate 32,620,486 of JARWKJ010000007.1, read as the reverse complement.
CATGCACTGATATTACAATTATATCTGATATAAGACAAGACAAGATATTTAGGTTATATTTATTTTCATGTTACAACCACAAAAAAAGCAGATTTTAGAATTCTATCGTATTTTGTCTAAGTACGGTAAAACTAAAATGTCTAATGTATAAAACTCTAAAAACTAAAATGAATAGTTAAATGCTACAAGTGAATTAATGCATCTTGACTTTGTAATGTACAATATATAAAATGTATATTCATTTTGAGATTAAAGATTAAATTTAACACTTATTAAATTATTAGTGTTTTTTTTTAATTATCTTTGAGTAGTTATTAGGTGACAACTGATGTAATCTAAATGTAAAAATATAGAAAATAAACAATTAAATGTCCAATATTGGCCTATATGATAAATAAAAAAAAATCTCTAATATCAGTTGAAAACTGGCATCCCTATGAGAAATAGGTCACAGATCAAATACGGTAAGCATTTTTTTCGCCATAATGTTTCGTTGTTTACAGTGTTTCAAAATCTGCGTTTAAATGATATTGTGAATCGCAGATGTGGTCAAAGATCAGATCTTTCTATATGTGTATGTATTGATTTTCTCCCTGCATAGTCTGCGATATTGCCACGGCCGTCCCTGCTGTGTACCAGAGCTACGGGGAAAAATAACCCAGAGCCGAAAATTAAATGATTTTTTGTGATTCCCCGCTGAGGCATGACCTTTCCCCCAGCCATTTTCCAACCTTAATGTATTACATAAAATCTATTCATTCCCCTTAAAGCAAGCTACTCTGAACCAAATCAGGTTAATTGCCTTGAAAACGAATATCTAGCTCAGGATTAATTTGGGAATCGAGAAATACAATGACACTGTCCCCATTTTAATCTCTTCTCTCATTGTGTCCAGGGAGTCCCAGCACCACTCTGTCCCGTATCACTACTACGAGCCCACGGGCCCGGACGAATGTGCCATGTACATCTCCCACGAGCGAGGCCGTCGAGGCAGCCACCATCGCTTCATCACGGAGAAGCGGGTCTTTGCGAACTGGGCTCGGACATTCAACATCCATTTCTACCAGCCGGACTGGAGTCCTCCGCCGTTACCGAGAAATCACACGGCGACCACAGCATTGCCCCGATCGCAGAAGACGTGACTCTTACCAGAGCCTTCCAAAGATCTCAAACTGCCTCAAATGGATCACTGGCTAATTCCTGTTGCCATGTGGATGGAGCTTTACGTGTCGGGTTGGCTGGGAGAGGGCGATTCATGGAGAACTGACGCTTAAACCTATTCTTTTGCACATTCATTGGGTTTTTTTTTTTTAAGGTATGAAAAGCATTCCAGCAATCTGTACACATTCATATTTCAGAAATCCTTATCAGCAATGTATTGAGTATCACTGGGAGATCTTGGTTTTATACAGTGTGAAAGAAAAAGAAAAAGGATGGCGGATCCAAGAGCTCTGAAGTGACGAGGATCCGCTTGCAAACAAAATGTGCGCTAAAGTCAATGTAAAAGCATTGCCGTTTTCTTTTGTTCCACAATTCAATGAGAGAACAAAACGGTGCAACTTCATTTAATCCAGGCCCAGAGAGTAACATGGTGTTGGCCCAGATCCAGCCCACATCTGGCATGTGCGTGGATTCCCCACGGCCCAGATCTGGGCCAGAACTATGTTGCTGTCTGGGGTTGCAATTGATTTGACTGTGAAACATGGTTTCTATATGACAGGTGGTTGGAGGGAGTGGTTTGTGACGTTTTTTATTTTTTATTTTTTTTTATGAATTTTGATTATGATGACCATTTTTACAAATTTGGAATAACGTGAAGTCATAATTCGTAATGAGACAACAAATGTGCTCTAAGGGGCCGTTTACACGACACCGTTTTCAACTTAATGCTCCAGTCCGTAACATTTTTAAGTTAAAAATAATCCAAAATAATTATATTCTATTCGCGTGACGAGATGTTTAGATGTATAGGCTTTTCTCGCAGCACTTTACATAATTAAACTTATGGCATCCAGAAAGATCCAAACAACAATCATCAGTGTCAACTGGAGATTCAGCAGTTATAAAACCCAAAAGACTTCGTACTTCGGATTTAAGGTGGCTAGAGAAAGAGAAAGAAACCGTCTCATGCGAACACAAGGATTTAAACATCGGCGGGGCTTTTGAAAAGTGCGTGAACTCCGTGTTTTGAAGGGGTTCGAAACGGAAGAAGAGACGGCTTTTTTCCGCTGAACAAGTAAGACATTTCAATAGTTCAATCATGTAACAGTACGTTTTCTTAATTCACACAGTTATGGAGTTTCCTTTGTTGTGCCTTTCTCGTTTTGCTATTATGGAGAATATGAATTCTGAACTACGCAGGTAACCATAAAACACATTAAATTTAACATTAGTCACGCAATGCTGATGTTGTTAACATGAACAATTTGAGAACAAAGTAGGCTATAATTTGCACGGTTGCTGTAAATCGCGTTGATTAAATCTAACGAAGCTTATCACGTCGAATGCTTTTTCCCCCTTAGTTGGTCAGAACAAAAATGGATTTTACTTACTTGTTCAGAAGACATTTTCTTATGAAAATTCTTATGTTGGTCAAACTTTCAAAAAGTGAATCTGTGATTCTGAATGACAGTATCCACACAGCGCGGTGACTGACAGCAGCACTCGCCTCAAAGCACTGTGTTCATCCGCGCTGTTTCATGCCGATTTACAACCCACGTAAAGATAATAATTCCACGAATCACTGCAGTTACAGATTTCGAACAGAGAGATGGCGACAAAGAGGAAAAGATACGGACTGCAGCTTTAAAACCGAAAACTTTTTATGCATTTTGACCATTCATTTACATGACAATGGCGTTTTGCGGACCTGAAAATGTAAACTTTTGAAAACGTTTTTTGAAAAGTATACCGTTATCGTCTCCGTGTAAACTACAAAAACGCATAGATTTTCTTTACAAAGTAACATCGCCAACTAGTGGCCTGGCAGCAGAATGCAGCGTTTTTAGTCGTTTATGAGGATCCGTGGGGACGTGAAACTTTTCAAAAACGCAAAGGAAAAACTTTTTTCCTTTTGAAAATGTTTTTCAAAGTACATCATACATTGTTGTCGTGTAAACGTACCCTAAGAAATCAATCTATCTATCTATCTATCTATCTATCTATCTATCTATCTATCTATCTATCTATCTATCTATCTATCTATCTATCTATCTATCTATCTATCTATCTATCTATCTATCTATCATGTTTTGCTCTTTTTTTCTCAATATAAGAAAGTTGCGCACTGCAGAAACCGTTACACAGAAGATCAATGGTGCAAAATGATTGTACTTGATTGTGAGATTGATTTGAAATGTTTTAACATGAACAATAAACAATGTGTTTGTTAAAACGGAAAAATGACAATTAATAAGCACTGTGATCCTGCAGTTTTGATCTAGCGTTCTCACATTTATCAAAACTGGAATATTTAAGACGACCAGATGGGATGTATAGTCTTGGTGCCAGGTTTCAGATAAAACGGCATCTTGAAATCCCACCAGAAACGCAGCAGTATGAAGTCAACACAGAGCGTATTAAAATGAAATGCATTATTTTTGTGGTCAGTGTGAAGAGCATGTCAGAGGTGTACAGGACGCGTACAGGTGTAATTATGCCCGTCACAGCAGGAGGTCACGCATCATTGACTATGACCGCGCTGCGCCTGTCAGTCATGCAAATGTTCACGCGTCGGGACTGTTAAAGCAGCCGTCGCATTAATGCGCCCCAGATGACTGACAAGTTGGCATCGCTGTTGAATGCACAAATGTTTGCAGATACGACGTGCCGCTATGAGTGATGGGTCGGACTATTATAGCATGAATTATTGCAAAAGCGATTGTTCGTTGTATAAATGCTGATGTAGGCCTGTCCATCTGGAAGGGAAGCACTAGAATTCTGGGAGATTTAGTTCTGTTTGCTAACAGCTGTTAGAGGAAATCATGTCACAAGATAAAGGAAAAGTGTTTGCTAGATAAAATCATTCCTATAATAATGAATAGGGATGTTATCTTAATTGATCTGACCACAATAATTAGGGGCCCTATTTTAACGATCTAAGCACATGGTCTAAAGCGCACAACGAAAGTGCACTTATATAGGTCATGTCCGAATCCACTTTTGCTAGTTTAATGGCGGGAAAAATGGTCGGCGCACCCGGCGCATGGTCTAAAAGGGTTGTCCCTATTGTCTTAAAGGGTTAGTTCACCCCAAAATTACTCACCATCAGACTACTGCCACCTTTCCATTAGTGGATCTGGCAACAAGGAGGCTGCACGCGCGCCCTCACTCACAGCTCGCTCTTTTTCTACTTTCAATTAGGAGGTGGCTGTCCCAAACCCTAACCCCTAAATTTCAACTTGTGAAAATTATATTGAACATTTTTTGGCAAATTTTTCCATTCTTGTTTAAAAAAATAAATAAAATAAAATTATATATATATATATATGCCTATATTTAAGATGAAGTTAAAAAAAATATTTATTTTATATTTAATTTTTAAATCATGAAACTTTATCTAAAAAAAACGTGTCCTGCATTTTTATGTCACTACCAAAACTATGAATGTTGTAGTCCATTGGCTGAGACTGGTTTTAACCACACCCCTACATTTTTGATCAGGAACTATTCCTGTGTCCCTCTCTCTCATGTGCTATATGGTGAGTAGATTGATCCCATCATTTTGAGGTAAATGTGTTCTAAAGTCTAAAAATCTGTGGGTAAATTTAAGGAATGTCACTACCAAACTCATTTTTTCTGCTATTGAGAAAACTTTTTTGGATGTTATTCCATTCAACTGTTCTGACCAGTGATTGCTAACCATGTGCTGATTACTAGCATCTTCGAGCTAGGCTCAAAAGTATCTAAAATTGTCACTACCAAAACAGTGAGTCACAACCGAAACATGTCTTGAAGTTTCGGTTGTGACATTATTGTTTTGGTAGTGACAAAAGGGCATTAACATAATCCTTTATTTGGAGGAATAAACTACATTTTAGTACAGTTATGCAAATAATTACTACTATAGTATGTTTTAGTAGTGTTTTAGTATGCAAGATTCTGTTAAAATTCTGTAATGTGATGATGAGGTTACAATTACTTAAGGTTGCAGTCCATGATACTAGCTTACGTGTTGGTTGTTGTCAGTAATGTTAATTTCTATGATTAACTTGACAGGGAGAATGACATAAAACACCAAAATGCCTAAAAAAAATAGAAAAACTACAACAGAGAGACAGAGAAAATACAAATAAAGGTTGAAGGAAGACCCAGTGATGTATACTTAAGGAAAGAAAGAAATAAGAAAAGAGGGGAAGAAGGAAAGTTGAAGAGTATCAGTGAATTATCTGACAGGGAGCAGAGACATGTCAGAAAAGCATGGAGGAAAAGACACAGGAGGATGGTGAAAAGACAAAAAGAGGTTGAGACATTTTGCAGGGCTTCCACAGCACCTAGCACTTCCAGTGAGGGTGATCAGACACCAGTGCACATACACACTGGCGGACAAGGGGAAAAACGAGCAAAAATCAGTAACTATAGAAAAAATCACACACACACACACACACACACACACACACACACACACACACACACACACACACGCACACGTGGTTCTGGAGATTTATCTGAATGGGAAAATTATTCTGAAATTAATGTTTTATGTAAACACACACACACACAGTTCAGTGGTTCTGGAGATTTATCTGAATGACTCAAACAAAATGTTGAAAATGTGAAAATAAAACAAAGTGGTTCTGAAACAGTCTACACTGTAAGTTGTTGGTTTTTTTAGGAAGAAAAATCTATGAGCATACCGTCCTCTTCTCACTTGCACCTCAAGACCCAAAGTATAGAATAGTACATAGATCTCTTATGTACCAAAAGATCAAGGCAAATTTGGTTTCTCATGTCATGACCCCTTTAAATCTAAAAATCGCTTATCACGCAGAACCGTGCAAATTATACTTTGTTCTCAAATTGTTAATGTTAACAATGTCAGCATTGCGTGACTACATGTAATGTCCTTCCGATATGTATCCTTGTTTTCGCATGGGTCCGGTTGCAGTCTCTTTATTTCTGTAGCCACTCCGAAGTCCGAACGAAGTCTTTTGCATTTTACAGCGGGTGAATCAGTTGTCACTGGTGATTGTCGTTTGAACCTTTCTGGATCCGCCATCAAATTGATACGTTTAATTATATCAAGTGCTGTGAGAAAAGGCTATAAATCTCCACCTCCAGCATCCTCACACGCAATATAGCCTACTAGCCGAGACTCTTCTTTATGTGTACAGATGTGACGTAATGACGCAAAGACATGCTCGAATCTCCCGCGGAAAATCCACCAGTACCACTGGAATTAAAAACATTATTACAAGCTTACCGCGTTTAGAATCGAGCTAAGGCAAGCAGAGAGTTTTGAACACTGGCTGGTTATGTATTTTCTCAAATATGTATTTTGGATAATTTTTAACCCCAAAAAAGCTACGGACTGCAGCTTTAACATAAAATGTGGACAGTCTGATTCAGCCATAGCAAACTAAGTATTGTGGTCACTACCAAAACATTACTGTCACTACCAAAAATCTGCAGTCATTACCGTAACATGGGATGTTTTGTCAAAAATAAAGTATATTGAATTATCAAATAAGATGTTAGGATAGTGTTTGGTTCAATGCATATTCAAACTAATGAATCCTTAACTTTGAAATCAGTACGATAAACTGTATGCCTTCTACAAAGAAAAATACAACAAATCTCATAAATTACACTTAAAATATTATTAAAATTATAATCTTTATTGATTTAACCTGTCAAAATATTTTTTTTTTTAAATAGAAAAAATGTATATTTATAAGGTAGATGTAAACAAAATCTTAATAGGTCATTATAAGCCTTCTTAAAAAAAAAATTAATATTGTGTTTCGGTAGTGACACATTTGGGGAGAAGGAAAATATTCCAGCATTTTCTGAAAAAAACAATATGAGAATTAACTGCACAATTACTAGAAAAGCGTACCTTGGATATTATACAATTTGCATACATGCAAAATTTGTGGGAAAAAAAAACAAAAAAAAATCAAGATGTTTCCAACTCTGACTTTGCACCAATTCTGTAGAATGGCCCATATAAAACTTTGCAGGATGATTTTGTTCACTTAGATCTGTTACACAAAGGTAATTTTCAAAATTCCATAATAGGAGCCCTTTAAAATAGTCCAATTGACTACAGTGGCTCAACCTTAAGTTTATCAAGCGACAAGAATACTTTTTGTGCGCAAAAAAATATAACGACTTCATTCAACTGCTCATCTTCTTTTGATGTTCTGGCTACGTCAGGGTTAGGGTTAGGCCTCACTATTGGCCGACGCTGGACATGAGTGTGATGCTGGCCAATAGTGAGCCTGCGTTCTGATGTAGCGCTGCGCTGTTACACTACGTGAACTCACTCTGAGGCCCACACAGAAGATGAAATCCTAAAAGATTCATCTGATCCTAGACTAAAATCTGAAGTTTTTGAACGTTAGTTTGACATAAATGACCGATAAATGACCGTTGCGATAAAATTTGACCTCCGACGAAAGTTTTTCAAGACAAGCCGTGACCAAAATTAACGTTAGAGTTCCCTTTCGTAGTCACTCCGAGTTACGTCGGATGACGAAGAATGGGGGTTTCGCCAGAAAGCCAATCCTCTTCGAGTATTAAAAAACGAGCCAATGGCAAAGAAATGCCATGGGTCTGCGGAATTTGCATAATGTATCTCCGCCTCACCGCGTGAGTATTTAAGGAGAGACACCTGCAACAGCAGATCATGTTTTCGCTTCGGAGCCAAGAGAACCTCTTCACTCCACAGCCACAACTGAGTTTACAAGTGACTCACCTCTTCGAGACGAGCGAACTCTCCAGTGTTGGTGTGACGGCGGTATCCAGCGAGTCTTCACATTGCCTGCGATCTGTGCAGTGGTCTGCCTGACTTTGTGTTTTCTCCCTGGTCGCCTCAGCATTGCAGAGTTTTTCCTCTCCTAAAAGAGCTGCACGTGGCACGTCTTTTTAAAGATGTCTCGCCCGTGTTCTTCTGGTTGCGGTCGTTATCTGTCATCTTCTGATGGGCACGAGCGCTGCTTTGTGTGTCTGGGCTTTGAACACGCTAAAGCAGCGCTCGTGGATGACTCATGTTCCTTCTGTGGGAACATGACCATCGCAACACTTAGATTAAGACTCAATGATCTTTCAGTGAGAGTCCCCGCGTCCACCACCCGTTCTGCTTCCTCCACGAGGGGTGGTAGTTCGGCTGGGGGACAGGGTGATCTGAGGGTGACGGTGTGGAGCAATCCGACGATGCGTCCTCGGACCACGCCCCCCTCCGCTGTGTTGCAACCCGCGAGTGCCGCGGTGACTCAGGCGGGTCCTTCTTCGGAAGCCCCGCGTGTTTCATTCGGCGCTCCAGAGGATGACACGATGTCGATCGCGGCATCACAAGGTGGGCTCGAGTCTTCGGGAAGTGAGGATGCGGCTGCGTTGCCTCCTTCGGGAGTCCCAGCGTTGCCCGTGTCGGATCCCGAGATGACAGCCATGCTGTCCCGGGCAGCCGTGAGCATCGGGCTAGAGTGGAACCCTCCGCCCTGCCCCGAGCGCTCGCGGCTGGACGATTGGTTTTTGGGTGCGGCTGCCGCCTCACGGCCTCAGCCAACCCCAATTCCTTTCTTCCCGGAGCTGCATGAGGAGCTGTCGAGATCATGGAAGGCTCCTTTGACCTCCCGTGAACGCTCGTCAGCTTTCTCCGCCTTTCCTCCCCTCGATGGCGCAGCTGCCCATGGGTACACTGGGATTCCCCCGGTGGAGCGCTCTGTTGCGATGCAACTGTGTCCTCAGAGCGCCTCCTCTCGTGGCAATCCTAAGCACCCGTCCAAGGCCTGTAGATTCTCGTCATCTATGGTGGCGAGGTCTCACAGAGCTGCAGGACAGGCGGCTGCTGCCCTGCATGCGATGAGCACCTTGCAGGTCTACCAGGCCCAGCTGCTCAGAGACATGCACGAGGGCAGGACTGACCCAGGGACGTTTGACGAACTGCGTGCCGCCACTGACCTCGCTCTCCGGGCGACGAAAGTGGCCTCACGCTCCCTGGGTCAGGTGATGGCCACCAATGTGGTCCAGGAGCGTCACCTTTGGCTGAACCTGGCCGATATGCGCGACGTTGAGCGGACTCGTCTGCTCGACGCTCCCATATCCCAGGCCGGCCTCTTCGGCGGAGCGGTTGAAGACTTCGCCCAGCAGTTTTCAACCGCACAGAAGCAGTCTGAGGCGATTAAACACATTCTGCCCCGACGGCCAGCTGCTGCCTCCACCCAGCCGTCGGCACAGACGCCTCAGCCTGCTCGCCGCCGAGGGCGCCCTCCCGCGGCTCCCGCCCCTCCCACACGGCCCCAGCAGCAGCCTTCACCCGGGCCGCGTCGTGGAGGAAGCCGCAGGAAGGCGTCCCAGCCCCCTCAGGCCCCGCACCCCGCTAAACGCCAGGCCAAGCGGCGCTCCTGAGACGGGCTGCTCAGTGATGGTGTCGGTTTTTTCACAGGAGGCGGTTGCAGGCCCCCTCCTTCCCCCGGTGGAGGGCCGGGGGAGAATCTTTTGTTCTCCACTCCCCGCTGCTCACCTACGGGTGGGCAGCACCCTAATGTGGTTAAAGAAAGAACCGAAATGTCCATCACTGAGCACACAGAGCCGGATGACAGTGCGCGACGCCCCCGTGCCTCGCCACTCTCGTCCTCCTCTGTCTCTGAGGGCGAGGATGACAGTGCGTGCCGTCCCCGGACCACACCACTCTCATCCCCCTCTATCGCCAGACCCCTGGCAGAGCAGACCCCCGTGGAACGCTGGTCCTTCCCTGGTCTCCTCTGTCAGGGCGCGGAGCTTGGCCGTGGACACGCTCAGGGCCGCTATGCCACCCTTGCCTGTGCCGGTCACTCCGCCTCGCTGCCCCTCCGGGGGGACGCCTGTGGCTCGGATGATTCCGCTGGATCAGTTTTTGGGGGCTTGGTTAGAGCTCCCCAATCTGTCCCGTTGGGTCGCCCGAACTATCAGGCTCGGCTATGCGATTCAGTTCGCACGGTCTCCTCCCCGCTTCAGGGGAGTCCGCTTTACTATGGTCGGTGGCAATGCCCCGATCATGAGAGCGGAGGTTGCTACCCTGCTGGCGAAGGGTGCAATCGAGGCTGTCCCTCCAGCCGAGATGAGGTCAGGGTTCTACAGCCCCTACTTCATTGTCCCCAAGAAAACCGGTGGGTTACGGCCAATCCTGGACTTGCGCGTCTTGAACCGCTCCCTTCACAGGCTGCCGTTCAAGATGCTCACGGCCAAACGCATTTTCGAATGCGTGCGGCCACAGGATTGGTTTGCAGCGATCGACCTGAAGGACGCCTACTTTCATGTCTCCATTTTACCTCGACACAGACCGTTTCTTCGGTTTGCTTTCGAGGGGCAGGCATACCAGTACGCGGTTCTCCCATTCGGGTTGGCTCTGTCTCCTCGCGTCTTTACGAAGGTCGTCGAGGCAGCCCTTGTTCCCCTACGCGAACACGGGGTTCGCATCCTGAATTATCTCGACGACTGGCTAATATTAGCTCACTCTCGAGATCAGGTTTGCGAACACAGAGACCTTGTGCTCCGGCACCTAGCCCGTCTGGGCCTTCGGGTCAACTGGGAGAAGAGCAAACTTTGCCCCGTGCAGAGGATCTCTTTTCTCGGTATGGAGATAGACTCGGTCGCCATGTCCGCGCAGCTTACGAGCGAGCGCGCACACTCACTGCTGACTTGTCTTCGACAGTTCGAGGGCAAGAGTGCGGTCCCACTGAAACTTTTTCAGAGGCTCCTGGGGCATATGGCATCCGCAGCCGCGGCAACGCCACTCGGATTGCTTCATATGAGACCGCTTCAGCTGTGGCTTCGCGATCGGGTCCCGAGGTGGGCATGGCATCACGGTACGCTCAGAGTTCCAATAACTCCGACCTGCCGTCAGACCTTCACCCCGTGGCGGAACCTCAGCTTTCTACGGGCCGGAGTTCCCCTAGAACGAGTTTCCAGGCATGTTGTCGTCTCCACAGATGCCTCTGCCACGGGCTGGGGCGCCATGTGCAATGGACATGCAGCCGCGGGCTCCTGGACAGGACCCCAGCGCCTCATGCATGTCAATTGCCTCGAGTTGCTGGCAGTACGCCTTGCCCTGCACCGCTTCCACGCGTTGCTCCTGGGTCAACACGTACTTGTCCGTTCGGACAATACCGCGACTGTAGCGTACATCAACCGTCAGGGTGGTCTACGCTCTCGCCGTATGTCGCAACTCGCACGCCACCTCCTCTTATGGAGTCAGAAGCACCTGAGGTCCCTTCGTGCTATTTACATTCCAGGAGTGCGGAACCTTGCAGCCGACGAGCTGTCACGGCTCCGGCCAACCTCTGGCGAATGGAGACTCCATCCCCAGTCGGTCCAGCTGATATGGGACCAGTTCGGGGACGCACAGATAGATCTGTTTGCCTCCCACGACTCATCCCATTGCGCCCTGTATTACTCCCTGACCGAGGGCACGCTCGGCACGGATGCACTGGCGCACAGCTGGCCGCAGGGCCTACGCAAGTATGCGTTTCCCCCAGTGAGCCTTCTCGCACGTACTCTGTGCAAGATCAAGGAGGACGAGGAGCAGGTCATATTGGTCGCCCCATACTGGCCCACCAAGACCTGGTTCTCCGAACTGATACTCCTCGCGACAGCACCTCCTTGGCCAATTCCTCTGAGGAAGGACCTCCTTTCTCAGAGACGGGGCACCCTATGGCACCCTCGTCCCGATCTTTGGAGACTCCACGTGTGGCTCCTGGACGGGACGAGGCAGGTTTGAGTACCCTGCCACCAGCGGTGGCGGCTACCATCACTTCCGCTAGAGCATCGTCCACGAGACATGTCTATGCGTTGAAGTGGAACCTCTTCGTTAACTGGTGCTCTTCTCGCCGAGAAGACCCCAGGAGATGCTCGATCAGCGTTGTGCTTTCCTTCCTGCAAGACGGGTTGGAGCGAAGGCTGTCTCCCTCCACCCTGAAGGTGTATGTGGCCGCTATCGCCGCATATCACGAAGCAGTTGAAGGTAAGTCTCTTGGAAAGCACGACCTGATCCTCAGGTTCCTGAGAGGAGCGAGGAGACTGAATCCTCCTCGCCCTCCTCTCGTTCCCTCTTGGGACCTCTCAGTGGTCTTAAGTGCCCTGCAGAGGGCTCCCTTTGAGCCTCTGCAATCAGTTGAGCTTAAGTTCCTGTCTATGAAGACAGCGCTCCTGGTTGCATTGGCCTCTATCAAGAGGGTAGGGGACCTGCACGCATTCTCCGTTGACGAAGCGTGCCTGGAGTTCGGGCCCGGTCACTCTCACATGATCTTGAGACCCGGGCCTGGATATGTGCCCAAGGTTCCCACCACTCCCTTCCGGGACCAGGTGGTGAACCTGCAAGCGCTGCCCCTGGAGGAGGCAGACCCAGCCTTGGCACTGCTCTGTCCAGTACGCGCACTCCGTGCTTACGTAGACAGGACGCAGTGTTTCAGGACCTCAGACCAGCTCTTGTCTGTTATGGTGGGAAGCTGAAGGGAAAGGCTCTCTCCAAACAAAGGTTGTCTCACTGGATAGTGGACGCCATTGTTTTGGCATACCAGCAGCAAGGTCGACCATGCCCCCTTGGTGTGACCGCCCACTCCACCCGGAGTGTGGCGTCCTCTTGGGCTTTAGCGCGTGGCGCCTCGCTAACAGACATCTGCAGAGCTGCAGGCTGGGCGACACCTAACACATTCGCCAGATTCTACAATCTCCGAGTGGAGCCAGTCTCCGCCCATGTACTGTCTTTTTCAAGCTAACATGGGAGCTGTTAAGTGTCTCGCTTGCTCGCCATTCCACTCCACGGACTGGATACGTGCGATATTTCCTCAGGTGAGCCTTCCCCTCTGAAGCCCTGAGTTCCTCCAGCACTGTTGACGCTGGCGCCAGTGTCTATTGCCTGTGCGTCGGCTAGGTGCCTCCGTGTGCATGGTTCCTCCTCTGAGTAACCCCCACATGTGTATTTTCCACTGTAAGCCTCTTTGAGCATGTGTCTTTCCCTCGGCAAGTCACCTGCCACTCCTGGAGTTGAAAGTAGTTGCCACCCTACGGGCTGGTCACTCCAGTGTTCCTCCATATGAAGCCCCCTCGGGCCATATGTGTATTCTTAAGTCCTCCCTACGGGTAGGCATGCTGCGGCATATCTCCCCTGAGATATGCTTCCCAGTGTATCTTGGTATTCCTGTGTTAGTAGGACTCCTTCGTCCGTGCCTACATCACGACAGGGAGGTCAGACTTCGCAGGGCACTGGAAGACAGCTGTGAAGGAGGCGTGATTACACAGGGACCCCCATTCTCCGTCATCCGACGTAACTCGGAGTGACTACGAAAGGGAACGTCTCGGTTACGGATGTAACCCTCGTTCCCTGAGTAGGGAACGGAGACGTTACGTCTCCCTGCCACTTCCGCTGTACCGCTGGGTAGACGCCTGAGTTCAGTCTCGGCTCCTCAGCGAAGACATGATCTGCTGTTGCAGGTGTCTCTCCTTAAATACTCACGCGGTGAGGCGGAGATACATTATGCAAATTCCGCAGACCCATGGCATTTCTTTGCCATTGGCTCGTTTTTTAATACTCGAAGAGGATTGGCTTTCTGGCGAAACCCCCATTCTCCGTCATCCGACATAACGTCTCCGTTCCCTACTCAGGGAACGAGGGTTACATCCGTAACCGAGACGATTTCTTTTGTAGCCAACATTTCAATCCCACGTGTAATGCAGCTCACCGTGAACGTACGTATCATTGATTGATGATGTAAAACTCCGGACAAGTTTTCTTGCGTGGGTCCGTTTTTAACGCGTCTCGACTGTCGTACAGTCTGACATCAATGACAACTGAGATCTTAAAACGTGTCACATGGCTTACTTATAGCGATGATCATGTTCGTACAGTCTGACAAGCAACAGTCGTAAAGGACTATTATAAATCGCACTGTGTGCAACTGGCTCAAGTCTGATCGGCAGAGAAAATCATTCGGAAAGTGATTCCAACAATATTGTTTCTTGGTGCTGTAATAGTTGTACCTTAGCCTAGTTGTGGTGTGTACTCTGCAATTCTTTTAAATGCAGAGCTTTTAGTTATCGTCTTTAGTCTAGTGTGAATTACTTTTTATAATAAGAAGTCAAAATGTCTTTGTGAGCTAAAGTTATATTCAACCCAGAATATTCCTTTATTGGTAAAGCCTGCACGTGTTCTTGGTGGTGGTATTACATGGACACTTTCTCATTTTCAGGTTTAGCCACGCTCAAGGCAATCCTTGAAAGCGGGTTACTCTGTGTAGAGGAAAACTCACAGTTTTGACCAGAATAGCTCAAGTGTGGCACTATAGTATGATGCTGAAAGAGAGAATTGTTGAGAAATAAAGCAATATGGGCCACTGCAGCTAGGCCAGATTACTACGGCATAGAGTCTATCTTTTGGTGGTGTATTGATCCATTGTGGCCCAGCTATTTTCCAAACAGCGAGTCGCTGACTGAGAGACAATAGTTTCTTGCTCTGAGAAAACAGACAGTGCTAAGCTGTAATTAAACCCACAATATGGCCATATATAACCAACCCTGGAAATTGGGACCATTTATTGTACTTATGACCAACCATTAAACAGGTAAAAAAAAAAAAAAAAAAGCCTTTTAATGGGCACTAATGAGATTCAATGAGCTGAAATATGTAATTGGCGTATTAATAATGACTTGATGAGTTGAGAGCTGACATCCTATAATTTACATTTGAACAAGATTTCATAGCCTAATAAATATATGCATTAAGTAGATTTTTAAGACAACCTAACCAAAAAAAATAATTCACAGCTTTCAACTCAACATCCTGTTACAAGGATTCATTTTCATAATGCTTCTCCATTGAAAAATGTGAGTTCTTTGTTCTCTTTCATTTCACACAGAAAAAAAGGAGCTCCTGCTTTCCACTACTTTCAGCTTTATGACTCTCCTTCAACTTTTAGGAACCGAACATGAAAAGCTTTCAGTCTTTTCTCTGTAGGCTTTATTCAAAACGTCACCTTTAGCCAGTTATATAAAAAAAAACACAGCAAAATGCTAGAGAACATAAATGTGAAAAAGGCAAAATGGCACTGTAGAAATTCTCATAATGCAATGCAGGAGTGAGTGCCAGTGAATATTTTGATGTGGGCTCTCCTAAATAATTCGTGATGTCTGACCTACCAACAGTTAATGCTGCATTAGATAAACAGGGGAAAAAAAAATTAGTTCGAATTGTCCAATTTGTCATTCTCTCATTCGCACTTACTGTGTAGCAGGGGGTGAATTCGGTCGACCCCTTTTAGAGCATGTTCTTAACACGGTTCAAGTGGAGCGGAGATGCTAATGGACAGATACAGGACACAGCCAAAGGCAAATGGAGTGATTTGGTTGCAGTACATGGAAATGTGTTTGCTGTCCATTAAATACATTTTGCTTAAGAAAAAAATGAAGCCTATTTTAGGACCAATAAGATATTTGACATTTTCTACCTACTTGTTAGTTAATTGTCAGCAGCTTAATGATATGTAGAAAAAAAAAGCCTATTCTCATTACTGTAATTTGGAAATAACTGTTACATTACTTAAATGAGAGACAATTTTAATTACACATCATGTTAGATTATTTTTCCCCCCACTGTTTTACTTAAATGACAATGAGATGTTTATTTTCCTAATGGAAATGGAAAAAAAAAGAAAAGAAAAATTCATTATCCTAAAATAAGCTTCATTTTCTTTCTATGATCCAAACATTATGAATAAGTGGTTTTCAGATATGTTCACAGTTGGTTTTCACAACTCTTCTCAGAGCTACCCTGAACATTAGCGTCTTTTCCCACTTCATATAACCACTGAAGAATAAGAATGGAAATGATAAAGTGCAACTGAAACAATAGATCAAGCAATTGCATATACAGATTTAGAATATCTGTAAAAAGCTAACAAACAATCTCATCCCCCTGAGAACAAAATGAAGGAATCTGGGAGGAGTGCATGCCCTCATTACAAGTTACAATTTCATGTGTGCCATAATAAATGTTAGAAAAGAATTGAACCCTGCCCTGGGCTGAAGTATGGTAGCTTGTTTCCGCCACTGAATAAAAAGTAAAAAAGGTAACTGCGATTTTTTTATTTAACAATTCTGACTTTTTTTCTCGCAATTGCACGTTTACATCTCGCAATTCTGTTTTTTTTCCCTCAGAACTGCATGATATAAACTCGCAATTGTGAGTTATAAAGTCAGAATTGCAAGCTATAGACTTATAGACAATATATAGTATACTATAGACAATATAAGTCAGTCTTTTTACCTCAGAATTGGACTCGTAATTGCAAGTTTATATCTCACAACTCTGAGAAAAGTAGTCATAAACTCGTAATTTTAGAGAAAAAAAAGAAGTCAGAATTGTGAGATAAAAAGTCGCAATTATCTTTTAATTATTTTATTCCGTGGTGGAAACAAGCTTCCATACTGAAGAGGGAATTAAAAAAACAAAAAACAGAAACAAACCAAAAAACAAGAAGTATGCTTCTCCCTGCAAGCTGTGTGTGTGTGTTTAGTTCAAAAGAAAGTCCCTGTGTGAAATTCAAATGGATTTCACTACAGAGCTAAAAAAAAAAAAAAAAAGAACAAGTCAGTGCATGTCACTTTCAAAATATGATACACAGCAAAACCAAAAGAAAACAAACTTGCATCAAGAAATAAATAAAAACCTATTCCTGACCAAATCAATCATGAAGAAAGTTATAGTGGACTCTCTTATGACAGAGCAGACGCAGACGCAGCAGGTTCTTTGACCTCTGTGGGATCAGAAGATGTGTTTGAGATGTTTGATGCCATAGGTCTTGAAGAACACCAGCAGGATTAGAGTCCAGAGCCCCAGAATGAAGCCATCGGGAGGGTGCCAGTCTTTCTGCTTGGGTTTCTGTGAAGACATGTAGGGAGAACTCTGATGAGTGTTTCATAGCATGAACAACTGCATTTCATTTGCTCTTCTGAAATAAAAGAAATGGATTCACTATGTGAGCACTGAGTGCATCAGTCGTTGCCTTTTACAGACGATATGAGATTTAAATAGCGACTGCGTTATGGAGGATGATCAGATATTTATTTTATTTGATTAAAAACGTGTTTACGTCGATCAAATAGCACATTTAGCCTGCTACAGAGAAACTGGTAGCCAGGCAACAGACAAGTGACCAATCCGTGTGCCGACGTCATTACACGCATTCTACCAGTACGGTAGAATTACGGGGTGAGAATCGTGTAATCGTAATCGGGCTTAAAGGTGCTCTATGTAACTTTTAGCGGCCTCTAGTGGTGATGTTTCAGATTGCAACCAAATTTTACAAGAGCGCTCGTGCTCGAACTCATAGACAATACCGTCTATTACGCAAATATCTCGGCGAATACTTGACGGATTCGGCGAGCACCGAGCTCGTTGGGACCATCTAGTCGAGCTGAAAAGAACCATATAAGTTCTATAGTTTTTGGTGGTGTTTTCGCAGAGATATTAGCAGAAAACCATCGGGCGCGCTGCAAAATTGCGGACGCCGGTGACGTCACGATCTCAGAAGAAAATCGCTCGTAACTCTGGAACGCAAAGACCCAGAGAGCTCAAATTCGGGGGAGGAGGTCCCAGGGGAACCCTTGCCCGAACGCTAGAGTGGCGGGCCTCGGGGATGCCCCCTACCGGATCACCGTTCGCTGGGACCCCCGATTTCGAACGGCTATAACTCGGGGAGCCGGGCGAGTTGGACCTCGGGGGTGGGCTCGTTCGAAAGGCCCCGTCCAGCACTACGAACGATTAGAGTCTTGGGAATATTGATCAAAGATTGACTGAGATATAAGCCGAAAAACGTGCGCCTTTAACCGGACGTAACTCCCTGACCGTCTACAATAGACTGTATATAAGGAGAGAGGCTCGGGAGCGCGCATGCACGTCACATCCGTTGGATTTCGCGGTAAATCCGACCCGGAGACTTCACATAGAAATAGGAATACTGGCCTTCAGAGGTAATAGCAAAACTCGACAAGTGGATCATTTTAATGTGTGATTACAACCCCTTCACACACAGGCAATAAAAAAAGGATTCATTTTAGTAGAAAAGTTACATAGAGCACCTTTAAGTGGAAATATAACTTGAATTGTATAACCTTACTGTTCTTAGAACCGATCGGCCCGATGTTGGGAAAGAAGCTAATGTTTACACAAAGGCTGTTACTGAAGGATAGGGGCATAGGGGCAGTGCAAACTCCGGACAGCAAATGTTATTACCAACCACACACATTCAACTAATACTGAGAGGGAAAAAACAACTCACCACATTTTCTTGCAATTGCGAGTTTATGTAGATCTCACAAGTCTGACTTTATAATGGGCAATTGTGAGTTTCTATCTATAGAAAATAAAGTCAGAATTGCGAGATACAAACGGGGAATTCTGAGAAATAAGTCAGAATTAGGGGATGTAAACTGGCAATTCTGAGAAATAAGTCAAAATTACGGGATGTAAACTGGCAATTCTGAGAAATAAGTCAGAATTACGGGATGTAAACTGCCAATTCTGAGAAATAAGTCAGAATTACGGGATGTAAATTGCCAATTCGGAGAAATAAGTCAGAATTAGGGGATGTAAACGGGCAGTTCTGAGAAATAAGTCAGAATTACGGGATGTAAACTGCCAATTCTGAGAAATAAAGTCAGAATTACGGGATGTAAACTGCCAATTCTGAGAAATAAAGTCAGAATTACGGGATGTAAACTGCCAATTCTGAGAAATAAGTCAGAATTACGAGATGTAAACTGCCAATTCTGAGAAATAAAGTCAGAATTACGGGATGTAAACTGCCAATTCTGAGAAATAAGTCAGAATTACGAGATGTAAACTGCCAATTCTGAGAAATAAAGTCAGAATTACGGGATGTAAACTGCCAATTCTGAGAAATAAGTCAGAATTACGAGATGTAAACTGCCAATTCTGAGAAATAAAGTCAGAATTACGGGATGTAAACTGCCAATTCTGAGAAATAAAGTCAGAATTACGGGATGTAAACTGCCAATTCTGAGAAATAAAGTCAGAATTACGGGATGTAAACTGCCAATTCTGAGAAATAAAGTCAGAATTACGGGATGTAAACTGCCAATTCTGAGAAATAAAGTCAGAATTACGGGATGTAAACTGCCAATTCTGAGAAATAAAGTCAGAATTACGGGATGTAAACTGCCAATTCTGAGAAATAAAGTCAGAATTACGGGATGTAAATTGCCAATTCTGAGAAATAAAGTCAGAATTACGGGATGTAAACTGCCAATTCTGAGAAATAAAGTCAGAATTACGGGATGTAAACTGCCAATTCTGAGAAATAAGTCAGAATTACGAGATGTAAACTGCCAATTCTGAGAAATAAAGTCAGAATTACGAGATGTAAACTGCCAATTCTGAGAAATAAGTCAGAATTACGGGATGTAAACTGCCAATTCTGAGAAATAAGTCAGAATTACGGGATGTAAACTGCCAATTCTGAGAAATAAATCAGAATTACGGGATGTAAACTGCCAATTCTGAGAAATAAAGTCAGAATTACGAGATGTAAACTGCCAATTCTGAGAAATAAGTCAGAATTACGAGATGTAAACTGCCAATTCTGAGAAATAAAGTCAGAATTACGAGATGTAAACTGCCAATTCTGAGAAATAAAGTCAGAATTACGGGATGTAAACTGCCAATTCTGAGAAATAAAGTCAGAATTACGGGATGTAAACTGCCAATTCTGAGAAATAAAGTCAGAATTACGAGATGTAAACTGCCAATTCTGAGAAATAAGTCAGAATTACGAGATGTAAACTGCCAATTCTGAGAAATAAAGTCAGAATTACGAGATGTAAACTGCCAATTCTGAGAAATAAGTCAGAATTACGAGATGTAAACTGCCATTTCTGAGAAATAAAGTCAGAATTACGAGATGTAAACATAAACATGCAATGGGAGTCAAGCCCATATTCTACAAGAGACCATAGTAATATCAAAGATGGCGACATCCATAAAGCTGAAAAGTCTAATCACTTTTAACACAACAAGAGTCCAATTGAGCCGCAAGTTTATCCGTCTAATCTTCATAAACCGACAGCAGCTTTCTATTAAGAGTCTGAGAGCAGCTCTGGTGAAGAACAGAGAACGGATCTAAAACCTTCAGACGACACACAGCTCATATCTCGAAACCTATCTGTTTGTGCAGGTTTTCAAGAATGCGATTGTGAGTCCTGAAAATGTTTGGGTGTAAGTTTGGTAATAGAAGGAGGTTGTCACTACCGTACGGCGTACGTAACTGATCTGTCTGTGAACGTAACCGTATTAAGGACTCAAATACAGAACTGACAACTGCATTCTGCTGCTGTGTGAACGGGGCCAAAGAAAGAGATGAAGAACAGAACAAGTGAGCAAAAAAAAGAAAGAACAAGTGAGAGAAAACAGAAAGAAAAACTGAAAGAATAAATATAAAGACATAAATATAAAGAATGAACGAAAGAGAAAAAGCAAGCCAATGAAAAATGAACAGAATAAAACTAACAAAAAAGAGGGAATGATCAAATGAAAGAATGAATGAACAAATGAAGGAAAACCAATCAAACAAATCTTAGAATAAACCAGCAAACAAGTGAAAAAAATTGAACAAAAAAAAACTATAGAATGAAAGAGGAAAAGACAGCATAAGCGAGTAAAAGAAAGCACAAACAAAAAAAAAAACATTGAAAAGAAAAAAAAATATGGAAAGACACTGATCGGACAAATGGAACAAAGAACGTGCAAAGAACAAATGAATGGACAGGAAAAAAAGAATGAACAAATTAAAGAGAATGCGAGAACAAAAACAGAATAAACGAGTGAAAGAAAAAGCGAATGAAATGAATGAAAAAGGGAAAAATCTTCGGGTGAATGGAAGGAATAGTGCGAGCGAATAAATAAACAAATGGAATGAATGAAAAAAAACAGAACAAAAGAAAAGAAAGTCAGAATGAAAGAGGGAAAGAAAGGGCAAACAAAAAAGAACAAACGAAAGAAAGAACTAACAAAAGAAAGGAAGACCAATCGGACGACTGCAACAAAGCACTCGAACAAATGAATCAATGCGAAAAAAGAATGAACAAGTGAAAAAGAATGAAAGAAGAACAGAACTAGAGGGTGAAAGAAAGAAAGCCAACAAAAAACAAAATGAATGAAAGCACAAAGGAAAGACAGAATTACAGAGCAAATGGAAGAACGAGCACTTGCAAGCAAAATAAACGAACAGAAAAACAAAAGAAAGAAAGAAAGAAAGAAGCAGACACAGAGCGCACTGCATCAGAACTCGTCTGCTTCAGTCAGTGTTTGCACATTTACAGCTACATCATCACTTTGTGTATGAATATTATACATTTAAATCGCCCACCATTAAACATGCATCACCAGAAGTGCATTTATATGCTAATGCGGACTGAATATTCGACTGAAAAGAAAAGGTTAACCTCTAAAAAGAACGTGTTCATAACTTTTCCAATGATGTTACAGGGGCTTGAGAACACATTCTTCTAGGCCTTTTCCTGCACTGTGTGTGAACATGACTGCGTGATCTAGAAATTAATAATACATATCCACACTGCCCACACAGTGCACATAACCGGACACACCCACAGGAACCCGTGACACATACAGCTTTGGGGAAAGACGGATACAGAACATTTGTGCATGGTGTTTAAGCCTGGGAGGAGCATGTGTGTGTTCACCATCCTTCCCATCACGGCTGTGCTGGATACACACTTTCAAAGGAATAATTCACCCGGAAAGGGAAAATTCTCTCACCGTCATGTTGTTTCATTTTTCCGTGGAACAGAAAAAGAGAAATGTTGAAGAATGCACTTGTCATTCTTTTCCATATGGGAAAAAAGAAGAGATAAATAAAGCACCATAAAAGTGGTCCATGTACACTGTGCGCTTTATTCTAAGCCTTCTAAAGGAAAAAAAATAGCGCTGTTGATGAACTCACAAAAATGTATGTTGGAAAATATTGTTCTCCTATTCTAACATGAGGCCTATCATGGAGTCAATAGGCGCGTTTCCATTACAGATTTGCGCAAAACTTTTGCGATTTTTTCTAAATGTCGATAAAAAACTATTGCGAAATGACGGCGTTTCCATTAACTGATGTTATGCGACTTTTTCCCCTCTCGCGATAAGTCATTTAAACATCAACGGGTAGGTTTATATAGCCTATCCCTATATCACAGCCACCGCACCACCACACTAGACATTATTATTAATAGAAGGAGACGTGGTGTGTTATCCAAGCATTAATGGCAGGGAAAGACCCATATACTGCGAACGGCATAAGGAGTTTCTGGGTGTTTCTCCCTCATTTCTGCTCCGAGGTCTGATTGTGGCATTTCTTTGAGGTTTAGAATCCAATATTCCTGTAGCCTATTGTTTCTTTTATGAATTTAATAAAGAACTCTGTCCAAACGGTCAGTGTACATTTGTGTCCATTCGTTTTTCCTTATTTAACCCGTATTGCAAAACGAAAAATGAACGGTGGTTGTTTTTTTTAAATGCAAAGTTGAACACCAATTTTTTTTTTATTTAAACTGTACACAAATGCTGCAAAAAAAAAAAAAAAAAAAAAAATCGACTAAATTTCAGATGTTTGTTTATGACTTTTTGCCCCTTTACTAAACATTTAAAATATTCCCAACTTAATACAATTTTTTTTTAGATTTTAATGGTTTTCTAAGGCCAAATTAGAACCTGAAAATTATATTTTTCCCGCAGTGCTGAATGAGAAGAGCCATATTTAGGCCTATGTCTCTGGAACCACAGCCTACAGAAAGGTGATTTAGGTGAGTTATAGGCTAATGATAATAAATGTGTCTGAAAGAATAACGAGGCATTTTAATTTTATTAATAAACTATTGTTTTCTAAATTAGTGTCGGCTAAAAACATCTCCATCTCCGCTAAGGCGCGCCGCGCGAATGCACCTTTAGGCTATGTTTACACGGAAACGATCTGAAGAAAAAACGCAAAAGTGGCGTTGCGTTATCACTTTTTATTCTGCGTTTAGACGAGCGTTATGGTTGGGAAATCCGCGTGCATATGGTGACGCAAAAGTGTGTGAAATTCGATGTAGTATGCACTCCAGGCAGCTAGGTGGCAATGTGAAGCACTGCCACACAACAACACCATATCTTAGAATATTTTGTACAACTGTTGAAAAGACTCTTGTATGTTTTTCAGAGCTGCTAGGTCAAATTGAAGGTCCGACGTATGGAAATAATCTGACATGTTGGTTGTTATTTTCCTGTACTGGCGCATGCATGTGACGTAAACGCGTACGCGACGAGAGCCACCGTGAGCAGATTTGCGTTTTTACCATTTAGACGGGAACGCGACGGTGGAGCGTTTTTAAGATTTCCACTCTGGAGGGTGGTTTCACTTTTTTGCGTTTTTAAGCCCCCAAAACGCCGTTGCCGTGTAAACGAAAGGCACATCCGAAAAAAATGTTTTACGTTTTCACCCGGAATCGTTCTCGTGTAAACGGGGCCTTAGAGAGAAATGCACCTTTCATACGGATTACATAATCAGAAGGTATTAGCTTTCGATTCGAATTTGTTCGTTTTAAAGTGGACATTTCAAGCTTTAGCTTTTTTCACGGAGATCATGAAAGCGCGCATGATTGTTTTATTTTATTTTACAAAAGCACAACGTTTTCTTGTTATTGTGAGTTTACACAAATAAAAGCATAGTTGCGAATAATGTATTATTATTTTCTGTATGACCAGAAATTATAGAGTATTTTAAGTTGTTTTCACTGTTGATAGGAAAAGTGTTCGCGCCCGCGTCTCCCTGCCTGCAGCGCGCTCCACACTCTGCACAAACACTTGGATATGCGTCAAAATCTTGTGTTTATTTGTGATAATCTTAGCCCTGTATTATTATTGTCTAACCATTATGAATGACATTTGACGATTGCTTTGTTCCTTTTCTTGGATAAAAGCATCTTCTAAATATGTAGCCTAATAAATGTTATAATAAGGATGGTAATTATTAGCCCATTATTATTTGCGTATACCACGGACGGACCCCAAACACACCGCGTCTTCTAAGTCAGGTGACTGTAAATGCGCAAAAACTGTTTCCATTGCAGTTTTGCGAAATATTCCTTTTTCGAATTGCCTGAAAAACCTCCTCATGCGAGCGTAAAAACTTTTTTGCGATAAATGGGAGTTTTTCGAAATTGACGTGTTTCCATTGAGCGTAATTTCAATTCGCAATTTCAATTTGCGCAATTTGAAGGGTAATGGAAACGCGGCTAATGACAAATAAGAGTGTCCTAAATAAATCAAGGAAAATGTTCAAAAATGTCGTTTAAACAGTGACAGGTTCGAAATGTGCTCTTGATGTTCATGTTGGTTTATATAGTTTTGAAAAAACAAACAATAAAAAAAAAATTTTGTACCATTTTTTTAAACAAAGATTTATATTTAATTAAATTTGTACAAAATAACATTTTACTTACACCTTGAATATGTGAGTGTACACATCTTTTAAGTTTCTTTTTTTTTAAGGTAAAAGAATTTCAATAACGTCATTGATTCATAAATATTACATTGGGGAGTCGCACCACATTACATTTAATAATCTTTTTAACCTTGACTTGTCATAAAAAGTCAAATTATCTGCTGTTTTAAGAGGCACATTTGACAAGTGTTATTTTAATATTATTTATATTTATTAATATATTTATTTAGATTTTATTTTTAATTTCAACTTTTAGTAATTATAAAAATGGGCTATTTTTATTATGTTTTTATTAAATACCCTTTAATTACTATTTAAGCTTCATTTAGTTTGATTTCATTTTTAGTTTTAGCTCAGTTTTAGGTTATTTATTTCAGTTAGTTGCCAAGGCAGAATTTCTAACTGCAGTTTAGGTTTTTCATCTAAAATTTATATTGATTTGATTTCAATTAACAAAAATGTGTATAATAGTTTTAGTTAACAATAATACCTGCTTGACACACCGTCATGAGGGTCTGCAGGTGTCTCTCGATATCATTCCCCCCCCCCCATGTTTCTGAATGCTAGTTGCACCACATGACTTTGTTGGTTGCCCTTTAACTTGGCAAACAAATTATTTCAAATATGTATAATATTTTGAAGAGGACCTATTATGCTTTTATATACATATTTTCAACTTTCTTTGATGTGTAATGTGGCTGTTTGAGCATGAAAAAGGTGCAAAGTTACAAAGCACAAAGTCACTCCAAAGGGAGTTAATCTCTATATCAGTGCGCACTGATTCTGAACTCCCTGAAACGCCTCGATTATAGTCTCGAGTTTTCTTCAAGGAACAAACACGTCACAATATTCCTCATTTAAATAATTCCCGCTCAAGGCATATATGCTAAAACAATGCCCTTTTAGGAATTTTACTGTTTAATGTTATTTTTTAGTATTATTTTTCTTTATTCATTTTCATAATAATTTCACACTGTATTTTGTGAAGTCAGAGTATTTGTAAATGAGAGATATGAAATGAGCTATATTTTGCGTACAAGGATGTGTGCAATGCAACGTTCACTGAGCAGAGATGTTCCACTAATGATGATACATCAAATGTGTCCAGTTGGAATGATCTTTACAAGGAAAAGAATGTTTCAACTGATGCAAATGTACCACTAATGTATACACCGAGGGAAAGTGGATTGTACCATGTGTAAGCATGAGGTATACGTTCCATTTTTAAACACAAGCAACATGTTTTTCTACCTTACAAGGAAGCTGAAAGTCGCTCAATAGTGCATGTAAGCTCAATCTTACTGTGCCACCTCAGAGAAACAGAGGCATGACGGAGTGAAAGGAAGGAGAAACAAAGGCATGTGGGGGGTGAGGGAGGAGAAACACCAAGAAACTATTTACAGCTGGCATGATGGGGTGAGGGAATAGAGAAATGGGGAACAGAGAAATCTGGAATGAAGACCTCCTCACCTGTAGCCTTATTCTTCCATGCCTGTTTCTTTCTGTCTGATACATGTATATTAAATAATAAATAGAAAATATCTGGTGTAGCTTCCGTGATTCAACAATAATGGGGAAAAGCCTGATTTTCAAATCTACAGACTAGCTTTGTAGAGACCGGAACTAAAACAGAGCTTTACTGACAGACTTCGAAGAGAGGTGCTGCAACAATGTAGAATAACTGTTTTTTGAACATTCAAACATGAAAATATAATTTAGCAGACACCAAATTCAAAATCAAGACTTTATAAAAAGGCATTATATGGCCTCTCGAACAAAACTTCACGTTTCATTTTATCTAAGAAATAATAATTTTGGATAATGCCACACAGTTCTTCATTATGACATCAGCACACTTGTACCTTCCTAACATTTTTTTTTTACTTTATACTCCTCATATTCCCATGCTGCAAGACGATGTCTTTTGCTCCATCAGACAGTAAGGACAGCAATAATGAGTAGCCTTCATCTGCATAATACATTGCAGCTGAGTGTGGAGGGACAGCCGAGGAGACGTCCCGGGCGCTGAGGTAGTTAACCTCCACAAGTAAGAGGGGAACGGGAGGGTGAAGACTGTACATAAGGGGGTTTCGCACATGGCTGAACGCGGACTGATGGATTGACTCCGACAGACGGCTCAGTCTACCTCCGGGAACAGTCGGGGAACTGAGCTGGAGTTAACTAGAGCCACGGTAATGAGGAAGAGGGAGATGAATGGGATTATTCAGAGATTATTAGCACTTGAAAAGTTAAAAATTGTTTAGATCATGATGATGTTGGGACTGCACTCACAAATAAGCAACACAGTCCTTTGATAGTCAGTTATGGGATCACACGTACTCAGTTCCAAAATGCACGTTAAACTTGCAGAACATGCAGAGATTTGCTGCATTTAAAGGTGGGGTAGGCAACTTTCAGAGAGGCTAGCAATATTGAGCTAGCTTTGAAAGCATAAGATCCACCCTCCCTTCACAGCGTCTCTAAAGTCACGCCTCCTTCAAAACACATGAACCCTAACAGCAAAAAAAAGAGTTAAACTACTCATATCTCAAAACACATAACATTACAATAATAATTAACATAGCTTAAAGGCAGGTAGAAATCCCCAAAAATACTTTGTTCCAAATTTGTTTAAACTGTCTTTATATATCAATGCATAATTAAAATGTAAGTAATCTGGAAAAGAAATGATAAAAATCGAGTGTCTGTAGTCCTCTCAGGACTGCAATAAACACAGCTCATTATTCCATTAACTCCCACCCCCTCCCTTCTCGGCTCCTTCCAAAGCCACGCCCCCAAAACACCTGAACGCGCGATCCCGGCCGTTCGCTCAGCTGGAAGAGTCGGACGCGTTTACCAGCGCCGAGCAGAGAGGAGCGCAGTGCATGTAGTGACATCATGTCACAAGCCGTAACCAGGGTTTGAAAATTAGTGAGGTCCGGGGTGTTGTGTAAAGTATTGTGCTATAATAATGGTTAGGCCATGCGACCCACGTCCCCCCATGGACATTAAGCTGCAACCTTTTTTTTTTTTTAAAGGAATTTGCCGTATATATATATACAGGGGTTAAATTTGGATTTAATTATGTGTGGGTTAGTCTCTCACTAGGGTGGTCCGGGGGTATGCCCTCCCGGGATTTTTTTTGTGAAAAATAAACCATTAAATGGCACTTTCTGGAGAGTTTTGTCCATTTCTTACAGATTTCTTACATTTCTTACAGATAATCACGATGATCATTGCGTTTGTCTTACCGAATGTGGTAGCTTTATGCAATTACAGTTTGTCTATAAGCTTTTTTTTTATTAATGCCGACAGTAAAATGTTGCCAGATATTGCTACGAAAAACAAGAAAAACTAAATAATAATAATAATCCGAAATAAGTTCAAAGCTTGTGTTTTGGAAATAAGATTAATATGATCACTAACCCAAACATGCAACTTTCCACTTTAATAACTTCATAAAGTGTCACATTAAATCAGAAACACAGGTCCAGGAGACTACTGCCACCTTTACATTAGGTGGATCTGGCAACACGGAGACTGCACCCGCGCCCTCACTCACAGCGCGCTCTCAAGCCCCGTTCACTGCGCTAGCTTCTCGCAGCAACATGAATTGCAAACACTCATGTGAGGTGGTTTAAACACGGCTAATTAATCATTCAGAGAGCTTGACATTTTACTTTTGAATGTAAAAAAATGACCGAGTTCCGGACCTCAGTGACCTCATAGCTGGCTACGGCCATGTAATAAAATAACTAACTTTATCAGTATGAATATAAAACAATTAACATGGCTGTTAGTACACACTATCAAGCTCGCATATCGATACTGGTAAAGTTTAAAATATTTTACTAGCTCGTAACCGAACCAAACTCAATATAAGGCAAAGCTATAAATAGCTTAATTGATACACGTTTGCCGTTACTATCAGTTAGCTACAGATACAACATAAAGACATAGGTAAACATATGTAGAGCATATAACAACAAACCAAACGTGAAAAAAACGGAGCAGGTAGAGTTCACGGTGAACATAGGAACAAAGTTTTGGCAGAGGGTAAAGCTAGGTATAAAAATAGATCCCCTAAACTTTTTAACCTAAAGTTAGATTTGACGAAATTAAACAAAACAGCTTTCAACTACAGATAGGCCTATTGATTATTTATCGTCTCAACCCTGGCTCACTAACAGTAACGTTATAACAGTCGACACCAAAGTTACACTGTCATAGCTAAGCCAGTGTAACGTTAGTCATGCTACGTAACGTTAGGTAGCTATATTAGCTACGTGTGCTAGTGATACATGCTTCATGAAAAAATAAATGTCATCAAAATGAAAACAGCGAGATTACCTGTCCAGCAGAAATAATGCCTTACATTTTAATTATGCATTGATATATAAAGACAGTTTAAACAAATTTGGAAAAAAAGTATTTTTGGGGATTTCTACCTTCCCTGCCTTTAAAGAGCACTGACCTGTACCACCTGACTGCTGCAAATTCATTTCGGCGTTGATAGTGTTGCCATTGAAACGTATTAATTCGATTCAGCAACTGCTCCTAGTATAACGTCACAGGTTTTATATCTCCTCCAAATTACAGTAGTTACGGCGTGAACGCAGCATAAGCTGGTTGTTTTGGTTCAGGAAGAACTGTAAAGGTGGCTGGTGTTTGTTTGTGGTGCTCAGTGACTGACGTCTGTCTAACGTGCAGGTATGGAAATACATACGTTGACAGGCAGGTGACATCGTATCATTGCATTCGGACCAAATTCAATGATTGGATGAACATTTTATGGTTCTACGCCTTCCACAGAAAAAATACATATACATATAAATGCATTTAGACCACTTAACTTAGTTATTGCTATCAGGATGTGAAGAGACTGTCAACCAGCATAAAAAAAAAAAAAAAAAAATCTGTAACAAATCGCCTACCCTGCCTTTAATGTGAATTTTTTTAACATGCAGAGGATCAGACTACAGTTATTTAATTAAATCACAGCCTTTGATTTGACAGTCGCTCCATATCACGATTATCAAGCAGCTCCATTTATTTAATTTAAATTTTACATTGGATATTTAATTATTAGCCATTCATCAATTTAGAAACCTCCTGCAACTCCTGTTTGGAAAACCCTGCTCTATATGATCCTGCTTATTACATGCTTAAACTAACCAAATAAATGAATCATTTCACCCCAAATCAATACTTCATGTCCATTTATTTTTTTGATTATGTGAGAACAATGAGAGTGCTATGAGAGATGTGGAGTTAGAACGATGTAGGAGATCACACAAATTGATAACAAAGCACACTAGAATGCCTGATTCTGATTCTCTGACACGATAACTGTGGCTGTCAAGTAGTTCCAGATCTAGACCGCATTTCAGATCAATTTCCCTTTGCCGAATAATATCAGTTATTTCAAAGAGCTGTATAGTCTACCACAGCAGAAGACAAAAATATTGGCGAAAGAAAATGAACAATTTCCATTTTTTTTCCAGGAAGAGAAAGACCATTTTTAAGCTTGAAGAGTTGAGTAGAGATTTCAAGAGTATTCTGACTAGTTAACATAAAATACATGCTGGTTTGAATGAAGATTAACACTTCTGTAAAGCTACTCCATATTTGTGCATAGATGCTGTATGAACAGAGATGTAAAGTGATATGCTAGTACTTCACTATATACTTAAGTATGTATTATTCTGGGGATGTGTCAATGTGTCCTTGAGTTCTGTTAAAACAGAATACTTGTACTTATCCTCAATTACATTTACAAGGAAAAAATTATAATTGTTGATCCAATACAATTTAGTGTAGACTTCAAAGTACATTGGTCATCATGACATGTATTTTTCTTTATCCTAACAAGCCAATCAATCACGCTCACATAAGGCCATTTTTGGGTGAATAATCTCTTTCAGACTTTAAACGAATGTGTTTTGTCTTTAAAAGTCAATTTAAAATCGTTAAGACAAGTGTTCCATTTTTAATGTTTAAACACTTACAATTAAACAAATACTTTTTTTTCAAGTATTCCAAGTATATTTCACTTTCTGATAAATGATAGAGGATTCAGTCTCTCTAAACCCCTCCTTTCTGTGAGCCTACTCTGTTGTGATTGGTCTACTCTGCTCTGGTCGGTCAGATGGCCCAGTTTGTTATGATTGGTCTACTCTGCTCTTACTGGTCAGAGGGCCCAGTCTGTTGTGATTGGTCTACTCTGTCCTGATTGGTCAGATGGCCCAGTCTGTTGTGATTGGTCTACTCTGCTCTGATTGGTCAGATGGTCCGGTCTGTTGTGATTGGCCTACTGTTCTCTGATTGGTCAGATGGCCCAGTTTGTTATGATTGGTCTACTCTGCTCTGATTGGTCAGATGGCCCAGTCTGTTGTGATTGGTCTACTCTGTCCTGATTGGTCAGATGGCCCAGTCCGTTGTGATTGGTCTACTCTGCTCTGATTGGTCAGAGGGCCCAGTCTGTTGTGATTGGTCTACTCTGTCCTGATTGGTCAGAATGCTCAGTCTGTTGTGATTCGTCTACTCTGCTCTGATTGGTCAGATGGCTCAGTCTATCGTGATTGGTCTACTCTGCTCTGATTGGTCAGATGGCTCAGTCTGTTGTGATTGGTCTACTCTGCTCTGATTGGTCAGAGGGCCCAGTCTGTTGTGTTTGGTCTACACTTCTCTGCTCTGATTGGTCAGATGGCACCAGTCTGTTGTGATTGGTCTACTCTGCTCTGATTGGTCAGATGGCTCAGTCTGTTGTGATTGGTCTACTCTGCTCTGATTGGTCAGATGGCTCAGTCTGTTGTGATTGGTCTACTCTGCTCTGATTGGTCAGATGGCCCAGTCTGTTGTGATTGGTCTACTCTGCTCTGATTGGTCAGATGGCTCAGTCTGTTGTGATTGGTCTACTCTGGACTGATTGGTCAGATGGCCCAGTTTGTTATGATTGGTCTACTCTGTTCTGATTGGTCAGAGGGCCCAGTCTGTTGTGATTGGTCTACACTTCTCTGCTCTGATTGGTCAGATGACACCAGTCTGTTGTGATTGGTCTACTCTGCTCTGATTGGTCAGATGGCTCAGTCTGTTGTGATTGGTCTACTCTGCACTGATTGGTCAGATGGCTCAGTCTGTTGTGATTGGTCTACTCTGCTCTGATTGGTCAGATGGCTCAGTCTGTTGTGATTGGTCTACTCTGCTCTGATTGGTCAGAGGGCCCAGTCTGTTGTGTTTGGTCTACACTTCTCTGCTCTGATTGGTCAGATGGCACCAGTCTATTGTGATTGGTCTACTCTGCTCTGATTGGTCAGATGGCTCAGTCTGTTGTGATTGGTCTACTCTGCACTGATTGGTCAGATGGCTCAGTCTGTTGTGATTGGTCTACTCTGCTCTGATTGGTCAGATGGCTCAGTCTGTTGTGATTGGTCTACTCTGCTCTGATTGGTCAGAGGGCCCAGTCTGTTGTGTTTGGTCTACACTTCTCTGCTCTGATTGGTCAGATGGCACCAGTCTGTTGTGATTGGTCTACTCTGCTCTGATTGGTCAGATGGCTCAGTCTGTTGTGATTGGTCTACTCTGCACTGATTGGTCAGATGGCTCAGTCTGTTGTGATTGGTCTACTCTGCTCTGATTGGTCAGATGGCCCAGTCTGTTGTGATTGGTCTACTCTGCACTGATTGGTCAGATGGCTCAGTCTGTTGTGATTGGTCTACCGCTTACAGCGTGTCGGAAACTAAAAGTCCATTACCATATCTGACTTTCAGCCTAGGACGCTTCCTCAGCGCTTGATACAGAGTGATACAAACAGTAACAATGGCGTCAGTTTTATCGTATCAGCCTTAGTCCTCATCCTTTTTGGATTTGCATTCGCAGCGCAGAAAACAGCCTCTTCTCGACATGTCGACAACATGAACCAAACTCTTCCAGGCCAGGCCTCAGTTACAACTATAGTTTTTGAAGGCAGTTCAAAGTAGACATTGTTCACGAGATAGTTCACCCAAAAATTTAAATTAGCCCAGTATTTACTCACCCTCGGTGTATATGACATTCTTCTTTCAGACAAATACAATCTGAGTTATATTATTATAAAATGTCCTATCTCTTCTAAGCTTTATAATGGCAGTGAATTAATGTTTCTGTTTTGAAGTCCATAAAAGTGCATCTGTCCATCATAAACAAACTCCATACGGCTCCGGGGTGTTTATAAAGGCCTTCTGAAGCGAAGCGAGGCGCAAGTAGACTGTGTATGGCCGTTTGGCCGGAAGCTAGAATTTTACTTTGTAAAACTTTGTTTTTCTTACACAAACGCATCTCTTCAGAAGGCCTTTATTAACCCCCGGAGCCGTATGGAGTTCGTTTATGATGGACAGATGCACTTTTATGGACAAAACAGAAACAGCCATTTACTTCCATTATAAAGCTTAGAAGAGCCAGGACATTTTATAATATAACTCGGATTGTATTCGTCTGAAAGAAGAATGTCATTTACACCTAGAATGACTTGAGGGTGAGTAAATCATGGGCTAATTTTCATTTTTGGGTGAACTATCTCTTTAAGTTTTCTGGTAAATCATGCTTTATGTATGGAATTGTACTCCATTCTGCTGGCCATCAAACCTCGTGCTATTCAGTGAATAATTTATATTTTATTTGACTGGTTCACAACCCAGCCAAAAAAAGGACAAAAGGAGGACAAGCCATGAATCCTCCTCCTCCAGCTTTGATTGCCTAAAGCCATAGTGCTGAGGCATCAAACTGTCAAGCCAACAAATAACTATTCAAAGCTGAAAGCAAGAGTCCTCAGAGCAGAATCATCACAACAAGCAGAGTAATTGAGTTTGGAGAAAAGCATTCAGCTGAGTACACTGCTTAGTCTCTGACATATAAATCCTGATTTAGAAGCAAGAATGATCCCTGCACAAAGGGAATAACCTCATCCTCAACCGGAGATAGACGGTTTGAACCAGGAGACAGCACGGCTAACAAGAGCTCTTGGAAGAAAAGGCCCAGTGTTCCCACTGCTACTGTATGACCTCATACACTGACTAGATTTGTTAAATAAATTAAACATGGGGGATTTCTCTAAGAACGAATTTGCCGTCTGTACGTTTTTTGAAAGAAGTCTCTCATGCTCACCAAGTCTATATATTTGATCCAAAATTGAGTAAAAAAAGAACTATTGTGAAATATTAGTATAATTCCTGTGATGTCAAAGCTGAATTTTCAGCATCATTACTCCAGTCTTCAGTGTCACATGATCCTTCAGAAATCATTCTAATATGATGATTTGCTGCTCAAGAAACATTTATTATTATTACCAATGCCGAAAACAGATTTTTGCTGCCTATTTTTTTGTCAAAAGATGTAGTTGTCAAATACAATTTTCTTTTGAACTTTCTATTTATAAAAGAATCCTAAAAAAATGTATCTCAGTTTCCACAAAAAAATTAAAGGTGCAGTGTGTAAAAATTTTGAGTATTTATTAACAGAAATGCAATATGACATCCATAACTATGTGTTCAGTGGTGTATAAAGAACTTACTTAATAAACCGTAATGTTTTTATTACCTTAGAATGAGGCATTTATATCTACATAGGCGCGGGAATCCCCTTCTATGAAGGTCGCCATATTGTGACGTCATGTTTCTACAGTAGCCGAACGCGAACACACAGCGTTACAGAGCGCGTTTCGTCACTACATTGAAAGAGAAGCCGCAGGAAGCTAGAAGAAGCTAGTCATAAACACCGTGAGTAGTGACTTTTCCCTTGTCAGTGGTGTAAATATGTAGTTGGATTGTTTCATGTAACTTAATTCTTCTCCCTCGCTGTGTTATGGCTTTGCTATGTGGGGATAAATGTGCTGGTTAAGTTCGTGAGACAGCTGATTAGTAGGCTACTCTTGTCATTGACCGTAAAACAGTTACAGGAATCACCAACCCGTCGATCTTGGAAGCATTTTAAGTCGATCGCTTAGAGTTTCCAAAATCAGAGAAAAAAAGCCTATTGTGTGTAGTAAGTGTGTCTAGGGGATGCGGAGGCGCGCGCGATGTCACAATCACGTCATTTTTGCACCTTTGGGCTCATGCGGACGCGTCGAGTTTAAACAAGGCTTTACGCTTTAACCAGCTCAGCCACAGTAACAGCTCATATTAGCCAGCTAAACTTTTACTACCCTGTTAGAAAAAATATATAGTTGCATAGTTTCATGTGGGTCTTCTCCCTCGCTGTATTATGGGTTTGCTTTGTGGGGAGAATCTGCTGGTTACGTTCGTGAGACAATCAGCTGATTACTATTATTATATTATGTAAGGTGCATTGTGTAATATTTCTGAGGATCTATTGACAGAGATGCAATATAAAATCCATAACTATGTTTTCAGTGGTGTATAAAGACCTTACTTAATGAACCGTTATGTTTTTATTACCTTAGAATGAGACATTTATATCTACATAGGCGCGGGAATCCCCTTCTATGAAGGTCTGAAGGTATGTTTCTACCGTAGCTGAAAGCGAACAAACAGCGCTAAAGAAACCTCATTGCTTGACTTACTATTCTCTGCTGCTGACTCAGACTCAGACGACGACATATTTTGTCTTACGTCGGCCACCGTAGCTTCTCATTCGAGTTTGAAAACCGAGGGATAGGCCGCGAGTGACTTGCTGTTTGCAATTTGCAGGATTCACCACTACATGCCGCTAAAAATCCCACACTGCACCTTTAAGCAGCAAAAACGGTTTTCAACATTGATAATACGATCCATTACAAATAACTGAGCACCAATAATAAATAATAATTGAGCACCAAATAAGCATGTTTAAGCCTAATAAGCTTAGCCATCACAGGAATAAATGACGTTTTAAAACTAAAACATTAATTAATATTAAAACAGAAAGCAGTTATGCATTTCAATTCTGTTAAATTTTGATCGTATTTCAAAATATTACTAAAGGTTTACTTTGTTTTGAATCAAATATAAAGGCACCCTTGGTGAGCATGAGCATAAACAAACACAATAAAAAAATTCTTAATTATTCCAAGCTTTTGACCGTTAGTGTCTCCATCTCGTTCAAGGATACAGCAGATTACTGTGATCTGGCATACTTGATTGAGAATCTAGCATTCAGAGACTGGACTAAGCTCTTTAAAATACTGAAAATGAGCTTGACAACACTGTGTTACTGGATGTATGGAGTTGTACTGCCCATAATTTTAACATCATTTGATAAAATACTCTTGCCATGATCAATAGAAAATTTAATAATAATAAAAAACTATTAAAATCAATATTATTTTTTATTAATAAAAAACCCCAGGAATTAATATTATTAGGTGTAATCTATAAAGCCAATTCATGTAGAAAGGAGGGACATTTATACTGAAAAGAATGACAATGACTTAACTGAACTATGGTGCACAAATCATGCCTGGTTAAACTGGCTTGTGGGTGATGAGGTAATATGATGCAGATGTTAAAAGGATAGTTCACCTAAAAATGAAAATTATCCCATGATTTACACACCCTCAAGCCATCCTAGGTGTATATGACTTTCATCTTTCAGACGAATACAATCAGAGTTATATTAAAAAATGTCCTGGCTCTTCCAAGCTAATGGCAGTGAATGGAGGACGAGATATTGAAGCCCAAAAAAGTGCATCCATCCATCATAAAAGTAATCCATTCGGCTCCAGGGGGTTAATCAAGGCCTTCTATAGTGATGCATTTGTGTTAGAAAAATATCCATATTTATAACCTTATCAACTAGAATAAGTAGCTTCCGGCAGACGGCCATACGCAAGTCGACTTACGCCACAAGTGTAACTTCTGACGCGATGTAGGACGTCCGGTGTAGGAGTATCGTAAGCTTTGACGCCTCTCGCGGTTCAAACAAATAAGGCTGGGCAACAAACTCAAGCTCCTCTGAATTATTTTTTTTTTAATTCTCGTTTTGGACTTCTAATTCGTGAGACTTCTAATTTAGTTTTGCTCTATCCTCTGCGCTTCCACGTTCATCTATGCGTAATGCGTCAGGTCAAGTGTTACTCTTTCGCCGTAAAGCGGGAAGCTATAGTTATTTTAGTTGATAAAGTTTTAAATATGGATATTTTTTCACAAAAACGCATTGTTTTGTTTCAGAAGGCCTTTATTAACCCCTGGAGCCGTGTGGATTACTTTAAGGATGGGTGCACCTTTTTTGCCTTCAAAAATCATATCCTCCATTCACTGCCATTATAAAGCTTGGATGAGTCAGGACATTTTTCTTTTTTAACTCCAATTCTATTCGTCTGACAGAAAAAAGTAATATACACCTAGGATGACTTGAGGGTGAGTAAATAATGGGGTAATTTTCATTTTTGGGTGAACTATCCCTTTAATGCGTACAAAAGTGATGCAACTATTCCGTGAATTAGGCACATAGTATCAGAGCCATTTGAGGTAGAATTATTCATCCTCGGCTATCTTAAATAATTCTGTGCTGTTCTAAAAATGCTCTTTAATGTATCTGTCATAAGACACTTTAGAACTTTGATCATTAAACATTTTGAATCTAAGAAGAGACATCTTAAACTACAAAATATCTGCACATTTTAAACATTATGTTTAGTTTAGAATGACTAAAATGACTATTTTAAGAATCCAATTTAAAAGGCTCTTGAAAGTCTCTAAACCACATGAAGAAATGTGACTATGTCTTTGGCTTGATAAGGAAAGATGTCCAATCATCACTCTTATAACCCTACACAACTCTCTTTTTTGAAATAGAGCAAGAACACCCCCTTCATTATCTGTGAAGAGCGGCCGCGGGAGAATCTGACCTGAAAACCACACTTTTTTGAGCATTACATTTATTCAGTTATTCTAATATTCACAAAACAGTCCCGCATCACACCACTGCTCATTTGCATTAAATTCTGCTATCATAGAATCTCTATGATATTCTGATGGCTTGGAACTCTCCTTCAATGTCTAAAGGATCTAAAGGATTTTATTATTATTATTATTATTATTTTAGGTCTTAGAAAATCCTCTCCTCAACAATTTGTGGCATCATTCACGTTTGTAATACAAGTCCAGAAAGAAATGCAGACCAAAGTTTAATTACAGGGTTAGGGTTACATCATGTCCAAACCACTGCGACAATGTACATTTTCTGACCACAGGTCCAATCAAAACATATTAATATTCAACTGTGGTGCATGATTTTGGCCCATAAGTTCCACTGTGGGCGGGTGAAACTAAAAAACAAAAACATATTTCACGTGTAGTTTTAAAATGTAAATTTCACATGGGCAAACTCATTCGAATGAAATTGAAACATTGGAAATTCATGTGGTTTTTCTGCACTGTAAACCCCAATGTTATCATTAATCAGGGGCGTAGCCAGGACATTATTTCTGGGGGGGCCAGCTTGGGCCAGTCTTTTATTTGGGGTGGCACTTGATTGTCAAAAACTACTATTTTAAAAATAACGCACCGCGTCACTCAGAGCAGCGGCTTGTCAGGCCATAAACATTGGATTGAACTTAATTATGGACTGTACACTAATAATGTCTTATTGATAATCCATGTTATTGGGATGGGTGCTTAGATAATGTGCGAGTGCTATGTGTCATGATTATGTGAGGGTTTAGGGACCTTAACAGGTGACTGTGATGTTTTTAGTGCAAATGACAGAAAGACACAATATGAATTGTCATTTTAGGCGATAATTTATTTAGGTAAACCATAGCATTTTAAGACCAATATTCAATTTATTTGTGATAATATAACATATTTAAAGAGAAAGAGGGAAAAGAAAAAACATTACATCACAAATAAATAACAAGAGCAGATAGTATGTCTAATTAGAACACTCCTCTATGTCGACACATTCTTACACATTAAACTGAGTGAGAAGATAACTATATGATCTCACCATTATGCTTAAAGGTGGTCTAAGCGATGTCACGCGTTTTTTAGGCCAAAACATTTTTTGTCACATACAGCAAACATCTCCTCACTAACCGCTGGCTGCCTGTCCCCTGAACACACTGTAAAGAAACGCGATCTCTGTAGACAGCCCAGGCTCCACAAACAGCAACAAAAACAAACTGCAGCGACCCGCTCCCCGAAACATAACAAACTGTTCCAGCCAATGACCGACAAGAAGGGTTTGGGGGGTTAGTGTGCGGATGAGGAGGAGGGAGGGTCTAGCTAGCCTCCGTTTTGTTTGACAATAGTTCGAACGTCAACAAGAAGTGACGTCACCCAGGATCGCTTAGAGAACCTTTAATTATGCTTTCAAGTAGGCCTACCACCAACTTTCTCACCTGTTAGTGGTATCCAGTGGATAGTGAGGAAGAGGGTCTTATCTAGCGAAACGATAGGTCATTAAAAAAAAAAGTATACTTTTTAACTACAATTTGTTCAGATTGAGCTGATCTGCAACGTGCATGCGATATCGCCGGCAGAAGTATCGCCCCACTGTTTACAAAGCGACCGTGCGAAGGAGGATAGTTCAAATTGTATTGTATGATGAATTACATATTTATGTCTTTGTGTCATATTATTGTTTAAAATGGTCCTTACGTGTGCGTATCCTGGGTGTTTGTAAACAGTGGGGCGGTAGCCTACTTCCGCCGGCGCCGGCGACATCCACATCGAGCGTGACCTTTCAACGTGATGACGTAGTTCCCGGCGCGTTGTGGGGCTTGTAGCGTAAGCAGGGCCGGCGCTAGCCATTTGGGTGCCCTAAGCAATAGTGTGTGTGAATGTGTGAATATATAGTAAAGTGTAATTTATTCCTGTGATCAAAGCTGAATTTTCAGCATCACCAGTGTCAGTGTCTTCAGTGTCAAATGATCCCTCACAAATCAGTATAATATGAGGATTTGATGGTCAAGAAACATTAATTATTATTATCAAATTTTGAAACAGTTGTTGGTCTGTCAGTTGTACAGTTTTTTTTTTTTTTTTTAGGATTCTTTGATGAATAGGAAGTTCAAAAGACTTTTGTAACATTATAAATGTCTTTACTGTCACTTTCAATCAAATTAACTATTCCTTGATAAATAAAAGTGTTGATTTCTTTCCTCCAAAAAATAAAAATAAAATTCTCACTGACACCAAACTTTTGAACGGTAGTGTATATAAATACACATTTGCATGTATGTATTTAAGAAATATTTGTTATTTATATATAAAATATTTAAATTTATATATAATATAAATTATATATAAATATATACAGTATATACATGCAAATATTTCTTAAATATATACGTGCATATGTGTGTGTATTTATATATACAAAATAATTATACACAGTACACACACATATATCATGTAGACACAAACTTTTATTTTGGATGCGATTAATCTTTTCCCAGCCCTAATAATTTGACAACTCTGTGAATATGAAAATATACAAACACTGAGATTGTGGGGTTTTTTTTCTTTCTAATTGCAGTTTCACCAACAGATGTCGCCCTTGGGCCTTGGCCTCTTGAAAATGAACGCATTATCCGCATAAAACAACAACGAAAAAAACGTATCTAAGCGGTCTTCCTTTTCTTCTCAAACAAACTAACTGCATCTTAAACAGCCCAAGTTTAAAAAATTTCCGGGGGAGAAAGCCCCAGACCCCCGTTAAAATAAAAGATTCAACATGCAGGGCTAAAAAAGCCCCGGATCATTTGCACTACTAGCGACGCCCCCTGGACATGCATAGACGACGCAAGGGCGCCCGCGCTACAAAACTAACATTTTTATTTAAAATATTGTCTTACCTGGAAAGCGACGCGCGAGTATCATCCCGCTGTCTATTCTTTTTCCTTTTTTCGCCCCCGACTCTTGGTGCCTTTCCGAGGCCATGTCTGAGGTCGGTGTCTGCCAAATTTGACATTGATTGAGGCATAATCGAACAGACCACTGGGAGGTGGGGAAGGGGGGGCACCAGAGGGAGACGAAAAATGAGATTCACCTTTTTCTCGACTAATTTGGTCTAGGCCTATATTACTTTTGTATTGCTTTTGTATATTAACATGCTTTAGACATATTTTATTTGTTATTTATACTAGTAGCCTATTGTGATGATTTTTCACGACCCAGATTTTTTGGTGCCCCCCCAAGCACTTGGTGCCCTACGCGCAGCGCGTGATGTGCGTGTGCGGAGCGCCGGCCCTAAGCGTAAGTGACAAATTACTTGATAAAAAAATAATAATGCATACATTTCAGCTTCCTTTAGACCGTTGCCGTTCAGGAGGTTTTAATAATTAAATTTATTTTCCCCCTCCTCCGACTGGGGGTGGGGCCGTGAGGTTGGGGGGGCCGGCAGGGGGGCCGAGCCTTGACCAGTGGTGGCCGCGGCCCCCCCTGGCCACCACGTAGCTCCGCCCCTGTCATTAATAAAGAAATCAAGTTATCATAACTTAACATTACTTGCAATAGCAAGTTTTTGCATCAAAAATTAAACAGTTGTGTTTAATGTACTCATTTGGCAGCAACAATCTTTCAGATTAAGATTTTAAGTTTTATGAACTCAAAATTTCAAGTTATTTAAATGATTCGCTATATGTCTGTTTAATATGATTGGCCGAAATTCTGCCTTGACAACACGCTGATTGGTCGATACACAAGGCAGTATTTTTTTTGTTCATCGTGAATTTGTTGATGCAGGCAGCAGGCCAGAGGGACTGACACTGCATAAAACAGTCATTTAGGGGTTAATCGGCCCGTTCATCACGTACAGACATTTCAGGCTTCGCATTTGGAACGAGACTTTCAATTCCTGACACCTGTAAATGGAATCTTTTTTTAATCGACGACTGTCTCGAGTCTCGACACTCGAGCCTGTTCTCCCCCCTCCCCCGCAGCAGCCCCTCTGACTCACTGCAGTTCTTCTTGTGCGCGCAGAGCGTCCGGTATTTTCTGAGTCTGAGAAAACGTATGGTAAGAGTGAATTCATAAAACTATTTTAAATAACATGTTTGCCAGAACATAACATCACAATTTGTTCAATGTTGTAACAGTTTTTTTAACTGTATTTTCTAGCCCGACGTTGTTTTCGAGCCGTTTATTCCCGCCCCTGCTCCATTCAAATCTTGCGCGCTGATAGCGCCCGGTATTTTCTGTGAGATTTACATCAGACTAAGGTAAGTGTGAATTAATAAAATCATTGTAAATAACATGTTTACCATAACACAACGGCAAAGTTTTTAAATGTCATATTTTTTTCTGAACCGTATTTTCTAGACCATTGCCTTCAGTTACTGCGTGCACTGACAGCGTCCTGTGTTTCCTTTCCAGACATAAATATCAGACGAAGGTAAGTGCAAATAAAAACCTTTTCATAAAACCTTTTTAAATAGAGTATTTAACAAAACATAATATTGAGTGTTGTTGATTTAAATTGAGTGCGTTTATGTTTGAGTTGTTAACGTATTCTCCTTTGACAAATCAGCAGACACTTCCTTCTCAACTGTCCTCAGAGGCTTCAGAAACAGTAATGCTGCTTTCCAGGCAGGTTTTTGAGCACGTAAATCACGACTTCAAACCACGACTCACGACTTTGTAGCATTCCAGGCCAGTCACGCCAAACTACCTGAGCGCAATATACATACTTATTTTTTCAGACACATAACATTGTAATACATAATCGTGTGTGTATATACATACTTATTGTTTCAGACACATAACATTGTAATACATAATCGTGTGTGTATTATTATCATTATTATTATATTATTATTAATTTGACTGCAACGTTATTGTCCTAAAGTGTATTCTCACTGTGTACCGCCTGCAGAAACACTGCATCCGTAGGGGCTGCCATTGTTGTTTTGTATGGTTTTGCGGGCTATGTGACGTCAGAACTCGTAACTGGGAGTACATCGATCTAGTACGAGTTCACGGGTGGGAAGTCACGGGTTTGACTGCCGTTCCAGTGCACTTTCACGGGTATAAGGTTGGAAAAACACGGGTTACAGGTTGCCTGGAACGCGGCATAACTCACTGAAGGAAGAACTGCTGCTGACTTTTGATTCGTGTGAGGCAAAGAAGGCAGAAAAGGTGTTTTTTAGCAACATACTTAAAATGATATCATAATTGTTAAAGTGCAGTGTAAATTTCACTCCTTTTGTTTGTTTCAATGTTCTAGTAAGTGTAGAAATCTACCATGTACTTAGTTTTATTATGATGTAATTTACTGTGTATATTTATGATTGTTTTTAGGCCAGGTGGTAAATGCTGCCATTCTTCACGAATAGGCTACTGCTGCTCTTCAAAGATCTGAGTCATCAATAAGGTAACGCACACAGAAAGAGTTTTTGTTTGAATACATTTCAGTTTCCCAAGTTA
This sequence comes from Rhinichthys osculus, assembly GCA_029959095.1. Lineage (NCBI taxonomy): Eukaryota > Metazoa > Chordata > Actinopteri > Cypriniformes > Leuciscidae > Rhinichthys > Rhinichthys osculus. Next base: position 32,577,447 of record JARWKJ010000007.1, on the reverse strand, counting down.
TCTTGTATTTTTATTTAGTTACTGAAACGGCAAGAAAGCACTTTGACTTGCTTTGATTATTTCCATTCTTGTTGCTGTCCAACTAGCAAAATTGCTTTGTATTGTTTTTATTATTATATCACTCTAACCGGTGCTTAAACAATGAGTACTGTACAATGTATAGAGAAAATGTGTCTTCATTTTATTTATTTATTTTAATCACAGGATCCTCCGATCCCTGCCCCAACCATTCATCTGAAGGACTGCCACTGTTGGTCCAAAGGGTCTCATTGCCGCAGTTTACCCAGGATGAGATCTCGCTGATGTTAGCCTGCAGCACTGACACATTTTTTGGTTTTCCAGCATATTTTTAATATTTGAACCCATTCTAAAAGTGACTGTAAGATGTTGAGATCTATCTATTCACACCGAGGACAACTGAGAGACACACAGAACTATTACAAAGGGTGAAAGATAAGATAAGTTAAAGTAGATGACAATATTTACAATAACAGACAATGTCTGTTGCTGTTCATTACACTGTGTTTTTAATTGTTCTGGTAAATTGTTCTGATCTGGTCAATTTCACTTTTAAATGACCGATTTCTAAAGAAATTTTTAATCAATTGATTTAATTTACTACAAGTATTGTAATTGTATTTTTTACTGTTACAATGTTCAGTCAGTATGCATTATAGAAGTTAAGATATGTAATGTAAGCCTAATAAAGCTGTTGATGTGAAAAACAAAACTTGGTTTAATGATTTATAATTTATTTAAAATGTATTTAATAATAAGTAAACAACAAAATATAAACTGGAAAATTTGAGTTTACTCCATTTGCCTTTTAAGTTATCTTTACTTAAACATTTAAGTTAATTCAACGAGAAGACCACATTAGGTCAACTCAATTAATTAAGTTTGAATTTTCCCATTACTCAAAAAAACTTACGCAACCACTTTCCTCAAATCATTTGAGTAGTCTCAACTTATTAGGGTTTACAGTGTGTAAGGGTCTACTTAGCACAATGCCTCAAAATGTCATGTTACTGTTTCACAGTTTTGTTTGTTGTTTCTTACTTTTGGCTGGTTAGGACAAAAAAGTATCTTATATTGCATTATGCTTAGTTAGGAAACAGTATTAGGGGTTTGATCATATTCTTAATCTTAATCAGAGTTTTAGAAATAATGAGGTTTTTGCCTTAGCCATTATCCCTATAACCATGTAGGAGAGGAACTTTTGCTCAAAGCTGGTTTGTATCTTACTATATTTGGTTAACATACTCCACAGCACCCTATAAAAGACTAATATTCTTCATAGAAACCTAGGAAGAATCTTTTGCTCTGTTTGAAAATTGTGGCGCACAACCACCATCCAACTGAAGCAAATCTGCCAGAAAGAATGGGCTAAAATCAAACAGTGTAAGACTGTGGAGGTGCAAAAGTAAAAAGAGAAAATTAAAGTGTTTGGACAAACAGGGAATGGCAAATAAAGAACTGATTTAAGAAACACTGACATTGAGATATTCAATTAATTTGAGATCATAGTGTTTGGTGTTCAGATGCTTGGGCATTTTGTCCAGAAGTAATGTTTTAATAAAGGAATCAAAAGTAATGTTTTAATAAAGGAATCAGTAAAGAGAGTCTCTGCTTAACATTCGCACTAATAAAAAATGATGAAGAGAAAGAAGAGATGGAGATAGAAAGATCAAAGGTTCTTATGTAGTCTGCATGAGGCCAGTAATAGAGTCCAGCACGCAGTGGGAGGGAGAGTCCAATCATCCGAATACAGAGTGAACGGATGCTAGAGGGACGACTCATCCCGCTACATATACACACACTGCCTCACACTGTCTTTTTATCCCGAATAGAACACTCACATATGTATGAATGTCATTGCAAAGCTCCGTTATGACAGTTCGATATCATCACTCTAAAGACAGTCATGACTCATGACAGGCCTGAATCTTTAGCAATATGCTGCAGTCCTCCAGATGATTTCTTAAAGCCACTGGGGTTTAGACAGCAAAAATCACTGTATCAAAAAATTGATAGAAGGTGGGTTTTTTTTTTTCATTCACAATTGAATATGACAATCCCTTTATCACACCCTGGAAAATATCTGGTAGTATCAAGAAAAAGGATACTGAAATATGTTCTAGATTTAAGCAGAAATTTCAGAGAAGTAATACGGTAGTCAGTGTCCAGTCCACTTCAACGATTTGGTTCATTTTTAGGTGGTTTGCAAGGATTTGGAGATGGTCCTCACTGCAGAACACGAAATCCAGAGGGAGGAGTTGGATCCAGATCCAACTCCTCCCACCTAACCCTATACCTAAACCTACCCATATCCGCTCCTGATCCCTAACCCCACCCCTAAACCTACCCATCTCCGCCCCCTGATCCCTAACCCCACCCCTAAACCTACCCATATCCGCCCCCTGATCCCTAACCCCACCCCTAAACCTACCCATCTCCGACCCCTGATCCCTAACCCCACCCCTAAACCTACCCATCTCCGCCCCTGATCCCTAACCCCACCCCTAAACCTACCCATCTCCGCCCCCTGATCCCTAACCCCATCCCTAAACCGACCCATATCCGCCCCCTGATCCCTAACCCCACCCCTAAACCTACCCATCTCCGACACCTGATCCCTAACCCCACCCCTAAACCTACCCATCTCCGCCCCTGATCCCTAACCCCACCCCTAAACCTACCCATCTCCGTCCCCTGATCCCTAACCCCACCACTAAACCTACCCATCTCCGTCCTCTGATCCCTAACCCCACCCCTAAACCTACCTATCTCCGACCCCTGATCCCTAACCCCATCCCTAAACCTACCCATCTCCGCCCCTGATCCCTAACCCCACACCTAAACCTACCCATATCCGCTCCTGATCCCTAACCCCACCCCTAAACCTACCCATCTCCGCCCCCTGATCCCTAACCCCACCCCTAAACCTACCCATATCCGCCCCTGATCCCTAACCCCACCCCTAAACCTACCCATCTCCGCCCCCTGATCCCTAACCCCACCCCTAAACCTACCTATCTCCGACCCCTGATCCCTAACCCCATCCCTAAACCTACCCATCTCCGCCCCTGATCCCTAACCCCACACCTAAACCTACCCATATCCGCTCCTGATCCCTAACCCCACCCCTAAACCTACCCATCTCCGCCCCCTGATCCCTAACCCCACCCCTAAACCTACCCATATCCGCCCCTGATCCCTAACCCCACCCCTAAACCTACCCATCTCCGCCCCCTGATCCCTAACCCCATCCCTAAACCTACCCATCTCCGCCCCTGATCCCTAACCCCACACCTAAACCTACCCATATCCGCTCCTGATCCCTAACCCCACCCCTAAACCTACCCATCTCCGCCCCTGATCCCTAACCCCACCCCTAAACCTACCCATATCCGCCCCTGATCCCTAACCCCACCCCTAAACCTACCCATCTCCGCCCCCTGATCCCTAACCCCACCCCTAAACCTACCCATCTCCGTCCTCTGATCCCTAACCCCACCCCTAAACCTACCTATCTCCGACCCCTGATCCCTAACCCCATCCCTAAACCTACCCATCTCCGTCCTCTGATCCCTAACCCCACCCCTAAACCTACCTATCTCCGACCCCTGATCCCTAACCCCATCCCTAAACCTACCCATCTCCGCCCCTGATCCCTAACCCCACCCCTAAACCTACCCATCTCCATCCCCTGATCCTTAACCCCACCACTAAACCTACCCATGTCCGCTCCTGATCCCTAACCCCACCCCTAAACCTACCCATCTCCGCCCCCTGATCCCTAACCCCACCCCTAAACCTACCCATATCCGCCCCTGATCCCTAACCCCACCCCTAAACCTACCCATCTCCGCCCCCTGATCCCTAACCCCACCCCTAAACCTACCCATCTCCGTCCTCTGATCCCTAACCCCACCCCTAAACCTACCCATCTTCGCCCCTGATCCCTAACCCCACCCCTAAACCTACCCATCTCCGCCCCCTGATCCCTAACCCCACCCCTAAACCTACCCATCTTCGCCCCTGATTCCTAACCCCACCCCTAAACCTACCCATCTCCGACCCCTGATCCCTAACCCCACCCCTAAACCTACCCATCTCCACCCCTGATCCCTAACCCCACCCCTAAACCTACCCATCTTCGCCCCCTGATCCCTAACCCCACCCCTAAACCTACCCATCTCCGCCCCCTGATCCCTAACCCCACCCCTAATCCTACCCATCTCCACCCCTTAGATCTGGATCCAACTCCGCCCCCTGGATCTCATGTACTGCAGTGAGGTGCTACTAAGGATTTGTGCCGATATGTAAATGCTTGAAATGGATTCAGACCTCTTTAAGGCCAGAAACATTTTATGTAATTAGATGAATGCAGAGATGAGAATAAAATCATTTAAAGGGATAATTCTCCCAAAAAAAATGAAAATTCTGTCATTACTGATTCACCCTCATGTCGTTTTAATAAAATCTGAGAGATTTCTGTCCCTCCATTGCCAGCCTACGCCACTACCACTTTGATACTTCAAAAAGTTCATAAAGAGACCGTAAAACTAATCCATAAAAATTTAGCAGTTTAATCCACATTTTCTGAAGAGACTTGATCGCTTTAAACATGATTAACAGATTGAATTTTGGCTTGTATTCACATAAGCATTCATCAACTCACACATCAGTTGTGCTAAACGGAAGCTCAAGCATGTTCGCTTGACGTGTGAGAACCAATGAGGTTCATTCTCGTGTTCGCAGCACGTTTGAGCTTCCGCCAGAACCAATGAGTTTTGTTCTTCAGTTTCGCTGATCAATTGTGAATAAAAGCCTAAATTTAATCTGTTCATCCAGATCAGATTCAATTACATCAATTAGTGATCATGTCTCTTCAGAAAATGTGCGCTAAACCGCTCAATTCATATGGATTAGTTTCACTCTCTTTATGGCAGTTGCGTAGCTGTCTATGGAGGAATTTCATTTAAAAAAAGAACATTTATGTTTCGAAGATGAATGAAAGTTTTACGGCTTTGGAACAATATGAGTAAATGACAGAATATAAAATTTCTGGGTGAACAATCCCTTTAATAAATAATCAGATGTAAATTATATGCAAATAACACTCGAAAGTAAACTATATTAGGGTGTGCTGCTAAATGACTGGAAGAGCATAGCAAATACAATTTTTGCATTTGCATTTGCTACAACAGCAAAATAAAACAATGGTTTGAGAAAGCAGATGTCAAAATTAGTCACTCCCTTAGCAGCTCTACTTAAAACCACACTGCAGCTGTGTTAACTAATTTCCTTTAATTTCATGCCAGAATAATATAACACAACAGTATAGTGAAAAAAAGGCTTCTTTGTTTATTTTTTGTTTTAAAGAAGATAGATTTGTGAAGTTGAAGAAGAAATACGTCTCTTATGAATAATCAATTGTACGTTTAAAACGATCACAATCATGGACCATTTCAACCATTTCCTCACTTACATATTCCAACAATATTTAACAATTAGACTTACCTGATGAATAATTTCAGCCACTGGAAGTTGGTCCACATACGTAAGAGACTCGATCTGTAGATCGCCACTTCCAGACCTGAAGAAAAAAAAACAAGAGGCAACGGTCTTAACAGGAGACAAAACGAGTTCTTTTTAAATGTAATGTTTTCCAACTTTGCCTGCGGCAAAACAACAAAACCGTATTTTCAGACTAAACAAATCACTTGTTTTGTCTTCCGTAAAATTGAAGCACCCTCTAATCTAACCACATTACTATGCAGTGGGCAGAAGAAGCCAAAGCCTCATTAACGTACAGCCATCCCCTTCCGAAAGTGCCCACAGTCTGTTCGTTTGAGTGGTGGGATGATGTTTTGGCCTTCAAGTGGGCCAGCAAAGCTCAGAGGCAGGACCGGACGAAAGAGTCTGCTTCAGCCCGGCTGTCTCCGGCTTCATGAGTGGCTGCTGAAATTTAATTCAGGATGCAGCTCTCAATTCCACACAACAACTGACTGAGACAGAGGATGATCTGGAGTGGTACCACAACAAAAACAACTTCCCTTTATAATGAATAAAGGGAAGATAAGAGTAAGCGATAGAAAACCCTCATGAAATCCCACTGGACTAGATTTTGGAAAAAAAAAATGTTCTGCATCCAGAGTTAGTTGAAGCAACACTATTGTATGGTTAGCAGGACAAATAAAACAAATCGAGCTTTTCAAATATCCATTGGGTGACGAGGGGGTGGTGACTGACAGGTAATTTTAGAGGTGTCATTGCTATTCACTGAACAAACAGCAAACAAACTGAAAGGTGTTTGTATGAAGAATGAGGAATGGAGGTTAACAAAACGAGTGTAGCGCAGCTATGTGGTGGAGAGTGGAGGCAATTGGTAATCTATAGGTGGGCACAGGATTTCAGCCGACAAATCACTCCTGTATTTCAATGAGCGGCCTGGGCAGCAAATTCATGGCCCATCGGGATGAGGCTTTTTCTATTAGGTGACAAAATAGCCTGTCAGTCTAGCCATGTGTATGGTATAGGCACATTGAACCACTTTTGGTTTCGGTTTAAAAGGCTAGACTTGAATTACTGCAAAACGGAAAAGCAACAAGAACACAGCAAGATTATTTACTGTGAGCCTGCCGGCTACAACATCTGCACACCAGCAATGAAACCGCAATAAAAACACTGCAGTAGCAATGTAACAAATCGCTTCATTCTAACAAGGAATAAAATAAACACATTTTTTTCAATTACGTTTTCAAAACTTCACAATTCCAACGATGAGGTTGCTAATATGTTCTGGATTCGTTTTTTAACGTGTTTCTAAGAGGTTGCTAGGGTGTTCTGAAGTGATAGTTTCGTGGTTTGAAGAGAGTCAAAACAGCCCACCCTCTTTATGACATTATGATCCCAAGATCTCAGAACAATCCTTCAAATCCTTGTAAAGAATCTCCCCAAAAGCCATTATGTAATCAAAATGGTGTGGGACAAGTAACTAGGGGTGTAACTGTACACAAAAATGACGGTTCTGAAGACACGGTTTGGTATGGTTTTGGTCCAGCAAAACACTTTTTTTTTTAAACAGTGGTTTACTGAACAAACTATGTCTGTATTTATCGATATAAACGATATCACCCCAAACAAGGGGGGAAACTGAGTTTGAAATTACATTCCACACAAAGTTCAGCACATGCAGTGGTAAAAACAACACTATTCAACCGTGCACTTTTACACCCCTACAAGGTCAAAACCTAATACTTGACAGATTGTCTGTGGGGTTGCTTGCTTCTAGGGCTGAAAATAGTTGAAAAATTTTCTGAATTGTATTCAATTCTCATTTTGCTGAAAGATACAGTGCAACTTACCGAAATGTATCATGTCTCATGTAATCGCTCAACCAGTGTTTCAACTGCATAAAGATGTCAATAAAACAGCTTGTAAACAATGTCGCGTAACATTGCATATACCTTAGAAAAGCCATTCAATGACCATTATGTGATAGTTAGCTTGTAAAAAGTTTTTTTTTTCCTGTAGCGTACTTGTAATGTACCTGATATACATCCAAATTAATCAATGTCAAATCAAATTGATTCGTTATCGGAACTGCAAGCTTGCGGATACCCAGCCCTAGTTGCTACTCAACTACAATATCCAACACTATCAAACTATATTACTTCCATTGGCTGTTGCTACATCACACTGCATTTGCATAAAGGCCCAAAAACACTAAACAGACATCAAAGAACTAACAGCGACAAAAGTCAGCTGTGGTGTTGTCTCACATTGTCCACGTCTGGGTCAAAAAGTTGCACTTGAGCACACTGCAAAGACTACAGTCGTCGGTCAACTAGCACGTACGTTCTGCGTCTATGTGAGTGGAAATAACTCTCCATGCCAGGAGATGGCAGTAGTCTGTATTCATCATTCAAAAACAGAAAACCAGAAGAGCAAGGGCTGTGTCTGAAATCACCCCCTATACCCTTAAATAGGGCACTATTTAACCCTCTGGGGTCCTTCATTTCAGAGTCACACTCAGGAACTTTGGGTCCAAATGGGCCGGAAGGGTGGGATTAATATTTATAAAAAAAAAATCATCATTTTTTTTTTTTACTTGTTTTTTATAATATTTTTTCTTTTCTTTTTTGGTGTTTTGAGATAATTTCAAATATAAAACTGATTTATAATTAATATTAATGCAATAATTATGACCCATTTTTTTCCCCATTGAATATAATAGAAAATGTTTTATTTATTTATTTATTTTTTTTAAAGCTGTATTTCATTTTAGAGTCAAGCCTAGGCCTCATGAAAGCAATTTTTGAAATGAGATGGATGCCATCTGGTGGACAAACTGAGCATTTTAAAAATTCAAAACCCATATGTAATCTGAATTTATTAGTGTGTATGTGTATAAAAGTGTGTTTGTGTGTGTGTGTGTGTGTGTGTGGATGTGTCTGTTTTGCACTCTTGATGTTTTATAGATTCACCCCTTCACTGCTGTGTGCTTTTTTTCTGGATCGTGGCTGATTTGTAGATTGTACACACAAAAAAACTCTGTATTTTCACATTTTTGCCAATTTCCCATTCATTTCCTATGCGGGTCCATTTGGACCTGAAGGTCCTGAGTGTGACTATTTTTTTTACAACCACTTAGACTATTCAAATCCTGTCCCCAATTTTTTTGGGTGTTCATATACCAAGTACCAACAAAGTCACCAAATTTCGGACCATTCCGATAAAGCTATGATTTTTAAATAAAAAATATTTAAATGCTTCGGGTCCATTTGGGCCGAAGGACCCCAGAGGGTTAAGGAGACAACCATTTGTAGTGGTGTCCGAAACGATAGTGGACGTTACCGAGAGCACTCATTCAATCCCACAATGCACCGCAATAACGAAAGTGCGCTCAAAGCGGCTAGAGAATACCCATAATGCACTGTGAGAGTCGCGCGTCAAATGAATTCCCGCGTCTGACCAGAAGATGGCGCTCACAGCTGAATCATCCATCCATCCATCCATCCATTTTCCAAACCGCTGGTTCAATGTGGCTGCAGCGTAATATCATACATGTATACATTCCCTTTAAATTAATTATTAGATTGTTTAATTACGGTTTATGTATGCTAGTTTCCATGACAGAGTTCAAGATGAATCTTTTCATTACTACTGGAGCTGCCAGTTTGCTACGTTTTAAATTTTTTTTTAAACAGCACAAATCATGCAGAAACAGCAGCGCTTCAGCGCACTGTGTCCGAATTCCCTTACTCGTTTTAATTCACTGTGGACTAAATTAGTGGAGTAATGCAGGGAATAGTGAATGAAGATACAGGGGGCGATTTCAACACAGCACAGGACTGCGAATATACAATGAGAAGAGCCTTAGCTGTGTCCAAAATGGCATATTCTCTTAAGTAGGTCCTTATTTTGAATAAGTATTTACTTCACGACCACTAAAAAAGTATGTTCTATATAGTATGAATCCGTGCCGGCTGGTGCTAAAAACAATTGAGGGGGCGCAAACAAACTGAATTATTAATGCAGAACTGAATGTAGGCTAATTGTTAAATAACCATTTAACAGTGATAATAATGTATCATTACTGCTTAGCTAAAAATGGAAAATTCAGCATTTAAAGCATGCCATAAGGTAGGGTTGGGCAATAACCAATTGCCCAAAAAAATCTGAATGTTAAAGAAGTAGTTAAATTCACTTAACTTAAAATTAAAATAAATAACAACAAAACTGATATATCATAAAAATACACTTGTAGGTTTGAAATTCTATAGCACATTTATGTTCACCAACAACAACAAATATTCAACAACAAATATTTTAGCAAAATATATTTATAATTTAGTGTTGATGTATATTTTAGTCAGAATTATTGCGCTCCTAATCTATTTGCAAATCCCTGGAAAGGCTTAACACTGTCTGTTCGGCCATTCTCGGCCAGAGTGAAATCGCCCAAAAAGAGGCGGTAACTCCAGGTACTCCACAGACAGATTGGACTATATCCAGAGGCAGAACAACAGTGACGGCTAGCATAACTCTGTGGTTGAATGCGAATGTGTTTGAAAAAGTCCCTTTTGCACTTTGGTGGTGCGTCGGCCAATCGCCCTTAAGAAGAAACCGCCCCTGGTATGAATGTATATAGTAGGAAAATAATCTGGACATGCATTTGACATGTTGCCTTTATCACATGACCACCAGCATCAGTTGCATAGTATCATTCATAAATCCTCTCCCGTGGCCTCATGGGTAAGGTGTCCATCGTATGCACATAGGTCACCCGGGTTCTTTTATGAGTACTGTGAATTCGGACATACTTCTTTTGTGAGATATTGTTTTTCTCCTACTATATAGTAGGGAAGTATGTGATTTCGGATACAGCCTTAGTGTTGGCCCTCTTGATTTGCTTTGCTTGCTTTCGTCACTTCCTTCTGTTTTTGAATGATCTGACCCACCAACAGGCTACGCCACCAATCCAACATGAATGAAAAACCGATGACAGGAGCCTGGCCAGCGCTCAACGACGCACGTATCGGATGACAGCCGATTGTTGGATTGGTTTGTCATGGCCTTGAAGTCTTCTTGAAATCAAAACTGACATGAAGCAGTTTGGCAATATGAGGCTAATGAATCATTTAAAGAGACTCAAAATGATTCAACATCTGTCACTGCAATTTTGCAACTATTTTCACGATGAACTTGAAAGAGTTTTGGTCAATTCATATGAAAAACCATCAGATGGTGTCTAGAGAGGGGGCGAGTGTGTACTGATAGCACACTTTCATTTCTTTTATGCCCACGCCGCAGCTCCTGATTTATTTTTCATTCCGTAACATCACCTGACATTTAATTACTTTGAGACTTGAGACCTGTGCTAGCCAGTCAACATCATCACCCTGGGCAAACCTGAATTACAATACAATCTCGTAAAGAGTGGGCACGTATTATAAAGACGAGTGGGGAGTCTATTAAACCAGCCTCCTCTGTAAAACTTAATTTACCTAATGGAAGCCCTCTGATACAGCAGCAAAGACTGCGGAGGAAAGGAGGCGGAAAACAGGATGGCTACAGAATGATTTAGCATCGTCACGCCTCTACTGTCACACTACAGAGACACGTCTCATGGAGGGGGGAAATAAGAGTTGTGTTGCTTTTAAACACTGGAGAACGTGATGTTCTACTATGTATGCTAAAAAAGGGTTAGTTCACCCAAAAAGGAATATTCTGTCATCATTCACTCACCCTCATGCCATTCCAAACCTGCATGACTTTTCTTTGCAACATTTTTAATATAATTTGATGCTGGGGTTGACACTATTGTCTATGAAGGTAAAATTATGCTATAAAGAATTGCATACGCACCAGCTCGAAATTTAATATGAACACATGGGAGTCTAGCCTAATTGTATATAGCTTATAAAGGACCATGTTTTAATTCAGTTTTTGTTTTGTTTTTAATATGTACACTTCCGTTCAAAAGTTTGTGATCGGTCAGATTTCTAATGTTTTAAAAGAAGTCTCTTATGCTCACCAAGGCTGCATTTATTTGATTAAAAAAAACCCAGTAATATTGTGAAATATTATTACAATTTAAAATAACTATTTATTTTTTCTATTTTAATATATTTTAAAATGTAATTTATTCCTGAGATGCAAAACTCAATGAGTGAGAGAATGGTGCCAAAACTGTAAGCGCAGCTAAAGGAAAGACAGAACAGTAAATATCGGGATATTTTGGGAACTTTTTGCCCTACGTTCGCAAGTCATTTGGACATACAACAATTGTTTTTTACACATACAGATACGTCCCCCCCCCCCAAAAAAAAAAAAACATGCCAAAAGTGTAAGCCCGGAAAAATGGAAGTCAGAATAATCATGCATGATAATCAGATCATGCGATTCTTTATGGCATCATTTTACCTTCATATTGTGTTCTGTAGACTTGCTTTACTGGTGAAATGGAATTAGTTACATAATTGAAGGATTTCGCAACCTTAATACTGTTATTTTCCTGTTTATTACTGTGAAGCTGCTTTGAAGCAATCTGTATTGTATAAAGTGCAATATAAAAAATGACCTGGCAGATTAAAAAATTATTCGTTTTTAATAAAGTCATCCATGCGCTATTTTGGTTCTCAAAACTGGTATGAATGATCTGTTCTAAATGATCTGGTTCATCAAATAATGTGGTCATATGCTATATATATATATATATATATATATATATATATAAATATATATAATAATACCTAATAAAGTATCCAATGAGTTTATATGCCAGTATATATGATACTGTCAAGGTATTCTTCTCTTTTGAAACTTGACTTGAAAGTCCCCCCTTTGTGATCCACAGAATAAAGAAAGTCAAAGGTGGTAATCAGTATATTTGATACTTTAACTGAAGAAGGTTAAGTGAAAGTATACACCCCTGACGTCCCGCAAGCGCTCTGCTGCCACATGACAGACATGCATTGCTCCGGATGTGACAACTAGTCCATACGGTCACAGGCCCAGACAGAGTGAGCAAGGTGACCAGGCATTAGAGAGTGGACTCATGTCCTTGTCAAGTGAGCCTGATGGTAGAAGAGAGCAGGAGACGCCAGCCATGCATGACAGCTGTAAGACAGCAAAGAGACACGGGACAGAGACCTTCCCTCAGGTGCATATGCTGCCGTTTCACCCACAGATGTGCCAGTATATGAGTCGTGACAGGCTGTGACAGTGGGGGACAAAAGAGAATACTTCCCTTTCCCAAAGCAACAGACAGAGTTGACTCTTGACTGTAACGCTGGTTGACAGCTTGTTCAGTGGATATGCTGACGAACCGGTGACCTAACCTTTTTTGCCATGCGTGAAATATCAGTTATTAAGAACAAAATGAAAACTCAACATTATTAGAATTATTTTTTAACTTGGCAAAACATACATTATTAACTTGACATACATACATACAAAACATACATGCTGTTCCAGGCTGATCGCTGATCGATTGCTCCTGTCTGCCTCGCTACCTGCTGTGTGTTTGTTTGCTTCGAGGCTGTAAGCTCCTAGCCTGACAACGTCAGACTTCCTACTTCCGCTAATTTCCTTTCGCTCCTGTAGTCAGTCTGAGATAGCAGCCTATCTTTCTGTTTTCCACCGGCCTGAAAACAGCCTGGCCAATCAACGAACAGAGGGCGGGCTGAAAGCCGTGACGTAGTCGGTAAGCGCCGTGTTTAAAATTAGGTCAGGGAAATCGAAAACGACCGCTGATATGGAGACGCGGATGCAATTCGCTCTGTTGTGGAGAATATTCCCGGCACTAGCAAACTGAAGCCCGAACACGAAGAGTGTGTATTAAACATTTTGAATGGAGGTGATGTTGTGGCCCTACTCCCTTTGGGAAAAGTTTAATTTATCAACTATTACCGATCGTCAGCGAGAAACTGGGGAGCCTTTTGACAGGTCAGTGTCTCTTTTCTTTTCCAGGTCTTAAATACCGTAAAACTTCAAATAATAGCCCGGGCTTTTATTTGCCCAAATCGTCGAACTGCACCGGCTTGTACTTGAGATAGGCGTCTAATTTATATGAGACAGGCCTTTATAGTTGAGATGTTGTTCATTGAGATGTTGTTCCTAGAGTCTATAATCTCTAAAAATCTCCAAATGCTCCACGTGAAACCGCGGTCTTCCGACCTCTTACTATCTTGTCGATTGATTTTTATGAATATGCGCGAGGGAGAGAGAGCAAGACAGCGCTCGTGTTGTTTGTAGACGTGGGAGTGCGCGCGCGGCCGGGGCTCTCTCTCTCTCTCTCTCTCTCTCTCTCTCTCTCTCTCTGCTCGTTTGTGCCCTGTCAAGCGCAGCAGTCATTCTATTACATCACTCACAGATCAAAAAAGTCGTTTACAGCCATGTTCACTCGGGTATTTCGCTCGCATCATCAAGTGTTTACAGTGGAAGTTCGATCATAGATTTGAGTTCGATGCATGATGTCTGTGGTTCGATGGCTGTGTCGGCGCATAACATAGCCTACGTCATAAACAAACTTATCTGATTGGCTTACGGGTAACCAATGATTTTAAACTTCAGTACGCGCCCCCTAGCGAGAGAAAAAACACTTCTCTATTATGCTATCCCAGACTCTGTGTACGAAGCAAAGTGAAGTAGCAGAGTCTGGTATTACCAGGCTAGTAAGCTCCGCCTGAGCCTCGTATTTCTTTATGTTTTGAGCCATCATTTACTATCTAGTTGTTTATACTACTAAATACAGCTTACCCAACATCTCAGATTAACCTTACATCTCTAGCTTCCGTTATTGTTAACACAGCACGCTAGTAACTCGCTAACGTTAGCCTGCTAACGCGCCACCCATGCGCTCATTTATATATTTATTTTCTCTCGCGCGCCCGCGCCTTTGAGTTCATAAAGTCCAGGTAAGTAAGAAATCAGTCAACAAACACGGTGAGTAATGTCTTCTTGTCCTGTTATTGTCACCTGTGTCACATGTCATATGTTTAGTATAGCCTTCTCCGATGGCAATATAGGATTTATATGTGATAAATGCAAGGAGACAGTCAGGCTGACGGAGAAGATTTCAGAACTAGAGACACGCATCCAAACTTTAATTGAGGATGGTAAGAATGCTAGATCTTTAGATAGTGTTTTGGATGCGCCTAGCATAGTGAACTCTTTACATGATTCAGTTCCGGCTGAAGTAGAGCCCGTGCAGCAGGGCAGATGGGTTACTGTGAGAGATCACCGCTCTAGTCGCGGATCAAAGAACCACTCTTCCGTTCCGATTCCCATAACAAATCGATTTGCCCCACTCAGTGAAACACCCACTGAGAATTCTGTTAATTGTGCCCTGGTAATTGGTGATTCGATCACACGGAACGTGAAAATAGAGACACCAGCCACCATAGTCACATGTTTGCCGGGAGCCAGAGCGCCTGACATCAAAGCAAATTTAAAAGTGCTGGCTAATGCTAATCGTAAATTCTCTAAGATCATTATTCATGTCGGCACTAATGATGTTCGACTCCGCCAGTCGGAGATCACCAAAATTAATATTAAAGAGGTGTGTGAACTCGCAAGTACGATGTCAGGCACTGTAATTTGCTCTGGCCCCCTTCCTGTACGCAGGAGTGATGAGATAGTTAGCCGATTGGCCTCACTGAATGGTTGGCTGTCGAAGTGGTGTCCGCAGAATAATATAAAATTCATAGACAATTGGAAAAGTTTTTGGGGCAAGCCTGATCTGTTGAAAAGAGATGGTATTCATCCCTCCTGGGCTGGTGCTGCTCTTCTCTCTAGTAATTTGGCTCATAGTCTTAGAGCTAAAACATGACAATCTGGGGCTCAGGTCAGGAAGCAGACAGACTGGCTAAACCGACCGTCTGCTAGCGGCCTCACGTCACCAAGGTCAGATAAATCCCATCACATAGAGCCTCTTTCACCTAGATATCATCATATAGAGACTGTGTCTGTTCCCCGAATTTGGAAATCCAAAAAACGTCAGGTTAAAAATTTAATTGATGTTCAACAAATAAAAAACAGATATAATACAGATGAGCAAATGATAAAGCTTGGGTTGCTGAATATTCGATCCCTTACTTCAAAATCTCTTATAGTTAATGATATGATTTCAGATTATAATCTTGATATGCTGTGTTTGACAGAAACCTGGCTAAAACCAAACGATTACATTATTTTAAATGAGTCAACCCCACAAGATTACAGTTATAAAAATGAACCTCGTCTGAAAGGCAAAGGGGGAGGTGTTGCTGTAATTTATAGTAATATTTTCAAAACCACTAAGAAATGTAGCTTTAAATATACTTCTTTTGAAGTATTGGTGCTTAATGTAAAAATATATAGTCTAAACGATAAATCACATTTGAGAATTCTGCTGGCTACTGTGTACAGGCCACCAGGGCACCATAAAGATTTTATCAAAGAATTTGCGGACTTTCTATCAGATTTAGTATTGGCTGCAGATAAGGTACTAATTGTTGGTGATTTTAATATACATTAATATACTTTGGGATTGGCATTTAAAGACATTGTAAACTCAATTGGAGTTAGACAACACGTGTCAGGACCTACTCATTGTCGTAATCATACTCTAGATCTAATATTATCACATGGAATAGATGTTGATGCTGTTGAAATTCTGCAGCAGAGCGATGACATCTCAGATCATTATCTAGTCTCATGTAAATTACATTTAGCCAAGGCTGCAAAGCCGACTCCGTGTTATAAATACGTTAGACCTATAACTTCTGCCACTAAAGATTGCTTTATCAATAATCTTCCTAATCAGTTTCATCATCTCAGCATCCCAGATAGCTTAGAAGAACTCGATATTGCAACAGAAACGTTTAACTTTCTCTTTTCCAGCACTTTAGACGCAGTTGCTCCGTTGCGCTTAAAGAAGATTAAAGAAAATAGTCCAACGCCGTGGTACAGCGAGCACACTCAGGCCCTAAAGAGGGCAGCCAGAAAAATGGAGCGCAACTGGAAGAAAACTAAACTAGAGATATTTCGGATTTCGTGGAAAGAGAGCTCAATTGCTTACAGAGAGGCTTTAAAAGCTGCTAGATCTGCTTATTTTTCAAACCTATTAGAAGAAAATAAACATAATCCTAGGTATTTATTTGAAACAGTGGCTAAACTAACGAAAAAGAAAGCTTCAAGCTCAGAAGTGTCAAAGCAACACGGCAGTGATGACTTTATGAACTTCTTCACTTATAAGATTGATAATATCAGGGACAAAATTATAACTATGCAACCGTCTACCACAGTATCGCATCAGGAAGTGCATTGTTGTCTCCCTGAGGAAAAATTTGATTTATTTGTTGCTATAGGAGAGGAAGAATTCTGCAAACTCGTTAATTCATCTAAATCGACAACTTGTATGTTAGATCCTATACCGACTAAGCTACTGAAAGAGATGTTTACAGAGGTCATATATCCTCTTCTTAATATCATTAATTCATCTTTGTCTCTAGGATACGTACCAAAAACCTTTAAACTGGCTATGATAAAACCGCTTGTTAAAAAACCACAACTTGATCCTACAGAATTAGTCAATTACAGGCCGATCTCGAATCTGCCTTTTCTGTCAAAGATATTAGAAAAAGCAGTATCTTCACAACTATGTTCCTTTCTAGAAAGAAATGATATCTGCGAGGATTTTCAGTCCGGATTTAGACCGTACCATAGCACTGAGACCGCTCTCATTAGAGTCACAAATGATTTGCTCTTATCATCCGATCGTGGTTGTATCTCTCTATTAGTGTTACTCGATCTTAGTGCTGCATTTGACACCATTGACCACAATATTCTTTTAAATAGACTAGAAAACTATGTTGGCATTAGTGGAATTGCATTAGCATGGTTTAAATCATACTTAACTGACCGTTATCAGTTTGTAGCAGTAAATGAAGAGATGTCTTATCGATCACAAGTTCAGTATGGCGTACCACAAGGCTCAGTACTAGGACCGCTGCTGTTCACTCTGTACATGCTACCATTAGGAGATATCATTAGGAAACATGGAGTTAGCTTTCACTGTTATGCCGATGATACTCAGCTGTATATTTCTTCAAAACCCAACGAAACTTACCAATTCACAAAATTAACGGAATGCATAGCTGATATAAAAAATTGGATGACTAGTAATTTCCTACTACTAAATTCTGAAAAGACAGAGATTCTAATTATTGGACAAAAAACTTCCACACGTAATAACCCAGAATACTGTCTAACACTTAATGGCTGCTCTGTCAAGTCTTCGTCGTCGGTTAGGAACCTGGGTGTGCTATTTGATACCAACCTTTCTTTTGAAAGCCACGTGTCTAGTATCTGTAAAACTGCATTTTTCCATCTTAAAAATATATCTAAATTACGCCATATGCTCTCATTGGGAAATGCGGAACAATTAGTCCATGCGTTCATGACCTCAAGGCTAGATTATTGTAATGCTCTACTGGGTGGTTGCCCTGCACGCTTAGTAAACAAACTACAGCTATTTCAAAACGCCGCAGCTCGAGTTCTTACCAGAACCAGGAAATATGACCATATTAGCCCGGTTCTGTCAACACTGCATTGGCTCCCTATTAAACATCGTATAAATTTTAAAATATTGTTGATTACCTACAAAGCACTAAATGGTTTAGCTCCGCAGTACTTGAGCGAGCTCTTAACGCATTATAGTCCTTCACGTCTATTGCAATCTCAAAATTCCGGCCAGTTGATAATACCTAGAATATCTAAATCGACTGCTGGCGGTAGATCCTTTTCCTATTTAGCACCAAAACTTTGGAACAGTCTTCCTACCATTGTCCGGGAAGCAGACACACTCTGTCAGTTCAAAGCTAGACTAAAAACACATCTCTTTGACCTAGCATACACATAATACATTATAGACTTCTATAAATTCAATGTTAGGCTGCATAGATTAGGTCAGCCGGAAGTGGGAACACTTCCCTTAAATCTTGATGTACTCGCTACATCATAAGAAGAATGGCATCTACGCTAATATTAGTGTCTTTGTTTATCCCGAGGTTTTCCCGCAGCCTGCCGGATCCAGGCAGTGTCCAGATCTGACGAAGGAGATTCGCCTGGACCTGATGACAATGCAGTGCTGAAGTATCCACTATCCTCTCCCTATGGAGGATCCCTTTCCCACTCTACAGATAAAGCGTTGGGAATTCCGGCTCGCGTACCCCGAAGTGATAAAATAAAACAAAATTCTGTATCAAAATTTATAGGCAAGAAAAGTAGTTTGTTTAGGCTGGGTTGTATGAATTACATCATGAGCATGTGAACGCCGTCAGCGTTAATCACAGGTTCGCGTTTAAAGTCTGATCATTTCGACGGAGGTGAATCAATCAAAGTTAACTTTAGCTGGAAGTAACATTATTCAAGAACCGCTATAACGCCAAAACAATCTGTTACCTTAAATTATATGTTTATCTCTGTAAAGCTGCTTTGAAACAATTCATTGTTAAAAGCGCTATATAAATGAAGATGACTTGACTTGACTTGACATTTGCGATGCACCGGAAGTAGACGTCCAATCTTTTTGAGACATACTGAGTAAAATGGATTAGCGGAACAGAAAAAAATGATGCATCAGATGTTGATTGGATGGCAGCAGATCTGAATAAGGACTTGCATTCGATTGTAGGAAAGGGGCGGGGTTTAAGTGGACTAAATGATTGAAGAAGTCCTACATATGTCACCAGAGAGAAGTCGTTTCACCAGAAAATCGAGTGATGTTTTAATTATTAAAGCTGCAGTCCGTAACTTTTTTGGGCTAAAAATTATCCCAAATAAATTTGAGCAAGT